>NC_069431.1:29550828-29666295 GCF_026875155.1 Cherax quadricarinatus
CATTGGTCTTCAGATTCGAGAGCTTCTTAAAGATGGTGACTTTAAATCTGACCTTCATGGGGGCGGAGAAAGCTGCTTGGGAAGCATTCAAGTTAGTGGTGAAGGGATTTCTGGGAAACAGAAGGGAAGGCAACTATGAAGAATTGGTGGAAAACCTCATCAAGGCTTACAAGAACATGGGATGTAACATGTCACTTAAAATCCACTTTTTGGACTCAAATTTAGACTTTTTTCCAGCGAACTGTGGAGCAGTTAGCGACGAACATGGTGAAAGGTTTCACCAAGATATTTCAACCATGGAAAAATGGTACCAGGGCAAATGGGGCACAAGAATGTTTGTAGACATTGGCAAGAGATGATTCTTCAGCCCACTATGAGCGTCAAGCAAAAAGACAGAGAGTAAGTACGGATTAGAGTTTAAAACATACTGGCACATATTGTACGTTATAATAAAATAATTAAAAATTACATGTTTCGTATTTTAACACTATAGCCAATAAGCATTTTTCAAGGTGATATTTTGATTTAGGACATGAAAATACATAAGAAGTAACTAATCTCATTTAAGAAGCAAACAACTTTTCAAAAACTGTTGACCAGAGAATTATCCACCCTATAATTTTTCTAGCAGAAGAGGTAGATACATTGTTATTCTCACATTATCACTCCCAGGTCCTTCACATTAGTTTTTCGCTATATTGTATGGTTAGAATTTGTTGTATACTCTGATACAGTCTTAATTTCCTCAAGATTTTCATATCTGAGTAGTTGAAATTTCTCTTCATTGAACTTCATATTGTTTTCAGCGGTCTATTTAAAGATTTGGTTGATGTCCGCTTGGAGTCTTGCGGTATCATCGATAGAGGACACTGTCATGGCAGTTCGGGTGTTATCTGCAAAGGAAGATACGGTTTACATCTCTGTCTATGTCAAATATAAAGATGAGGACTAGGATGGGAGCGAGTACTGTGCCTTGTGGAACAGAGCTTCTCACTGTAGCTGCCTCAGCCTTTACTCTGTTGACTAAGACTGTGTTCCATTTGTTAGGAAGTTTTAGATCCATCTACCAACTTTTCCTGTTATTCCTTTGTCATGCACTCTGTGCGCTGTTACACCGTGGTTGCACTTGTCGAATGCTTTTGCAAAATTTATGTATACTACATCTGCATTTTGTTTATCCTCTAATGTATTCATAACCTTGTCATAATGGACCAGTAGCTGGGACAGGCAGACACGACCTGCTTTAAAACCGTGTTGCCCTGGGTTGTTTAGATGATGGGTATCTAGGTAGTTGACGATCTTGCTTCTTACAGCCCTTTCAGAGATTTTTACGTCATGGGATGTTAGTACTATCGGTCTGTAGTTCTTTGCAATTACTTTACAGAGATGTGATAAATATAATGCTTAGAAGGACAGAGAGAACTACAGAAGAACAATGGATACAGAAATTTAAGGGGACGCATGGATCTGGTGTAAATACTGAATCACATAATTCAACAATCCTCTTCCCTGTCCTTTCCCCATCCCTCCCTTCTTGTGAGGGAAAAGTTCAACAGACAGGAGTATCGAGCGAATATATGGTGACGATAGTTTGATTGCCGGCTGCTTGTTAAGGTAGGGTCAGTCTAGCTCCCGCTGTCCCCCCATCCTCCTCTTTCTCCACCCCGAAAGGTGACGTGTGGGGCTCCGACCAAACAGTAATCACTTGATTCACAGCTCCCAGCACAACTGTAAGTAAAAGCCTCTGCTCCTATTCTAGTGGATATATTGGTTGAAAGCTTCATTTTTGACCAATAATAAACTTACTCCTTACTGCCTTCATTTCCATGTCTTACTTTAAAATCACCAATTTTTTAAGTACCTTGCACTTATGTAGATGAATGGTTCAGAAAACCGACATGTTGATAAATTAGACACATGTGCAACTCTTGTGTATCTTTATTGAGGAAACGTTTCGCACACAGTGGCTTCATCAGTCCATACAAAGGAGAATCTTGAAGAACAGGAGGAGAATGAGGCAATCAGTCCCTCAACCTTGAGTCGATGTGGTCAGTCCATCAATCTTGAATAGAATACGGCATACGTGCGGAAAAGGAGCTTATAAACCGTAGGCAGGAGAGGTGCAGCAGTCATAGGTGGTGTCACATTTGTCAATGTGGAAGTAGGTCGTGCCAAGAATTAGGCAAGTGAAGAATTCCCAGTATTATTAAGATCCCAAGAAGTTGCAGTGTCTGCAGGTTTGTAGATGATGGTTCTTAATACTTGGGAATTCTTCACTTGCCTAATTCTTGGGCACGACCTACTTCCACATTGAACAAATGTGACACCACCTATGACTGCTGCACCTCTCCTGCCTACGGTTTATAAGCTCCTTCTCCGCACGTATGGCCGTATTATATTCAAGATTGATGGACTGACCACATCGACTCAAGGTTGAGGGACTGATCACCTCATTCTCCTCCTGTTCTTCAAGATTCTCCTTTGTATGGACTGATGATGCCACTGTGTTGCGAAACGTTTCCTCAATAAAGATACCCAAGAGTTGCACATGTGTCTAATTTATCACCTTGCACTTATCATGGAGAGTGATTTCTTAAGCAGTGGGTAACCTTTGTCTCTTTTCTAGCTTGGAATGTCAGCTCGGGTCATCTGACAACCAAAGAAAAAGTGTTGACGGAGACGGACTAGCACGTCAGGAGACGTCACTATGTAATCTACCTACCTGATTACTGGTAGTTAACAGCAGTGGTGAAGAACCTGCGTTCCTTTCATATGGGAAGACTATTCAAGGCTATAGACTCTGTGAAGAACTAGTCGTTGGGTTGTCACTCAACATCTGTGCCCCCCCCCCACATCATCAGTAACGGCTACAATTTCTACAAGACGGTGTCAACATCAACCAGACACCCCAGTTTACTTGTACATATTAGCGTTGAATTCAAATATCATTTTTTCTCATTTCATTTTTCATTTTTCTTAAAAGTAGGATAAATATTTCATATTTAAGTATTTTATATTTTCATTTCTAAATAATAGTGTTTATGTTTGTCAGCTTTTATTCTTTTTCTATTCATTAATTTTCCTGAGGAGGAGCCAGCCCTGGTAATACTTACTGGAGTTGTTACAGGGCTGAGTAAGCCTTCACACCTCTCCTTTTCCTGCGTTTGGCTTTTAGGGGTCTTCCCCTCTGAAACAGTAGCTCAAATGTTGGTGAAAGGGTGTTGATATCTATTATAATCCGTTGAGGTCCTTGGTGGTGGTGTTGTTTGCCATGGAATCTGGATCATCTGGGGATGCTTTGTTTCCCCTCCAGAGTTCTAGGGGTGCCTCAGGGTGTCCTTCGGGTGATGGGTGTATCTTTGGAGGCTGCCTGTTGATTCTGAGTGGTGGTGGCCGAGAGTGGCATCCCTTGTGGTGGATTTCTGGCCACCCTCTCATTTGTGTGCCTCGGTGCCTCGGCAAGGAGGAGGGGATATACAATCTCTTTCATTCCTCCTAGGAGCTATCCCTCCACATTCCCCCCCCCACCCTTTCCCATCCCTTTTTTAAATAAATTACAAAGGGGAAACTTGTCATGCAGATCCATAACCATGACTTTCCTCCAGGGCTCTTTCGTTCAGCACCCCCTACATAACCTGATACTCCTTCGGACCATTCTGCAAACTTGTCTTTTCCAGCCCAGAATCTCCTCCGGTAACGATCCACTACCCTTCTCTGGTACAGACCCTTTAGACGCGTTTGACCTTGCAGCTTTGAATATGATAACGACTTCTCCATATTAATTTTGGAATCATACACACAACTCAGGACGGCCCATCTCTATGTAACTTTCCGTCCAAACGACCTCGACCTGTTACCGACGAGCAAACCTTAGTTTCCTCTCATGCTTCTAAAAAATGTCCAACTACGCAATTCCTTATCTTATACTCCATGTTTCAATGTCCTTCTTGGGCAAAATTCTTTACACTTCAACCAACTTTTCCTAATGGCCATCTTTGTGATAACAGCATCAGCAAGGGACTCCTTCGCAATGTTCCTAAGAGTGGCGCATGCATTGTCACAGTTTGAAATGCAGAATACACACATTCTTTTGCTTCTTGATATTGTTGACAACACAACAATTACGATTCGCAAGCACATCTCCCTAAATTATTGCTGTGAATCTATTATACTTCCACATACAATTGGACAACGAGAATTTCTCATGTGTAATGATAACGTTCTGGAGCAACTCGTGCTCCAGAATCTCCCGATCATTAAAGTTGCCACAAACATAGTCCCTGCCTGTGGGCGGAGGTGTTATCATTGCAATATAACAAGGTTAAGTTTGGCAGCCGTGAACTCCCACCATCTGTTTACGTAGATGACAACACCTACAAGTGCAGGTGATACCTATGTGTAACAATGTCGAAAATGCTGGCGCTTCGGTCACCAGGAGAAATATTGCAGATCAAAGGCAGAATGCCTTAACTGCAAAGAGGCTCACCCGACCTATTCTCGCCGTTCCCTAATTTTTTTAAGAGAAAGGGAGATCCACTGCCTTGAAGAAAGAGAGGGCTTCTCTTACGAAATGGCAGTTTCCCGTCTCCGCCTCCAAGGAAAACTTCTACAGCTAAAAGGTCGCTTAAAGGCCGCATACTTCGGTGGTGTCTACTTCCACAAATGCCTTTGTGCCCCATACTTCCTCAGTCAGATACAGAGGACTCACAGGACCCACGAGGGGCGAGGGGCAAGTGGGGACAGCGCGAAGAATAGTCGGTGAGAGGAATGTCTGCATCTTGTGTTTTCTTCATAATATCCTTTCTTGTAGGACATTTTGCTGCCAGTGTGTGGTGATCATTACTTTGGCAGTTTAAACACGCTGGTTGTGTTGGAGCAGCAGCGGTACAGGAACTGAAGGTGTGTCCCTCACTACCACATGTAGTGCAGAACTTCTTGTCTTTTACTGGACATGCCTTGGTGGTGTGAAGATAAGAATAACAGTTCCAGCAGTGTTGGATGTAGTGGTATCTCTCTGCTTCTATGTAGGTGGGACTGATGTAGTAGTAGTAAACAGCAAGACCTTCGTTTAGAGCAGTGGCAGCCATGTTCACGTCGGTAAAGGTGACCTTGAGCATAGACGATGCATTCGGGGTTTTGGTAATGCTGTCAACAGTAGCCCAAGTATTTTGAGTTTCAATAGATGACTTGAGTTCAGCAATTGGTTGAGAAGTCAGAATCTTGTCCATTTTTTTTCAGAAATACTGATTTCCTTGCTCTAAGAGCAGTAGAGGCAGGAGTAAATCCTTTAGCAGTAAAAGTAGTGGTGGCTTCTTTAGTGAGTAACTTCTCTGCTTCAGCATCATCGTGACACACAACAATGTGTGCTTCTTTGAGTGACAGAATAGCGTTGAATTTCACATGCAATGCTCCTTGCACAACAGTTGCAAGAGCAAGCTTCGTTGTATGATCAACGGTACCACTTTTTGGCTTGATCTTTGCACGATTTGCGTAGCTCATCGTATCAGTAGAGCAAGCCCTCTTGAAGTTGCCACAGAAACTGGAAATCATCTTGTCCGTATTTCTCAGGAGCAGAGAATTACAGCCTTTAGATTTTTCTTCTAGCAGGGAAGTCTAATGATGTACCTTTCACGCTTCTAGAACTAGATTGTCGATCGTCAGCAGGTGGGCCAGTTGGCATTCATATTTGTATGGTTCGGCATTTACATCCGTCAGCCCTCGCAGTCTTCTTACGCCTTTTTAATCTTATTTGGTTGCAAGCGCTTCTTCTCCAGCTGTGGAAAACTGCCATTGTTCTTCGTTTTCGTAAACCAGGCACTTCGGGCCATGATGCCTTACACTATCGTCCCATTGCTCTTACCAGTGGAGTTTACAAGTTGATGGGCCGTCTAGTAAATAGACGTTTGGTGTGGTAGAGAAAAACAATAGCCTCTCCACTAGTCAGTCTGGTTTTCGTAAGGGCCGCTCCGCTATTGACCCTTTACTCTGCTTAGATACCTATGTTCGTAATGCCTTTGCTAGTAACCATTCATTTTGGTAGTCAATTTTTTTTATCTTGAAAAGGCATATGACACTACTTAGAGATACAACATCTTGGCCCATTACTTTGGCCTCCGGGGCAATCCGCAACTTTTTCCTTAAATACTTCATAATTTAAAGACCTTTTTGTTTTCAGGTTAATAATTTGCTTTCCTCGGATTTTGTCCGAGATGAAAGTGTACCGCAGAGAAGTGTCCTTAACACAACTCTTTTTCTACTTGCTATAAATAACCTGGCCTCTGTTCTTCCATCTAATATTAAGTAATCGATTTATGTCGATGACTCTTATAGCCTGTGCAGGCAGTGACTGTAGCCTAGCAGCAGCCTCACTCAAGAATGCTGTCAACGATGGTTCCCTTTGGGTCACTACTCATGGGGTTTAAATTTTCTGGTGCTAAAATGCATCAAATTACTTTCATCAGACGTTCTTTTGTCTTTGATACTCCATTATACCTTTATGGCTTCATAAGAACATAAAAAAGAAGAAACACTGCAGAAGGCCTACTGGCCCATTCGAGGCAGGTCCAATTCACGTACTGGTTTATGCCACTGCCCCAACGTAGTCAGGTCCAGGTCACATCCACTTAAAGAAGAAGCACGGCATCAGACCTACTAGCACATGCTACTCAGGTTCAACTCACACCCACCCACACCCACTCATGCATCTATCTAACCTATTTTTTGCTTCTCTGACGATAATCGGAAGTTCCACTCATCCACAACTCTGTCACCAAACCAGTGCTTTCCTATATCCTTCCTGAATTTTATTTTTTCCAGTTTGAAACCAGTGCTTCGAGTCCTGTCTTAAGAACATAAGAACATAAGAAAGAAGGAACACTGCAGCAGGCCTACTGACCCATGCGGAGCAGGTCCATGTCCCTCCCCCCGGATTAGCCCAATGACCCACCCAGTCTGGTCAACTCCACTCAAAGAAGGAGCACGGCACCAGACCCAGCAGCACAAGCTAGTCAGGTCCAACTCACACCCACCCACACCCACTCATGTATTTATCTAACCTACATTTTAAAACTATACAACGTTTTAGCCTCAATAACTGTACTCGGGAGTTTGTTCCACACATCAACAACTCTATTACCAAACCAGTGTTTTCCTATATCCTTCCTGAATCTGAATTTTTCCAACTTGAAACCATTGCTGCGGGTCCTGTCTTGGCTGGAAATTTTCAGCACGCTATTTACATTCTCTTCATTTATTCCTGTTTTCCATTTATACACCTCGATCATATCCCCCCTAATTCTACGCCTTTCGAGAGAGTGCAGATTCAGGGCCCTCATAGAGAAGATTTCTGATACATGGGATCATCTTTGTCATCCTCCTCTGTACGTTTTCCAGAGCATTTATATCCATTCTGTAATACGGTGACCAGAACTGAGCAGCATAGTCTAAATGAGGCCTAACCAAAGATATATAGAGTTGAAGAACAACCTGAGGACTTCTATTATTTATACTTCTAGATATGAAGCCAAAAATTCTGTTAACTTCATTGCGAACACTTATGCACTGTTCTATTGGTGACAGATTACTGCTAACCAAAACTCCTAAATCCTTTTCACAATCAGTAATATTAAGATATACATTATTTAGTTTATATGTGGCATGGTTATTTTCCTGTTCAACATTTAGAACTTTGCATATGTCTATATTAAAATGCATCTGCTACTTCTCCGACCATTGCATCAGTCTAGTCAAATCATCCTGAAGTCCTCTAATGTCCTCATTAGAATGAATTGGGCGGCTTATTTTGGTGAAATCAGCAAATTTGCTTATGTCGCTATTTATTCCCTTATCTATGTCCGTTTATGTAAATTGTGAACTGATCCTGTGGAACACCGCTTGTGACGTGCCCCCAGTCTGATTTCTCCCCATTTATAAAACTCTCTGCTGCCTATTTGTCAATCATGTCTCTACCTAGGAAAAAAAATCTCCTATTCAGTGTGTCTTAATTTTTCTCAATAGCCTCTGATGTGGAACTATCAAAAACCTTACTGAAGTCTATATACACAATATCACATTCATTACCATAATCTACCTCCTCAAATACCTTAGTGAAAAAAGTTAAAAAAATCGTAAGGCAGGAACTCTAATTGCCTCGGTAATTATTTACTCCATAAATTTTCCCACTATGGAGGTAAGGCTTATTGGTCTATAGTTCGAAGCTAAGGACCTGTCACCTGCTTTGTAAATAGGTATTACATTTGTCATTTTCCACTTGTCTGGCACTATGCCGGTTTGTAGTTATATTTTGAAAAGATTAGCCAAAGGTTTGCTAAGTTCCTTATTATTTTCCATTATAACCCTTGCAAACAGTTCATCAGAGCCTGGGAATTTGTTAGGTTTTAATTTATGTATTTGTCTGAGGACCATGCCACTAGTTGCTCCAATCGTCCATAGTTTATTATCGTCCTGTTCTAAATAATTTGTTATTTCTGGAATTTCGCTAGTATTTTGCTGAGTAAAAACTGAGAGGAAGTAAGTGTTGAAAATTTCACACATTTCTTTATCACTGTCAGTGACCTGATCTGATTTACTTTTAAGTGGGCCTTTCTTGTCCCTAATCTTACTTCTGAATACCCGAAATAACCCTTTTGGGTTAGTCATCCAATCCCTTGTGACTTTAGCTTCATAATTCCTTTTTGCTTTTCTTATTCTCTTTTTTTTATTTCTCTTAACTGCCTATCCCCTCTTTTCATATACCTATATATGGCTCTCTTTTGACCAATGACAAGTTTTTATCTTTTGCTTATCCATTTGCAATAAATTTTGTAAGATCTAATTTACGTACACGGAGCATAAGCTATCCGGGCAGTTAGAACTCTGATCTAAAAAAACGTCATATTGGCAACCATCACCACCTACTTGGCCCATACTTAGGTCATTCCAATTCAGCCTACCCGGGTAATTTCTCAGTCCCATGAAACTGGCCAAGCGTAAGTCTGGGACGGAGACTTGATTACAGTTATTTCAGTAATTCTATGATATATTGAAACTGAGCTATTTGTGATCGCTTTCCCCAAGCTCATTTTTAAACCTCAAGATTTTTAATTAGTGATTCCCTGCTGGCAAGACCCAAGTCAAGCAGGTTGTTTTCTCTAGTTGGCTCTGTCACAAACTGTTTTAAAAAGCAAACCTGATTCGTATCAAGAAAGTCGCTAGACTCAACATATCCTGTCACATTGTTCCAGCCAGTTAGTCTAAAGTTAAAATCTCCCATTAATACAACATTTTCCTATCTAGATGCTTCATGAATTTCACCCCATAGCAGCTTACTGCTCTCCTTACCAAGGTTTGAGGGCCTATAAGTCACACTCAGAATTATTTCTTCATGACCCTCGAGAAGCTGTAGCCAAATAGGTTCTGTGTCTAATGTTTCTAATCTTACATCTTGTCTAACACAACAATTTAAATTATCTCTGATAAATTAGACACATGTGCAACTCTTGGGTATCTTTATTGAGGAAACGTTTCGCCACACAGTGGCTTCATCAGTCCATAGAAAGGAGAATCTTGAAGAACAGGAGGAGAATGAGGTAATCAGTCCCTCAACCTTGAGTCGATGTGGTCAGTCCATCAATCTTGAATAGAATACGGCATACGTCCTGAGAAGGAGCTTATAAACCGTTGGCAGGAGAGGTGCAGAAGTCATAGGTCGTGTAACATTTGTTCAATGTTGAAGTAGGTTGATGGACTGACCACATCGACTCAAGGTTGAGGGACTGATTACCTCATTCTCCTCCTGTTCTTCAAGATTCTCCTTTGTATGGACTGATGAAGCCACTGTGTGGCGAAACGTTTCCTCAATAAAGATACCCAAGAGTTGCACATGTGTCTAATTTATCAACATGTCGGTTCTCTGAACCATTCATCTACAAATTATCTCTGAATACATCACCACTCCACCACCCTTCCTGTTGGCGCTATCAGTGTGGAATAGTTTATAGCCCTGTATCTAGCATTCAGAAGGCATTTCTTTATTTTTCAGGTAGAACCTTGTCTCTGTTATAGCAATAATATCTATAATACCTGCACTTGCAAGTAATCTTAGCTCATCTATCTTATTTCTTGGTCTCCTACTATTTGTATAGGGAGCTAGCCACTCGTTGCCCTGTACTATCTCACTTTGTTGAGTAATTGCTTTGCCTTTACTTTGCCCTTACTCGCTGCCCTCTATTGTCTTTACTAGCAACTTTATTTTGAATATTGTCTTGTAAACATATCCCTGGTAATATGTGTTGTTTTCAACCTTAGTAATGCAGCCTGATTGTTTCTCACACACACCCAGTCCTCTAAAATCTATCAGTTTAAACTCCTAGACAAGTCAGCAATGGGCCCCCTCAATTGAGTTGGATAACGAAACCACTCCAATCCCAGAGAGATGTACCCCATCCCTTGCATACATATCGCATTTGCCATAGAATATGTCCTAGTTATCAATGAATGGGATTGCAAGTTCATTGCAGTACCTGTCTAGCAAGCAATTTATATCAATTGGCCCTGACATTCATTTCCCGCCCACTCTCCTTCTTGGAAAATGCTTTATACGATTGGAACCCCTCCTTTAGACCTGACTACATCTATGGCTGACTTGTACTTATCCAGTAGCTCCTGTCTCCTGCCCCTTTCCCCAATATCATTTCCACCAGCACTAAGACAGACAATGGGCTTGTTCCCATTAGATTACATAATATTTAACCTGTTGACTATGTCACCAATACCAGCACCTGGGAAACACCCTGTCTGTCTCACCTTCCTATCTCTGTTACAAAAAGCACAGTCCATATATCTTACCTGGGAGTCTCCCACAACCAGATTAGCAGGGGGGTTAATGGTACTTTTAACCTCACTGACCACTGAAGTACACTCGTCCTGGAGAACAGAGAATCGATTTCCTACCTTCAAATCTTCTCTATTATCGTTCCTTATCTTGATGCATTTTCCTGAATTGTGAACCACTTGCCATTTAATGCGGCTGCCACTCTCCAACCCATTGCTGGTAACCTTTTCCTCCTTATCAGATCTAACCATCTCACACTCCCAAACCCATCTAGGCAAAGTTTCAGCCTCCTATTTTTCTCCTGAAGAAGTAGAGCCTTTTTCTATAACACTTTAGCCTGAGATTCTAAAAAATTATAGCAAGCCATGGTGCTCAGTAACACCCCACGCTAATCCTCAGACAGTTTAGGACAGAATGATCTCTTCGATCCTTCCCTGTTGACAGCCTATTTGTAGAGACTAATGTTGCATCCTTGAACTATCAGCATGATTCCCATTGCCTCTCATGACATTCATGATACTTCTACATATAGGATAGTAACGGACATTAGTAGAGGTCCATTAGTACTTTGCTGCCCCTATTTACTCCGTTCCTTTTCTCTTTGTCTTCACTTGCTCTTGGCTTCTCTTTATATGGAACCTCCCAAGGTAAAAAGAAAGGTAACCTTTCTTTTTACCTTGGGAGGTTCCAACTTGTGCGAAAGATCAAATACCTACAGTGGCTTCTCGCTCCCTTTTTCTTAACCACTTCCATTCTCATTCTCGGGCCGTTGCAGTTTACATTGATGGTTCTAGAACCTCTGACTCTTTTGGGTTTGCAGCAGCAGTGTTCATGACAGTGTTGTACAAGGTTATTTATTAGATTTAGCATCTTCACAGCTGAATTGTATGCAGTTCTCATAGCGATTATCTGCACTGCATCCAGGCCTTCCTCATAGTTGTACTCTCGGAATTCTTTACTGCTTTGCAGGCTATCAGAACAATTAATTTGCCTCATCCCCTAGTTTTCATATAACACTTTGGATGCGCCACATTCCTAGCAAAAACAAAGGAATTGTACTCTGCTGGGTACCTGGGCATGTTCATGTTCAGGGTAACAAGTAGGCAGACTCTGCTGCTCAATCAGCAGTACACGACCTTTAATTTTCATGTAGAGTTATTCCATTCTCAGATTATTTTGCTGTAATCTCTAGCCACCTTTGCAACAGTTAGCATCAACGCTGGTATGAATTGATTCATAACAAATTACACTCTATCAAGCCGAGTTGCCGAGGTTAGGTTCCTGGTTTTCCTCTTATCATTGATGTCATAGTTAGGAGACAGTGCTTTCCTGTCTTCGCATCGGGCCCACACGTCTCACTCATGGGTATCTCATGGAGAGCTTCCCATTTTCACTTTGTGTGAATTGTCAGGTTCCAGTTTCAGTTTGCCTTATTCTGCTGGACTGTCCAGTCTATCAACGAGCATGCAGAATTTATCTTCAACGTCGTCACCGCTCTAACACCATTACTTTATCTTCCACCTCTGACAACGCTTTAAGCGACTTGAAAATGGATCAGCACTCACCACGGAAAATTACTTCGTTAAAAAAAAACGCCACAATTCCAGATAACCACCAAGCCATTATGAAATGACCAATCAACGTTGAGCTCCTCCCTTGTCGCCTGCAGCCACCAATCACCATCAAGAAGCAGCAATCTTCCATTCAGCAAGTTGCAGTCAGCTCCTACAGAGTTCCTGTTGTCTCTACGTCGTCTTTTATCATTGTTATCCAGGCTTAGCAGTTGGGTCTAGTCCTGACTCTTCTCTCTTCGACTCAAGACATTCCTCTCACCGTCTATTCTTCGCACTGTCCCCACTTACCCCTCGCCCCTCGTGGGTACTTACCTGTGAGTCCGATCCTGATCCAGAGACTTCTTCTTTGTGTATATAACAGCAACAGATTTATTACACAACCTTTGATTATACTTCGTTTAGAAGACTTCTCCGACCTTACAACCTCTACCCAGCAGTGCTGCATGACCCTGCTGGTTTAATATTTAGTTTTGATCATAATAATAATAACAATAATAATAATAATAATGAGAGGAAATGAACAATTTTTAAAATACAAAAAAGTGTTCTTTGATGCTGTTATGGAGCTTGAAAACGACGGGTATAAGGTTGTTTACCAAAAACATCCTCTACGAAAAAATAGAAAACTTTTTAAAACTTAATGAGTATTTACGAGTAGGTGACAGGGTTCGTTTCCGTTTTTAAATGTGGCCGGTGCCTGGGGGTTTAACGCTCTCGTTCCCACACGGTGAGGGCCTGGGTTCGATTCCAGCCAAGGTAAAGAAGGGGTTTTAAAAGAAAAATGAAGATGGTTTTTAATTAAAATACAAAATTAAATTAGGTGTTTTTTTGTTTGTAGGTGAACCCGGCTTCCGGAGTTGAGAAAAAATAGAAAAGTAAACAAAGAAAATGAAACTTTTTTGTGTGGTTCCAAAAAAAAAGTAATGAAATGAAACAAACACAAATGCAGGTAATAAGGGGTAAAAAAAAGGGAAAAAGCTAGTAAGTAATGAGAGTTTTAAGGTATGAATATATGAAAATCACGAAATGAATGAAAGAGAGTTGCAAGAGTTTAAGCGTAGGTAGACAAAGGATTTTTAAAGTGAACGCAGAAAATAGGGAAGTAAAAAATTTTGCAAGCAAAAGAATAAAACGGGTCAGACTAGATGGAAAATTTTACGGATGAAGGAAAGATGTATTGAGAAGAAAATTGCGGGGAAAAACTGCGCAATAAGTCCTAAAAAAATAAATGTCTGTCGCACTTTTTGTAAATACAATGAAAAGTTTTTGGGAACTGCGTTACAATCTAGTGGTTTAAAGATTAGAATTAGGCATGTGTATAACCTAAAATATGACTGTGGGGTTCGTCTAGAGGTGATTAGGTCGGGAAAACCCCCCCCCCCAAATTCCCAGGGATAAAAGGGGGGAAATGGTGTTAAAAATTTAACATGAAAGCCATTTTTACTATTGTAGGTAAGTAGCCCCGGGTATGGTAGCAGCTGGCTATAAGTTTCAAGGGCCCAGTCCCCGGGAAAAAATCTTTTGGGAA
Organism: Cherax quadricarinatus; assembly: GCF_026875155.1. Classification (NCBI taxonomy): domain Eukaryota; kingdom Metazoa; phylum Arthropoda; class Malacostraca; order Decapoda; family Parastacidae; genus Cherax; species Cherax quadricarinatus. Next base: position 29,564,762 of record NC_069431.1, read on the forward strand.
AACAAATTTAAAAATTATTGCAATGTTGGATAATGTCTTTTTGCTTCCTATGACAACACCTCTTCAATTTTTCTGGAGATAAACGGGGCAGGGGGGGTTATCCTCAGCGCCCCCTTTGATACCATCTCCGTGTACTTAAAACTGATGAAGGTTTTCCCAGGTGACGGGATGTCAGCACTGCCAATTACCGCCCGTCCCCCTGTACCGGCCAAAAAGGAAAAACCCCTCGGTAATAATTGTAGAAAATTTAGCTTAAGTATATGAGACTTCGACTACAAAAGCTGCATAAGAGTTTCATTTCACCACCCCTGTTATAAAAATATTTTAAAACCTACACTAGTATAAAAACATTGTTATCAAAAATGACGAAAAAGTAAAAATCCACATGGACTGAAAATTTTTAAGACCATGTAAAAGAATTTAGGTTTCTGATTCTAAGCATAGATCTCCCCTCAGTAGGGCCTTTGACGCTGAAATATACAGATTTTTTTTTCCTGGTGTTTCAACAGTTCTTACACAGGGGGAGTTAAAAATGTTTTGATGGAAGTCTTAGAGGTGTCAGGTGACGGAAGTGAGGGAAAGAGGTTAAGGGTTGTCTTGAAGAAGTGATTTTATTTTTTTTTTTGGAAAAACCTGATGAAATTTTTGGACTTCGACCTTTTCCCAGGAAGATTTGTTCTTATTGTCACGTTTCTTTCAAACAAAAGGGAAAAAAATAATGTGAATGTTAGCAGGTACTCTAACTTTTCAATTCAATATCGAGAAGTTGATGAATTGAAAAGGGTAAAACCCCTAGTTACAGGGGTTGCATGGGCCCCAGGGACATAATGAAAATTTATACAGATGAACTCTCCCATGTGGCGTCGTCTGTTTGGCTTTTTAGAGGACTATAAGAAAACTGTTTCACTGTGTCAAATTCATTTACTAATATTTTACTCTTTGGCCCTGACCTTTGGAAATCAATGTTTTTCACCTTGCTTTTGGGGCAAAAATTCCCCAAATCGGGAAAATTGGGACCACTTGCATTACCCCTTCACTTGCCAATCAGGTTGTCCCAAAATACCGGCTCGTGACCCCTCGTATAGATCTGGGAACAAGTGACCTTCATTTGGCAATCTGGGATCTACTGTAACAAATCAAAAACATTACTACGAGCGGAAAAAACTAAAAGCCCACAAAACAATATACTTTATGTATTTTTATTATTATTATTTTTATTATTATTATAATATAAATATTATTTTTTTTATTATTCTTAGTATAGCAGTAGTAGTAGTGCGTTGTTGCTGTGTTGTTGTTGTTTTTGTTGTTGTTGTTTTTGTAATTTTTATTTTTTTTAAAATGACCTGATATCAAAAAAAAGTTCATTTGTTCGCTGCGGGGAATAACAGAAGTTTGTAATATCTGTGTGATTTTTTGGATGCTACAGTAACTTACATAATGCATGGGGGGTGTGTACGTGCAGAATTCCCTCGTTAACATCCCCAAATGCCGGTACAGAGGTCAACTTCCTCTTTCGCAACATTGCATACTTACCAGGGTAAATGCAAACTCATGCCAATTTTTTTTTTCTGTGTCAATCTTGTTTTTTTTTATTGTTTAAAATGTTTTGAGCAGAAATAGGAAATGAAAAGTTTTAAAAAAAGTGGAATTTGGAGTATTCCTGAAATAATGTTTAATGTGAATTTTTATGGTTCACCCTGTGCAATGTCAATAACCTGTCCTGGTTGTTTTTGGAAGTTGAAATTTTAAACATTCATTAAGTCGTGATTTTTTATATTTTTATATATATATTATATTTATATATATATATATATAAATTTAAAAATAAAACAATAAGAAAAAACTGACTAGCCAAGCCTTTAACCCCTCCCCCCTGCCCCCCCTAATGGTGAGCGAAAACCAATTTCTCTAACCCACAGGGCCCCCCAATCCCTACAGCAAGGCCCCACCAAACAGGGGTTTTACCGTCTTCGGGACATCGGGGTTGGGTGCCTTGAGCTAATTTTTTCTACTCCCTTTTGGTTGTACTAGTCCAAGAGCAGTTTTTTATGAATTGTAACCACGAACGAGTGGTATTGATCTTTGCAACACTGCGATGCTAAGGGCTCGAACCCCTGCGCTTTGGCCCCCCTCATGGTGAGGAAAAAAACCCCGACGCCAACCCCCGGACCACGCACTTCTACAAGAATTCTCATCGAGCCAATGGGTTGTTTTTTCTTGATTCGCCGGTCTCTCCCCGGCCCGGGGCTTTTCGATGGTAACCCGGGGCCGGGGGCCCTGTTTTGGGAGGTCCCCGAACCCTTTTCCAAAGGGGGAAGGTAAAGTACCTCCTCCCTTTTTTTGGGTAATGTTCCCAGGCATAGCGCTTTCCTGCCCCCAAAGGGACTCATAGGGGGAAGCCGACCCCCTTTGGGCTGCCTCTTCTCCGTCCCTGGGGCTCGTGGGGGGAAAGGCAGTCTCGTGAGCTGCAGGTGGTAGCAGGCTCTGCTTTGTCACCTTCCCGCCCCAGTGGGCTCGTGGACAAGTAGGTTTTTTTACCGTCACCCGGGGCAAACGGTGGGTGGGTGCCCTGAGCAATTTTATTCTCTCCCGTATGGTGTACTGCCCCAAAGAGCTAGTAACCACGAGCGAGGGGGGGTTTGTCAATAACACATGCGACTAGCCCCAAAGGCTGAACCCGCTAGGCTGATCCTTTTGGAAAACCCCGGTAGTACAGGCACCCATTTTACCTTCGTCACGTGCCATGCATGATTTTAAAAACTCTCCGCCAAGGAACGCAGTCTATCCACCCCTTCTCCTACTTTTGCGTACCTTGTCAAGAGCTCTACTTTTTTGACCGATTTTCCACCCCGAAATTTTACTGTTTTTCGATGATAAAATCATTCCTTTCTAGGTGCTCCACCACACTTTACCCGATAATCTTCTCCATGACTTTGTACTATAGTGCCCAAAGACACAGACACGTGTGTGTCAGTCTCTTTTTTTTTTAAATTTGGGAATACATTTCTTTTTTCCATACCCCAGGTAGTTTCCTTCTGGATACATGTGTTGAAGATTGTTTTTAGTGGCAATAGAGGGTCTCACTCCCTTCTCAGGACTCATGGAGGATGTTGCCCGCCCCATCTCTTTTAGGTATCTGCTCGCTTTGCAGCCTCCTTTCCTCCCCCCTCCTGTGTGTATTGTGTCCAGCATTTGATGGGGTACCTCACCCCCCCGTCTTTTTTGGAATCCTTTCTTCCCCCCTGTAACACTTTTTGAATCTCACGTTGAGGTCCCACTTACTTTCGGTATTTCTGTGGCTATTCCTTTTTTTCTCAGCCTGATTACCTGGTCCCTTTACTGTTTTTGTCCTTCTGATGAGACTGTACAAAAAGCGTCGGGTCGGACTTGGTTTCGCTGTTAGTATTTTCATATTTTTGTTTGGGGGTCCTTTCTTACCTGGCATATAATTTTTGGCTTTCCACTGTTCTCCCTTTTCTCTTTCCCCTTTATTCTTTTCCATTTTCTGCACATTGGTTTGGCCTCTCTACACCCCTTTGGGTGAACCAAGGGGTCGTCTTGGCCTTCTCATTTTTTTTGTTGCCCCTTTGGTACAGACCCTCCCCTGCTTCCTTTGGGGTTTTTTCTTTTCACATATTCCATCTTTCTTTATGATTCCCCCGAGTTCTTTCCCCCTGAACCTCGTGCGGAAATTCGGATGCCCGTGTAGTCCCTTTTTTTGGTTTGGTTTCGTTCATGTTTTCCCTTTTTTTCTTCCCTCCATTGTAATCTACTATGTATTCAAATCAGAACCACGTGATCACTAGCCCCGAAGGGTCTTTCGTTTTGTGTTGCCCCCGTATCCCCACAACTCAAGGTAAAACTAGGTCCAGTCTTTCTGGCTGTCCCTCCTTTTCTCTGGGAAAGCTCTTTTGTGTTGGTAAAAAGAGGTTTTCCGTACCACCCCCTCATAACCTTTCCCCTTTCTGGGCCCCCAGTGAATCCAGGTTTTTCCCGTCAATTTCTTTGTGATGAAGTCACCATAATCGTTGCTTTGCCCGCCCACTCGGGCCCTTCTGGGCCCCTTAGCCCGTGTGTAACCATCACTCCTACTTCATCATATTTTGCCATGGCCTCCGTTATTCTGTGGTGGGTTAAATCACTTCAATTACCACCTTTTTGGGCCTCCAGAATGAAGTGTTCCACTTGCAGTCTCTTGCTTCCCTCTGTCTCCCTCCTCCCGGCTCCTCAAAATCCCATTGGTTTTTTATGACGTACAACCCTCCCTTTCCCCTATTCCTTCTGTTTTCCTCAGGATTGGGATCCGTCTGAAAGTGGCATCAGTTTTTTTCCAGTGAGCTTGGTTTCTGTAGAGCTATGAAGTTGGGGTGCCCCCTTTGTTCTTTCATGCATTATCCCATTATTCGTTATTCCATTGGAATTGGTGTACTATATCTTCAGTTTTCCCCCCCAGTAAAGTATTTTTGAGGGGGGGTTTGGAGGAGTGGGGGATATGGCTGGTGCTATGGGATTCTACTGCATTTTCTGGGGATGGGACTGAAGTGTGGGTGGGTTTGCATTGGGATGTCTTTTTGGCTGTGGGGTTTGAGGGGGATTCTTGCTTGTTTGTGTTGTTGCTCGCCCCCCTTGGTTGCTCTTGCTAGCTATACCTTCTCTCTCTTTCTGTCCCTTTTGTTTTGTGTCCTCTCCCTTTGGGTGCTGTCATTTGTTCTCGTCTTGTCACAGTCTGAACACTCTCTTGCATGTTGCTGATTCTTCAGCTGTGGTTTCCTTGAAGGATCCTTTCCTCATGTTTTCGGAATCAATTTGACCAACCAATTTCTTCCCTTCCAGAATTTACTATCTCGGTCATGTCCTCCTCGCCTATGTGTTTGACGATATTTCCAATCTCTTGTTTTTCTTTCTGCTGTCTTTCATTGCAAGTCGTCCCTTCACTCTCCCGAAACCCATGAATAAAGACTGACCTCTCCCTCTTCTCCTCCTACTGCCTTTCACTCCGTGCCTCTGGTTCATTTTGTATATAACCATCGTCTCCCTTACTATTTTCTGTAACTCATGGTGGCCTGGCCGCTCCTGTGCATGACACCTGTCACCTTCTCTACCTGCACCCTCCTCACATACTTCTGCCCTTGCACCCAGCAGATCACCCCCTTTATTGCTCAGTCTTGCCTGGTGGCCAGATAGGTCATTAACGTAAATCTTGTCTCCTTCCTTTCCTTTGCACCCTTCCTTTAATAGGGGTGTACCTGTTCGAGATGCCATGTCTCCTCTGGGCACTGGACCTGTAACCCACTTCAGCATACTTCTTCTTCTAGGGCCCATATCTTGGCTCCCGCAGCTTCAGCTTACGAGTCCCAGTTCTTTTTCTCTGCCTCCGGCCTCTTCTCCATTTTTGTGGAAAGCTCACCTAGTTTGCTTTCCGCTCTTGTTCCATCCATTTACATTGCAGTTCAATCCATTCTTCAATCCAGGCCCATCTTCCTCTCGTCCCCTGAGTCTTTGACTTCCCCTCTAAGGCCCCATTTTTTATTTTTTATGGGCTAGGTGTTGTAGTGTGTGTGTGTGTGTGTGTGTGTGTGTGTGTGTGTGTGTGTGTGTGTGTGTGTGTGTGTGTGTGTGTGTGCTGTTTATTGTGGTGTGCTGTTTATGTGTGTGGGGTGTGTGTGTTGTTTATTTGTGTGTGTGTGTGTGTATTGGTTATGTGCGTGTATGTGAGATTCACATATACATACATTGAAATTTTGATCAAAGCTGCGCTCTTCAGACATTGTTCCTTATATACGTCTTAGATTCAGTGCCAAATATGAAGTGGTTGAGGTTTAGCCTACAGCATTTGAGACTGAAATTTTTGAATGTTTATATTACTGAGTAGTGCAGCGCAGTGTTTTATGTACTGTATCTATGTTCTCTGAAGTATTTATAAACATTAACTTTCTCAGTGATTATGCTGGAGCTGTCATTGCTACCACCACCTTAGTGGACTATGGCATTATTACCAAGGACGACAAAAGTTACAACAGAAGTTACGTGATGCCAGACACAAATACCATATGGAGAAAATATCACATGACTGTTTTGATGGTAAGAATTCCACTCATGTAATGACAAAGAATGAAAAGACCAAGAAATGGAGTCCAAAGATAGTGGTGAAAGATCATTATGTCATCATGGTGGAGCCCGGCACTGAATATCTCACTCATGTGACTCTCAAGTCAGGCCATGGAAAGGAGATTGCCAAGACTATGTATGCGTTTCTGGTGGAACAGAAACTAACTCGGCAGCCTGTTGAATGTGTTGGTAGTGACGGATCCAACATAAATGTCAAAGCTGACAATGGAGCCATTCATCATCCTGAAATGTTACTTGGTCATCCGCTCCAATATTTCATCTGTCAGTTTCATAGAAATGAGCTGCCATTCCGGGTTGTTTTCTACCAACTATGACAGTAAGCCAAATGGTCCTGAGCATTGGAGAAGTCCCATTCGCAAGCAAATCAAAGATCCTCTGTCTGAACTGCCAGTTGTTGCTTTCCAGCCAGTCAACTTCACTGATTTTCCTTCTCTGAATAACAAGGTGGCAGAGGATCTGTCCTGGGACCAAAATACTTGTATAGAATTTGTGAAGGAGTGATCACAGGTGTGGTTGATGATGACCAGATCCACCGTGTGTGTCAAGATGGAATACATTTATGAGTAAGATCCTTAGGCTGCATGTGGCAACATCAAGATCCTGTTAGGAACTGAAAAGAGTCGTCATTATGATTTTAAAGTTCAGTGGTACAATGTGGTTCCACACCAAGCTGCACCCTTATGTCAGACACGGTCCAAAGAACGTCTTCCAGACACTGCAATTTATGAGACATCTTAACAGTGAAGAAAAGAAGATAGTAAAGAAGACTCTCCAAAGTGATTTGTACTTTGCTCACGCAGATCAGCTGCTTCATGGTATGTGTGCTGATGAAGACATGACTGTTAGAGACGAAGCTGTCTTAGTGATAAGAAAAATTAGAGAAGAGAATCATCAGACAGAAGAAAGCACAGAGAGATCTGATGAGGATGGAGAAGATTCTGCTGATGCTGTTGACGAGGACTTGTTAATCTACATTGATGATGAGGATGACAATGAAGATGAAAGAGAATGACAATGTAGCTCTTATTAAATAACAAAAAAAGGCAAAATACCGTGACCGGATCAATACACAAATAACCCGCACATATGAGAGAGGAGCATTCGACAACGTTTCTGCAAGCCTATGCACAGTGGCATGTACATTCACTACTTTTCTTATAATGCTTCCTCTGTCAAGAAAAGTGTCCGTATCTCCCTCTTTCTCTGTGCTCTCTACATTTATGATCCTCAGTTCCTTGAATCACAAATCTGCACTCTTTGTAATTCATTTTTCCGTCTTGGCTACCTTTCCCATTTCATAGACTCTGCCTTCTCACGTCCTAAACAGAGTTTCTTCTCTCCCAAACTTTCAACTCCTGGGAACTCTCCTGTCTTCTGCCTTTCCCTATATTTCCAGTCTTTCTAATCTCAACAATTCTCTTGTTCATTAGACATCAAACTTACTTTTCGCCAGACTAACATTCTTCACACCAATCTAGTTCATACCTCTCCTTCCTCTATAGATTCCCTATAGATTTCTTGTTCTCTTTTGCCCTCTTCTGTACTTTGGAGAAACTGGCCGTTCCCTTTCTGACAGACTCAGGGAGCACAAAAGTAGTATTAGGCTTGCCGACACCAACAATGCTCTTTTCTGTCATGTCAGAGATCACATTCAATCCATTGACCTGTCTATCTGGCTGCAATAACTACACCTTGTATGAATCTCACTTCTGGTTATGTCTCTGTAGATACCTTCCTTTCCCATTCAAACTTCAAAACACTCGTGACTTAACCTGATCCTTTTTTCCCCTTCTCTCTCTTCCCCTTTCCTCTTTCTCCTTTGGCGTTTCTTCTTCTGCCTTGAGTATTTGGTCCATTATCATTATTTTCCTCCCCATTGTTCTTGTTTCTACCCTTTGTGGCCCCCTAGCTCCTTTGCAGTGTCCTCGATGTCCGAACTACTCAGGTTTGTCCTCACCTCTCTGATATTGTCCTAACTTTGACACATGACATTTTTTAATACCACATTCATCCACCTGTCTCCCATGTTTCAAAACCCCCATGTGGCTCCAGGTTTTCACAGTCAATCTCCTTGTGATTGAAATTACGCATAACTAGCTTTGCACTACCCGTGTGAGCTCTTCTGGCCACCTCAACTGGTGTGTTGACCATTACTCTGTTTTTTTTTCTTGGCCTCCTGCATTCAGTGGCGAGTTGTACATCACTTGAATTACCATCTAAAGGCCCCCAAACTGAATTGTTCCTACTATGTAGTTCCACTACTTCCATTCCTTCCATTTCCTCAAATCCCCACTAGTTTTTAATGAGCAGTGCAACTGTTCCTACCCCTCTGCTCCCTCTCTTTCCTCAGGATCTGGTATCCAGATCCTGAGTTTCGTTTCTGTGAGTGATATGCAGTTTGGAGACATCTCCTTGATTCGTTCATGCCACTCCTCACATTTATTTGTAAATCTGTCCACATCTGAATACCAAACTGTGGTCTGAGAGGTATGTTGGGGTTGGGGAAGTGGGAGTCCTGGCGAGGAAAAATAGGGGTTTCTGTGAAGGTGGAGTTTTTGATAAGCAGGGGCAGTGGGTAACGTGTGTGGGTTTTGGATTACATTATTTGGTTGCATTGGGGATGTCGTGGTTGAGGGCCCTTTGGAGGTGGTTCTGAGAGAGGGTGTATTTGCTATTCCTCCAGAGTCTGAGTTCTCCAGCCCATTTCCATCATTGCCTCTCTTTCCTCCTTGCATCTTTGTAACCTCTCTTTCAGTTTCTGCCTTTCTTCTCTTGTTATCATGGACGAGGTACACCTCTGGTACGCCGATATATCTCTTAGTCAAGCTTTCTACTGCAGAATCCTGTGTGTGTGTGTGTGTCAGCACATGAAAGCGCTTATGTTATATTTCCCCATTTTACTGTTGTATTTTCTCTGTGTTTCTCTAAACACACACAGACACAGACACATACACACATACAAACACACACACACACACACAGACACACACACACACACACACACACACACACACACACACACACACACACACACTACACACACACACCTGGTCGAAAACCAGGCAGAACTACGAAAGGATCTGGACAGGCTGCAGATCTCCTCCAGCAATTGGCTCCTGGAGTTCAACCCCACCAAGTGCAAAGTCATAAAGATTGGGGAAGGGCAAAGAAGACCGCAGACGGAGTACAGTCTAGGGGCCAGAGACTACAATCCTCACTCATGGAAAAAGATCTCGGGGTGAGTATAACACCAGGCACATCTCCTGAGGAACACACAAACCAAATAATTGCTGCAGCATATGGGCGCCTAGCAAACCTCAGAACAGCATTCCAACATCTTAAAAGGAATCGTTCAGGACCCTGTACACCGTATACGTTAGGTCCATATTGGAGTATGAAGCACCAGTTTGGAACCCACACCTAGCCAAGCACGAAAAGAAACTAGAGAAAGTGCAAAGGTTTGCAACAAGACTAGTCCCAGAGCTAAGGGGTATGTCCTACTAGGAGGGGTTAAGGGAAATCGACTTGACGACACTGGAGGACAGGAGAGATAGGAAGACATGATAACGACATACAAAATACCGAGAGGAATTGACAAGGTGGACATACACAGGATCTTCCAGAGATGGGACACAACAACAAGGGGACACAGTTGGAAGTTGAAGACACAGATGAATCACAGGGATGTTAGGAAGTATTTCTTCAGCCAGAGTAGTCAGGAAGTGGAATAGTTTGGGAAGAGATGTAGTGGAGCCAGGATCCATACATAACTTTAAGCAGAGGTATGATAAAGCTCAAGGTTCAGGGAGAGTGACCTAGTAGCGACCAGTGAAGAGGCGGGGCCAGGAGCTAGGACTCGACCCCTGCAACCTCAACTAGGTAAGTACAACTAGGAGAGTACACACACAGACACAAACACACACACAGACACACAGACACTCCGACACAGACACACCGACACAGACACACATGATGGAATATGTAGCAACAAAAATGCAAGACGCAGTGACAAGGTCATTCCAAGGCATACAATAACAACGGAAGACCAAACACAGCCCCGGTTTACCCGACGGTGTAAGAGTGCAAAAACAAATGCAATAGAGATGAAAAAGTACAGAAGGCAGAGAAAACACACGAAAATAGGAGTATTCAGTGCAGAGCCAAGAATGAGTACGCACAGTAAAGCAGGGAGGCCCAGCGACAGTATGAAATGACATAGCATCGAGAATCAAGACTGACCCGAAACTGTTGTATAGCCACATCAGGAGGAAGACAACAGTCAAAGACCAGGTGATCAGATTAAGGACAGAAGGTGGAGAACTCACAAAAAATGATCAGGAGGTATGTGAGGAGCTGAACAGGAGATTTAAGGAAGTTTTTCAGTAGAGACAGGAAGGGCTGTGGAGACAGCACAGAAGGGAAAATCAAGAGGGAATATACCAACAAGTGTTGGACATACGAACAACTGAGGAGGAGGTGAAGAAGCTCTTAAGTGACCTTGACACCTCAAAGGCGATGGGACCGGACAACATCTCCCCATGGGTCCTTAGAGAAGGAGCAGAGATGCTGTGTGTGCCTCTAACCACAATCTTCAACACATCCCTTGAAACTGGGCAACTACCTGAGAAATGGAAGACAGCTAATGTAGTCCCCATATTTAAGAAAGGAAACAGAAACGAGGCACTAAACTACAGACCTGTGTCTCTGACATGTATTGTGTGCAAAGTCATGGAGAAGATTATCAGGAGGAGAGTGGTCGAACACACTGGAAAGGAACAAGATTATAAATGAAAACCAGCATGGGTTCATGGAAGGCAAATCTTGTATCACAACCTACTGGAGTTTTATGACAAGGTAACAGAAGTAAGACACGAGAGAGAGAGGGTTGGGTAGATTGCGTTTTCCTAGACTGCAGGAAGGCCTTTGACACAGTTCCCCACAAGAGATTAGTGCAGAAGCTGGAGGATCAGGCACACGTAAAAGGAAGGGCACTGCAATGGATAAGGGAATACCTGACAGGGAGGCAGCAACGAGTCATGGTACGTGAAGAGGTATCACAGTGGGCGCCTGTTACGAGCGGGGTCCCACAGGGGTCAGTTCTAGGACCAGTGCTATTTTTGATATATGTGAACGACATGATGGAAGGAATAGACTCTGAAGTGTCCCTGTTCGCAGATGACGTGAAGTTGATGAGAAGAATTAAATCGGACGAGGATGAGGCAGGACTGCAAAGAGACCTGGAGAGGCTGGACATGTGGTCCAGTAACTGGCTTCTCGAATTCAATCCAGCCAAATGCAAAGTCATGAAGATTGGGGAGGGGCAAAGAAGACCGCAGACAGAGTATAGGCTAGGTGGACAAAGACTACAGACTCACTCAGGAGAAAGACCTTGGGTGACCATAACACCGAGCACATCACCGGAGGCACACATCAACCAAATAACCGCTGCAGCATACGGGCGCCTGGCAAACCTGAGAATAGCGTTCCGATACCTTAATAAGGAATTGTTCAAGACACTGTACACTGTGTATGTTAGGCCCATACTGGTGTATGCAGCACCAGTCTGGAACCCACACCTGGACAAGCACGTCAAGAAGTTAGAGAAAGTACAAAGGTTTGCAACAAGGCTAGTCCCAGAGCTCAAGGGAATGTCGTACGAGGAAAGGTTAAGGGAAATCGGACTGACGACACTGGAGGACAGAAGGGTCAGGGGAGACATGATAACGACATACAAGATACTGCGGGGAATAGACAAGGTGGACACAGATAGGATGTTCCAGAGAGGGGACACAGGGAGAAGGGGTCACAACTGTTAGCTGAAGACTCAGACGAGTCACAGGGACGTTAGGAAGTATTTCTTCAGTCATAGAGTTGTCAGCAAGTGGAATAGCCTAGCAAGTGAAGTAGTGGAGGCAGGAACCATACATAGTTTTAAGAAGAGGTATGACAAAGCTCAGGAAGCAGAGAGAGAGAGGATCCAGTAGCGATCAGTGAAGAGGCGGGGCCAGGAGCTGAGTCTCGACCCCTGCAACCACAATTAGGTGAGTACAATTAGGTGAGTACACAGACACACACACAGACACAGACACACAGACACACACAGACACACAGACACACACACGCACACACACACACACACATACACAACATACACACACACACACACATACACACACACACACACATACACACACAAATATATATAATATATATATATATTATATATATATATATATATATATATATATATATATATATATATATGCAATAAGATCACAGTAAACAGGTGATTTCAGAATATGCAAAACAACCACTGTGAAAGATAGAGAAATTCCAAGCGCTTTCGTGACTACTCACATTATCCTTGATAATGTGAGTAGTCACGAAAGCGCTTGGAATTTCTCTATTCTTTCAGAGTAGTTGTTTTGCATATATATATTATATATATATATATAATATATATATATATATATATATATATATATATATATATATATATATATATATATATATATATATATAAAACAAGTCGGCCGTCTCCCACCGAGGCAGGGTGAAACAAAAAGAAAGAAAATCCCCAAAAAGAAAATACTTTCATCATCATTCAAAACTTTCACCTCACTCACACATAATCATTGTTTTTCCAGAGGTGTCCAGAATACAACAGTTTAGAAGCACATACGTATGAATTACACAATATATCCCTCCAAACTGCCAATATCCGGAATCCCTCCTTCAGAGTGCATGAATTGTACTTCCCATTTCCATGGCCCCCAAGTCCTTTTATATAAAAATAATCGGTTTCCCTGAATCCCTTCACTAAATATTACCCTGCTCACACTCCAACAGCTTGTCAGGTCCCAAATACCATTCGTCTCCATTCACTCATATCAAATACGCTCACGCACGCCTCCTGGAAGTCCAAGCCCCTCACCCACAAAACCTCTCTTGCCCCTTCCAACCTTTTCGAGGACGACCCCTACCCCTCCTTAATTCCCCTACAGATTTATACGCTCTCCATGTCATTCTACTTTGATCCATTCTCTCTAAATTTACCAAACCACCTCAACAACCCCTCTTCAGCCCTCTGACTAATACTTTTATTAACTCCACACCTTCTCCTCGCTGCTGCATTCACAAGCCAAGCTTCACACCCGTATAAGAGCGTTGGTACTACTATATTTTCATACATTCCCGTCTTTGCCTCTATAGATAACATTTTTTGACTACACATATGCCTCAACGCACCATTTACCTTTTTTCCCTCATCAATTTTATGATTAACCTCATTCTTCATAAATCCATCCGCCGACACGTCAACTCCCAAATATCTGAAAACATTCACTTCTTCCAAACTCCTCCTCCCCAATTTGATATCCAGTTATTCTTTATCTAAATCATTTGATACCCTCATCACCTTACTCTTTTCCATGTTCCCTTTCAACTTTCTACCTTCACACACACTCCCAAACTCGTCCACTAACCTTTGCAATTTTTCTTTAGAATCTCCCATAAGCACAGTATCATCAGCAGAAAGCAACTGTGTCAATTCCTATTTTGTATTTGATTTCCCTTAATTTAATCCCACCCCTCTCCCGAACACCCTAGCATTTACTTCTTTTACAACCCCATCTATAAATATATTAAACAACCACGGTGACATTACACATCCCTGTCTAAGACCTACTTTTACCGGGAAGTAGTCTCTCTCTCTTCTAGACACCCTAACCTGAGCCTCACTATCCTCATAAAAACTCTCTACAGCATTTAGTAACTTACCACCTATTCCATATACTTGCAACATCTGCCATTTTGCTTCCCTATCCACTCTATCATATGCCTTTTCTAAATCCATAAATGCAATAAAAACTTCCCTACCTTTATCTAAATACTCTTCACATATATGCTTCAATGTAAACAGGTGATCTATACATCCCCTACCCACTCTAAAACCTCCTTGCTCATCCGGAATCCTACATTTTGTCTTACATCTAATTCTTTCAATTATAACCCTGCAGTACACTTTTCCTGGTATACTCAGTAAACTTATTCCTCTATAATTTGTACAATCTCTTTTGTCCCCCTTCCCTTTATATAAAGGGGCTATACATGCTCTCCGCCAATCCATAGGTACCTTCCCCTCTTTAATACATTTATTAAACAAAAATACCAACCACTCCAACACTATATCCACCCCTGCTTTTAACATTTTTGTCATAATCCCGCCAGTTCCAGCTGCTTTACCCCCTTTCATTCTATATAATGCCTCACACAGCTCCCCCATACTAACATCCTATTCTTATTCACTCTTAAAAGATGGTATACCTATACACAAATAACTCGCACATAGGAGAGAGGAGCTTAAGACGACGTTTCGGTCCGACTTGGACCATTTGCAAAGTCACACTAACCAGAAGTGGAGCAGGACGGCTATATATAGGCAGGAAGAGGTAGTGGTGGTAGTAGTAATAGTAGTAGTAGTGGTAGTAGTAGTAGTAGTTAGTAGTAGTAGAAGTAGTGGGGAACTAAGGAGGAGGAACCAGTCAAATATAAAGAAAGGGGAGCAATGCAAGGGAGCTAGGTGCCCATAGAGGGAGAGCAAGTGCAGAGAGGTGGGGGAAGGGGAAGTGATGAAATAAATAATGAAGGAACAGAAACACGCTACAGAAGAAAGACAAAAAAGGGAAAGAGGAAAGGGGAAGAGGGAGAAGAAGAAAAAATGAGGAATCAGGTTAAGTCACGGGAGTTCTGAAGTTTGGAGCATTTTACAATGTAGTGGGAGAGGAATGCATCTACAGAGACGAAGCCATGACTAAGATTCATACAAGGAAAGTTGTGTATTAGAGAGGATTCAACAAGACGGCGACTGTTAAAGTTGGAAGTAGGGAAGACAGTTTTAGCAGAAGACCAGTCTATAGGACGGCTGTGATCTCTGACGTGACAGAAAAGAGCATTGTTAGTGTCGGCAAGACTAACACTATTTTTGTGCTCCCTAAGTCTGTCAGAAAGAGATCGGCCAGTTTCTCCAAAGTATTGAAGAGGACAGGAGGAGCAAGAAATAGAGGAGACATCAGGAACATCTGAGAGGGAGGAGAGGTATGAACGAGATTAGTGCGAAGAGTGTTTTATATATATATATATATATATATATATATAAATATATATATATATATATATATATATATATATATATATATATATATATATAAAATATATATATATATATATATATATATACATATATATATAAACAAAACATCAACAGGAATGCATCTAAAGGGGCAAGAATACACCTCACAATCACGTCACCACAACAAGACTATACCTCACAGTCACGTGACAACACCCGACTCTGTGAAACACACCTGATGTTCTGCCCAAGCATTACGATTTTTTACTTGTTTAAAGTATCATTAAATTCTTCCCAAATTTTATTAATTTTAAATGAATCCAATTTATATAAACATGATTATATTATATTCCTGTAGACCATGGACTTGCTTGATACAACTTTCTCAACTTTTTGAAAATCAATTGGATGGTTAAAATCTCTCACATGAATAAATAGAATCTTGTCCAGTTTAATGCTATATTTATGATGTTTTAATCTAAGTTCGAGACTTTTACCGGTTTGACCGTAATAAATTTTATCGCATATATTACTAGGAATCTTACAGACACATTTGTCAGTATTTTGGGTGAAATTTTTTATCAGAAGTTTTTTTTTACTGTATTAAGAATTTTAAATAAAGCTTTGATATTAAAAGTCTTAAGAAGAGAAGGCATGTCAACCAATTTTTTTTTGATGGAAGGGAGAACCACTTTTTATAGTTGATTGAATTTTTTTGCCCCTTTTTGGTCCGTGACAAGCGTCATGCGTTTTCGCTCCCCATGGGGGGGCCAAAAAGCATGGGTTCGACCCTTTGGGCTAGGCGTGCTATTAGATATTAAAAATATATTATTATAATAAATATATATAATATATATATATATATAAATATATATATAAAAAATATATAATAAATATATAATAAAAATATATCATATATATATAGTTATTTATTACACACTGGCCGATTCCCACCAGGCCGGGTGGCCCAAAAAAGAAAAACTTTCACCATCATTCCCCATCACTGTCTTGCCAAAAGGGGTGCTTTACACTCATTTTTTAAACTGCCATTAACACCCCTTCAGAGGCAGGCATGTACTTCCACTCCAGGACTCAAGCCCGGGCCTCCCGGGTTTTCCTTTAATCCCTTTCATAAATGTTATTTTGCCACACTCCAACAGCACGCAAGTATTAAAAACATTTGTCCCCATTCACTCCTATAAAACCCCGTCCGAGTGGGGAAGCCCAAACCCCCTCGCCAAAAAAACCTTTTTTAAACCCCCCCCCAACCCTTCCTTGGCCCCCCCCCCCCGCCTTCCTTCCACTCAGAGTGATACACCTTAACATTCTGTTTTGCCATTTTTAAAAAATTCCAACCACCACAAAACCCCCCCCCCCACAACAAACCCGCCCTCCCCTAACTTCCAAATAAATTTCTCTTATTTTCACACCACACATTGCCCTCAGCATGACATCTCCACTGCCCCCACCCTTCCCTCGCTGCAACTTCATCCCCCACGCTTCAACCCATTAAAGCTTGGTAAAACATACTCTCATAAAATCCCCTCTTTGCCCCCAAGGGACAAAGTTCTTTTTCCACAACCCCAAAAGTGCACCACTACTTTTTTTCCCTCATCATTCTAGATTCCCCACTTTCATAGCCCCATCCGCTGAACGCCCACTCCCAAATTTAAATACGTTCACCCCCCATCCTCCCCTCCAATCGATTTTCAATCTTTATCCCCTTAATTTTTGTTATCCATAACCTTACTCTTTCCGTTTTCCCCCTTTAAATTTTTCTTCTTTTGCACCCCCACCAAATTCATCCACCAATCTCTCAACTTCTCTTCAAAATTCCCCCAAGGCACAGTGTCTCACAAAGGCAGCTGTGCAACTCCCATTTTGTGTGTGATTCTTTTATCTTTTAACTCCAGCCTTTGCCGACCCTCGCATTTACTTCTCTTACAAACCCCATCTATAAAATTATTAAAAAACCCGGTGCACACACATCCTTGTCTAAGCCTATTTTTACTGGGAAAAAATTTCCCTTTTTCCACATATCTAACTTGACCCCCCTCACTATCCTCGAAAAAACTTTTCATGCTTTCATAACCTACCTCCACACCATACACTTGCAACATCTCCCACTTCCCCCCCCTATCCCCCCTGTCAACCCTTTTTTCCAAACCCCAAAAATGCCACAAAGCCCTCTTTAGTTTATCAAATCTTTTTTCACTTATATTTTCCTGAAAACACCTGGTCCACACCCCCCCCTCCCTTTCTAAAGCCTCCTTTGTTCATCTGCTATCCTATTCTCCGCTTACTTTTAATTTTTTCAATTAAACCTTACCATACACTTTACCGGTACACTCAACAGACTTACCCCCCTATAATTTTTGCACTCTTTTTACCCCCTTTTGCTTTATAAAAAGGAACAAAGAAAGCTCTCTGCCAACCCCCTAGGTCCCTTTAACCCTTTCCATCATTTTTTAAAAATTTTTTGCACCAACCACCCAAAACTATATCCCCCCCGTTTTTTAACTTTTCTATCTTTAACCCCAACCCCGGGTCCCTTTCCCCCTTTCATTTTACCACTCCCCACAATTTCCCCCCACACTCACAACGGGCTCTTCTAACCCCTACAAGATGTTATTCTCCTTGCCCTATACATAAAATCACAGTTTCCCCAACTTCATAACATTTAACAATTCCTCAAAATATTCCCCCTCTTCCCATACCTCTAACTCCCATTAATAACTCTCCTCCCTATTTTTAACTGACAAATCCATTTTTCCTGGCTTTCTTTAATTGTTAATCTCATCCAAAAATTTTTTTAAATATAAAGTATAAAATAAATATAAATATATTATATATATATATATATAAATTTTTAAATATATATATAATTATATATATATATATTATATATATAATATTTAAAATATATACATTACATATAAAATATATATATATAAATATTTTTATATATAATATAATTATATATAAAAATATATAATAAAAATATAATATATAATATAATTTAATAAATATAAAATTATATATAAAAAAAATTACAATAAATATATATAATATTTAATAATATATATATATATATATATAACATAAAATATAATATTAAAAAATAATAATATATATATAAATATATATATATATATATATTAAATTTATTTAAAAAACACACTATTAAAATTTCCCAAAAAAGAAAAAAATTTACCATTAAAATTTAAATTTATTAAAATTTTTTTTCAAAAAGGGTTCCCCCCAACAGGGTTTAAAAAGAAAAAATTTAACACCTCCCAGGTTGCCCGAAGGGGGCTTTTCCCACCAGAAACTCAAATTTCCCCCTCCTTCGGTCCCTTAATTCCCTTCAATAATTGGGGGTTAACCCTTTGGCTCAACTCCAACAGACGTCAAATATTTTAAAAACCTTTGCTCCATTCAAACCCATCAAACACGCTCACGCCCTCGGAAGTCCAAGCCCCCGCAAAACAAAAACCCCCTTTACCCCCTCCCCCCAACCCTTCCAGGCCGACCCAACCCCCCCCTTCCTTCCACTACAGACTATACCTCTTGAAGTTATTTGTTTCCTATTCCTCTACATGTCCCCAACCACCCCAAAAACCCCTTCCCAGCCCCCTGGAAAAACAGTTTTTGGTAACCCCCACCCCCCTCCAACTTCCAAAATACGAATTTTCTGCATAAATTTTACACCACACATTTCCCCCAGACATACATCTCCACTGCCTCCAGGCCCTTTTCCTCGTGCAACATTCATCCCCCCGTCCCCCATAAAAACGTTGGTAAAACTATCTCTATACTTCCCTCTTTGCCTCCCCAAAGGGCAAATTCTCTGTTCCAAGACTCCAAGGCACCACTTACTCTTTTTTTTCCCTCATCAATTCTATATTAAACCCCCTTTCATTGGGCCCCTCCGCTGACACGTCCACTCCCAAATTTCTGAAAAAACGTTCACCTCCTCCATACTCTCCCCCCCAAACTGAATTCAAACTTTATACCAAATTTTTGTTATCCTCATAACCTTATCTTTTCCCGTATTTACCTTTAATTTTTTCTTTTGCACACCCACCCAAAATTTATCCACCAATCTCTGCAGTTCTCTTCAGAATCTCCCCAAAAGCACGTGTCCCTCAGCAAAGAGCACTGTTTACAACCCCCCCTGTGTGTGATTCTTTATCTTTTCTCCAGCCCTTTTTGCCAAGCCCTGATTTACTTTTCTTTAAAACCCCCTCTATAAAATATTAAACAAACCCCGGTGAATCCAATCCTTGTCAAGGCCTACTTTACTGGGGAAAAAAATTTCCCTCTTTTTTCATCTCTAAATTAGCCCCACTATCCTCGTAAAAACTCTTCACTGCTTTTAGTAACCACCTCCCACACCATACCTTGCAACACCTGCCCATGCCCCCCTATCCACCCTTCATACGCCTTTTCCAAATCCATAAATGCCCAAAGACCCCTTTTAGCCTATTAAATACTGTTCACTTTTAAAGTTTCACTGTAAAAACTGGGCCCCCAACCCCCTACCTTTCCTAAAGCCCCCTTGTTCATTCTATCCATTCTTTCCCTCTTAACTCTTAATTTTTTCAAATTTTTTACCTACCAACACTTTACCAGACACTCACAGATTTCCCCCTTAATTTTTTTTCACTCTTTTTATCCCCTTTTGCTTTTTAAAAAAGGAACTAGCATGCTCTCTGCCAATCCCTGGTACCTTACCCCCAAAACATTATTAAAAAAATTCACAACCACTCCAAAACTAAAATTCCCCCCTGCTTTTTTAACATTTTATCTTATCCCACAATCCCCGGGTGCCTTACCCCCTTTATTTTACCCACTGCCTCCGAACTTCCCCCAACTCCACAACTGGCCTTCCCACTCCTACAAGATGTTATTCCTCTTCCCCTATACACAAATCACAGCTTCCCCATCTTCATAACATTAACAATTCCCAAAAAATTCCCCCATTTTTCCAAAAAACCCAACCCTTTAAAAACCCCTCTCCTATTTTTTTTCTGACAAATCCTAAAATTAAAATTTAAAATTTATAAACAAAAAAAACAAAAGAAAAACAAAAAATAAAAAAAAAAAAAAAAAAAAAAAAAAAAAAAAATAAAAAATAAAAAAAAAAAAAAAAAAAAAAAAATAAAAAAAAAAAAAAAAAAAAAAAAAACTAACAAACCCCAAAACAAAACAAAACAACACACAACCCACAACCCTTTTTTTTCCCCCCAGAATAAAACCACACCCCAAACCCAGGGGGCCTCTCCTCAAAAACAAACCCCCCATGTTTTCCCACCCCGGAAAAAAGGGTGGGAAGAAAAGCAATTTTTTCCACCTTTTGACCCCCAAATAAAAAGATTTAAACCCCGGGTAAAATCAAAACAAAAACCCTTTAACACAGCGCCAAAAAGAGCCGTCCCAGTTTTTTAATTTGGACCAGGCTTTCCTTCCTTTTTTGGGGGTGGGAAACCCCCCTCAAGGGGGGTAAAAAGAAAACCAGCCCCCGGGGGTTTCCATACAACACAACCTTTTAACACCCACGTGCCGAAAGTTTATCTTCCACCCCCTTTAGTCAAATAAAAACGCACATTGTCAACGGGGGCCTTTGGTTTTCCCGGGGGGAAGGGTAACACTTCACTTCACCCCCTGCAAGAAGACCATTCTCCCGGATCCCTCCCTGCCTTTTGGCCCAACCAAAAACGGTGCCAAAACCCGAACTTTAAAAAAGTAAGGGGGTCCCTGAAGAAAGGTTTTAATCAATTTAACTCCCGGGTTTTTTCAGCCCACCCATAAACGGGGGGTTTTTTGGTACGGGTTTTGGGCGCCTGTGTTTTTGGGGGGGAGGAGGAAGGGAGTCTCCTTCTCCTCACCCCACACACCACCTCACATTATCCCCTTTCGTGTTTTCTGCGTTTTGACACCAGACGTGTACGGGGGGAGGATCAAACCGGGGAAATGCCATTCAGAAAAATTAATGCTCCCATGACCAACACGGGTCCCAAAGCCCGTTTTCATTTACGGTTCAAGCCCCGTAGTTAAATGTCCCCGGCCCACAGCTGGTTTTTCCGTAAGACAAGGAGATGTGGTTCCCGCTCAGTGTCTCCGGTTTGGGTGCGGGAAAGGCCCTTTCTTCCTGCGCTCACCCACACACTACCATCATTTTAGAATTTTTTCAAATTTTTCAAAAAGGGTTTTGCTGTGTTTTCTGCTGTTTTCCATGTGAATTCATTGCCAGAGCTGTGTATCCGGGTGCCCGAGGCCACTCGAAGCTACGTGGATCAGCATGCCACGTAGATCAGCAAGCCATGTAGATCAGCATGCCACGTAGATCACGACGCCACGTGGATCCCATCGCCACGTTGGGTGAGAGCGATGTCACGTGGATCTACAAGCCACGTGAGTTACCAGATGTCCCAGGTCACATGCTGTGGTCTGCTGCCCACATCACATTGACATCACCGACGATGCTGCCCGACTTCACGACATCACAATGTCTGCCTGACGTCACCTCGAGATGTCTGCTGGCGTCACAGTGCTGCTGACGTTACCTCGCGACGTCACGCCTGACATCACATGATGTCACATCTAGTAATTATTTCAGTATTGTCGAGAAGATTGAGAGAAGATATATGTCGTGTGTTAAATAATTCCTATCAGTGTTCTCACATGTTAGTATATAGCTTAGTGTCAGTTTTGTGCACAGAAAAGCATCATTTACTAGTTTAAGCCATGTTGTACTGCATGTATCGCGGGTGTGTGTAGTTTCCGTGTGTCCAGTGAGGTCTGTGGTCAGACCTGAGTAGCACCAATGTGGTAAGTCACCCGTGTGACCAGTGCGTTTGACAGCTGTTATCAGTCAGCTCTGAGCCTGAGCCCCGTTGCACAGAAAGCTCTTATGCTCGTTGCTCGTGATGTTCTGTAGAATCGTACCTGCTACGATTCCCATCGAGATTTGTTTCACTTCACCTCCAGACCTTCAGAATGCAGTTATATGTAGAGAAACAAGTCTGGGGACGCTTAGACTAACCTCTGCTGTAGCTCCAACTGCCGAGAGAATGACACTCGTCAAGCCGCAGTTAGCCCTGTCGGCAGGCGCTGTGTCAGCCTCATGTCACCAGCTTCAGTGAGCAGCCTGCACAAAGATGATGTCACTTTGACTGTTAGCTCGCTCACTGCAGTCTGGTGCATGATGTTACGACTCCCAGATGTTTTGCTCAGTCGTCTCTGCCACGACTCCCTCCACAACTCGCTCCACGCTCGCTGGCAGTGACAGCCCAGCGACAGTACCAGTCGAGAAGTGTTCTCCAGAGTCGCTTGCCAGAAGTCCTGCCCAGTTGCCGAGTTTTGTCGGCGCCTCACTCGAGGGCACCAGCATGTCGTGCCCCAGGTTGATTGAAAACCTGCAGCGACTCCTACGATGACTGCTTCACCATTCCAGAGGAGACCGTACCCTGTTACATCACAGCTCAGCCGCAGCGATGTCTCCTGTGTTGCAGTATCTGTCCAGACGCAGGAAGGCATGCAGTGATGCCCTTCGACGCTCACTGCCTATGACCACGATGTTTAGCACACCCCACATGTTTTTTTCTTCCCTCCCTGTAGGAAGTTTTTTTTTTCCATGTCCATATGTATATACATGTTTTTTTTTTGTGTTCTGTGCCCTGTTCCTACGAGAGAGAGACCGAGTTTTTTTACCACCGGTATTGTCGCATCGGGACGACGCGAGGTAGGTGGCCGAGCGTATGTAGACAGCCTGTACTGTCTGCACAGACAGCCCATGCTGTCTGCCAGCTTAATTCATATTTTGCGCCTCTGGGCCTGTCCAGGTCTGTGGGAAGCTGGTCCCACACACTCTCACTCTCACAGCGGCCTGGCAGCAAGACAGAAGGCCTACTAGCTCTCTCGTGGGATGGCCCTCCCGGGCCATGGGCACAACACACAAGCCTGTGTACCCACCACGACTTAATAATAAAGTAAGAAGCCTCCGAAGACGTATCATTGAACCCCGCTACCATAATACCAATTAATCTCATTAAACACTCCGTCTAGCCAGGGGATCGAACCTGTGTTGTTTTAGTCCTCTTCATGGTGTGCGAAAATTATTGATTAAATTATTGATTAAATTATTGATTAAAATTATTGATTAAATACCACTCGTTCTTAGTTGTTACAGTACGATATACACTGCATGTGGAGGCTAGTACACCAAATGGGGAGTAGAATGAAATTAGCTCTGAGGCACTCACATCACCGTATGTCCTTAGATCCCGGTACAACACCAAGCTCTGCTGGGTGCGTGATTCATTGTAGGATTGGTTGGTCTCGTTGGATAGAGCGTCCTGGAATTTTTGCTCACGAAAGTGCCTCAGTGGCGGTCTCAACATGCTAACCCGGAGTTCACTATCAACCTGTCCGATGTTGAAGTTATTCGTGACCAGCAGACAGCTTTGGGATATGGATTAAGTTTCGCGTCTACTAGCGAGGACACTAATAATGTTGACCTTGCTAAATCTTATGCAATTTGGAAAAACGAGGCGACCTGTCCCCTGAAACTTTCAAAATCTACCAAGTCATGGTATATGAAACTTTGCTCAGACCTGTGGAACCGAATTGTCCTCAAAGACTTATTAAGTCGTACCATGAAATAAAGAAAGATTCTAAACATCATCTTACGAAAGCTGACAAAGCAAATGTGATGGTTATTATGGACAAGGCGGATAAATGAACACATTATTAGAAGACAGGGGTACTTACGTACCCCTTAATGAGACCTCATTGGACCAGGTTAATAGTAAGTTTAATAAACTACTTAGAACCTTACTGAGAGGTAATGAGAAATTAATTAAACAGTTATCGGCGAGATCTGCGACACTCCCTTACCTAGACGGTTTGATTAAAACCCACAAGCCCGGTTTTCCGGCCAGACCTATAATTAGTTCTGTAGGATCGACATCATATGCCTTGTCAAAATGGTTGGTAAAAATATTAACTCCTTTACTTGGCAACATTTCTGAAACCCACTTAAAAGACAATGTTGATCTCATCGACAAATTTCAAAATATCAACATGTCTAATAATTTTACACTTGTTAGTTTTGATGTTACTGCGTTGTTCACGAGAGTCCCTGTTCCCGACTTGCTAGCTTATTTCCAAGAAGAATTAAATGGGTTCTGTTTGCCTTCTGATAAAAATATCATTATTAATTTGATTAAGCTGTGTGTAGTTGATTGCGAGTTTGAGTTTGAGGGGAAATACTATGCTCAAAAACAGGGAATGGCGATTGGTAATCAGTTGTCCATTTTACTGAGCAATCTGTATATGGAATTTTTCAAGGTTAGACTGTTGAAACATATTCTGTCATGTTGAGCTAAATGGTTCAGATTTGTGGATGACATCTTGTGTCTTTGGCCAAATGATATGGCCTTTAATACATTTTTACCAAGACAACAATTTAGCCCTGAAAGAGGTGGACTGTAAACTTCCTTTCTATTATGTGTTGATACACCGAGTTGATAGAAAGTTTAAGGAACAAAGGCCCCTTAAGTTTACAGTATATAGGAAGGCCACCAATGTGTGCTCATACATTCACTACTATTCCAACCATGAGATTAGAGTCAAAAGGAGTGTATTTCTTACTATGTTTCTGAGAGCCTATAGAGTGTGCAGTCCGGAGTGCCTAGATGAAGAAATTAGGAAAATATTTGACATTGGCACGAAACTGCATTATCCTAAGGTGTTTATGGAATCTGCCTTGCTGGCAGCTAAGAAAACTTTTTATAGAACAGAACCCAAGATAACACCTCAGACCAAGAAAGTGCTGGTACTCCCATATAACGAGAATTTATCTATCCTGCCGAATGTTCCTAGAAGATTTAATATACAAGTGGTATTTAAAAAATTCACGGACTGTTAGAAGCATCCTGATAAAGAATGCACTCAAACAATGTGTTGATGGTGTCTACAGAGTTGCTATACCCCCTCCCTCCAACTTTTCCTAGGCCGACCCATATCCCGCCTTCCCTCCACCACAGATTTTTCACTCTCGAAGTCATTCTATTTTGTTCCACCCTCTCTACATGTCCGAATCACCTCAACAGCCCCTCGTCAGCCCTCTGGATAATTTTGGTAATCCCACACCTCCTCCTAATTTCCAAACTACAAATTCCTGAATTATATTCACTTCACACATTGCACTCAGGCATGACGTCTCCACTGTCTCCAGCCTTCTTCTTTATTGCAACATTCACCACCCATGCTTCACGCCCATGTAAGAGTGTTGGTATAACTATAGTCTCATACATTCCCCTCTTTGCTTCCACGGACAAAGTTAATTGTCTCCTAAGAGTCCAAAGACTCATCTTTTTTCCTTCATCACTTCTATGATTCACCTCATCCTTCATAAACCCATCTGCTGACACGTCCACTACTAAATATCTGAATACATTCGCCTCAATACTCTCTCCCTCCAATCTGATATCCAATCTTTTGTCACCTAATCATTTCGTTATCCTCATCACTTTACTCTTTCCTGTATTCACTTTCAATTTTCTTCTCATATATGCCCTACCAACTCATCCACCAACCTCTGCAACTTCTCATTAGAATCTCCAAAAAGCACAGCGTCATCAGCAAAGAGCAACTGTGACAACTCCCACTTTGCATTAGATTCTTTATCTTTTAACTTCGCACCTCTTGCAAATACCCGCGCATTCACTTCTCTTACAACCCCATCTATAAATATGTTGAACAACCACGGTGACATTACACATCCTTGTCTAAGGCCTACTTTTACTGGGAAATAATCTCCATCTCTCCTACATACTCTATACTGAGCCTCACTATCCTCGTAAAAACTCTTCACTGCTTTCAGTAACGTACCTCATATTCCGTACACCTGCAACGTCTGCCACATTGACGCCCTAGGAACCGTGTCATACGCCTTATCCAAATCCATAAATGCCACAAAAACCTCATAACCCTTATCTAAATACTGTTCACCTATGTGTTTCACGGTGAACACTTGGTCTAAACACCACCTAACTTTCTTAAAGACTCTTTGTTCATTTGCTATCCTACACTCCCTCATACTCTTAATTCTTTCAATAATAACTACCATACACTTTACCAGGTATCTCAACAGACTTATTCCCCTATAATTTTTGCACTCTTTTTTGTCCCCTCTGCCAATCCCTAGGTACCTTATCCTCTTCCATACATGTATTAAATAGCACCAACTATTCCAAAACTATATTCCCACCTGCTTTTAACATTTCTATCTTCATCCCATCAATCCCAGCTGCCTTACCCCCTTTCATTCTACCCAGTGCCTCATGAGGTTCCGCCACACTCACAACTGGCTCTTCTCATTCCTATAAGATGTTATTCCTCTTTGACCCATATACGAAATCACAGCTTCCCTATCTTCGTCAACATTTAACAATTCCAATCATATATATATATATATATATATATATATATATATATATATATATATATATATATATATATATATATATATATATATATATATATATATATATATTATATATATATATATGTAAAATATATATATTAATATATATATATATATATATATATATATATATATATATAATATATATATATATAATATGTATATATATATAATATTATATATATATAATAATATATATAATATATATATATATATATATATATATATATAAAATATATATATATATATATGTATATATATAAAATATATATATATATATATATATATTATTATAATATTTTATATATATATATATATATATTAAAATGTCGGCCGAATATGTAAAACTGGTCAATTAGCAAGAACTCATTTAAAATTAAGACCTTTTAAAATTTTCTCTTATACGTTTAAAGATATATTTTTTTTCATTAATGTTGATGTAAAAATTTATAATTTTGCACCAAAAGGAATTTAAAAAACTTACCTAACCTTATTATAACAAGCGCAATTTATTTTAGCCTAACCCAACTAAATAAATTTAGATTTGTTTACAATAATTTAATACTAAACAAACGAGTGAAATATATTTTTTTCGTTAGGTTCAAGAAGGGTTTTGGCGAAATTATTGCATACAAAAATTTTTCGCTTGTCTATATGGCAAGATGAGCGTTGCTTTTTTTAAGCCAAGATCGCAAGTTCCGCCTTTTCGGCACGACATATATATAAAATATAATATATATAAATATTTTATATATATATATAAATATATTTTATATATTATATATATAATATATTTTTATAAATATATTTAAAATTGACGAAGATAGGGAAGCTGTGATTTCGTGTATGGGTCAAAGAGGAATAACTTCTTATAGGAGTGAGAAGAGCCAGTTGTGTGTTTTTTTTAACAAATCGGCCGTCTCCCACCGAGGCAGGGTGATCCAAAAAGAAAGAAAATCCCCAAAAAGAAAATACTTTCATCATCTTTCAACATTTTCCCCTCACTCACACATAATCACTGTTTTTGCAGAGGTGCTCAGAACACAACAGTTTAGAAGCATATACGTATAAAGATACACAACATATCCCTCCAAACTGCCAATATCCCAAACCCCTCCTTTAAAGTGCAGGAATTGTACTTCCCATTTCCAGGACTCAAGTCCGACTATAAGAAAATAACCGGTTTCCCTGAATCCCTTCACTAAATATTACCCGCTCACACTCCAACAGATCGCCCAGCTCCCAAATACCATTCGTCTCCATTCACTCTTATTAACACGCTCATGAATGCCTGCTGGAAGTCCAAGCCCCTTGCCCACAAAACCTCCCTTACCCCTTCCTTCCAACCTTTTCGAGGACGACCCCTACCCCGCTTTCCTTCCCCTACAGATTTAAATGCTCTCCATGTTATCCACTTTGTCCATTCTCTCTAAATGACCAAACCACCTCAACAACCCCTCTTCAGCCCTCTGACTAATACTTTTATTAACTCCACACCTCCTAATTTCCACACTCCGAATTTTGTGCATAATATTTACACCACACATTGCTCTTAGACAGGACCTCTCCACTACCTCCAACTGCCTCCTCGCTGCTGCATTCACAACCCAAGCTTCACACCCATAAAGAGTGTTGTACAACTATACTTTCCCTACATTCCCTTCTTTGCCTCCATAGATAAAGTTTTTTTGTCTCCACATATACCTCAATGCACCACTCACCTTTTTTCCCTCATCAATTCTATGATTAACCTCATCCTTTATAAATCCATCCACCGACACGTCAACTCCCAAGTATCTGAAAACATTCACTTCTTCCCAAAATCCTCCTCCCCAATTTGATATCCCCAAATTTTTTTTTATCTAAAATCATTTGATACCCTCATCACCTTACTCTTTTTCCCTGTTCACTTTCAACTTTCTACCCTTTACACACACTCCCAAACTCATCCACTAACCTTTGCAATTTTTCTTTAGAATCTCCCATAAGCACAGTATCAGCAGCAAAAAGCAACTGTGTCAATTTCCATTTTGTATTTGATTTCCCCATAATTTAATCCCACCCCCTCTCCCGAACACCCTAGCATTTACTTCTTTTACAACCCCATCTATAAATATATTAAACAACCATGGTAACATTACACATCCCTATCCAAGACCTACTTTTACCGGTAGTAGTCTCTCTCTCTTCTACACACCCTAACCTGAGCCTCACTATCCTCATAAAAACTCTTTACTGGGATTTAGTAACTTACCACCTAATTTTATAAAACTTTCAACATCTGCCACATTGCTCTCCTATCCACTCTATCAAATGCCTTTTCTAAATCCATAAATGCAATAAAAACTTCCCTACCTCTAACTAAATACTGTTCACATATATGCTTCCATGTAAACACTTGATCTACACATCCCCTACCCACTCTGAAACCTCCTTGCTCATCCGCAATCCTACATTGTCTTACCTCTAAACCTTTCAATTATAACCCTACTGTACACTTTTCCTGGTATACTCAGTGAACTTATTCCTCCATAATTTTTACAATCTCTTTTGTCCCCCTTCCCTTTATACATACATGCTCTCCGCCAATCCCTAGATACCTTCCCTTCTTTCATACATTTATTAAACAAAGTACCAACCACTCCAACACTATATCCCCCCCTGCTTTTAACATTTCTGTCATGATCCCGTCAGTTCCAACTGCTTTACCCCCTTTCATTCTACGTAATGCCTCACGCACCTCCCCGACTCTCACATCCTGTTCTTCTTCACTCCTAAAAGACGGTATACCTCCCTGGCCAATGCATGAAATTACCGCTTCCCTTTCTTCGTCGACATTTAAGTTTCTCAAAATATTCTCGCCATCTACCCAATACCTCCATCTCCCCATCTACTAACTCCCCTACTCTGTTTTTAACTGATAAATCCATTCGTTCTCTAGGTTTTCTTAACTTGTTTAACTAACTCCAAATTTTTTTCTTATTTTCATTACAATTTTTTTGACAGTGCCTCTCCCACTCTATTTCACTGTGTTTGTTTAGCATTAAATTATTGTAAACAAATCTAAAATATATTTAGTTGGGTTAGGCTAAAATAATTTGTTCTTGTTATAATAAGGTTAGGTAAGTTTTCTAAGATTCTTTTGGTGCAAAATTATAAATTTTTACATCAGCATTAATGAAAAAAATATATCTTTGAACGTATAAGAGAAAATTTCAGAAAGGACTTAATTTTAAATGAGTTCTTGCTAATTAACCAGTTTTACATATTCGGCACGACATATATATATATATATATATATATATATATATATTATATATATATATATATATATATATATATATATATATATATATATATATATTATATATATATATATATATATATATGCAAAACAACCACTGTGAAAGAATAGAGAAATTCCAAGCGCATTCGTGACTACTCGCATTATCAAGGAACAATGATAGTAAAGTATCAAAGGAAGGTATATAAAGGGTCTAGCCCACATCTCACTATCAGAGCCCACAACAAAGGAACACCTGACGCGCGACTCATAAGAAATGGAACACTGTAGCAGGCCCGCCGGCCCCACTAGATAGGTCCTTCACACAACCCACCAATAAACTATTCTACCCAAGAAATAAGAATTTTAAAAATTATTATTTGTCCAATGTATTTTTAAATTCTTCCCAAATTCTATTAATTATAAATGAATCTAATTTATATAAACCAAAGGAAATATTCATATTATTGTCAAAACTGCTTTTTATGAAACAAGATTCAATTATATTCCTGTCGACCATGGACTTGCTTGATACAACTTTCTCAACTTTTTGAAAATCAATTGAATTTTTAAAATCTCTCACATGAATAAATAGAGCATTGGAATCTTGTCCAGTTCTAATGCTATATTTATGTTGTTTTAATCTTAGTTCGAGATTTTTACCAGTTTGACCGTAATAAACTTTATCGCAAATTTTACAAGGAATCTTATAGACACATCCATCAGCATTTTGGGGGGAATTCTTTATCAAAAGTTTTTTTACTGTATCAAGATTTTTGAATACAACTTTAATATTAAAAGTCTTAAGAAGAGAAGGCATATCAACCAAGTTTTCATGGTAAGGGAGAGCCAACGTATTTTTAGTTGAATAAGGCTGGTTGTCCCTTTTTGGATTGTAAAAAGTATTTCTAGCAACTTTAAAAGATTTATCCATTACGTTTCTTGGGTATTTTAAATCATTACCTATTTCATAAATTTTGGATATTTCCTCATCTATGAACTCAGGACTACAAATACGTAAAGTTCTCAAAAACATTGATGAGAAAACAGACATATATATATATATATATATATATATATATTATTATATATATATATATAAATATATATATTATATATATATATATATAATATATATATATATATATTATATATATAATGCATATGTATATATAAGCAGAAGGCATATAAGGGCGATGTTGAGCTTTGCGGTTAAGTTACAACACCAGACAATTTATGATGATGTAGGTTGGTCAAGGACCTGTCAGACACAGCTTACATTCTACCCAAGCTTTAGATTTTAACTCGTCAAATATATCTTAAATATTTTCTAAATTGTATTAATTATAAATGAATCCATTTTCTATAATCCTAAGGCAATATTCATATTAATTTCAAAACTATTTTTTATGAAACTTGATTCTAATATATTTCTTTGAACTATGGACCTACTTAATGTATCATAACTTTCTAGGCCTTTTGAAAATCAGTTGGATGGTTAAAATCTCTCACATGATAAACAGAGCATTAGACTCTTGTCCACTTCTAATGCTTTATTTATGTTGTTGTAATCTTAGTTCAAAACTTTTCTCAGTTTGACTGTATTAAACTGTATCTGCAACGTCTCTGCAGAATCAATATCTCACTGTCATCTGCAAAAATGTCTGTGATAACTCTCACTGTGTGTTTGATTCCTCATTTTATATTCCCACACTTGTTCCCAACACCTGAGTACTTACTTCTCTTACAACACCATCTATAAATGTACTGAACTACCATGGTGATATCACGCATACCTGTCTAACGCCTTCTTTTACTCGGAAATTATCTCCCTCTTTCCTACAGTACATACTATCACCAGCACCTTCCCGTTTTTCATACATTTATTAAATAAAAGCATAAACTTCTCCAAAATTATATCCCCACCTGCTTTTAACACATCCTTCTTGATCCCACCAATCCCAGTTCATTTACTCTCTTTACTTTTACCCACAGCCCATCGCGCCTCCCTCACACTCACATCTCGTTCTTCCTCACTCCTTCTAGATGTTATACCTCACTGGATAGTGCAGAAAATCACAGCTTCGCTCTCGTCATTAACATTTACCAGTTACTTAACATATACCCTCCATCTTCCCAATACCTCCAACGCCTTGCTGCATCATTTGTAGACCTTTTCCCAAGCCAGTACGATATTATTTGCGATACTATACAATGTTACATTTCCCTTTTTTTAATCCATTGCTATCCTTCTTTCTTTGCACACACTGTTCAATACACCTACTACTTTCTTTCCTTGGTTCATGTGCAACTCTCAGTTCCTTTCATAGACCTGTCCGCCAGCACTGAATATATTTACTTGTTTCATGCTCTGTTCTTAAAGTTTGATGTCGAATATTTTGTTACCGAGACTTACTGTTATAACCTCACTATTTATTATATTTTCATCTTTTTTTCCTTATATACCTTCTTAACTCATCAGCACTACAACATTTATTGTAACAATATCAATGTTTGCTACTTCTCTAAATGAATGTATTTCTTATTTTTAGCTTGTTGAAACTGAATCTGAAATAACCTATCACAGAGAATATTAGAAACACATGTGGTTCTATGTTACATATATTAACTTAATATACCTCTGAGGGAAGGCTTGCGGCTGTCTGCTGACATTCTTAAAAATTATTCCATTCGTCGTGGAGCATCAGTTGTGAATTGTTCGTCTCATTGTTGTGATATATTTAAAATGGATAACTGTTCATTGTGTACATCTGTGTTTATTTTGCTTAGGTTATATTTTTGTACTGCATACACTTATCAATATTTACACTCGATTTCTTTTGCCCAGTTATTTGAAATCCTTACTTCAGAGTAACATAAGCAGACTACAGTGCTTGAACGGTACTGACAGATTTTGCTATTTATGTGGCAAGTATACACTATGTGATTAACAAATTGCATACAAGGGCTACTTTGGTTGCAAAGTAGGGAATCAAGTGAAACACATATGCAAGATCAAAATCAACAGAGTTTAGGTAAGTCCCCTGTGTGGTGAGCGGGAAAGACGGGACAGGCGAAGAATAGCGCTGGAGAGGAGTGTCCATAGTCGTAGAGAAAGTGCCAGGGCTTAACCTCAGCAGCTAGGCGCTCGTGGAGGGGACTGGAGAAACAAGAGGAGTAGGTTGAGAACGAGAATGCATCGTTCTTAGTTGGTGGAAGTCTTGATTCTTGGGTAACTTGCAGCAGGCTTGGTCGCAGGAGGGGAGGCAGGTGGGGACAACATAGGCATCTCAGTTGTGGGTGTTATATAACGTGGAGCATTTGTGGAAGAGCCGTTCTAATATTTCTTGAAATTGGTTCTGGAGAGGTGATACAGCTTTGTTTTATTACCAAAAGTAAAACGGAGTGGTTTGATGAACTCCAGTCTCACAAGCGAACTTAACAGACCCAACAGAGATCTCTTTGTACACTTTTGTGCAGGTCATGGTGTCCTCATTCGTAGGAGATGTATAGAAAATCACGTTATTCCAAGTGGGTGAACTGGTGCAGTAGTCATCATAGGATAGGTGAGTACAAATAGGAAGCGCGTCTGTCAGGCGCTCAGTAGACGGAGGATCAAGCCTTCACCACGTCTTGCGCTGAATGACCCACATGGGTTAAGCGCTTAAAATGAATTAATAAAAAAAAAAAAGTCATCAACAACATCCTCTTCCTCAGAAGAGGATTCAGAGGACGAGTCTACGATGATGCTGACAGGTGACTGTGGAACGGCAGTAGTGGGGAGGTACATTGGTGATGTGTCAACAGTTTGAGAGACGTGGAGGGAGGGGTTAATGCGGAATAATCAGCGTTTAAGCGGTGGAGGTAGTTGTAGAAGTTTCAGGAATAGTTGCTTGGGCAGGAGACAGGTCTGCAGGTGCAGTGAAGTTCACAACGTTGGGAAGAATCTTGAGGATGTCTGCTGAAGGTATGGAGCCAGGGAAATTGAAGGCAGGCATGTTATTCAGGCGGAACAGTTCGTTAATAGCGGTGTTAAAAGTGTCGGGGTTTGCCGCATTTGCAGTAAAACCCCATTTAAGGGGCACCGTCAGGGAGTGGAGAGAGGGAGTTGCTGGGCGAAGGTGTCTGTAGAGTGGCGTGTAGAATCTTGGTAATATCAGCTTGTAGTTTGGTTATTGCAGTGTATGTTGGTGAATTGGAGGTGTTCTTCTTCAGATCTTCTTTAGTTTTCTTGGATATAATTTGTTGCGTGAGTGGTCACTTAGCTGCAAGGGTACGATGATTACCTTTGCAATTAAGACATGTTAGAGCCGTAGTGATGGCGCAGGATCTAAATTCGTGTCCATGATTCCCACATTTAGAACAGAACCTCTTATCCTTGATTGGGCAGTGTTGGTGATGTGATTATAGGAGTAACAGGTCTAGCAATGGGGGACGTGTGTGAAGCGTTTAGGTTCTATATGGCTTGGGTGGATGTGATAATATGAGATGGCCAGTCTTTCAGACAGAGCTTGAGCAGCCATGGAGATGTCTGAGAAAGTGATCTTTATCATTGATGAGGCGTTAATTAAGGATCTTGGTGATGATGTCTACCGAGGCCCAAGTGTTTTCTTCCTCGATAGGTGTCTTCAGTCCTTTAGTTGAAAGACGTGATGATCTTGTTAAGGCGGTTGCTAAAACTAGCTTCGACGAGGCATTGATTACTCCATTCACAGGCTTGATTTTCACACGATGCGACAGCATTATAAGAAAGGAGGTGGCGCTTGTAAAATATAAATTCCCCTCCCCAGCGGGGATCGAAGGGAGACTTCTTGAGTGTAGAGCGACTGAGTCCTGCCAGTAGCAAGGTCAGCTGTATTTGTACCTCTGGACTGACCAATTCCATTTGCAGTCTCATTGGTGTGGCGAGAACCGATGAATCTCCTCATAGACTGTTACTACTGCTTGGTTAATGGTTGGTTTCTACAAGAAAAACAAGAATATGAAAACACATCCAGACTGTGAGTCTCCAATGAAATCTGTTCCACATTGTCGGGACGCACCTATACCTGTTCCACATATTGCTTATAACACTGAAAATGATAGTAGTGAAGAGACTGATAACACTGAGCTTAATCAACGACAATAATCTGAGACTCTGAAAGAACCTCGCTTAATCACTCTACAAAAGAGATGGGACGTGCAACTTTGACCACCCTAGAAAATGCCGTGCCCATATGACAATAGGAAAATGCAAACTCACTTCCTGTAAGCTTTTTCACCCTGAAATGTGTCCCTCTTCAGTACAGGAAAGACTGTGCTATAACTTAAATTGCCAGGCACACCATCTAAAGGGGACAAAAAGATACAAAATATCCTGGCCATGGGAAAACCTGGGTAGCCACAGCCACTCAAGAGGGAGAGGCTTTTTAGTGCCAGGGAAAAAAAATGGCAGGAAATGGCGGAAATCGTACGCCAAATCCAGTCATTTCTGGAGTGGAACCACAGTCGATGGCCTCCACTCCAAACCAACAGATACAGATACTAGTGCCGGAAAAAAGTCCCTTCCCCCCCAGTACCACCAATACCACCAGTCCATTGACATTCTTCTTTGCAAATATACAGGGTCTAAAGCCAGCAACGAGCAACAAAATACCTTCCATCCGTGGACTGCTTGCAGAGGCAAATGCAATGTTCGCGGCTTTCACAGAGACCTACATAAAGGATCACTTGGACAACGAAATATGGATTCGATGTTACGACCTATACAGATGTGACAGAGTGAACAGGCAAAAGGGGGGGAAGGGTTGGCCTGTATATCGCAGTCACTTGTTTACACAGAACTGCTTAATGCCTCAAATGATGTAGAGGAAGTTTTAGCAGTAAAGATCGAGAACCAAAACCTAGTCATTGTGGTAGTCTACAAGACTCCGGATGCAACATCCCAGCAATTCCAGGAACAACTGTCAAAAATTTAACACTGTCTGGCTAAAAGAGGCCAATATATCTGAAATGCGTAGGGAGTCACTGGTCAGAGAAATAGCAAACATCGAACTTAAGCTAAAGGAATCTTATAGGAGTCAGGTATCGCGGGAAGAACTAAAAGCCATAAAGGAAATCGAAAGTAACCCAAAGTATTTCTTTTCTTATGCCTAATCAAAGTCGAGAACAACATCCAGTATTGGGCCCCTACTTAAACAAGATGGGTCCTACACAGATGACAGCAAGGAAATGAGTGAGATACTCAAGTCCCAATATGACTCAGTTTTAGCAAGCCGCTAACCAGACTGAGAGCCGAAGATCAAAATGATTTTTTTATGAGAGAGCCACAGAATTTGGTTAACACAAGCCTATCCGATGTTATCCTGACGCCAAATGACTTCGAACAGGAGATAAATGACATGCCCATGCACTCTGCCCCAGGGCCAGACTCATGGAACTCCGTGTTCATCAAGAACTGCAAGAAGCCCCTATCACGAGCTTTCACCATCCTATGGAGAGGAAGCATGGACACGGGGGTCGTCCCACAGTTACTGAAAACAACAGACATAGCCCCACTCCACAAAGGAGGCAGTAAAGCAATAGCAAAGAACTACAGACCGATAGCACTAACATCTCATATCATGATAAATTAGACACATGTGCAACTCTTGGGTATCTTTATTGAGGAAACGTTTCGCCACACAGTGGCTTCATCAGTCCATACGTAGGAGAAACTTGAAGAACAGGAGGAGAATGAGGTAATCAGTCCCTCAACCTTGAGTCGATGTGTTCAGTCCATCAATCTTGAATAGAATACGGCATATGAGCGGAGAAGCAGCTTATAAACCGTATGGCAGGAGAGGTGCAGCAGTCATTGGTGGTGTCACATTTGTTCAATGTGGAAGTAGGTCGTGCCCAAGAATTAGACAAGCGAAGAATTCCTAAGTAATAAGATCCCAAGAAGTTGCAGTGTCTGACAGGTTTGTAGATGAATGGTTCAGAGAACCGACATGTTGAAAAATTAGACACATGTGGAACTCTTGGGTATCTTTAAGGGATTGAACCCGCGGTCATAGAGTCTCAAAACTCCAGCCCGTCGCGTTAGCCACTAGACCAGCTAGCCACAATAAGATTCATCCAACTATGTATATTTCTACACCATAGGAAGGTTAGCACAGGCACCACTGTGACCACAAATGCAAGTTTTTACAGACGAATCTCCAGCTAGCGTGGCCGTGACGAACTCTAGCTCAAGTCCCTTCACTGCCGTCAACATGTCGGCAGTGAAGATTCGTCTGTAAAAATTTGCATTTGTGGTCACAGTGGTGCCTGTGCTAACCTTCCTATGGTGTAGAAATATACCTAGTTGGATGAATCTTATTGTGGCTAGCTGGTCTAGTGGCTAACGCGACGGGCTGGAGTTTTGAGACTCTATGACCGCGGGTTCAATCCCGGCCGGGGGTATGGTTTGTTTGCAATCGTGTCATTACGATTTCTTGAGTCTTGGGTATCTTTATTGAGGAAACCTGTCAGACACTGCAACTTCTTGGGATCTTATTACTTAGGAATTCTTCGCTTGCCTAATTCTTGGGCACGACCTACTTCCACATTGAACAAATGTGACACGACCTATGACTGCTACACCTCTCCTGCCATACGGTTTATAAGCTGCTTCTCCGCTCATATGCCGTATTCTATTCAAGATTGATGGACTGAACACATCGACTCAAGGTTGAGGGACTGATTACCTCATTCTCCTCCTGTTCTTCAAGTTTCTCCTACGTATGGACTGATGAAGCCACTGTGTGGCGAAACGTTTCCTCAATAAAGATACCCAAGAGTTGCACATGTGTCTAATTTATAAACGTGGGTTCTCTAAAACCCATTCTCTACATCCCAACCAAAAATTTTTTAAAGGATCCACGAAAAAGTCGCCACACACTAGTTACCCATCATTACACAAACCGGGGCAACAGGGTTAGGCGGGTCGCTCCGCTGTCTCAGCTACGGATCACTACGAAAAGGTCTTAGAGACTAAAAAAAAAAAGAATGCAGATGTAATATAACAGACTTTGCAAAACCTTTGCAAGTGTGCGATGGCTTAATAGGCCAAAATGCGTGCTAAAAAAAATAACGGGAAAAGTTGGTGATGGATCTAAAATTTCCTTACAAACAAACAAAAAGAGTGTAGTCAACAGAGTAAAGTCTGAGGGGCTATGGTGAAAAAGCTCTGTTCCACAAGGCACAGTACTCGCACCATCTTGTTTTCCCCTCATACAGACAAGACAAGGATGTCGCCCAGCACCGTGTCTTACTTTGCAGATGACACCCGATCTCAGACGTGTTTTCCCATTGCAACACTGAAAGGTCCAGGGGGACAAAACCAAATTTTTTGGGCTGCAGAAAAAAATACGAATTTCAACCTGAGAAATTTAATTCTCTGATATGGTAACCAGAGGAAATTAAAACTTCATCAGAGTACAAACAAAATTCCTTTCCCAAAAAAATAGAGAAAAAAACAACGTAAAAGCCCGGGAGTGACATGTCGGGGGATCTCCTTCAAGGCATAAATTGATAAATCGCTCTGTGAAAAAGGAAGGATGGAAAATGAGCCCCTTAAAAAACTAGGGATGCCAACCCAATGAGACACTCTTAAATTTCGCTTTACTATCTAGGCTGGAATATTGCTGCACACAAACGCCCTTTCAAGGCAGGTGAAATTGCTGACCCAGAAAATGTACAGAAACTTTCACGGCGCAAATTTCCCGGGGAAAAAAACCTCAATTACGGGAGAGCTTGAAGTTCCTGAACTGTACTCCCCGGAATGCAGGCGGGGGGAGATAATGATTATGTACACATGGAAAATCCTAGAGGGATGTACCGAATTGTACACAAAATCATCACAACTAAAACAAAAGACTGGCGGCGATGCAACATCCCCCCAATGAAAAACAGGGGTTCAATAGCACTTTAAGGACCATACAATAAGTGTCATGGGCCCCGGGTGTTCAATGCCCCCCGCATCATAAGGGGGGATTTCCAACAGAACCCCTGGCTGTCTTCAAGCAGGGACTGCCAAGACCTAAAGTCGGGACCTGACCACCGGGCTGTGGCTCCCAGTTGGATTTCGTGCAGCCCGCAGTAAACGCTTGGTTATCAGGCTCTGATCCCCCAGGGGGCCTGGTCACAGACCGGCCCGGGGGTTTTGACCCCCCGGAAACTCTCTCCGGGTTAACCCCGGGTAATAGTTAAAGGGCCTTCCCAAGGAAGGCAGCATGCTTGGACACGTTTTTAAAGTGGAACTTTTTAGCAAAAAGAAACAAAAGAATCTCATTTTCGGTTTTACAAAAATTTTTAGTTTGGAGGCACTCTATTAAATGGAGACCAGCGTATTTGTGTTGTGTTGTGTGATGTTTTTTGTATATGTTTGTGTGTATGTTTTGTGTGTATGTTTGTGTGTATGTTTGGTGTATGTTTGTGTGTTTGTTTGTGGTGTGTTTGTGTGTGTGTTTGTGTGTAATGTTTGTGTGTATGTTGGTGTGTATGTTTGTGTGTATGTTTTTGTGGGGTGTTTTGTGTAGGTATTTTGTGTGTATGTTTGTTGGGTATGTTTGTGTGTATGTTGTGTATATGTTTGTGTGTATGTTTGTGTGTATGTTTGTGTGTATGTTTGTGTTATGTTTGTGTGTGTGTTTGTGTGTATGTTTGTTTGTATGTTTGTTGTGGTGTATGTTTGTGTGTATGTTTGTGTGTATGTTGTGTGTATGTTTGTGTGTTTTTTGTGTATGTTTGTGTGTATGTTTGTGTGTATGTTTGTATGTATGTTTGTGTGTATGTTTGTATGTATGTTTGTGTGTATGTTGTGTGTATGTTTGTGTGTTTGTTTGTGTGTGTGTTTGTGTGTGTGTTTGTGTGTGTGTTTGTGTGTATGTTTGTGTATATGTTTGTGTGTATGTTTGTGTGTTGTTTGTGTGTTGTTTGTGTGTATGTTTGTGTGTTTGTTTGTGTGTGTGTTTGTGTGTGTGTTTGTGTGTATGTTGTGTGTATGTTTATGTGTATGTTTGTGTGTATGTTTGGTGTGTGTTTGTGTGTATGTTTGTGTGTTGTGTTTGTGTGTATGTTTGTGTGTATGTTTTTTGTGTATGTTTGTGTGTATGTTTGTGTATATGTTTGTGTGTATGTTTGTGTGTATGTTTGTGTGTATGTTTGTGTGTATGTTTGTGTGTGTGTTTGTGTGTATGTTTGTGTGTATGTTTGTGTGTATGTTTGTGTGTATGTTTGTGTGTATGTTTGTGTGTATGTTTGTGTGTTTTGTGTGTATGTTTGTGTGTATGTTTGTGTGTATGTTTGTGTGTATGTTTGTGTGTTGTTTGGGTGTGTATGTTTTGTGTGTATGTTTGTGTGTATTTTTGGGTGTGTTTGTGTGTATGTTTGTGTGTATGTTTGTGTGTTGTTTGTGTGTTTGTGTGTATGTTTGTTTTGTATGTTTGTGTGTATGTTTGTGTGTTTGTTTTGTGTGTATGTTTGTGTGTATGT
Source organism: Cherax quadricarinatus (assembly GCF_026875155.1). Taxonomy (NCBI): domain Eukaryota; kingdom Metazoa; phylum Arthropoda; class Malacostraca; order Decapoda; family Parastacidae; genus Cherax; species Cherax quadricarinatus. The sequence continues at coordinate 29,605,298 of NC_069431.1, forward strand.
TTGTGTGTATGTTTGTGTGTATGTTTGTATGTATGTTTGTGTGTATTTTTTGTATGTATGTTTGTGTGTATGTTTGTGTGTATGTTTGTGTGTATGTTTGTGTGTATGTTTGTATGTATGTTTGTGTGTATGTTTGTGTGTATGTTTGTGTGTATGTTTGTGTGTATGTTTGTGTGTATGGCACAGTGAAGGAACTGGGATAAGAACTCTATTCCGTTGAACGAAGATTATTCAACGATTCTAATAAGGTCAGTTTAAAAGCTGTGCTCCTTCACATTGGCACTAAAAAGACATTTGTGAAAATGAACTATCCTGTGGTATTAAAGGAAACATACGAGTCCATGGAAATTAAACTCAGACTAACAAAATACTACGACCACATGCGGAATATAGGTGGAGACCACAAACTTGTAGGTAATACTTCATTTTTAGCTTACTAACACAGAACACATATGCTTCTTTAGTCTGTGAAATAATCGTGACGATGCTAACCACACATTTGCTTCTTTAGTCTGTGAAATAATCGTGATGATGCTAACCACACATATGCTTCTTTAGTCTGTGAAATAATCGTGACGATGCTAACCACACATATGCTTCTTTAGTCTGTGAAATAATCGTGACGATGCTAACCACACATTTGCTTCTTTAGTCTGTGAAATAATCGTGACGATGCTAACCACACATATGCTTCTTTAGTCTGTGAAATAATCGTGACGATGCTAACCACACATTTGCTTCTTTAGTCTGTGAAATAATCGTGACGATGCTAACCACACATATGCTTCTTTAGTCTGTGAAATAATCGTGACGATGCTAACCACACATTTGCTTCTTTAGTCTGTGAAATAATCGTGACGATGCTAACCACACATTTGCTTCTTTAGTCTGAAATAATCGTGACGATGCTAACCACACATATGCTTCTTTAGTCTGTGAAATAATCGTGATGATGCTAACCATACATATGCTTCTTTAGTCTGTGAAATAATCGTGACGATGCTAACCACTACAAGATCAATAATAGCTGGCAAGAAAAAGACCTTCTTTCAGTAAAATTCAATATACTACATATACTTCGGTCTGGAGTTTTATGATTCTCTGACCGTGGGTTCTATCCCCACCCACGGTATGGTTTGAATGCAACATATGCATCTAGTGAATCCTCAGTTAAAAGACATTTTTTGCACCATTACAAATAAAGTTGGGCTTAAATAAAAACTTTGTAAGGATTATTGGTGGTGAAGGTGCAGGAATTTTGTGCCAAAATGAAAAATTTGGAGTTTTAACTGACGTAAAACTTTAGGCCGCATTATTTAGTGGGCCACAATAACGAATATATTAATCCGACCCAGTGTTCCTATCAAAATTGACCCCACTGGAGTAGGCTGCATGCGAGGCTTTCAAAATGGTTAGGTTAGGTTAGGTTCGTCAGGAAACAGGACAAATGTTTCCTGACGCGGGTCTTAGTCAGATGATGACCCGCCTTTGGAGCTTTTGGTCATCTGACCGAGGCCTTCCGCTGGCTTACCGGTCCACCCCTTTAAAAATTATGGTCATTTATAACCATTGTTATATTTTTTTTCAAATGGTTGTTTAGAACCTCCAAGAAAGACATAAAACAGACAATTATGCCAAGTTACTGTAACACAACAGAAGCACACAGAGAACTGAACTTATTTATAATCTTGAAAATACACTTTCTTCGTTTACACTTGGACTTGTTTGCTTTTAATCTCGGTCTTGTTCGTGATGAGCTTAGTAAAATACTTATTTCATCAGGATATCACTATAATAAACGTACGCCATCAGTGGAGTTTCAGTCCAACGTGATACACTTTTAAATATTTTCTTGAGTATCCGCACTGCATGTCCATCACAGGTGCAAATCACCTACCTTTCACCTCAATATATAAACTTGCACAGCACAACCACCTTCATGACTGCTGGAACAATAATGAAGGGCAGTCACACTGTTGGAACCTGTTGTGATATGCAGGTCTATATTGAAAAGTAGAGCAAATAAACAATTTTAATAATGATATTCATTGTTAGTGATCTAAAGTTAGTTGGAAATTACTACTTTGGTCTCTGAATCATTTTGGCTGTTGACCAGTGTAATCACAGTGTTTATTTTACAACATGCACTAACCTCAGCCTTACTCTCCTTATACAAATTTTTAGCAGTCTGCTTTAAGTATTAAAGAAGCCTGTACACTATGTCCATCTCCACCTTTTCAAATTCCGTTAACATTCCTAAAATTTATTCTTCCTTATCTCTGTATTTCTTGCTTATCAGCTGTAAAGTGAGAAATTAATGTATACTTAATTAGAGGGAATAGATTTTGGGAAACTGATAAAACAAACTTCAGTTCAGGAGATGAAAATTACAATAGAAGGAAACAGTGACTTTGTCTTGGCAATTATGCAAATCGCGTTTAACAGATTTATAATTCAATATGTGAGAATATTTATCTTGTTAACAAGGATCTTTGGGAGCTGTAGGCCTATCAGCTTCCTCAATCTGCCTCTACGCAAAAAAAAAAAATATTATATAAAATTACTTTGTTGAAAGTAAATGTCCTGACTAACTCGCTAGTTCTGTCGTACATCAATAAGAAAAAACTTATACAAAACAAAATCCATTATTTACAGTGATGTTGTGCTTTTGTTTCCATCTGTGGATTACTGAAAAGGGTCACCAGTGTATACATTTTGCAAAAGAGAATGCATGCGACAATAGGATGTATATTGCTAAATTATACATGATAGTGTTCGCTGTGAGCTACACCCTGTTTGTTATTCACTACAGCTTTCTGAGGCAGAACCGTTCTTCAGCATCTCTTTATAAAAATGGAAATTATGAAAAATTATAAAAAAAAATATAATTAAACATCATATGTTGCTTAACAGTAAAAGTCGTACCTGAATATCTGGATGAAGACCAAGAATATACAAGATGGAGTTGATGGCTGAAGCTGTGGTGTCGTGACCAGCAAACATGAAAGTGTCCACTTCCTTCCGAATTTCTTCATCATTGAAGTCCGGATTCTCTTCTGAGTATTCCAACAAAAGATCCAGGAAAGCTCGACGGTTTTTAATTCCTGCGAACACAAGATTATACATTAAAAAAAACTTTGTGTCCCCCCCCCCCAAAAAAAAAAATATACAATTTTCTTTGAATGATTAATAAATAATTTTTCATTATAGAGTAAAACACATTTGCTTTTGCTCGAATCCTACTTGAAAAATAACCATATTTTTGCTTAATATAATGTGTATTTTTAGTATTCTTCTAGGAATATATTACGAATAGGAGATCTTTTTTAAAAAGGTTTAGGATTACCCCGGGTTACGTTTTCTTCTCAAGGAGAAAAAGGGGGGGAGTCTCCTTTTATCGGAATACAGTTATTGAAACAAATTCCTTGATGTTTCGTTTATATCAATCTTAATCAAAAGGAGTAAATCAAGACAAAGCCGTCTATACTATGTTAACTTTAATGAACATATTTATCTTCATTCAGAATATACAATAAAAGGTATATTCAAATTCTTATGATTTGGGCCCATTAAATACTAAGCAATTTCAATGCTTAAATAGACCAAGTTAATATTCTTTGAACATACTATTTAAATTAATATATATACTTCCTTACTGCTCAGATAGAGGTACCACTTTTCCAATAACCGAGAAAACACCAATTTCCCAAGCTCGTCCTTGCATTAGGGAGATGTATGCAAACACTAAAATAATCCTCGAATAGATGAGTTGGTCTGTTTCCCCATTCACAGGCCAGACACAGGTATGGTAGGATTGTGGACAGTGGAGTCAGAGTGCACCTGCTGTGGATTCCATCTCACATTGGTCTTCAGATGCATGATAGAACTGATAAATTGGCTAAGCTGTATGCTTTCAAAGAGGGAGTAGATTACAATCTTGGCTTGTCAGGTAGTAGTTTGAGAACAATAATACGAAAAGAACTTCAGCTGAATTTTATGGACTTAAGGCTCAGGGAGATTGACACCAGTGAGTCCATCTATCATCATTCTATCATGCAGGAGGAGCCACATGTCTATGGTGCATCCAACAAAATAAGCAGACTCTTGGATGTCACTACCGCCCGGCTCCGGCTGGGTTACAAGTATCTTTGGCAGGTTAAATCACCACCACCAGATGTAGACCAAACGAAATGTAAACTTTGCCAGATGGATTATTGTCACACCCTGCATCATTATGTACTGGAGTGCGATAAAATTAATGAATTTAGAAACAACTCACTCAGAAGTGTTCAAGAAATGGCAAAGTATTTTATCCACAGTGGTATATTACAGACCATTCTGGAGAAATACCCTGACTTTGCTAGCTGTAAATAAAGCATTACCACATATGTGCATGTGTGTGTGTGTGTGTGTGTGTGTGTGTGTGTGTGTGTGTGTGTGTGTTTGTGTGTATGTGTATGAGTGTGTGTGTGTGTGTGTGAGTGTGGGGTGTGTGTGTGTGTGAGTATGAGTGTGTGTGTGTATGAGTGTGTGTGTGTGTATGAGTGTGTGTGCGTGTGTGTGTATGAGTTTGTGTGTGTGTGTGTGTGTGTGTGTGTGTTGTGTGTGTGTGTGTGTGTGTGTGTGTGTGTTTATGTGTGTGTGTGTATGAATTTTTATGTGTGTGTGAGAGAGAGAGAGAGAGACTCAGCAATTTAACATTTGCACCAATAACTCACTACAGTTTGTGACCGGTGTGGAAGTGTGAATTGCTCATTACTCTAAAATTTGTTCATGATTGCAGCCATGTATAAACGTAAGTAACCATTCTTACAGTATTCATTACCTTTGTAAAATTGTGAGTTCATTACCTTTGTAACTTGTGAGTTCATTACCTTGTACCTAGTTCAGCCATCAAAACTTTGGAGCCCGGTCCCTGGACCCATTGTGTACCTCTGTAATCTGTAAATACCTTTGTAACTTGTCATGATTGTGACTAGACCTACCTGGAGTTCATTTCCTTTGTAAATTGTGAGTTCATTACCTTTGTAAATTGTGAATTCATTACCTCTGTAACTTGCAAAGCTATCAAAACTTTGAGGCCCAGTCCCTGGACCAATTATGTACCTCTGTAATCTTTTGACTACCGCCCACAGGATGGGTATGGGGTGAATAATAAACATATTAAACTAACTAACAGGGTAGACGAGGAAGAGCCAAAGCTAAGTAGGACTGTTCCGGCTTGTCCGAGAGAGACTGCCGGGAACAAGCCTCGTGAATGGCAGGTAAACAGAAGGCGCCAAATCATGACGTCATAAACAACCCAACTCTTGGACAAAGTCGAGCTTGTTATACTTAACCGTACATATATACACAAATGATGAAGTATGACTGATAATACTATGACGATCCAGCGGCTTCGGTTTAGGTATTACCGAAGCAGCTAGCGAGATAGTATTATCTGGATGATAAAAGCAAAGAAATATTACGATACATCGTAACAGAATATCATAGATTAAATTTATTAAATAATGCTTAGATAAGTTATTTAGAGTTATGCTGTATTCAGATTAATTTTAGTAGATTTATAGCATAAATAAATATATGTACACACAGGGAGAAGCCTTAGGACTCATCCTCAATCCCTCCAAGTGTGAAATCATTACAATGAACCAAGAAATAATCAATTCTGCGCGAACAATCCTCCCGGAAGTCTCTACTACCACTCCATCCAACAGTACCCTCTTGGGAGCACCGCTGGGTCACCAGGCCATCGACACGGTCCTCAAGGACAAATTGAATGGCCTGAAGAGAATGAAGGAGAGAATAAGCAACCTTGATGCCCATGATGCAATGTATCTCTTCACAGGTGTCTTACTATGCCAAGACTCACTCACTTCCTGAGGTGCGCACCTTCTTTTGACAACCCAATACTCAACGAATATGATGCACTCTTGAGATCAACCTATAAGGAAACACTGAATCTGTCATTAGAAGATCTGCAATGGGATCAGGCAACCCTCCCAGTGCGACCGGGAGGTATAGGGGTGCGCAAAGCAATGCTGGTAGCTTTACCTGCATTCCTGGCTTTGTGTCTGGCTTCCAGTGGATTAGTCAAGAAGATTGTCCCTGAACGCTTGAGAGATGCATAGGAGCTCAAGACCCTAGGCTCACTGAAGCAGCCATGCGGTGAGATAGCCTTACAGACTCCTCCAGTAGATCAGCTCCTCCCAAAGGGGAAAAACAGTCCCACTGGGACAAACCGATCATGGAAAAAATCGCCAGTGCAATGCTCACAAATGCTTCAGGAAAGGACATAGCTCGTCTCCTAGTAGTGAAGGCACCACACTCAGGAGATTTCCTTCTAGCTGTTCCCAATTCCTCCGTGGGTACTCGTCTCGATCCACAGGCCATTCGGATTGGTGAAGCTCTTCGCCTAGCCACCCCCATCCTCACCAAACATAGGTGTATTTGTGGCAGGGCAACGGCTGATTAATTCGGACCTCATGGTCTCGTGTGTCACACATCAGAAATGAAGTATACCAGACATGAGGAGGTCAGCGACATCATAAAGAGAAGCCTCGCCACAGCCCGTTGCCCAGCCCAACGGAAGGCCCATGTGCAGAGGTCTGATGGAAGTCAAAAGCGTCCAGATGGAGCCGCTATGCTACCCTTGAAGGATGGTAAGCAGATTGCCTGGGACTACACCTGTGCTGCCACACTGGCAGACACCTACTTGCCATACTCTGAAGCTAAAGGGGGTAGAGCTACCAGCCACAGGGAAACCCAGAAGTCCCGCAAATGTGAAGGCCTTCCCCCTTGCTATAACTTCATCCCAATAGGGTCGGAGACCATTGGAGCATGGGGCAAGTGTGCTCTAAAGTTCCTCAAAGAGCTGGGTGAAAAACTCATCATAGAAACAAAGGACAACAGGGTGGCCAGCTTCCTCTTTCAGAGACTCAGTGTCGCGATTCAGAGGGGAAATACCTGCAGCATTCTGGTCACATGGCCCACCGCCTGGTAGCTGGATGAAGTTTTCGAGATGTATTTCTGAGTGTTTATCCATGTTATTCAACTCCCTATTGCATTTTTGTCGATGTATATTGTCTTTAAATAAAGTGTCTATAAATTTAATATAGTGGGTAGAAGGAGAAAATTTTCAAACAGCTTCAGGAAGAACCTTGAGTTTTCCCTAAAGCAAGTTTATTCTTTTCTCTGAGGATGATGGGCCCCAGGACAGTTCCATAGGTGGTACCTCCCTATATTTTATATATATATATATATATATATATATATATATATTATATATATATATATATATATATATATATATATATATATATATATATATATATTCAAGTACACGGCTAGCAGTACCCTATCTTACATTCCTAAAGCGGTTCGCCCATATGCAGCAGGGAAATTCACAGACCTTCTTAATGGTGCCTCGGGCTTCTAAGTTGGTGGAACCTCTATTCACCTGCTTAAAACATGGTGCAACCTACTCCTGTTCGGCAATGTCTGTCTTACAGTTCCTGAAAGACGAGGCAAACTGCTAACCATATCAGTCATCAAGACAGTGCGCAACTACCGAGGAACGAATAATTGTGTCCCTCTGCCCCATCATCACAGGAATCACAGAAGTAGACCAAAGAAATATTCCACCGAAAACGAAAAAAAACTGCGCACAGGTTATCAAAAAAATCGAAGAAGGTTACATAGTGGGAGCAATCAGATTAATTACCAGTGACGACACTGTAGCTCCCAAACATGAGACCACAGCCCAAGCATTAAGAGACAAGCATCCAACAAGAGACATCATAGTCGTCAACAGCAACCTTGAGGAAGACTCCATCACTAAACAATTAATTTTGCCAGAGTCAGAAGTCTATGAGGTGATAATGTCATTTCCAGCAGGATCTGCAGGAGGTTACACTGGAATTCGGTCACAACACCTCAAAGAGATGGTAATCCAGTACTCCCGGCATCTGCATCCATTCTTCTCACAGAGTTAACAACTTTCGTCAACAACTGCCTGGCTGGGCGGATCCCAGACGAAATTAAACCTTACTGTTTTGGAGCCTCGTTATGCCGTTTGGAGAAGAGGGATGGGGAAATCAGGCCCATCGCTGTTGGTAACACTCTTCACCGTCTCATTGCCAAAGCAGCAGTAAGAAACATTCCCCGTAGAAGCTGGCAGTTTACTCCAGCCGCACCAATTGAGCTTTGTGGGTCGAGTTGCTATGAAATCATCAGGGTTGTAATTTGGTTTCGGCGCGGAATATAACAACTTATCTATATATCTATACACCATACAACGCATAATATGGAGTGTCACCTATAGAAGCATTGTAAGCAGAATTTATGGCACACTGAACATCAGGTATGACTTCATCCCAAGTTTCACTATTGGGGTTGATAGTGCCTCTTAAAACATCAAGTACTTTCTTGTATGTTCGTTCAACCAAGCCATTACTTGCAGGATGATGAGGAACAATGGTTGATTTAGAGATCTTGTACAAAGCTCACAACTTTTCAAGAATCTCATTACAGAATTCACCTCCGTTATCTGTTATCAGGGACTTAGTGGTATATATCTACAGATTACACGCTCTTTCAACACTTTAGCTACAGTCTCGGCAGTCTTATCTGCAATAGGCACTAACTCACAGTACCTGGAGAAATGGTCTACGAGGGTATTCGCTCTGAGTCAAACACTGTGACATTAGGTATTAGCTGTAAAGAGACTGCTCGTACAATCGTTAACAACACGTAAAGATGACTCGAGGAACATTTTTTTACGTTGCAAGGATTACTGTCAACAAGGATATTATCACGATCTGGAACACAAGGGACAACATCAACACTCTAGCGAGCACACTAGCCACAGAGACGTCTTTCTGCAACGGATTGTGACATCAGCAAGAGATGGCATAACTAATGAGTTATGCCATTGCAACGGCAAGTAATCTTTCTTCACAAAGCATCCCCTGGGAGGAACGACCACTTGAACAAGTCACCATCGCAGGGATAGTAGTCTCAGTACCCAGGGTTGTCTAAGGTTCCTCTGAAACCCAAGGTAACTGTACACTATCCTGCATGCACGATATTATAGGGGCTGGATTCGAGACAGAAGTGACAGTTTTACTAGCGCCTGACCGCTAGGCTACGTTAATAAATAATTCACAGATCTACATGAACTTAATCTGAACTTCACATTCCGCAGCACTGACAATTCTCAGATACAAGCTGTGAGAACAAACATATTGTCAAAGAGCTAGATACTATCTTTCAGTCGGTAAGGGATTAACTGGATTGTGTACTGAATCATTATTGCGTGGACTGTCATAATTCACTAAATTATCACCCAAAGTTACTTGAGACATGATGGCAAAGAATGGACACGAGAATACAAAAAGCAACAATAATAAAAGAAGGTAATAAATGGTATAAAATACCGACACAAGGACTGACGATACAAGGAATGCCTGTGTACAGCATCGCAATTCACACAACCATTTAATTAACTACAGAAACTCAAGACTTATAGCCACAGAAGACAACACTCAATACAGAAGAATCCTGGAATCATCGCTTATCTCTATAACCAACATTTTCAACCAGAACAATGGCTTCTATAACATAGCTGAACCACTCGCCAAGAAACTTCTTCATTGCTATCCCACATAAGAACATAGAACACTGCAGAAGGTCTACAACTTATCCAATACCCCTGCCAAGCTACCCAAGACTCTATAACCCCACCCGGTGGATCATCAGATGCAGCATTCTCCACCTGACCTCAACATTCTGACTATAAATACTCTCGTACCTTCCAACCCCAGGTAGATCCGTGTGTGACTTGAGAAAGCCCACTGTGTGGGTGAAACGTTGTCAATAAAGGATCACATTATACTGCATTTGTGTTTATATTTCCAATAATAAAAGAAATTATACGAGACAATATAGCTTAAATGAGATTAAAAAAAATGCTTATCTAATCTGCATAAGCAATGAGGATGAACAAGAGACGCTGCAGAGCAAAGAAAACTCACTGAATTTTACTCGGCAAGATAAGACAACACTGAAATTCAAGGGAAATCTTACTTTAATTTGAATTAATAGTAAGGTGAGTTGTCTTTACTCTCAATTCAATAAAGAAATTCAATAATAAATGATAAATAAAAAAAATAATGTAATAGAATCAATAAATCTTGTGCAAAATCAAAATGGACTGGGAAGGAAATTCTCGAAAAGAAAAAAAAATTGGCACAATTATTAAAATATTATGGTATAAACCTTGGTAATAAATACCGACAAGTTGGTTTAGAAAGACACGTAAGCAAACACTATAACATATTTATTAGAAAACGTTTCGGTCCTGGGACCTTGATCACTTCTAACCGTTAAAAGTGATCAAGGTTAGAAGTGATCAAGGTCCCAGGACCGAAACGTTTTCTAATAAATATGTTATAGTGTTTGCTTACGTGTCTTTCTAAACCATTAAAATATTATGCATTGAGAACACAAGTAAATGTAAAACTGGAATCACAGAATATTACACTGAATTATACTTTAACACTATTGCAAATGATAATTACTAAGCAGGAATTGCAGCACAAAACAACACTATAAAGAATTATGAAAGAAAACAAATCGAATCACTGCATAATCTTTAAATTGCACAAAAATTCAGTGCAGAATTAATTAATAAATCAATAAAATTGCACACACAAGGAAATACAGCTTAGAAGAAGAATAAAAATATCAAGAATTAACAGGCTGAACACACTAACTTACTTTCAACTTAGGCAAACAATTACTTTCAACTTAGGCAAACAATTACTTTCAACTTAGGCAAACAATTACTTTCAACTTAGGCAAACAATTACTTTCAACTTAGGCAAACAATTACTTTCAACTTAGGCAAACAATTACTTTCAACTTAGGCAAACAATTACTTTCAACTTAGGCAAACAATTACTTTCAACTTAGGCAAACAATTACTTTCAACTTAGGCAAACAATTACTTTCAACTTAGGCAAACAATTACTCAAACACAGCAAAGGGAAAACTTTACTTTAAAAAGAAGTTAAAATTACACTAAGAGTGAATTTGTTCAAAGAAATACGAATAATATGCATAAAATAAAAGGAGATAAAATAGAGAACAGAGAAAGTGCAAAACTTACTGTAGAGCAGGAAACATAAACATCGAGAATCATTCACCATATTAACCATGAATGGTCTTGCAATATGGTCTTGTTTTGAGAAAAATGGAAATAATTCACTTACTTGCACACAAGACAATGGCACAATAGTCTGTGGAAATTGCAACAGACTAAAATAAAAAAAATACACAAAAGAATGTTACACACACAGTAAAATGGGAAACGCAACTCACTGGGAAAAATAGTAAATGAATTAACACAAAATCAGCAGGAATATACAAGGAAAATGCTGAGGAAATGTAAAAATAACAATGTAAGAACTAGAAAAATTGAATAATGCACAATACTGAAATATGAAGCAAAACATAAGGTAAATAATGTATAATGAAGTACTTCACTGAATGAATGACTGGACAATGTGTACAATACTTCACACAAGAGGCGAATGAGAAATGTAAACACAAGTTTATATGCCTTGCGGCAGTGTAGGGTGTTAACACAAATTATATATTGCACACAACACAGACAATATACTTCAGATATAAGGAAGGAACACAGCACAACATATATATAAAATAAGACACGAAAATGAAACAAGACAACACTAGAAAAAATGATTGCAAACAGAATCTAATGAACTCTAAGTCTTCAATTAAATCACAAGTCTCTGAATGTCACTAAGAAATTTACTGTAAAGTGAGAAAATGTCTCAAACACTGGCACATGTCAAAATAAACTACCTAGAAAAGACAAAGCAATTGATCAACAAACAAAAAGAGATAGTAGAGGGCAACGATTGACTAGCTCCTTTAACTTGACTCACGAAATCGTAATGACACGATTGAACACAAACCATACCACGGGCGGGGATAGAACCCGCGATCAGAGAGTCTCTGATCGCGGGTTCTATCCCCGCCCTTGGTATGGTTAGCTCCCTTAAAGTTTACTAAACAAATATTAGGAGTCTAAGAAACAAGATAGATGAGCTAAGATTACTTGCAAGTGCAGGTATTATTGCTATAACAGAGATCTGGTTCAACTTGAAAGATAGAGAAATGCCTTCTGAATGTAACATACAGGGTTATAAACTATTCCATACTGATAGGGTCAACAGGAAGGGTGGTGGAGTGGTGATGTATGTCAGAGATAATTTAACTTGTTGTGTTAGACATGATATAAGACTAGAAACATCGGTCACAGAATCTGTTTGGCTACAGTTTCTCGAGGGACGTGACAAATTAATTTTGGGTGTGATTTATAGGCCCCCAAACCTTGATAGGGAGTGCAGTAAGCTGTTATGGGACGAAATTCATAAGGCATCTAGATATGAAAATGTTGTGATAATGGGAGATTTTAACTTTAGACAAATTGATTGAAACAATATGACAGGAAATCTTGAGTCTAGTGACTTTCTTGATACGGTTCAGGATTGCTTTTTAGAACAGGTTGTGACAGAACCAACTAGAGGAAACAATCTGCTTGACTTGGTTCTTGCCAACAAAGAGTCACTAATTAATAATCTTGAGGTTAATGATGAGCTTGGGGAAAGTGATCACAAATCACTTAGTTTCAATATATCATGGAATTACCCAGATATCTACAATCAAATCTCTGTCCCAGATTTTCGCTTGGTCGACTTCATGGGGCTGAAAAATTACCTGGGTGGGCTAAATTGGGATGTGCTGACTATGGGTCAGGTAGGTGATCTTGGTTGCCAATATGACGTTTTTCAGAGCATAGTTCTAGCTTCCCAGACAACTTTTGTTCCGAGTAGAGAAATTAGATCTAACAAAAATGATCCCAAATTGATGAACAATAGATTAAAACATCTGATTGGTCAAAAGAGAGGCATATATAGGCGTATCAAAAGAGGGGATGGGCAGTTAAGAAATCAATATATTCAATTAAAGAGAAAAATAAAGAAAGGAATAAGAAAAGCAAAAAGGGATTATGAGGCTAAGGTCACAAGGGTTTCAAAGACTAACCCAAAAGGGTTCTTTCAGGTATACAGAAGTAAGATTAGGGACAAGACTGGCCCACTTAAGAGTAACTCTGGTCAGATCACTGACAGTGATAAGGATATGTGTGAAATTCTCAATACCTACTTCCTCTCAGTTTTCACCCAGGAAAATACTAGCGATATTCCTGAAATAATAGATTATGTAGAACAGGATAATAAACTATGTACGATTGCGGTAACTAGTTACATGGTCCTCAGACAAATAGAGAAACTAAAACCAAACAAATCCCCAGGCCCTGATGAACTGTTTGCAAGGGTGTTAAGGAATGTAAAGAGGAATTTAGCATAACTTTGGCTAATCTTTTTAACATATCACTACAAACTGGCATAGTGCCTGATAAGTGGAAAATGGCAAATGTAATACCTATTTACAAGGCAGGTGACAAGTCCTTGGCTTCGAACTATAGACCAATAAGCCTTACCTCCATAGTGGGAAAATTTATGGAATCAATAATTGCCGAAGCAATTCGTAGCCATCTTGACAGGCACAGATTGATTAATGAATCTCAACACGGTTTTACAAAGGGGCGTTCCTGTCTTACGAATATACTAACTTTTTTCACTAAGGTGTTTGAGGAGGTAGATAATGGTAATGAATATGATATTGTGTATATGGACTTCAGTAAGGCTTTCGACAGAGTTCCACACCTGAGGCTATTGAGGAAACTTAAGGCACACGGAATAGGAGAAGAATTTTTTTCCTGGGTTGAGGCATGGCTGACAAATAGACAGCAGAGAGTTTGCATAAATGGGGAGAAATCAGAATGGGGGCACGTCACAAGCGGGTTTCCTCAGGGGTCAGTGTTGGACCCGTTGTCGTTCACAATTTACATAAACGACATAGATGAGGGAATAAATAGCGACTAAAAAAGAGAAGAAGAAAAACTTTATAAAACTGGGATGCTTGGATGTGCGTGGATGTAGTGCGGATGACAAGAAACAGATGATTGCTGATGTTATGAATGAAAAGAAGTTGGATGTCCTGGCCCTAAGCGAAACAAAGCTGAAGGGGGTAAGGGAGTTTCGGTGGGGGGAAATAAATGGGATTAAATCTGGAGTATCTGAGAGAGTTAGAGCAAAGGAAGGGGTAGCAGTAATATTGAAGGATCAGTTATGGAAGGAGAAAAGAGAATATGAATGTGTAAATTCAAGAATTATGTGGATTAAAGTAAAGGTTGGATGCGAAAAGTGGGTCATAATAAGCGTGTATGCACCTGGAGAAGAGAGGAATGTAGAGGAGAGAGAGAGATTTTGGGAGATGTTAAGTGAATGTATAGGAGCCTTTGAACCAACTGAGAAAGTAATTGTGGTAAGGGACCTGAATGCTAAAGTAGGAGAAACTTTTAGATATGGTGTGGAAGGTAAGTTTGGGGTGCCAGGTGTAAATGATAATGGGAGCCCTTTGATTGAACTTTGTATTGAAAGGGGTTTAGTTATAGGTAATACATATTTTAAGACAAAGAGGATAAATAAGTATACAAGATATGATGTAGGGCGAAATGACAGTAGTTTGTTGGATTATGAATTGGTAAATAAAAGACTGTTGAGTAGACTTCAGGATGTACATGTTTATAGAGGGGCCACAGATATATCAGATCACTTTCTAGTTGTAGCTACGTTGAGAGTAAAAGGTAGATGGGATACAAGGAGAATAGAAGCATCAGGGAAGAGAGAGGTGAAGGTTTATAAACTAAAAGAGGAGGCAGTTATGGCAAGATATAAACAGCTATTGGAGGATAGATGGGCTAATGAGAGCATAGGCAATGGGGTCGAAGAGGTATGGGGTAGGTTTAAAAATGTAGTGTTAGAGTGTTCAGCAGAAGTTTGTGGTTACAGGAAAGTGGGTGCGGGAGGGAAGAGGAGCGATTGGTGGAATGATGATGTAAAGAGAGTAGTAAGGGAGAAAAAGTTAGCATATGAGAAGTTTTTACAAAGTAGAAGTGATGCAAGGAGGGAAGAGTATATGGAGAAAAAGAGAGAGGTTAAGAGAGTGGTGAAGCAATGTAAAAAGAGAGCAAATGAGAAAGTGGGTGAGATGTTATCTACAAGTTTTGTTGAAAATAAGAAAAAGTGAGATTAACAAGTTAAGGAAGCCTAGAGAACAAATGGATTTATCAGTTAAAAATAGGAGAGGAGAGTTATTAAATGGAGAGTTAGAGGTATTGGGAAGATGGAATGAATATTTTGAGGAATTGTTAAATGTTGATGAAGATAGGGAACCTGTGATTTCGTGTATAGGTCAAGGAGGAATAACATCTTGAAGGAGTGAGGAAGAGCCAGTTGTGAGTGTGGGGGAAGTTCGTGAGGCAGTAGGTAAAATGAAAGGGGGTAAGGCAGCCGGGATTGATGGGATAAAGATAGAAATGTTAAAAGCAGGTGGGGATATAGTTTTGGAGTGGTTGGTGCAATTATTTAATAAATGTATGGAAAAGGGTAAGGTACCTAGGGATTGGCAGAGAGCATGCATAGTTCCTTTGCATAAAGGCAAAGGGGACAAAAGAGAGTGCAAAAATTATAGGGGGATAAGACTGTTGAGTAGACTTCAGGATGTACATGTTTATAGAGGGGCCACAGATATATCAGATCACTTTCTAGTTGTAGCTACACTGAGAGTAAAAGGTAGATGGGATACAAGGAGAATAGAAGCATCAGGGAAGAGAGAGGTGAAGGTTTATAAACTAAAAGAGGAGGCAGTTAGGGTAAGATATAAACAGCTATTTGAGGATAGATGGGCTAATGAGAGCATAGGCAATGGGGTCGAAGAGGTATGGGGTAGGTTTAAAAATGTAGTGTTAGAGTGTTCAGCAGAAGTTCGTGGTTACAGGAAAGTGGGTGCGGGAGGGAAGAGGAGCGATTGGTGGAATGATGATGTAAAGAGAGTAGTAAGGGAGAAAAAGTTAGCATATGAGAAGTTTTTACAAAGTAGAAGTGATGCAAGGAGGGAAGAGTATATGGAGAAAAAGAGAGAGGTTAAGAGAGTGGTGAAGCAATGTAAAAAGAGAGCAAATGAGAGAGTGGGTAAGATGTTATCAACAAATTTTGTTGAAAATAAGAAAAAGTTTTGGAGGGAGATTAACAAGTTAAGAAAGCCTAGAGAACAAATGGATTTGTCAGTTAAAAATAGGAGAGGAGAGTTATTAAATGGAGAGTTAGAGGTATTGGGAAGATGGAGGCAATATTTTGAGGAATTGTTAAATGTTGATGAAGATAGGGAAGCTGTGATTTCGTGTATAGGGCAAGGAGGAATAACGTCTTGTAGGAGTGAGGAAGAGCCAGTTGTGAGTGTGGGGGAAGTTCGTGAGGCAGTAGGTAAAATGAAAGGGGGTAAGGCAGCCGGGATTGATGGGATAAAGATAGAAATGTTAAAAGCAGGTGGGGATATAGTTTTGGAGTGGTTGGTGCAATTATTTAATAAATGTATGGAAGAGGGTAAGGTACCTAGGGATTGGCAGAGAGCATGCATAGTTCCTTTGTATAAAGGCAAAGGGGATAAAAGAGAGTGCAAAAATTATAGGGGGATAAGTCTGCTGAGTATACCTGGTAAGTGTATGGTAGAGTTATTATTGAAAGAATTAAGAGTAAGACGGAGAATAAGATAGCAGATGAACAAGGAGGATTTAGGAAAGGTAGGGGTGTGTGTGGATCAGGTGTTTACAGTGAAACATATAAGTGAACAGTATTTAGATAAGGCTAAAGAGGTCTTTGTGGCATTTATGGATTTGGAAAAGGCGTATGACAGGGTGGATAGGGGGGCAATGTGGCAGATGTTGCAAGTGTATGGTGTAGGAGGTAGGTTACTGAAAGCAGTGAAGAGTTTTTACGAGGATAGTGAGGCTCAAGTTAGAGTATGTAGGAAAGAGGGAAATTATTTCCCAGTAAAAGTAGGCCTTAGACAAGGATGTGTGATGTCACCGTGGTTGTTTAATATATTTATAGATGGGGTTGTAAGAGAAGTAAATGCGAGGGTCTTGACAAGAGGCGTGGAGTTAAAAGATAAAGAATGACACAAAAAGTGGGAGTTGTCACAGCTGCTCTTTGCTGATGACACTGTGCTCTTGGGAGATTCTGAAGAGAAGTTGCAGAGATTGGTGGATGAATTTGGTAGGGTGTGCAAAAGAAGAAAATTAAAGGTGAATACAGGAAAGAGTAAGGTTATGAGGATAACAAAAAGATTAGGTGATGAAAGATTGAATATCAGATTGGAGGGAGAGAGTATGGAGGAGGTGAATGTATTCAGATATTTGGGAGTGGACGTGTCAGCAGATGGGTCTATGAAAGATGAGGTGAATCATAGAATTGATGAGGGAAAAAGAGTGAGTGGTGCACTTAGGAGTCTGTGGAGACAAAGAACTTTGTCCTTGGAGGCAAAGAGGGGAATGTATGAGAGTATAGTTTTACCAACGCTCTTATATGGGTGTGAAGCATGGGTGATGAATGTTACAGCGAGGAGAAGGCTGGAGGCAGTGGAGATGTCATGTCTGAGGGCAATGTGTGGTGTGAATATAATGCAGAGAATTCGTAGTTTGGAAGTTAGGAGGAGGTGCGGGATTACCAAAACTGTTGTCCAGAGGGCTGAGGAAGGGTTGTTGAGGTGGTTCGGACATGTAGAGAGAATGGAGCGAAACAGAATGACTTCAAGAGTGTATCAGTCTGTAGTGGAAGGAAGGCGGGGTAGGGGTCGGCCTAGGAAAGGTTGGAGAGAGGGGGTAAAGGAGGTTTTGTGTGCGAGGGGCTTGGACTTCCAGCAGGTATGCATGAGCGTGTATGATAGGAGTGAATGGAGACAAATGGTTTTTAATACTTGACGTGCTGTTGGAGTGTGAGCAAAGTAACATTTATGAAGGGGTTCAGGGAAACCGGCAGGCCGGACTTGAGTCCTGGAGATGGGAAGTACAGTGCCTGCACTCTGAAGGAGGTGTCTTAATGTTGCAGTTTAAAAACTGTAGTGTAAAGCACCCTTCTGGCAAGACAGTGATGGAGTGAATAATGGTGAAAGTTTTTCTTTTTCGGGCCACCCTGCCTTGGTGGGAATCGGCCAGTGTGATAATAAATAAAATAATAAAGTCTGTTGATTATACCTGGTAAAATGTATGGTAGAGTTATTATTGAAAGAATTAAGAGTAAGACGGAGAATAGGATAGCAGATGAACAAGGAGGCTTCAGGAAAGGTAGGAGGTGTGTGAACCAGGTGTTTACAGTGAAACATATAAGTGAACAGTATTTAGATAAGGCTAAAGAGGTCTTTGAGGCATTTATGAATTTGGAAAAGGAGTATGACAGGGTGGATAGGGGGGCAATGTGGCAGATGTTGCAGGTGTATGTTGCAGGAGGTAGGTTACTGAAAGCAGTGAAGAGTTTTTACGAGGATAGTGAGGCTCAAGTTAGAGAATGTAGGAAAGAGGGAAATTATTTCCCAGTAAAAGTAGGCCTTAGACAAGGATGTGTGATGTCACCGTGGTTGTTTAATATATTTATAATTATATAATAATCAAGGGGGAAGCGCTAAACCCGGAGGATTATACAGCGCCTGGGGGGGGGGATGTGGAAGGCATTCAGGCTTAATTCGGGGAACTGGAGCACAGATCCAATTCCCTAAATCAAGAGCCCCTCACCAACATCAAGGAACCTTCCTTGAGGGGTTAATATATTTATAGATGGGGTTGTAAGAGAAGTAAATGCGAGGGTCTTGGCAAGAGGCGTGGAGTTAAAAGATAAAGAATCACACATAAAGTGGGAGTTGTCACAGTTGCTCTTTGCTGATGACACTGTGCTCTTTCGAGATTCCGAAGAGAAGTTGCAGAGATTGGTGGATGAATTTGGTAGGGTGTGCAAAAGAAGAAAATTAAAAGTGAATACAGGAAAGAGTAAGGTAATGAGGATAACAAAAAGATTAGGTGATGAAAGATTGAATATCAGATTGGAGGGAGAGAGTATGGAGGAGGTGAATGTATTCAGATATTTGGGAGTGGACGTGTCAGCAGATGGGTCTATGAAAGATGAGGTGAATTATAGAATTGATGAGAGGAAAAGGGTGAGTGGTGCACTTAGCAGCCTGTGGAGACAAAGAACTTTGTCCTTGGAGGCAAAGAGGGGAATGCATGAGAGTATAGTTTTACCAACGCTCTTATATGGGTGTGAAGCATGGGTGATGAATGTTGCAGCAAGGAGAAGGCTGGAGGCAGTGGAGATGTCATGTCTGTAGGCAATGTGTGGTGTGAATATAATGCAGAGAATTCGTAGTTTGGAAGTTAGGAGGAGGTGCGGGATTACCAAAACTGTTGTCCAGAGGGCTGAGGAAGGGTTGTTGAGGTGGTTCGGACATGTAGAGAGAATGGAGCGAAACAGAGTGACTTCAAGAGTGTATCAGTCTGTAGTGGAAGGAAGGCGGGGTAGGGGTCGGCCTAGGAAAGGTTGGAGGGAGGGGGTAAAGGAGGTTTTGTGTGCGAGGGGCTTTGACTTCCAGCAGGCATGCGTGAGCGTGTTTGATAGGAGTGAATGGAGACAAATGGTTTTTAATACTTGACGTGCTGTTGGAGTGTGAGCAAAGTAACATTTATGAAGGGGTTCAGGGAAACCGGCAGGCCGGACTTGAGTCCTGGAGATGGGAAGTACAGTGCCTGCACTCTGAAGGAGGGGTGTTAATGTTGCAGTTTAAAAACTGTAGTGTAATTATATGACCCTTCTGGCAAGACAGTGATGGAGTGAATGATTGTGAAAGTTTTTCTTTTTCGGGCCACCCTGCCTTGGTGGGAATCGGCCAGTGTGATAATAAAAAAAATAAGCCATTTTGCTGATGACAGCAAAATAGGCCGTCCAATTCATTCTAATGATGACACTAGAGCACTCCAGGATGATTTGAATAGACTGATGCAATGGTCGGAGAAGTGGCAGATGCAGTTTAATATTGACAAATGCAAAGTTCTAAATGTTGGACAGTTAAATAACCATACCACATATAAACTAAATAATATAGGTCTTAATACTACTGATTGCAAAAAGGATTTAGGAGTTCTGGTTAGCAGTAATCTAAAACCAAGACAACAGTGCATTAGTGTTCGCAATAAAGCTAACAGAATTCTTGGCTTCATATCTAGAAGTATAAATAATAGAAGTCCTCAGATTGTTCTTCTACTCTATATATCCTTGGTTAGGCCTCATTTAGGCTATGCTGCTCAGTTCTGGTCACCGTGTTACAGAATGGATATAAATGCTCTGGAAAACGTACAGAGGAGGATGACAAAGATGATCGCATGTATCAGAAATCTTCCCTATGAGGACAGACTGTGGGCCCTGAATCTGCACTCTCTCGAAAGGCATAGAATTAGGGGAGGTGTATAAATGGAAAAAGGAATAAATAAAGGGGATGTAAATAGCGTGCTGAAAATTTCCAGCCAAGACAGGACTCGCAGCAATGGTTTCAAGTTGGAAAAATTCAGATTCAGAAAGAATATAGGAAAAAAGCATTGGTTTGGTAATAGAGTCGTGGATGAGTGGAACAAACTCCCGAGCACAGTTATTCAGGCTAAAACGTTGTGTAGTTTTAAAAATAGGTTAGATAAATACATGAGTGGGTGTGGGTATGTGTGAGTTGGACCTGACTAGCTTGTGCTGCTGGGTCTGGTGCCGTGCTCCATCCTTGAGTGGAGGTGACCAGACTAGGTGAGTCATTGGGCTAATCCGGGGGGGGGACATGGACCTGCTCCGCATGGGTCAGTGTTCCTTCTTTCTTATGTTCTTATTTGTTTGGCAGGAATCAGATCTGGCTTACCACATCTATTTTCACGTACTGTTCCAGTGTATCTGCAGTTATTTTTATCTTTTAGTACCTTGACCAAAGGTAGACTTGAAAAGAAATTGTCAGCATAGATTGGTAATGTGTTGGTCCTGTTCAGAGTTGTTCAAGTGCCAGAACAATCTTTGAACTTATTGGTGCTTTAGTTTCTTCCTGTAGAACCTTTATAGGATGGCTGTCAAAAGTTGAAGTACCTTGATACATGAGTATTTCATGTATGATTCCATCTTCAGTTGCACGACAAAAAAGTTTGAAACCCCACTTGTCTGGATTGGTTTTGATGTACTACCTTATGTTTCCAGGGGTTTTACCCTGGAAAGTAACCATGACTTCATCAACAGAGTGCCTGGATATAGCTGGAACTTTCAAGCAAGCATTAGTTGGTGCAGTGTAAAGAGGTCTTATTTTGTGGAATCTGTCATTATCCTTTTGTGTGTTATCATTGAAATGAATTGTACGTCTAAGCAACCTAAACCTCTTAGACCCCATGACTTCTGCAACCTGGGGGATCCTAAATGAACATGTCCAATAGTCTTCGATTGCTGGTAATGGAACAATATCCATCAACAACAAAACACCTATGATTATTATTATTATAATCAAGGGGAAGCGCTAAACCCGGAGGATTATACAGCGCCTGGGGGGGGGGGATGTGGAAGGCATTCAGGCTTAATTCGGGGAACTGGAGCACAGATCCAATTCCCTAAATCAAGAGCCCCTCACCAACATCAAGGAACCTTCCTTGAGGGGAAAACACCTATGAACCTGATGATTTCTGCAGAATCTGTTGCAAAATTAGTAATTATACCTTTTTGCTTGGCATACAAATTTGTCTGATATACTATGTTATGTACCATGTCTGGAGTAAAGAAATCACAAAAATACTTATATGGAGACCTAATTACAAGATGCTTTTCATGTTCATATACAAGCAAAGGGTCATTTTGGAGGTCAACATATTTGTGACTCATAAATATGTTCCTCATCAGGGCACTCCTCGGTCGTAACACTTTTTGTCTTTCTTCCTCCTCCTTATCACTTGACACCTCTGCATCCGGTGGCAAGTACTCATCACCACTATGAAGCAAATCTGGGTCATCTACCTCCGATTCTGACTCACTGTCCTCCAAAATGCAGACATATTTTGACCTGGTGTTGGAGGGCTCCCCATACAACAAATTCTCATTGATCTGGAAGGACAATAAAAGCGTTCTGTATACATCCAGACCACTACAGAATTCATATATACAATAGAAATTTTTTTTAAATATTTATTTTACTGAAACTGGACTATGGGACAAAAAGGGTAGAGGCGAGTATACTCGCTTGTTTTTTGTTGCACTTTTTTTCAACTGCATGCTACACTTACATTATGCTTCACACGGACTTTATGTATATATCAAAATATGCCTAAACTATTCATGTGCGCACTAAATACAACAATCAGTACTTACCGATATTTCAGAAGGTAAAATCCAAGAGTATATTAGTGTCACTAGATGGAAAAACCCACTCTGGGCAATGCCAAGCCACAAGTGTTTACATTTTGCTCTCTCAACCAATGGGAAGCCGGCAAACGCCATCACAACTTAGCTGAAACGACTCAGGGAAGGCTTGTGATTGGTCAGAATTAAAGAACGGGAATCCAGGCACGAGCAGGATGACACGCGCAAAGATGCACGTGTTCACGGGCAAGTGAACTTACTAGTTTACATCTTCTCTTTCTTTTTCTTAATAGAATGTGCCTTGAGCAGACCTCAAGAACCACAGAGTTATTTTTTTCTAGGCAAAGGTTCAGATCCGTGTTGTTTACGGTATCTTCCCAGCCCCAGCTTGTTTCATTTAGGACTTTGTTGATTTGTTCCCATCGTATGTTTATGTTATTGAAGCTGAATTTTGTAAAGACACCTCCACAACTGATCACATTATGCTGGTCAGGAGCCTTGAGCATAAATGTCTGTACCTCTGTTATGTTTTGATAGTTATAATACGAATCAGATCGTCGTTGTTTGTGAAGATGAGGTCAAGCGTACTTTCTAGTCTTGTAGGCTGTTATATTTGTTGACTCAAGGTGAATTTGGTGGAGAGATTTAATAGTTCGTGTGTGTGTGAATTTTCCTCTGAGCTGCGTCCTGGGGTAATCTCTGCTAAAATATTATTTGCTACACTCCTCCATTTCAGGTGTCTCAAGTTGAAATCTCCCAGTAGCAAGATAGCCGGGATTGCTGGGAAGTTGCATCCGGAGGCTAGTATGTAACCACAATGACAAGGTTTAGGTTTTCAGTCAATTCTGGCACAGTTTCAGTTACATCATTTGAGGTGTTTAGTAGTTCTCAGCAAAGGAGCGACTCTGTGATGTACAAGCAAAAACCTCCCCTCCTTGTTCCCTGTTTAGTCTGTCGCATCTGAATAGGTTATAACCTGGGATCCATATTTCGTTGTCAAAATGATCCTTTATATGGGTTTCTGTGAAAGCTGCAAACATTGCATTTGACTCTGTGAGCAGTACCTTGATGTAAGGAACGTTGTTGTTTGTTGACGGCTTTAGACTGTTATATTATGTTGTCGTTACATTGATCTACTTTAGGTGGAGGGGGGTATTTGCTGGGTCCAATATCAGTTGTTCTGGAGTGGAGATCAATGACTCTGCCTCTGCTCCAGAAGTGCTTTCAGTTGGTGTAAGATTCATATCATTTCTTGCTAGTCTTTTTTCCTTCCTGGCATTAAAAAATCTCCTTCTCTGAAGAGGTTATAGCTTCCCTCTTTTGTTTCCCATAGTCTGGCTGGTCTGTGTCTTCTTATCCCCTTTAGATGATTGTCTGGCAGTATATGTTGTAGCATTTTTTTTCATAGAGTTACGAGTGACACATTTCAGGGTGAAATAAGGTACAGGAACAGGAGTTTCACCTTCCTATTGTCATGTATTTGCGTCCATTTTTGGGATGGTCAAAGGTGCATGTCCCATCTATTTTACACGATATACAATGCCTGCAGATACCCTAGGCATAAAATTTGCATAGATTGGAATTTTGTTTCCTAGGATTTTTTGTGGCTGCGTTCGCTGCTGGTGCATTTTTCCCATCCTATCTACGACCCCTGTATGGACATCAGTGCTTCGATCAGATTTTAATGGTAATGTGTCAACACTGTTCCCTGAGGCATCATATCCTTTTGTTCAGCACCAGCAGCATCGCTATTTTATTCTTCTGTAAATTGAATAACGTGGATTAGGCTAAATTAAATAGCGTTTGTTATAATAACGTTAGGTAAATTTCCAAAGGATCCTAAGGTACAAAATCATTAATTTTTATATTAATATTAACAAAAAAATATATCTTTAAATGAGTTCTTCCTAAGTGACCAGTTTTACTTATTCGGAACGACATTTTATATATATATATATATATATATATATATATATTATATATATATATATATATATATATATATATTATATATATATATATATAATTATATATACATATTATATATATATATATATATATTATATATTATATATATAATATATTTATATATATATATATATATATATAGTATATATATATATGTATATATATATATATATATATATATATATATATATATATATATATATATATATATATATATATATATATATATATTTATTTTTTTTATTATCACACTGGCCCATTCCCACCAAGGCAGGGTGGCCGAAAAAGAAAAACTTTCACCATCATTCACTCCATCACTGTCTTGCCCGAAGGGTGCTTTACACTACAGTTTTTAAACTGCAACATTAACACCCCTCCTTCAGAGTGCAGGCACTGTACTTCCCATCTCCAGGACTCAAGTCCGGCCTGCCGGTTTCCTGAATCCCATCATAAATGTTACTTTGCTCACACTCCAACAGCACGTCAAGTATTAAAAACCATTTGTCTCCATTCACTCCTATCAAACACGCTCACGCATGCCTGCTGGAAGTCCAAGCCCCTCGCACACAAAACCTCCTTTACCCCCTCCCTCCAACCCTTCCTAGGCCGACCCCTACCCCGCCTTCCTTCCACTACAGACTGATACACTCTTGAAGTCATTCTGTTTCGCTCCATTCTCTCTACATGTCCGAACCACCTCAACAACCCTTCCTCAGCCCTCTGGACAACAGTTTTGGTAATCCCGCACCTCCTCCTAACTTCCAAACTACGAATTCTCTGCATTATATTCACACCACACATTGCCCTCAGACATGACATCTCCACTGCCTCCAGCCTTCTCCTCGCTGCAACATTCATCACCCACGCTTCACACCCATATAAGAGCGTTGGTAAAACTATACTCTCATACATTCCCCTCTTTGCCTCCAAGGACAAAGTTCTTTGTCTCCACAGACTCCTAAGTGCACCACTCACTCTTTTTCCCTCATCAATTCTATGATTCACCTCATCTTTCATAGACCCATCCGCTGACACGTCACTCCCAAAATTAATCTTTACCCCGATTTTTCCCCCCTTTTTCTTTGGCCCCAAATTTTTAATTCCCCCGGGTTTCATTTGTTCCCCCAAAATTATTGCCCAAGTTGAACCCCTTACTTCCGGTTTTAAACCCCCTTTTTAAAACCCTGTTGGCCCCCAAATTATACCCCCTTTGTTACTTACCCCGATTTTTTCCCCTTTTACTTTGACCCCCCTTTGTTAATTTCCCCCCGGGGGGAAAAACCCCCGGGTTATTTTTTTTGATGCCCCCCAAGTTACTTAACCCCCGATTGTTATTTCCCCCCTTTGTAAATGTGGCCCCCAAAGTTAAAAAGCCCAAGTTTTTTAATAAACCCCCCTGGGAAAACCCAAAAGGGTTTTCCCCAAATTTTTAAAAAAAACCCCCTTTTACCCCCCTTTTTTTGGCCCCCACTTTCTTAAAAAGGGTTCTTCCCCCTTTTTTCCCCGTCTTAAAGGGTTGTTTTACCCCTTTTTTTGGGTTTTCCCCCGTTGAATTGAGGCCCCCCCAAAAAATTTCTTGGGCCCAGATTTTTATCCTCCCCTCCTGTATGTAATGAGGGCCCCCAAAAAAAGGGAGGAATTTTTTTTAAATACCCCCTTTTTTAGGGGGGGCCCCCCCATTTTGGCCCAAATTTTTAAACCCCGGGGGTTTTTTCCCCCCAAAGCTCCCAATTGTTATTAAAGTCCCAATTTCTTAGGCCCCCAGTTTTGGGCCCCCTTACCCCCCTTATGTAATGGGCCCCAAAATTAACCCCCCAAGTTTTTCTTACCCCCTTGTAGTCAATGAGGGCCCCAAGTTACTTAGAGCCCCGGGTTTGCTTACCCTTACCCCCAATGTAATTGAGCGCCCCAAAAGGCCCCCAAAGTTTGCTTAACTTACCCCCTTATTGCCCCCAATTATTGCCCAAGTTTTAACCCATTGTATTCATCCCCAAAGTTTATTGGGCCCCAAAAAGGGGTTTTTCTTTATTTAGGGCCCCAAATTTTTTCCCCCAATTTAAAACTTTACCCCGGTTGCGGGCGCCCAAAGTTATTGGGCCCCAAAGTTTTAAAACCCCCATGCTTAGGCCCCCCGTTCAAGGGCCCCAAAGGTTAACTTCCCCGAGTCAAGGGGGCCCCACCCTTTAATTCAAACCCCCGGGATGCCCTATTTATTAAAAACCCCCAAAGTTTTTTAAAAGCCGGTTGTTAAATTTTATTTTGCGGGGCCCCACAAAAAGCCCAAAGGCTTCCCCCCCTTATCGGGCCCCCCCAAAGTTCAACCCAGAGTTGTTAATTACCCCCCCTTTAAGATGGCCCCAAATTAAAGGGCCCAATTCTAACCCCCTTGTATGAAATGATGCGCCCCACAAATTACTTAACCCCAGAGGTTTAAACCTACCCCCCTTTTTTTAAAATTTTTCCCCCAAGTTTTTTAACCCCAGAAGGGCCCTTTTTAAATTCCCCCAAAAGGGTACTTACCCCCTATTTTTGAAAATTCCCCCCTTCAAAAGCCCCCAAAATTTTAATTTACCCGTTGTAATACCCCCAAATTTAAGGGGCAATTACCCCCGTTGTTACCCCCAATTTTTAAAAACCCAAGGGTTTTCCCCCGAACAAGGGGAAAAAAGTTCTTAAAACCCCTTTTAATTACCCCCTTATTTAAACCCCCCAAGGTTCTTAAACCCCACCCCCCCCAAATTAAAAAGGGGGTTTTTAAACCCCCCGTTGTAAACCCCCCAATTTACCCCCCCAAATTTTTAAATTTCCCCCGTTGCCCCCCAAATTTTTTAAAACCCCCCCGGGTTTTCCCCCGTTAAAAAAGGGCCCAAACAAAAATTTTTAAAACCCCGATTTCCCCAATTACTTAAACCCAAGTTGCCCCCCTTTTTAAAAGCCCCTTTTCCCCCAAATTCCCCCCCTTTTAATGTTTTCCCCCAAATTTCCCCGGTGGCTTAACTTACCCCGGGGGGGGCCCCCCCTTAAATTTTCCCCCCGGGAAAAGGGGAAAAATTCCCTTAAATTAAAATTTCTTACCCTTGGTTTTGCGCCCCAAAGTTATTAAACCCCCAAGGTTATTCCCCTTTTGTTTGGCCCCAATTTTCCCCTTTTAAACCCCAATTCTTCCCCCCCATTCAATTTTGGGCAAATCCCCAAAAAAGGGTTGCTTAACTTACCCCTGTTAAAATGTGCGCCCCACAAACAAGCCCAATTTTAATTTTCCTTATTCAAATGCCCCAAAGTTTTGCCCCCAAGGTTCTTAAAACCCCCCTGTACCCCTTTGGGTTCCCCCAAGTTTTTTTAACCCTTCTTAACCCCCTTGCTATGGCCCCAATTATTCCCCCAAGTTTTAAACCCCGAGTTCCCCCCTTTTAAAAGAGGGTTGTTAATTTCCCCCCCGTTTTTCCCCAAAGATTCCCCAATCTTCCTCCCCTGTATGAAGGGGGCCCCCCCAAAGTATGGGGCCCATTTGTTTAAACTCCCTTTTTCAAATTCGCCCCCAAAAGGTTTTAAACCCCTTTTAAAAGGGTCTAACCCCCCCTTAAAATTTAGGCCCCAATTTTACCCCTTTTTGCAAATCCCCCTTTTTTTACCCCCTTCTTTTTTTACCCCCGTATTAATAGCCCCCAAAGTTCCCCAATTCCCTTTATTCCGTTCCCCCAAAAAAGGTTTTGGCCAAATTGTTTAAATTCCCCGTTTTTTAAAATTCCCCCCCAAAGTTTTTCCCATGCTTCCCCCCCGTTCTTAACCCATTTATTCTTTTGGGGGCCCCCCCCAGAGGAGTTGCTTACTCTACCCCGTAAAAAGGCCCCCAAGTTATTTCCCGAGTTTTCCCCCCTTTTTTTTATCCCCCAAATTTATTAAAAATTGAAATTTCCAAAAAAATTTTTGGGGGGGAATTTTTAAAAAAAATTTTAAAAAAATTTTTTAAAACCCAAATTAACCCTGAGAAGGGGGGGGGAAAATTTTAATAAAAATTCCCCCACAAGTTTTAAATTTCCCCAAAACTTCTGAAAATTTTTTTCCCCGCCTAAATTGGTTCCCCTTTCTTTGGATGGAAAAAGAAATTTTTCGGGTTTTTCCCAAAAGGGATAAAAGATATAATTTTTTTCCCAATTTTTATTTTAACCCCGATCCCCCCAGCTTGGGGTTTTTTTAAATAAAAAAATTTTTGGGCCCTTAAATTTTCCCCGGGGGCCCCCCCCTTTTAAAACCCCGGGTTTTAGGCCCCCGGGGGGGCCCCCCAACAAAGGGAAATTAATTTTTTCCCCAAAATTTTTAAAAAAGAAAATTTTGTTTGAAATTTTTTTAAAAAAAGGGAAAAAAAAAGTTTATAAACCAAAAAAAAAATTTCCAAAAAAAAAAGGAATTAAAAAATTAAATTTACAAAAATTTAATTTTCCCACAAAAGTTTTTTGGGAAAATTTTTTGGAATTTTAAAATTTTGTTTTTTAAATTGTTTTTAAAAAATTTTTAGTTTTTTTGTGAAAAAAAATAAATAAATTTGTTTTTAAAAAAAAGGGGGGAAAAATTTTTTTTTAAAAAAAAAATTTATATTTTCATTTTGGGTTTATTTTTTTAAGAAAGGTGGTTTAAAGGTATATGGTTTGGTAAAAAAATTTGGGGGGGAATTTGTGTGTGGATTTTAAACGAAAAAAAAATTTTGTGGTTTTATTTTTTAAATTTTTAGAAGAAAAAAGGAAAACCTGTAGGGAAAAAATAAGGGAGGGGGTTTTTTTTTCTTTTTAATACAACTTTATGGCCCCCATTTATTGGGAAAATTTTACCATTTTTTTGTCAAATGGCCCCCCAAAGTTTTAGACCCCAGAGTTGCTTAGCTTACCCCCTGTATGTAAAATGATGCCCCCCACAAGTTATTAGACCCCCGGGTTTGCTTAATCTACCCCCCTGTATGTAAAATGATGCGCCCCCAAGTTACTTGGAGCCCCGGTTGCTTAGTTCCCCTCCTGTATGTAATGTTGCGCCCCACAAGTACTTAGAGCCCCATTTGCTTAGCTCTACCCTCCT
The DNA here is from genome assembly GCF_026875155.1 of Cherax quadricarinatus. Taxonomy (NCBI): domain Eukaryota; kingdom Metazoa; phylum Arthropoda; class Malacostraca; order Decapoda; family Parastacidae; genus Cherax; species Cherax quadricarinatus. The sequence goes on from NC_069431.1 coordinate 29,634,739, forward strand.
GTATGTAAATGATGCCCCCCACAAGTTATTTTTGGCCCCCAGGTTGCTTAACTCTCCCTCCTGTATGTCAATGATGCCCCCCCACAAGTTACTTAGAGCCCCAGAGTTGTTAAACTTACCCTCCTGTATGTCAATGATGCGCCCACTTTTACTTAGCCCCCAGGGTTGTTAACTTCCCCTCTGTATGTAATAATGGCCACATTTTACTTGGGCCCCCGAGTTGCTTAACTCTCCCCTCCTGTATGTAAATGTTGGCCCCCCCACATTTTACTTGGGCCCCCAGGTTGCTAAAATTACCCTCCTCATGTCAATGATGCCCCCACATGTTATTAGACCCCAGAGTTGCTTAATTCCCCCTGTATGTCAATGTCCCCCCCCAACATGTTACTTAGGTCCCAGGTTGCTTAACTCTACCTCCTGTAGTCAATGATGGCCCCCATGTTATTAGGCCCGGTTTGCTTAACTTACCCTCCTGATGTCAATGATGGCCCCACATGTTACTTAGGCCCCAGAGGTTTTGCTCTACCTCCTGTATGTAAATGATGCCCCCCAAAATGTTACTTAGACCCCCGAGTTGTTAGCTTACCTCCTTTTATGTCAATGGGGCCCCCCCCACTGTTACTTAGAGCTCCAGAGTTGTTTAAACCCTTCCCCTCCTGTATGTAAAGATGCGCCCCACAAGTTACTTGACCCCCAGAGTTGTTTAAACTTCCCCTCCTGTATGCAATGATGCGCACCACATGTTACTTAGACCCCCAGAGTTGTTTAAAATTCCCCTCCTGTATGTCAATAATGCGCCAACATGTTATTAGGCCCCGAGGTGCTTACTCTACCCCCTGTAGTAATGATCCCCCAATGTTCTTAGAGCCCCAGAGTTGCTTGTTACCCTCCTGATGTCAATGAGCGCCCCACATTTTATTAGAGCCCAGAGTTGTTTAAACTTACCCTTCTGTATGTCATGAGGGCCCCCACAAGTTACTTAGACCCCCAGAGTTGTTTAAACTCTACCTCCGTTGTCATGATGCGCCCCAAAAGTTACTTAGACCCCCGAGTTGCTAATCTACCCCCCTGTATTCAAGATGCCCCCCAAAAAGTTTTTTGGCCGCCAGAGTTGAAAAGCTCTCCCCTCCTGTTGTCAATGATGCCCCCACTGTTATTAGAGCCCAGATTTGCTTGTTCCCCCCGTATGTCAATGATGCGCCCAAAAAGTTACTTAGACCCCCAGAGTTGCTTAATTTATCCTGTGTTTGCAATGATGCGCCCCACAAGTTACTTAGACCCCCAGAGCAGTTTTGCTCTCCCCTTGTATGTAAATGAGCCCCCACAAAGTTACTTGACCCCCAGAGATGTTTAGCTCTACCCCCTGTATGTAATGATGCGCCCCACATTTACTTAGCCCCAGAGTTGCTTAACTCTACCCTCTTTTATGTAAATGATGCCCCCCCACATGTACTTAGACCCCCCAGAGTTGCAAAACTCTACCCCCCTGTATGTCAATGATGCGCCCCAAGTTATTAGACCCCCAGAGTTGTTAGCTTTTTACCCTCCTGTATGCAAGATGCCCCCCCACAATTTATTAGACCCCCCGAGTTGCTTAACTCTCCCTCCTGTATGCTGATCCCCCCCAAAGTTACTTAGAGCCCCAGATTTGCTTAATCTCCCCATTGTATGTAATGATGCCCCCCACAAATTATTGGCCCCAGGTTGCTTGCTTACCTCGTATGTCAATGATGCCCCCCACAAGTTATTAGGCCCCAGAGGCTTAGCTCTACCCCCCTGTATGTAAAAGGCCCCCCACAAGTTACTTAGAGCCCAGAGTTGCTAACTCTACCCCCTGTATGTCAATGAGGGCCCCCCCCAAAGTTACTTAGACCCCAGAGTTCTTATCCCCCCTCCTGTAGTCAATGATGGCCCCAAAATTACTTAGACCCCCGAGTTTTTTGCTTACCCTCCGTATGTCAATGATGCGCCCCCACAAGTTACTTGAGCCCCGATTTGTTTAGCTCTACCCCTGTATGTCAATGATCCCCCCACAAGTTATTAGGCCCCAGAGTTGTTAACTCCCCCTCCTGTTGTCATGAGGGCCCCCAAAATTATTAGACCCCCCAGGTTGTTAGTTTTCCCCCCTGTATGTCAAAGATGGCCCCAAAGTTATTAGACCCCCGGGTTTGTTTAAAACTTACCCTCGTATGTAAATGATGCGCCCCACAATTTACTTAGGCCCGATTTGCTTAACTTACCCCCTGTATGTAAATGTGCGCCCCAAAGTTATTAAAGTCCAGAGTTGCTTAGCTTACCTCCTGTATGTAAATGATGCGCCCCACAAGTTTTTTGACCCCCGAGTTGATGCTCTCCCCTCTGTTGTAAATGATGCGCCCCAAGTTACTTGAGCCCAATTTGTTAAACTCTCCCCCCTGTATGTCAATGGGGCCCCCACAAGTTACTTGAGCCCAGAGTTCCTTAACTCTCCCCCCTGTTGTCAAGATGCACCCCAAAATTTTCTTAGAGCCCAGAGTTGGTTGCTTTACCCTTTTGTTGTCAATGATGCGCCCACAAGTTACTTAGACCCCCGATTTGTTGCTTTTACCTCCTGTATGTCAATGATGGCCCCCAAGTTCTTAAAAAACCCAGAGTTTTACATTACCTCCTGTATGTAATGATGCCCCCCAAAAGTTACTTAGAGCCGCAGAGTTGTTAGCTCTACCCCCTGTATGTCAATGTGCGCCCACAATTATTAAAACCCCCAGAGTTCTTAGCTTACCCTCCTGTATGTCAATGATGGCCCCACATGTTATTTAAAACCCCCGAGTTGTTTAAATCTCCCTCTGTTGTCAATGAGGGCCCCCCACATTTTTATTAGAGCCCGAGTTGCTTAACTTACCCCCTGTATGTCAATGATGGCCCCACAAGTTATTTGACCCCCAGAGTTGCTTAACTCTACCCTCCTGTATGTCAATGATGCACCCCACAATTTATTAGGCCCCAGGTTATTAACTCTCCCTCCTGTATGTCAATGATGGCCCCAAGTTATTAGACCCCCAGGTTGCTTAAACTTACCCCCTGATGTAATGATGCCCCCACAATTACTTAGACCCCCGAGTTGTTTAGCTTACCTCCTGTTGTAATGTTGCCCCCCCAAGTTCTTAGACCCCCAGAGTTGCTTAACTTCCCCCCTTATGTCAATGATGCGCCCAAAAGTTTTTTTGAGCCCCAGAGTTGCTTAAGTTTTACCCCCCTGTATGTAAAATGATGCCCCCCAAAAGTTATTAGACCCCCAGAGTTGTTAAAATTCCCCTCCGTATGTCAATGATGGCCCCACAAGTTATTGACCCCCAGGTTGCTTACTTACCCCCCTGTATGTAAAATGATGCCCCCCAAAATTTATTTGGGAACCCCCAGGTTGCTTAATTACCCCCCTGTTTTCAATGATGCCCCCCTACAAATTATTGGGCCCCCGAGTTCTAACCCTTTACCCCCCTGATGTCAATGATGCGCCCTACAATTTATTAGACCCCCAGAGTTGCTTAACTCTACCCTTTGTATGTCAATGATGCGCCCACAATTTACTTAGACCCCCAGAGTTGTTTAGCTCTACCTCCTGTTGTCAATGATGGCCCCCATTGTTACTTAGAGCCCCGGTTGCTAGTCTACCTTGTATGTCAATAAAAGCCCCCCACTGTTACTTGAGCCCAAAGAGTTGCTTGCTTTTACCTCCTAAATTTCCCAATGATGGCCCAATGTTAGAGAGCCCATTTTTGCAAAACTCTCCCCTCCTGTATGCCCAATGTGCGCCCCACATGTTATTAGACCCCCGAGAAAGCTTAACTTACCTCCTGTTGTCAATGAGGCCCCCCACAAGTTAAATTGGCCCCAGAGTTGTTTAACTTTTCCCCTCCTGTATGTCAATGAGGGGCCCCCACATGTTCTTAGAGCCCAGAGTTGTTTAGCTCTACCCCCCTGTATGTAAATGATGCGCCCCACTGTTATTGGCCCCCGAGTGTTAAAACCTCCCCTCCTGTTGTCAATGTGCGCCCCACAAGTTATTAGAGCCCCAGAGTTGTTAGCTCTACCCTCCTTATGTCAGATGCCCCCACAATTACTTGACCCCCAGAGTTGTTGCTCTCCCCCCCCTCCTGTATGTCAAGGGGCCCCCCAAAAGTTACTTAGGCCCCAGAGTTTTTTAAAATTACCCCTGTATGTCAATGATGGGCCCACATGTTACTTGAGCCCCAGGTTGCTTGCTCTACCCTCTGTTTCAATGATGCCCCCACATGTTATTAAAAGCCCCAGGTAGTTAATTACCCCCCTGTTGTAAATGAGCGCCACAATTTTACTTAGGCCCAGAGTTGTTTTTGCTTCCTCCTGTTGTAATGGGCCCCCCAAAAGTTACTTAGACCCCAGGTTGCTTAATTTAACCCCTGTATGTAAAAGATGCGCCCAATGTTATTAGGGGGCCCCAGAGTTGCTTGCTCTACCCTCTGTATGTCAATGAGGGCCCCCAAAAGTTATTAGACCCCCGAGTTGCTTAATTTCCCCCTCTGTATGTCATGTCCCCCCCACAATTTATTAGAGCCCAGAGTTGTTTAAATTTTACCTCCTGTTGTCAATGATGGCCCCACAAGTTACTTGGGCCCCCAGGTTGTTTAAACTCTCCCCTTGTATGTCAATATTCGCCCCCAAGTTCTTAGGCCCGTGTTCTTAACTCTCCCCTCCTGTATGTAAAATGAGCCCCCCACAATTTACTTAGACCCCCGAGTTGCTTAACTCTACCTTTTGATGTCAATGTGGCCCACAGTTACTTAGATCCCGATTTGTTTAAATTACCTCCTGTATGTAAAGATTCCCCCAACAATTACTTTACAGCCCGGTTGCTTAACTCTACCCCCCTGATGTAAATTGTGCCCCCCACAATTTTTTAGACCCCCAGAGTTGTTTAGCTCTACCCTTGTTGTCAATGATGCGCCCCAAAAAGTTACTTAGGGGCCCCATTTTTGCTTAGCTTCCCCTCCTGTATGTCAATGATGCCCCCCCACAAGTTACTTAAACCCCCAGAGTTGTTAACTCTACCCTCCTGTTGTAAATGATGCGCCCGCAGTTATTGGGGCCCCCAGAGTTGTTGCTCTCCCCTCCTGAGTCAATGATGGCCCCAAAAAGTTATTAAACCCCCAGAGTTGCTTAGTTACCCCCCTGAAAGTAAATTTTGCGCCCCCCTGTTATTAAACCCCCGAGTTGTTAACTCTACCCTCCGTATTCAATGATGCGCCCACATGTTATTAGAGCCCGATTTGCTTAAACTTACCCTTGTTATCAATGGGGGTCCCCCAAAAGTTACTTAGAGGCCCAGAGTTGTTAGCTCTACCCCCTGTATGTCAAGATGCCCCTAAATTTAATTAGACCCCAGAGTGCTAACTCTACCCCCCTGTTGTCATTGATCCCCCCCTACAAGTTATTAGAGCCCAGGTTGCTTAATCCCCCTCCTGTTGTCAAGATGCGCCTACAAGTTACTTAGACCCCAGAGTTGCTTAACTCACCCCCCTGTTGTCAATGAGGGCCCCCCCAAAAGTTACTTGGCCCCCGAGTTGCTTAGTTTCCCTCCTGATGTAATGAGCGCCCCCATTTACTTTAGGCCCGGTTGTTTTACCCTTTCCCCTCCTGTATGTAAGAGCGCCCCACATGTTATTAGACCCCCATAGTTGTTATCTCTAACCCCTCCTGTATGTAAATGAGTCCCCACGTTATTAGAGCCCCAGAGTTGTTTTACTCTCCCTCCTGTATGTCAATGAGGGCCCCCCACATGTTACTTAGACCCCAGAGTGCTTAACTCTACCCCCTGTATGTAATGAGGCCCCACATTAAACTAGAGCCCCGGTTTTTTAACTCTCCCCTCTGTTGTCTTTTATGCGCCCCAATGTTACTTAGAGCCCAGAGTTGCTTAGTCTACCCCCCTTTTGTCAATGAGCCCCACATGTTATTAGACCCCCAGAGTAGTTTAAAACTTTCCCTGTGTGTCAATGATGCCCCCACAAGTTACTTAAGCCCGGTTGTTTAGCCTACCCCCCTGTATGTAAATGATGCGCCCACAAGTTTTTTTGACCCCCGAGTTGCTTAACTCTACCTCCTGTATGTCAATGGGGCCCCCCACAAGTTATTAGAGCCCCCCGAGTTGTTTAAAACTTACCTTGTATGTCAATGATGGCCCAAAGTTACTTGACCCCCAGAGTTGCTTGCTTCGTTTTTTTCAAGATGCGCCCACAAGTTATTAGAGCCCCAGAGTTGCTTAGCTTACCCTCCTGTATGTCAATGAGCCCCCCCACAAGTTACTTAGAGCCCCGAGTTGCTTAATCTACCTCCTGATGTCAATGTGCCCCCCAAAGTTACTTAGAGCCCAGAGTTGCTTAACTCTACCCTTGTTGTCTTTGATGGCCCCAAGTTACTTAGGCCCAGAGTTGTTAATTTCCCCCTCCTGATGTAAATTGATGGCCCCAAAAATTTATTTAAAAGCCCGAGTTGTTAATTCCCCTTTGATGTCATGATGCGCCCCAAGTTCTTAGACCCCGAGTTGCTTAACTTACCCTTGTATGTCAAGATGCCCCCCACAATTATTAAAACCCCCCAGGTTGTTTAAAACTCCCCTCCTGTATGTAAATGATGGCCCCCACAAGTTACTTAAAGCCCGAGTTGCTTAACCTACCCTCTGTATGCTTTGATGCCCCCCACGTTTTAAACCCCCAGGGCTTAACTTACCCCCTGAGTCAAGTCCCCCCCAAAAGTTATTAAACCCCCAGAGTTGTTAACTCTACCCCTGTATGTCAATGATGCGCCCCAATTTACTTAAAGCCCCGAGTTGTTTAACTTACCCCCTGTATGTCATGATGCGCCCCCACAATTTATTAAAAAGCCCCAGAGTTGCTTAACTTCCCCTCCTTATGTAAATGTGCCCCCCACAAGTTTTAAAGCCCGGTTGCTTACTTCCCCCTGTTGTCAATGTGCCCCCACAAGTTATTAAACCCCCAGATTTGTTTAACTCTACCTCTGTAGTCAATGATCCCCCCCCACAAGTTTTTTTAAAGCCCCCAGAGTTGTTTAAAATTACCCCCCTGTATGTCAATGATGCGCCCCACAAGTTATTTAAAAGCCCGGTTGCTTAACTTACCTCCGTAGTCAATGATGCGCCCACAAGTTATTAAAACCCCCGATTTGCTTAATTACCCCCCTGTATGCAATGATGGCCCACAAGTTACTTAAAGCCCCGGTTGTTTAAACTCTCCCCTCCTTTTATGTCAATGATGCCCCCCACAATTTACTTAAACCCCCAGGTTGCTTAATCTCCTCCTTTTGTCAATGAGGGCCCCCCCACAAGTTATTAAAGCCCAGAGTTGCTTAACTCTACCCTCCTGTATGTAAAATGAGGCCCCCCACAAGTTACTTAAGCCCAGAGTTGCTTAAAACTTACCCTCCTGTTGTCAATGAGGGCCCCCCACAAGTTATTTAAAAAGCCCCAGATTTGCTTATTACCCTCCTGTATGTCATGAGGGCCCCCCACAAGTTACTTAAACCCCCAGGTTGCTTAATTTCCCCCCTGTAGGGCAATGATGGCCCCCCACAATTTATTTAAAACCCCCAGAGTTGTTAACTTCCCTCCTGTATGTCAATGATGCGCCCCCAAGTTACTTAAAGCCCAGAGTTGCAATCTCCCCTCCTGTATGTAAATTGATGCCCCCCCACAAGTTATTTAAAAACCCCCCGGTTGCTTAATTACCCCCCTGTATGTAAATGATGCCCCCCACAGTTTTAGGCCCCGAGTTGCTTAATTTTCCCCCTCCTGTATGTAAATGATGCGCCCCAAAAAGTTACTTAGACCCCCGAGTTGCTTAACTCTCCCTCCTGTATGTAATGATGCCCCCCACAAGTTACTTAGACCCCCAGAGTTACTTAATTACCCCTGTATGTCAATGTGGCCCCCCAATTTACTTGGGCCCCCAGAGTTGCTTAACTCTCCCCTCCTGTTTGTCAATGGGGCGCCCCCAAGTTACTTAGACCCCCAGATTTGCTTAGCTCACCTCCTGTATGAAATGATCCCCCCCAAAAGTTACTTAGAGCCCCAAGTTGTTAATTCCCCCCTGTATGTCAATGATGCCCCCCCAAAAGTTATTTAGACCCCCGAGTTGTTAGCTCTACCCCCCTGTATGTAATGGTCCCCAAAGTTATTAGAGCCCCAGATTTCCCTTAACTCCCCCTCCTGTATGTCAAGATGCGCCCCCAAGTTACTTAGAGCCCCCAGATTTGTTAACTTACCCTCTGTTGTAATGATGCCCCACAAGTTACTTGGACCCCCAGATTTGTTACTCTCCCCTCCTGTATGTAAATGATCCCCCCCTAAAAATTATTGACCCCCAGAGTTGCTTAACTCTACCCTCCTGTTGTCAATGTGCCCCCTAAAAGTTACTTAGACCCCAAAGAGTTGTTTAAAACTTCCCCTTTGTATGTCAAAGATGCCCCCCACAAGTTACTTTAAAGGCCCAGATTGTTTTAGCTCTACCCCTGTATGTCAATGTGCGCCCCACATTTTATTAGAGCCCCCGGTTGCTTAGCTTACCCCCGTTGTCAATGATGCCCCCCAAATGTTACTTGAGCCCAGATTTGTTGTCTACCTTGAATGTCAATGTGGCCCCACTGTTACGTGGGCCCCCGTTTTTTGCTTAACTCTACCCTCCTGTATGTCAAGATGCGCCCCATGTTACTTAGAGCCCAGAGTAGTTAACTTACCCTTGATGTAAATGATGCGCCCCAAAAGTTACTTGGCCCCAGAGTTTTTTAACTTCCTTGTATGTCAATGGGGGCCCCCAATTTTTATTTTGACCCCCCAGAGTTGCTTGCTTCCCTCCTGTATGTCAATGAGCCCCCCAATGTTACTTAGACCCCCGAGTAGCTTAATTACCCTCTGTATGTCAATGAATGGCCCCCCCAAAAGTTACTTGGCCCCCGGTTGCTTACTCTCCCCCTCCTGTAGTCAATGATGGCCCAAATTACTTAGACCCCCAGAGTTGCTTAGCTCTCCCCTTCCTGTTGTAAATGATGGCCCCCAAAAGTTACTTAGACCCCCAGATTTGTTTAATTTACCCTCTGTAGTCAATGAGGGGCCCCACATGTTATTAGAGCCCAGGTTGCTTACTCTCCCCCGTAGTCAATGAGGGCCCCCCAAATTTATTGGGCCCCCAGAGTAGTTTAAACTTCCCCTTGTATGTCAATGATGCGCCCCACAAGTTCTTAGACCCCCAGATTTCTTGTCTCCCCTCTGTATGTAAATGATGCGCCCCAAAAGTTACTTGAGCCCAGATTTGCTTAACTCTACCCTTGTATGTAATGATGGCCCCACTTTTACTTGACCCCCAGGTTGCTTAGCTTCCCCTCCGTATGTCAATGTGCGCCCCAAGTTATTAGACCCCCGGGTTTGCTTAACTCTCCCTCCTGTTGTAATGATGGCCCCAAAAGTTACTTAGACCCCCAGGTTCTTAAAATCTCCCCTCCGTATGTCAATGTGCGCCCCAAAAGTTACTTGGCCCCCGGTTGCTTAACTTACCCCCCTGTATGTCAATGTTCGCCCACAAGTTACTTAGACCCCATGTTGTTTAAAACTTACCCTTTGTATGCAAGAGGGCCCCCCCCAAATTATTGAGCCCCAGAGTTGCTTAAACTCTCCCTTTTTGTTTCAATGATGCGCCCCAAAATTTAAATTTCCCCGATTTGCTTAACTTACCCCGTATGTAAATGTTTCGCCCAACAGTTACTTAGACCCCCAGTGTTGCTTAATTACCCCCCCTGTATGCAAGATGCGCCCACAATTACTTAGACCCCCGAGTTGTTAGCTTACCCCCTGTATGTCATGAGCGCCCCAAAGTTATTAGACCCCCAGATTTGTTAGCTCTCCCCTCCTTTATGTCAATGTGCGCCCCAAAGTTATTAAAGCCCAGAGTTGCTTAATCTCCCCCCTGTATTAAATGATGCGCCCGCAAGTTACTAGAGCCGCAGAGTTGATTGCTTCCCCTCCTGTATGTAAAATGAGGCCCCCCAAATTTACTTAAAGCCCCAGAGTTGTTTAGCTCTACCTCCTGTAAGTAAATTTTGCCCCCCACGTGTTTTTAAAGCCCCAGAGGCTTAACTTCCCCTCTGTATGTAATGATGCGCCCCAAAGTTATTGACCCCCAGAGTTGTTATTTACCTCCTGTATATCAATGTGCTCCCCACAAGTTACTTAAACCCCCAGAGTTGCTTAGTTTCTACCCCTGTATGTCAATGTGCCCCCTACAATTTACTTGGGCCCCCAGATTTGCTTAAACCTCCCCTCCTGATGTAAATGTGCGCCCTAAAAGTTCTTAGACCCCCGGGTTTTGCTTCTCTCCCTTGTTGTCAATGTGCGCCCTAAAAGTTATTAGAGCCCGGTTTTGCTTAACTCTCCCCTCCTGTATGTAATGATCCCCCCCCACAAGTTACTTAGACCCCCAGGTTGTTAGTTCTACCCCCGTATGAATGATGCCCCCCACATGTTACTTAGGCCCCAGAGTTGCTTGCTTACCCCCCTGTATGAATGATGCCCCCCACATGTTATTAGAGCCCCATAGTTCTTATCTCTCCCCCTGTATGTCAATGATGCCCCACATGTTACTTAGAGCCCCAGAGTTGCTTAACTTCCCTCCTGATGTAAATGATGCGCCCCATGTTACTTAGACCCCCAGAGAGTTAACTTACCCTCCTGATGTCAATGATGCGCCCACAAGTTACTTAGGCCCCAGAGTTTTTTTAACTTACCTCTGTATGTCAATGATGGCCCCCAAATGTTACTTGGGCCCCCAGAGTTGCTTAGCTTCCCTCCTCTTGTCATGTGCGCCCACATGTTATTGAGCCCCAGAGTAGTTAACTCTACCCCCCTGTGTGTAATGATGCCCCCACAAGTTCTTAGAGCCCAAAAGTTGTTTAGCTCTACCCTCCTGTATGTAAATGATCCCCCCACAATTTACTTGAGCCCCAGAGTTGTTAATTACCCTCCTGATGTCAATGTGCGCCCACAAGTTACTTAGAGCCCGAGTTGTTTAAATCTACCTCTGTATGAAATTTGATGCCCCCCCACAATTTTATTTTGGCCCCAGAGTTGCTTGCTTCCGCCTGATTTTCAATGATGCGCCCCAAAAGTTATTAGACCCCCAGAGTTGCTTAGCCTCCCCTCCTGTATTCAATGTGCGCCCCACAAGTTACTTGGCCCCCCAGAGTTGTTAACTCTCCCTCCTGTATGTAAATGATGCCCCCAAAATTTAAATTAGACCCCCAAGAGTTGTTTAAACTTACCCCCTTTTATGTCAATGATGCGCCCCAAAAGTTCTTAGCCCCCCAGAGTTGCTTAATTCCCCCCCTGTTGTAAATTGATGCCCCCCAAAAATTTACTTAAAGCCCGAGTTGTTTTTAATTTACCCTCCTGTAGTCAATGATGGCCCCCACAAGTTACTTAGGCCCAGAGTTGCTTAAATCTCCCCCCCTGTATGTAATGAGGGCCCCCCAAAATTACTTAAACCCCCCAGAGTTGCTTAACTCTCCCCTCGTTGTCAATGATGCCCCCCACAAGTTACTTAAGCCCCGAGTTGTTTAAACCCTTACCCTCCGTTGTCAATGAGCGCCCCAAGTTATTTAAACCCCCCGATTTGTTAACTCTACCCCCTGTAGCAATGATGCGCCCAAAAAGTTATTAAAGCCCCGAGTTTTTTAACTCTACCCCCCCGTATGTAAATTGATGCGCCCCACAAGTTACAAAAACCCCCAGGTTGCTTAACCTACCCTCCTGTATGTCAATGATGCGCCCACAAGTTATTTTTAAACCCCCAGGTTGTTTAAACTCTACCCTCCGTTGCAATGATGCCCCAAAAGTTATTTTAAGCCCAGATTTGCTTAACTTACCCTGATGTCAAGATGCCCCCCACAAGTTATTTAAAAAGGCCCCGAGTTGTTTAACTTCCTCCTGTAGGGCAATGGGGCCCCCAAAAATTTTATTTAAAAGCCCAGAGTTGCTTATTCTACCTCGTTGTAAAATGAGGGCCCCCACAAGTTTTAAAACCCCCAGAGTTGTTTAAAACCTACCCCCCTGTAGTCAATGTGGCCCCCAAAGTTATTAAAGCCCCGGTTGCTTAACTCTACCCTCCTGTATGTCAATGTGCGCCCCCACAAGTTACTTAAACCCCCAGATTTGCTTAACTCTACCCCCCCTGTTGTCAATGATGCCCCCCACAATTTACTTAAAGCCCAGAGTTGTTAACTTCCCCTCCTGTATGTCAATGATGGCCCCAAAGTTACTTAAACCCCCAGAGTTGCTTACTCTACCTCCTGTATGTAAATGATGCCCCCCAAAAGTTATTAAACCCCCAGAGTTGCAAAACCTTCCCCTCCTGTATTCAATGTGCGCCCACAATTTATTAAACCCCCAGAGGGGCTTAACTTACCTCTGTTGTCAAGAATGCCCGCCCCCCCAAGTTACTTAGACCCGCAGAGTTGTTTAAATTCCCCTCCTGTATGTCAAGTGCGCCCAAAAGTTATTAAACCCCCGGTTGTTTAAAACTTACCCCCTGTTGTCTTGATGCGCCCCACAAGTTATTAAACCCCCAGAGTTGTTTAAACTTACCCCCTGTATGTCAATGATGCCCCCCCCAAGTTTTTAAACCCCCGGGATTTGTTAACTTACCTCCTGTATGTCAATGGGGCCCCCCCACAAGTTATTAAAGCCCAGATTTGCTTAACTCTCCCTCCTGTATTCAATGTGCGCCCCACAAGTTTTTTGGCGCAGGTTGCTTAACTCTCCCCTCGTTTGCAATGATGCGCCCCACAAGTTACTTAAAGCCCCAGAGTTGCTTAACTTACCCTCCCTGTATGTCAATGATGCGCCCACAAGTTATTTTTAAGCCCCAGAGTTGTTTAACTCTACCCCCCTGTATTTCAATATGCGCCCCAAGTTACTTAAACCCCCCAGAGTTGCTTAACTCTACCCCCCTGTATGTCTTGATGGCCCCACAAGTTACTTGACCCGAGAGTTGTTTAACTCTCCCCTCCTGTATGTCAATGATGCCCCCCACAATTTTATTAGAGCCGCGAGTTGCTTAACTTACCCCCCTGTTGTCAATGATGCGCCCCCAAGTTATTTTAGACCCGCAGAGTTGCTTAACTTACCTCCTGTAGTCAATGATGCGCCCCACAATTTATTTAAAGCCCGGTTGTTAAACTCTCCCCTCTGTATGTCAATGATGGCCCCACAAGTTATTTAACCCGGGAGGGTTGTTAATCTACCCCCTGTATGTAAATGAGGGCCCCCAAAAGTTATTAGGCCCCCAGAGGTGCTTAACTCTACCCCTGTAGTAAATGACCCCCCCCAAAGTTTTTTTGGGCCCGCTAGTTGTTTAAAACTCACCCTCTGTAGTCTGATGCGCCCAAAGTTATTTAAAAGCCCCAGATTTGCTTAATTCCCTCCTGTATGTAAATGATGCGCCCCACAAGTTATTGGGCCCGCAGAGTTGCTTGCTCTCCCCCTGTATGTCAATGATGGCCCCCAAGTTACTTAGACCCCCGATTTGCTTGCTTACCCCCCTGTAGTCAATGATGGCCCACAAGTTATTAGGCCGCAGAGTTGCTTAGTCTCCCCTCCTGTATGAAATGATGCGCCCAAGTTATTGAGCCCCAGAGTTGTTTAGCCTCCCTCTGTTGAATGATGCGCCCACATTTTTTAAAAGACCCCCAGAGTTGCTTAGCTTCCCCTTTGTATGTCAATGATGCGCCCCCATGTTACTTGAGCCCGGTTGTTAGCTTACCTCGTATGTCAATGATGCCCCCCCCCACAAGTTACTTAGAGCCCGAGTTGCTTAGCTTACCTCCTGTACAAGCGACAAGATTATCAGATTTCGACAAAAATTTTCTAAGCTTTTAAAATTTAGAATTGAAAATTTACCAATTTTAAAAATTTGGAAAAATTTGGGACTACACAGCAAAACAAATAAAACCTTAAACTATGAAAAAAAAGGGTTTTGAAGCCAAACTAAAGGGGATTTCGTGTTATAGAGGAGAAATAATAACCAAAATACCCCACAAGTTAAGTTTGAAGTCACTAAAAAACTTGCATCGGAAAACTTATTTCCCTGACAGTTTGAAGTATTGTGTTTCACTGTTTCCTGGCATTGATGCTGCGCCCCCATCGCTGTCTCTGTTAGAAGAAAAGATAAATAAGATAAGATTTCGTTCGGTTTTTTAAAACCCGGGGGGTAGCCCCCCAGGATAACCAAGAAAGTCGTGCGTTTCTCGGGGACTGAAAACTTTTTCCTTGGGGTCCTTAATTTGCCCCCCGGATGCGCCCCAAACCCCAGTCGACTAAACCCCCAGGTTATTTGTGCTAGGTGAAAGGACAACAACTGAAAGGAAACGTGTCGAAATTTTTCCCACCCCCCGGAATCGAACCGGGCCTCCGTGTGTGAAGCGGGGTTTAGCCCCCGGGCCACCGGGCCACAAGTTACGTTAACCAACAATAAGAGGGGGAAATTTTATCCCATCTGTCTGAATAATACAAAATTCCCATGATGTCACTTTATTTAAAATTAGAAATGAATCCTTTACAAAAGCATTTGTAATTATTTTGGTTAGCTAAAAATTCCACCGCTGTTGAAACTACGACTTTTATTAACAATATTTAATGAAGTTTTGTAGTGACCCGAAAATAATCAAACTCGCACATAATGTCTAAATTGCAATAATAAAACACAATGGAACATTTTTTTAATTTTAAAAATATATTACTGCATCTCAACAGTGTTCACTTTATTACTGCATCACTACAGTGTTCACTATATTACTGCATCACTACAGTGTTCACTATATTACTGCATCACTACAGTGTTCACTATATTTCTGCATCACTACAGTGTTCACTATATTACTGCATCACTACAGTGTTCACTATATTACTGCATCACTACAGTGTTCGCTATATCACTGCATCACTACAGTGTTCACTATATTACTGCATCACAACAGTGTTCACTATATTACTGCATCACAACAGTATTCACTATATTACTGCATCACTACAGTGTTCACTATATTACTGCATCACTACAGTGTTCACTATATTACTGCACCACTACAGTGTTCACTATATTACTGCATCACTACAGTGTTCACTATATTACTCCATCACAACAGTGTTCACTATATTACTGCATCACTACAGTGTTCACTATATCACTGCATCACTACAGTGTTCACTATATTACTGCATCACAACAGTGTTCACTATATTACTGCATAACAACAGTGTTCACTATATTACTCCATGACAACAGTGTTCACTATATTACTGCATCACAACAGTGTTCACTATATTACTGCATCACAACAGTGTTCACTATATTACTCCATCACAACAGTGTTCACTATATTACTCCATTACAACAGTGTTCACTATATTACTCCATCACAACAGTGTTCACTATATTACTGCATCACAACAGTGTTCACTATATTACTCCATCACAACAGTATTCACTATATTACTGCATCACAACAGTGTTCACTATATTACTCCACAACAGTGTTCACTATATTACTGCATCACAACAGTGTTCACTATATTACTGTATCACAACAGTGTTCACTATATTACTGCATCACAACAGTGTTCACTATATTACTCCACAACAGTGTTCACTATATTACTGCATCACAACAGTGTTCACTATATTACTGCATCACAACAGTGTTCACTATATTACTGCATCACAACAGTGTTCACTATATTACTCCATCACAACAGTGTTCACTATATTACTCCATTACAACAGTGTTCACTATATTACTCCATCACAACAGTGTTCACTATATTACTGCATCACAACAGTGTTCACTATATTACTGCATCACAACAGTGTTCATTATATTATTGCATCACAACAGTGTTCACTATATTACTGCATAACAACAGTGTTCACTATATTACTGCATCACAACAGTGTTAACTATATTACTCCATCACAACAGTGTTCACTATATTACTGCATCACAACAGTGTTCACTATATTACTCCATCACAACAGTGTTCACTATATTACTGCATCACAACAGTGTTCACTATATTACTCCATTACAACAGTGTTCACTATATTACTGCATCACAACAGCGTTCACTATATTACTGCATCACAACAGTGTTCACTATATTATTGCATCACAACAGTGTTCACTATATTACTGCATCACAACAGTGTTCACTATATTACTGCATCACAACAGTGTTCACTATATTATTGCATCACAACAGTGTTCACTATATTACTGCATCACAACAGTGTTCACTATATTACTGCATCACAACAGTGTTAACTATATTACTCCATCACAACAGTGTTCACTATATTACTGCATCACAACAGTGTTCACTATATTACTGCATCACAACAGTGTTCACTATATTACTCCATCACAACAGTGTTCACTATATTACTCCATGACAACAGTGTTCACTATATTACTGCATCACAACAGTGTTCACTATATTACTGCATAACAACAGTGTTCACTATATTACTCCACAACAGTGTTCACTATATTGCTGCATCACAACAGTGTTCACTATATTACTGCATCACAACAGTGTTCACTATATTACTGCATCACAACAGTGTTCACTATATTACTTCATCACAACAGTGTTCACTATATTACTGCATCACAACAGTGTTCACTATATTACTGCATCACAACAGTGTTCACTATATTACTGCATCACAACAGTGTTAACTATATTACTCCATCACAACAGTGTTCACTATATTACTGCATCACAATAGTGTTCACTATATTACTGCATCACTACAGTGTTCACTATATTACCCCATGACAACAGTGTTCACTATATTACTCCATCACAACAGTGTTCACTATATTACTGCATCACAACAGTGTTAACTATATTACTCCATCACAACAGTGTTCACTATATTACTGCATCACAACAGTGTTCACTATGTTACTGCATCACAACAGTGTTCACTATATTACTGCATCACAACAGTGTTCACTATATTACTGCATCACAACAGTGTTCACTATATTACTGCATCACAACAGTGTTCACTATATTACTCCATCACAACAGTGTTCACTATATTACTGCATCACAACAGTGTTCACTATATTACTGCATCACAACAGTGTTCACTATATTACTGCATCACAACAGTGTTCACTATATTACTGCATCACAACAGTGTTCACTATTACTGCATCAAAACAGTGTTCACTATATTACCGCATCACAACAGTGTTCACTATATTACTGCATCACAACAGTGTTCACTCTATTACCGCATCACAACAGTGTTCACTATATTACTGCATCACAACAGTGTTCACTATATTACTGCATCACAACAGTGTTCACTATATTACTGCATCACAACAGTGTTCACTATATTACTGCATCACAAACAGTGTTCACTATATTACTCCATCACAACAGTGTTCACTATATTACTGCATCAAAACAGTGTTCACTAAATTACTGCATCACAACAGTGTTCACTATATTACTGCATCACAACAGTGTTCACTATATTACTGCATCACAACAGTGTTCACTATATTACTCCATCACAACAGTGTTCACTATATTACTGCATCACAACAGTGTTCACTATATTACTGCATCACAACAGTGTTCACTATATTACTCCACAACAGTGTTCACTATATTACTGCATCACAACAGTGTTCACTATATTACTGCATCACAACAGTGTTCACTATATTACTACATCACAACAGTGTTCACTATATTACTGCATCACTACAGTGTTCACTATATTACTCCATGACAACAGTGTTCACTATATTACTGCATCACAACAGTGTTAACTATATTACTCCATCACAACGGTGTTCACTATATTACTGCATCACAAGAGTGTTCACTATATTACTGCATCACAACAGTGTTAACTATATTACTCCATCACAACGGTGTTCACTATATTACTGCATCACAACAGTGTTCACTATATTACTGCATCACAACAGTGTTCACTATGTTACTGCATCACAACAGTGTTAACTATATTACTCCATCACAAGGGTGTTCACTATATTACTGCATCACAACAGTGTTCACTATATTACTGCATCACAACAGTGTTCACTATATTACTGCATCACAACAGTGTTCACTATATTACTCCATCACAACAGTGTTCACTATATTACTCCATGACAACAGTGTTCACTATATTACTGCATCACAACAGTGTTCACTATATTACTGCATCACAACAGTGTTCACTATATTACTCCATCACAACAGTGTTCACTATATTACTCCATCACAACAGTGTTCACTATATTAC
Source organism: Cherax quadricarinatus (assembly GCF_026875155.1). NCBI lineage: Eukaryota > Metazoa > Arthropoda > Malacostraca > Decapoda > Parastacidae > Cherax > Cherax quadricarinatus. Next base: position 29,653,152 of record NC_069431.1, read on the forward strand.
TGCTTCACAACAGTGTTCACTATATTACTGCATCACAACAGTGTTCACTATATTACTGCATCACTACAGTGTTCACTATATTACTGCATCACAACAGTGTTCACTATATTACTGCATTAAAACAGTGTTCACTATATTACTCCATAACAACATTGTTCACTATATTGCTCCATCACAACAGTGTTCATTATATTACTGCATCACAACAGTGTTCACTATATTACTGCATTACAACAGTGTTCACTATATTACCGCATGACAACAGTGTTCACTATATTACTGCATCACAACAGAGTTCAATATATTACTCCACAACAGTGTTCACTATATTACTGCATCACAACAGTGTTCACTATATTACTGCATCACAACAGTGTTCACTATATTACTGCATCACAACAATGTTCACTATATTACTGCATCACTACAGTGTTCACTATATTACTGCATCACAACAGTGTTCACTATATTACTGCATCACAACAGTGTTCACTATATTACTCCACAACAGTGTTCACTATATTACTGCATCACAACAGTGTTCACTATATTACTGCATCACAACAGTGTTCACTATATTACTGCATCACAACAGTGTTCACTCTATTACTGCATCACAGAAGTGTTCACTGTATTACTGCATAACAACAGTGTTCACTATATTACTGCATCACAACAGTGTTCACTATATTACTGCATCTCAACAGTGTTAACTATATTACTCCATCACAACAGTGTTCACTATATTACCGCATCACAACAGTGTTCACTATATTACTGCATCACAACAGTGTTCACTATATTACTGCATCACAACAGTGTTCACTATATTACTCCATCACAACAGTGTTCACTATATTACTCCATGACAACAGTGTTCACTATATTACTGCATCACAACAGTGTTCACTATATTACTGCATCACAACAGTGTTCACTATATTACTGCATCACAGAAGTGTTCACTGTATTACTGCATAACAACAGTGTTCACTATATTACTGCATCACAACAGTGTTCACTATATTACTCCACGACAGTGTTCAATATATTACTGCATCACAACAGTGTTCACTATATTACTGCATCACAGCAGTGTTCACTATATTACTGCACCACTACAGTGTTTACTACATTACTCCATCACAATAGTGTTCACTATATTACTGCATGACAACAGTGTTCACTATATTTCTGCATAACTACAGTGTTCACTGTATACTGCATCACTACAGTGTTCACTATATAGCTGCATCACTACAGTGTTCATTATACTACTGCAACACACCACAATGATCACTATTCTGTCATATAACCAGTGTCCACTGTGCTCATTCATAACTATAGTGTTTAAAATACAAGCACTGTGTTGTAAAGTAAAAGGACATATGTGCAACTAATGTGATATTTTATTGTGGCAACGTTTCGCTCTTCAGGAGCTTTGTCAAGCCGTTACAAACAGAGCTCCTGGAGAGCGAAACGTTGTCACATTAAAATGTCACATTAGTTGCACTTGTGTCCTTTACTTTACATATTATAGGTAATTTTACCAACATTTATACAAGGAATGTGTTCACTATAATTTCACATTACCACAGAGCTCATTATGCGATAATCTTAGTGTTCAATGTGTTATTATATAACAACAGTGTTCACTATACTGTGACGTAACCACAATGTTCAGTATACCATGACATAACCCCAATGTTTAGTATACCATGACTGTTGTGGAAACATCTAATACATTCTCAGTGCTACCCGACGAATGTGAGTCGACTACTGGGAACGTCACGACGAACGACACCAAGGAAGGTAAGAATATTGTTGTTGTTGGGGATAGCCAAGTTAGGTATATGGATAGGGCGTTCTGCTTGAAGGATAGGAGTAGGAGACAGAGGGTTTGCTTTCCTGGGGCTGGGATGGAGGATATTGTTAGCCGTCTGGATGACATTATGAGAGGTAATGGGAGCAATCCTATTATCTGTCTCAGTGCTGGAGGCAACGATGTTGGCAGACGTAGGAGTGAAGACCTGATTAGCAGGTATAGGTCAGCAATAGAAATAATTAGGAGGAAGGGTGGGAACCCTGTCATATGTGGTATTTTGCCAAGGAGAGGAGTTGGAAATAAATGGTTGTCCAGGGCAATTGGTGTCAATTGCTGGCTGGACAAATACAGTAAGGAAAATGCGGTAACATTCATTGACAACTGGGACCTCTTCTATGGCAGAAATGACATGTATGGCAGGGATGGGGTTCACTTATCTAGGTCTGGGGTGGTAGCACTGGCAACTGCAGTGGAGGGAGCTGTTAGGACTTTAAACTAGGAATAGTTAGTGGTATGGGTTTTGGCAGGAAAACAGTGAAGTCCCTGTGTAGTAATATTACGAGTTCTAGGGGAACTAGTAATAAGCAGAACGAGGTAGATATTGAAAAGCCAGTGACACTGGGTGATAAGGACAGTAAATGACTTTACCAAATGTTCTTAATAGCTTGACAGAAAATAAAGTGAAAAAAGTTGTTTTCGGAATGATTTACATGACCTTCAGCTGGTGGTGACTCGTCTGTATTCATTAAAATAATTCATAATTTTCCAAAGGTCTTGAATAAACATAATAAAACATTAATGCCATTATTTTAATGCATGTAAAACAACGATCGTCAGACTGGTTATAAATGACCATAATTTTTAAAGGGGTGGACCGGTAAGCCAGCGGAAGGCCTCGGTCAGATGACCAAAAGCTCCAAAGGCGGGTCATCATCTGACTAAGACCCGCGTCAGGAAAGATTTGTCCTGTTTCCTGACGAACCTTACCTAACCTAACCTAACGATCGTCAAACATCAGTTTTCATTTTTTTGCCCATTTTAAGATTTTACCCAAATGAAAGGACTTAGATTATTTTGCATCAGACTCTTATACCGCTTAACAAATTTTTATTAAAATTTAAGAAAAATGAAACGAAACAGGTAGGAATATAATTACCCGACATCGACTCGCCTACACATGAGTCTGACTCACCTTCGTAATTAACTTCAGTCCGTATTTATTTTGTATTAAACTTTAATTCGTATTTAATTTTGCATTTGACTTTAATTCGTATTTAATCAGTAGTTTGTACCTCTCAGTTTAGGTGTTGGGAGATTCCTTCTAATGAGCGGAAACTTAATAAAGTTTGAACAGGTTTCACAGACAAGTGTGAGTAACTGTGAAAAATATTGGGAAATTTGGTGATTTGCCATTGAATGTACGAAGTATTTTCTCGGAAAAGAGGGAGACATATTTTGTAAGAAACATTATCTAAATAAAGACTTTGCTGCAAAGCGAAGTTTGATCTTAATGGTAAATCATGTGCAAAATAATTAAATATTTGTGAATTAGAGTGATTGTATTAATGGTAGAACCATTTTGAGACACTAATAAAATTGTGGAAAAAAATGATAATCCAACAATAAACACGAGTTCTTTATTAATAAATCATATAATCATCTGTGTATTTTGCACAGATGGTTCATCACTTGTTGATGGAAATTAATTTCTACCACATTTTTCCACAAACATTGACTAGTTAAATTAGCATTTTGAACCTAATGTTTTGGATGGAGTAATCTGAGGCAGAATGGATCATGATTGAGTAACAAAAAAAGGCACAATACCGTGAGTGGAACGATACACAGATAGCCCGCACATAAAAGAGAGAAGCTTACGACGACGTTTCGGTCAGGCTTGGACCATTTACAAAGTCACACTAACCAGAAGAGGAGCAGGACGGCTATATATAGGCAGGAAGAGGTGGTGGTGGTAGTAGTAGTAGTAGTAGTACAAGAATGGTATATAATACCGACAAGATGAAATTAAGACACATGCGCAACACCCGGGCATCCCTATCGTAGACGTTTCGCCATCCAGCCAGCCACTGGATGGCGATACGTCCACAACAAAAACACCCAGACGCCGCACATGTGTCTTAATTTCATCAGTAGTAGTAGTAGAAGAGGTAGTAGTAGTGGTAGAGGTAGAAATGGGGAATAAGGAGGACGAGCCAGTCAAATACAAAGGAAGGGGAGCACTGCAAGAGAGCTAGGTGCCCACAAAGGGAGAGCAAGCGCACAGAGGTGCGAGAAAGGGGAAGTGGTGAAATAAATGAAGAAGGAACAGAAACACGAGACAGAAGAGAGAAAGGCAACCCAGAGGAGAAAAAGAAAAAAGGAAAGGGGAAGAGGGAGAAGAAGAAAAAGAAAAAGAAAAAAAATGAGGAGTCAGGTTAAGTCACGGGTGTTCTGAAGTTTGGAGCATTTTACAATGTAGTGGGAGAGGAAGGCATCTACAGAGACGAAGCCAGGGCTAAGATTCATACAAGGTATTATATACCATTCTTGTACTACTACTACTACTACCAACACCTCTTCCTGCCTATATATAGCCGTCCTGCTCCTCTTCTGGTTAGTGTGACTTTGTAAATGGTCCAAGTCGGACCGAAACGTCGTCGTAAGCTTCTCTCTTTTATGTGCGAGTCATTTGTGTATGATTGAGTATGCAATAAGGTCTCTAATGGGTGATAATAGGTGATAGGCCTGGTGCACTGAAACCTGTAAATGGGTGAGAATGAGTGATATGTTTGAATCAGTATTTTCGGGGTAAAGAAGTATCATTAGTGGCGGAATATTAGTCTTAGTGTCTCTCTTAATAAGAGGTGTGAAGATCTTTATGTATTGTGCAAACTAGTGAATTCCCTTTAAATGTCACCGGTAAAGTTCGTATTCTTAAAGTTTGTCTTAATATAAGTTTGACTTTTATACCACAAAGAATTTTTTCTTTTAGCAGGTAAAAACATTTGCAGATTAGGTAAATATCAATTGATCTGCGCATCGAAGAATGTCCGAAAGAGATTACTAGAATCAGTGTGGTAGCAGCATACATGTCTTCATGTGATAGTTATCTGAGGACTCAAAGGGATACCAATGAACTATTCTGACAGACACATTAACATCTTGGGATCTAGATGCAGGGAATTTTTCAAAGCTTATCTGACCTCATGGTATGACCTACTTCCACTAGTGGGATTTCCACTGATGACTCCGCCTCCCACAGCTTCACCTCATCTGTCTGCAGTTTATGTGCAGTACTTTCATCAAGACTGATGGACTGAAGACATCGACTTAAGGCAAAGGGATTGATTACCTCAAACTCTTTCTCATCATCCACCCTTCTTTTCTGTTTTGGAATGAAGAATCCGCTGGCTGGTGAAACGTTTCAAGAATAAAAAATCCCAAATGTTCCCCAAGTGTCTCAGTTATTAACTCAGTTTTCTAAATTATTTATACAAACTTAAGAAACATAAGAAAGGAGGAATACTGCAGAAGACCTGTTGACCCATACTGGGCAGGTCCTTCACAACCCAACCCACCTCACAAGATGTCTGGGTCTTACCAGTAAAGGTGTAAACTTTGACTTCAGAGGCCTGTGATGATTAATTGAATAAAGAATATTTAAAAAGCTGTAAGCCTGGTCACAGACCGGGCAGCGGGGGCGTTGACCCCCGGAACTCTCTCCAGGTAAACTCCAGGTAAGCCTATTTTTTCATTCCATTTTTGTAGACTGGAAAATACAGTTGTGATGTAGACGCATATTGTGTTCCATCAAGGGGAGAAAGTATTTTGTTTTTCAAGAAACTTATTTGTGATAAGTTTTAAACTAAAATTCTCCCAAGGTTGGAGTAACTTTGTTTACCATGAAACTTATCTATAATACATTTTAAACTAAAAATCCTCGTCGTGGGACTTGTACTGTCCAAAAGCTGACTGCAGAAAACACTTACTAGGTATTTTTTCCATGGGTATATCTTGTAAAAGAATTGAGGGGTGTGGAGGTGGGGAGGGTGGAGAGACAACCTGGTGCAGGAGACACTGAAGGAGACAGGTAACTGAGCTGGGGACAGAATTTTGTGCTGACAGGAATTTTACGGTTGACTCGTTAGTGAGGTTGTCAGTGAAGAAGGTCGGGACACTCAGGCACGGAAAGATAAGTTTTGTAGTTAACTCAGTAAAGGGGCAGAGAGAGAGGTGGAGTGAGGCATGTACAGATTTTTGGGGATGTTTATGTACTCACCTAATTGTGGTTGTAGGGGTCGATTCAAACCTCCTGGCCCCGCCACTTTATTAGTCGCTACTGGGTCACTCACTCCCTGCTCTGTGAGCTTTATCATACCTCTTCTTAAAGCTATGTATGGATCCTGCCTCCACCACCTCACTTTCCAGACTATTCCATTGCCTGACAACTCTGTGACTGAATAAATACTTCCTAACATTTCTGTGGCTCTTCTGAGTCTTCAATTTCCCTTTTTTTGGCCTCTTTTCGCTGTTCCCTCTCGGAAAATTTACCCTTGTCCCCTTGTCTTCCTCTTTTTTTTTTTTTTTTTTTCCCCTTTCTTATTTCTCGTAGGCATCCCCCTTACTCGGGATAAGTCTCTTTGCAAACCTTTGAACCTTCTCTTTTTTCCCCGGCGTGCTTGCAGAGGTGGGGGTTTCCAAACGATCTGCATACTCTAATAGGGGTCTGACAACACGGTCTGCAGAGTTTGAACGATTCCTTACTGGATTAAAAAAACTATCTTAGGTCCATATCCCCCCATATGCTTCAGCATTTATTTTTGATGGCGCCTCAGGAGATATTTCGGTTTATTCACCCCAAATCTTTTTCCCTTTGATAAAGGTTTGTAGTTTTTGGGGGCACCTAGGCATTTTATTTCTGCGGTCTTCTTTGATTTCCCCATTTTCATGATTGCACTTAGGGGGTTTTTGAACTCAGGAGTCATTTGTTAGACCAGGTTGTACTGTAAAGGGGTCCCTTTGTAGTCCTCCCTGGCCCTCCAACGACAAATTCTCCCTTTCACTTTACTCGTCTGAAACAGAGACACTTCTGAGTCTTTTCCCTTTCCCCGTCATGCGTTCACAAAAAACCAAAACGGTACCGGCCCAAAAACTGACCCCTGGGGAACCCCGTCGTCACGGGCGCCCACTCCGACACCTCGTCCGTAGTGACTCCCTGTTCCCTTCCTTCAGTTTTCCCATCCTTTTTATCCTTTCCTCTTATCCCTTTCCTGGCTTTCAGTTTTTGCACAAATTTTTTTTTAGAGGAAACTGTGTCAAAACCCTTTTTAAACAGTCCAAGAAAATGCAATCAACCACCCCTCTCCCTTTTGTCTTATGATGTCACTTGTCATGATTTCAGGGGTTTGTGACATGGATTTCTTTCCCCTGAATTCTGGGTTGAATTCGGGAAACCACCACTCTTTCCTGATAATCTTTCCATGACTTTACATACATGCATGTCGTTCTGGCCTTATTTAATGCTGCTGTCTGTCTTTCCTTTTTTAAAAAATTTGGGGTACATTGCTATTTTCCCTACCCAGGCAGTCGCCCTGTTTTGATAGTTGTCAAGATTGTTGTCATGGTACACAGGAGCCCCCGCCCCCCCCCTCAGGACCCAAGAGACGTTATCTGGCCCCATCGCCTTTGGGTATCTAGTTCGCTTTGCTACTTCTTACCTCCTCTTCGTTGTGTTATTTTGCCAGCACAGTGGAGCCCCTACCACTCCCTGTTCCCGGGGTCTTTCTGCTCCCTTGAAAAACTTCCCTTAAAACTCTTTTTGAGCTCCTCACATATTCTCGGTCATTTCTTTAGCCTTCTTCTTCCTTCTTTGCCCGATTACCAGGGCTTTTTCTGTTTTTTTTTCCCTTATGTGGGTGTACAACAGCTTTGGGTTAGACTTGGCTTTAGCCGCTATGTCTTTTTTGATTGTCGCTGGCTAGTCTTACCGGTGCATACATTTTTTTTGGGTTTTCGACTACCTCCTTATTCTCCTGGGGCCTAGCCTCTTTTTACTTCTTTTTCCTATTCATTTGGTTTTGGCCCTCTAACCTCCCGGGGGAACCAAGGGGTCGTTGGCCTCCTCGTTTGTCTGTTGCTTTTGGGGGAAAAACCCCTCCTCTGCTGCTTGCAGATTGTCAGCACACGCCCACCACACAACACATACACACACACCCAAAACACACACACCACACACACACCACACACGTTGGTGTATGTTTTGTTGTGTGTGTGTGTTTGTGTGTGTGTTTTTGTGTGTGCGGTTTTGTGTTGGGCGGGGTGTGTGTGTGTGTGTGGTGTGTGTGTGTTTGTGTGTGTGTGTATTCAAATGTGTATGAGTGTTAATGCAGGATTGTTAACCAAGGATAATCTACGACAAACAATTTCTGTTAAGTATATACTTGTGTTAATACGTATATTACGATGATTATTTTTTTTATTATGAATATTGCTAGTAAGTCTCTACTAATTCTTTCTTGAATCATTAGATTACTTCACTTTCTTATTTTTTGGGCATAAGTCTTTGTAGAACTTAAGACATTCACCTCTGAATATCCACTTGATTTGTTTTATAATCTCAGTCACTTCTAAGTTTAACATCTAATCATTAAGTTAGGAAGCAAAAAGATTTCCTACTTTTCATTGACTTTATGATTGCCTCTAATCATTAAATGGAGAAAATTTAATTTTCATGGGAATAACGTGATTGTGTACATAAAACTGAACCTGAGGTTGACAAAATTCTGAAAAAGTCAAGATTAATACAAGAAAGGTATGCTTACTTTTGTACTACTTGAAAAAAATATATATATGATATTATATATGTGAAGGGGGGTAGAGAGAGGCATGAATCTTCCCTTTTCTTCGCAGGAATGGAGAGTTAATGTAGGCTTATAAAAAGGGGATAATGGATGTCAAATAAAATTCAACTTATTCTAGCATGACACAACTGAAATGCTGTGTCATAACAATATCCCTAATTTTCTGAATCTCCTATGTCCACTGTACATTTGCTTTGTCCACTACCACCTGTATAATAATACATCTGTACGTGCGTCATCACAGTATCCTCGCGTCATGACAGTGTCCATTAAGAAAACAAAATCATCAACTTACCACAAATAATGTCCAGAGCACAGAGGGTAAGGTCATCATATATGTCAAAGGTATTTCCATCAGCTTTCTTCTCCAGTTTTTGGATCAGCTTGTTGCTTTGTTTGTTAAAGACCGACATAAACTCTTCTAAGATCTTGAAGTGGAATGCTGGAGTGAGTAGCTTCCTGCGAGTCTGCCAGTGACTGCCTGTGGGAAAAGACTTTATGGGAGGTATTTCAAACCCTATAGAAAAGATTGAGCCTCAAAGACTGCATTGTTGTTATAACAATTGCTCTCTCTCTCTCTCTCTCTCTCTCTCTCTCTCTCTCTCTGTCTCTCTCCCTCTCTCTCCTTAAATTAGCTGAGATATATTCATTTTTATAATCTGGTCATAAAGGTAAATATCAAAAGCTTGAATGTCTTGCTAAAAACACATGGTCATTATTTACACTAGTCATTAATTATGGTACCTACCAGTGAAGTCAGAAGACTTATGCCCACCCAGGGAGAGCGAAATCGTAGTTGAAACTCTTCTTCAGTATTTCTGCACTTAATATGACCTATAATTTAAAAATGTAGATTATCTTAGGGTTTTTCCTCTAAACAAAGAGTTTGAAATTGGGTTTCATAAGAACATAAGAAAGGAGGAACACTGCAACAGGCCTATTGGTCCATATTTGACAGGTCTATGTCAAATCCAACCCACTAACAAAAACATTTCCCCAAAACCCACTTTCAGTGCTACCCAAGCAATAACATAAGGACATAAGAAAGAAGGAACACTGCAGCAAACTTACTGCCCTTAGTGGGTATCCCTATCAAATCCCAACCCACTACATAAATATTTGCCCAACTCACCTTCAGTGCTACCCAAACAATAATCCCCGACAACCCCCTTTAACTAATGTGTAAGTCCCGCTTAAATCGAACCCCTCTCACTCATTACAACACTGGGAGAGAGAAGTGTAGATATTTGTTTCTTTATTAGGTTTCCCCTCAGAATTACCTTTGAATGGTTACCTGGATACTACTTTCTATTCCAGTTCAGGACTGTTTTCTGAACAGTGTGTAACAGAGCCTACCAGGGTAATAGTCTTGTCAAATAAGGAAACACTCGTAAATAATCTGGAGATCACTGAAGAGCTTGGCGCAAGTGATCACAAATCCATCATTTTTAACATTAACTGAGAATACAAGAATAATGATAATACGGTAAAAATCCTTGATTTTCGCTCTGCCGATTATAATGGACTTAGGGAACACCTGTCAAATCTCGATTGGGGTTATCTAGCTAATGATTTTATTGACGATGATCATACTTATGATTATGAAGGGATCTGTATTTATGATTTTTTTCTTAATAATGTACACCGTGCTCAGAGTATATACATTCCCCAGAGAGAAATTAGGTCTAATAACAACGATCCCAAATGGATTAACAGGAGGCTAAACCATCTGTTAGGGGAGAAAAGGGGAATATATAGGCGCATCAGAAGAGGAGAGGTTAACCTTACTGACCAATATGTTCAGCTTAAAAGAAAAGTAAAAAAAGGGATTAGAAAGGCTAAACGTGACAATGAAATTAGAGTTGCTAATGAATCAAAGCCTAATCCAAAGGGGTTCTTTCAAGTGTATAGGACGAAGGTGAAGGGAAAGGTAGAACCTCTGAAAATTGGGAATGGACAGCTGACGGATAACGAACTGGAAATGTGTTCCTTATTTAATGACTATTTTTTGTCAGTTTTTACACAGGAAGATGTAAATGAGATTCCTGTAATTAACAATTATTTAGCTCCTGATGAATTTAAATTAACTAATATTACTGTCACGAGGGACATGGTTATTAAACAAATAGAAAAACTGAAAAAAATAAGTCCCCAGGACCCGATGAGCTGTTTTCCAGGGTACTTAAGGAATGCAAGATGGAGCTTAGTCAGCCATTAACGAGTGTGTTTAATTCGTCCATCTTTACCGGTGTTGTGGAAGATGGCTAATGTGGTTCCTATATTCAAATTACCGTCCAATAAGTCTGACATCTATAGCGGGCAAGTTATTAGAATCAATTAGAGATGACATTATTAGAAGTCACCTTGAAGAGCATAACTTGATAAATGATTCTCAGCATGCATTCACGAGAGGTCGTTCCTGCCTGACAAATTTACTGACGCTCTTCAATAGAACATTTGAGGCAGTTGAAAGTGATAAAGAATATGATATTGTTTATTTGGATTTTAGTAAAGCCTTCGATAGAGTAGCTCACAAGAGACTCTTAAGAAAAGTGGCAGCTCATGGTAGAGTAGGTAAAGCTCTAGCATGGATAGAGGCATGGCTTACACATAGAAAGCAGAAAGTTACCATTAATGTGGTGATATCTGAATGGGGATTAGTCACTAGTGGCGTTCCACAAGGATCAGTTTTAGGCCCTATCTTGTTCATAATTTACATTAATGACCTTGTTGGAGGGATTACGAGTGACATGAGTAAATTTGCTGATGATACAAAGATAGGACACATAATTCATTTTGAGGAGGATAGCAATAAACTCCAGGAGGATTTGGACAAATTAATGTCTTGGTCTGAAAATGGCAGATGAAGTTCAATGTAGACAAGTGTAATGTACTAGTCCTTGGTAATGAAAATAACCCTCGAAGCTATAATCTAGGTGATGTAGAGCTTGATCATACAGAATGTGAAAAAGATTTGGGAGTCATGGTGAGCAGAAATCTAAAGCCAAGACAGCAGTGCCTTAGTGTGCGCAACAAGGCCAACAGATTACTTGGATTTATCTCAAGAAGTATAAGTAACAGAAGTCCAAAAGTTATTTTACAGCTCTATACATCACTAGTGAGGCCTCATTTAGATTACACTGCTCAGTTTTGGTCCCCTTACTACAGGATGGATATAGACTCATAAGAGAACATACAGAGAAGAATGACTAAAATAATTTACCGTGTAAGGAATCTCTCGTATGAAGATAGACTTAAAGCCTTAAATCTCCACTCTCTGGAGTGAAAGAAATCGGACCATAAATAACGGAGTTCACTTCTCAGCCATTAGCCTCCCCTTAGCGGTATATTTTTGTATGGTTTTTATGGTTGTATTCTCGTTTTATTTGGTCTCATGTGATAGAATAGAAGATATACTACAAAAATAAACATGATTTTAATTGGTTTCACGATGAAAAGTACCTTGAAATTGAGCTGAAAATAACAGAAATGTTCGATTCTTTGGAGAAATCAGTGATAGACATAATGAGGTAGCAGTGGCAGACAACATGAAGAAGTAGTGGCAGACAATATGAAGCAGCAGTGGCAGACATCATGAAGCAGCAGTGACAGACAACATGAAGCAGCAGTGACAGACATCATGAAGCAGCAGTGACAGACATCATGAAGCAGCAGTGACAGACAACATGAAGCAGCAGTGACAGACATCATGAAGCAGCAGTGACAGACAACATGAAGCAGCAGTGGCAGACAACATGAAGCAGCAGTGGCAGACATCATGAAGCAGCAGTGACAGACAACATGAAGCAGCAGTGACAGACATCATGAAGCAGCAGTGACAGACAACATGAAGCAGCAGTGACAGACAACATGAAGCAGCAGTGGCAGACATCATGAAGCAGCAGTGACAGACAACATGAAGCAGCAGTGACAGACAACATGAAGCAGCAGTGGCAGACATCATGAAGCAGCAGTGACAGACAACATGAAGCAGCAGTGACAGACAACATGAAGCAGCAGTGGCAGACAACATGAGGTAGCAGTGGCAGACAACATGAAGCAGCAGTAGCAGACATCATGAAGCAGCAGTGGCAGACATCATGAGGTAGCAGTGGCAGACATCATGAGGTAGCAATGGCAGACATCATGAGGTAGCAGTGACAGACAACATGAAGCAGCAGTGGTAGACATCATGAAGCAGCAGTGACAGACATCATGAAGCAGCAGTGACAGACAACATGAAGCAGCAGTGGCAGACAACATGAAGCAGCAGTGGCAGACATCATGAAGCAGCAGTGACAGACAACATGAAGCAGCAGTGACAGACATCATGAAGCAGCAGTGACAGACAACATGAAGCAGCAGTGACAGACAACATGAAGCAGCAGTGGCAGACATCATGAAGCAGCAGGAAAAAAAAACAAAAAAAAAACAGCATGCAACTCAAAAAAATGCAGCA
>NC_069431.1:29666795-29689295 GCF_026875155.1 Cherax quadricarinatus
TTTTTTTAAAACTGCATCGCCACTTCCCCGCCCACGCTCAGTCATTCAAATCTTCTGGAGTGCTCAAATGTCCTGTCGAATGAATTCGACGGCCTTTTTTGGTGTCTTGGGGAAAAACTTCCGATGTTCGCTCTTTAGCCTCATCATGTCGTTTATTTTAGATTGTGAACAGCAGGGGGCCCAACACTGACCCCTGTGGAACACCGCTCGTGACGCTTCCCCACTCTGTTTTCCCTCCCCATTTATGCAAACTCTCTGCTGCCTATTTGTCAACCATGCCTCTATCCAGGAAAAAATTTCTCCTCCTATTCCATGGCTTTAATTTTCCTCAATAGTCTCTGATGTGGGACCCTGTCAAAAGCCTTACTGAAGTCCATATACACAATATCATATTCAAAACATGATCTACCTCCTCAAATACCTTAGTAAAAAAAGTTAATAAATTCGTAAGGCAGGAACCCCCCTTTGTAAAACCATGCTGAGATACGTTGATTAATTTATGCTTTTCAAGGTGGCTACGAACTGCCTCGGCAATTATTGATTCCATAAATTTTCCCACTATGGGGGTTAGGCTTATTGGTCTATAGTTCGAAGCTAAGGACCTGTCACCTGTTTTGAAAATAGGTATCACATTTGCCATTTTCCACTTATCTGGCACCATGGCCAGTTTGTAGTGATATGTTGAAAAGATTAGCCAAAGGTGTGCTAAGCTCCTCTTTAAAATTCCTTAGCCCCTTGCATACAGTTCATCGGCCTGGGGATTTGTTAGGTTTTAATTTATCTATTTCCCTAAGGCCCATGTCATTTGGGTGACCCTAATATTGCCAGTTTATTATCGTCCTGTTCTACATAATTTTCATTACTGGAATATCGCGGGTACCCTCCTGTGTAAAAACTGAGAGGAAGTATGTGTTAAAAATTCTACACATTTCCTTATCACTGTCAGTGAGCTGACCCGAGGAAACTTTTGATTGGGCCTATCTTGTCCCTGATCTTACTTCTGTATACCTGAAAGAATCCTTTTGGGTTAGTCTTCGATTCTCTTGCAACTTTAACCTCATAATCTCTATTTGCTTTTCTAATTCCCTTTTTTATTTCTCTTTTTAACTGAATATATCGATTTCTTAATTGCCCCTCTCCTCTTTTTTATTTGCCTATATATGCCTCTCTTTTTGACCAATCAGATATTTTAATCTATTGTTCATCCATTTAGGATCATTTTTGTTTGATCTGATTTCCCTATTTGGAACATAATTTGACTGAGCAGCTAGAAAATATGCCCTGGAAAGCATCATATCGGCAACCATCACCACCTACTGACCCTAGTCAGGTCATTCCAGTTTTAGCCCACCTAAGTAATTTTTCAGTCCTATGGAAATCAGCCAAGCGAAAGTCAGGGGCGGAGACTTGATTGCCATTATTAGGGGAATTCCATGATATGTTTAAAACTGAGTGATTTGTGATCACTTCCCCAAGCTCATCATTAACCTCAAAAATTATTAATTAGTGTTTCCCTACTGGCAAGAACCAAGTCAAAGGGGGTTATTTCCCCTAGTTGGCTCTGTCACAAACTGTTTTAAAAAACAATCCTGGATCGTATCAAGAAAGTCACCCGACTCTAAATTTCCTGTCAAATTGCTCCAGTCAATCTGTCTATAGTTGAAATCTCCCATTAGCACAACATTTTCGTATGTAGATGCCTTACGAATTTCGTCCCATAGAAGTTTACTGCACTCCCTATCAAGATTTGGGGCCCTGTAAATCACACCCAAAATTAGTTTTTCTCCGGCCCTCGAGAAGCTGTAACCAAACAGTTTCAGTGGCTGACGCTTCAATTTAATATCTTGTCTAACCAACAATTTTGTCTTGACAACATGGGTACTAATTTCCCTTTTACCCCGCAGTGGAGGTTTGTTGTATTGGGGTTTTTGGGTGAGAGCCGAAAAGTTTTTAAACTTCAAAAAATCTTAAGAAATATCATGGTTGGGAAAAAAAAAAAAGCTAGTGTTTAGTGTAGGGGGGTATTTTGAATTAAGCGTAAATACGGGTATGGGAACCTTCCCATTCACCTAAAAAAGGATTGTTGGTAAGGAAAGTTTTTTTTAAAAGGGGGGAAAGGTAATAAGATCTTGGGGTTTTAAGGAAAATTCCCATGAATTTAATGGTGGTTTTGAAATCTACGGGGAAAAAGGGTACAACACCACACACACCACACAACAACACACACCCATACAAAACCACACACCCAACACACACACACCAACACACACACACCCCAACACACAAAACACCACAACACACCACACACCCAACACCACACAACACAACAAAACAACACCACACACACCACACACAACAAAAACCAACACACACACACACACACACACACACCCTCACCCCGCAAACCAAAACAACACACACACAACACACACACAAAACCACACAACACACACACATACACACACACATACACACACACACACCACACACACACACAACACACACACTACACACACACAATACACACACACACACCCACACACACACTTAACAAACACACACACACACACACACCCACACTCACTGCACCACCGCAACCCAACAAACACAACACACACACACACACACACACACACACACACACCCCAAAACACACACACACACACAACACCCCACACCAACACACACACACACACACCTACACACACACATCCCAAAACACACACACACACACCCCCAAAACAACACACACACATACACACACACACTTTACACACAAAACACAACACAAACACACGCACACAAACACACACACACACACACCCCCAACCACCACACATTACAAACCACACATACCACAAACACACGCACACACACAAAACACAAAACACACAACACAACACAACACAACAACACACACTACACACACACACCAAAACACACACACACAAACATCCCAAAAACCACACATACACACAACACAACAACACACAACACAAACACACAACCACACACACACACACACACACACAACACACCAACACCTACAAAAACACAAACCACACCCAACACACACACACACACACACACAACACACACACACACCTACACACACACACAACACACACACACACATACCCACACACATACACACACAATCCAAGACACCACATAAAACACACACACACCAAAACACCCAACATTAATACACTTCACACACCCCAACACACAAATACACACCTACACACACACGCATACACCACACACTACACACACAAAAACACAACACCCACACACACCACATACACATACACAACATACACAGACACACAACCCCCACCTTTACACACAAAACACACAACAATACACACACACACACACAAAAACACACAACACAACACACACATACACACAACACAACATAACAAACACACAACACACACACACTACAAACACGCACCCCAACACACACCCACACACACACAAACACAACACCACACACATACACACCCCCAAAACACACCTACACATACCCCTACACCACACCCACCCACCCACACACACACACAACACACCACACACACACAACCACACACACCACACAACCCACACACACACACACAACACCCCCTACACAACCACGGATACTCACTCAACACACAACACCAACCCCCACATACACACACACAACATACACAAAACACACATACACAACACACATTACAAAAACCACACGCACACACACCCCACACCAACACACAAACACACCCACACACACACCACCCCACACACACACACACATACCCACACACATACACACACAATCACACGACACACACATAAACAACACACAACATACACCCAACTAATACACTCACACACACGCACACACACATACACACCTACCACAAGCATACACACCCCACATACACACACACACACATACAACGCACACACACACAAACATACACATACACACATCACAGCACACACACACACCTTCAAAAACCCACACCATACCCCACACACACACACACACCACAACACATACACACCCCACACACATACACAACAAAAAATTAAAACACACACACATACACACACGCACACGCACACACCACACACACACCAAAACACACACACACACACTACACACCCACACACACACCTAACATACACACAACACACACACACAACACACACAACACACACACACACACACACACACACACACATACACAACACACACACACACACACCCCACACACACACACACCTACAAACACACGATACTCACAAAACACACACAACACACACAAAACACATCACACACACACACATACACACACACACATACCACACACCCCACATACACAAACAACGCACACACACAACACACCCCCACCCACACACAAACACACATACACCCAAAACACATACAAAAACACACGCCACAAAAAACACAAAAACACACACACACCCACAACCACAACACACACACACACACACACACACACACACACACAAACACAACCCCCCCACACATACACACACACACAGCACACAAAACACACACAAACACAACCCACCCCCACACACAAACAACACAAACACACACACACACCTACACACACCATACATAACACACCACACCCCACACACACCACACACACACACACACACACACACATACCCACACACACATACAAAACACAATCACACAGACACACACATACACACACACACACACATACACCCACACATATATACACTCACACACACCACAAAACACATACACACCTACACACACACGCATACACACCACTACCACACACACACATACACGCCCCACACCACACACATACACATACACACATACACAGACACACACACACACCTACACCACACACACACACATACACACACCACCACACCACACACACACACACACACCCACACATACACACACACACACATACCACACACACATACACACACACACATACACACACGCACACGCACACACACACACCCCACACACACACACACACACACACATACACACCCACACACACACCTACACATACACACATACACACACACACACACACCACACACACACACATACCCACACACAATACACAGCACACACAGACACACACACACAACACACAAACACACACCCACCCACTCACACACACACACACACACACACACACACACACACACACACACACCTACACACGTACACATACACGTACACGCACACACTTACACATACACACATACACAAACACACACACACACACAAAACCCACACACCCCCACACACACACACACACACACACACCACACACACACCACACACACACACACAAACACACAAATAGGTGAGTACATACACAAACTCATACACACACACGCACACACACCTGAGTATGGAAGACGGCAAATGTAGTTCCCATTTTAAAAAAGGAAAGACAGAAAAGAGGCACTAAATATAGACCTATGTCATTGACGTTTTATAGTATGAAAATTATGGAGAAGATTATCAGGAGAGTGGTGGGAGCACCTGGAAGGGAAAACAGGAGTATAAATGCCAACCAGCACGGATTCACGGAAGGCAAAATCCTGTGTCACAACCTTCGGGAAAGTTTTTATGATAAAATAACAGAAGTAAGACACGAGAGAGGGGGTGGGTTGTCACAGACCAGAACACTAACTATGATGTTACACCTGAACACAAACTTGTTGTTTACTACCTAGAACAATACATGTTGTATAGACAACAGAACAGCTAACTAGTTTGTTACATCAGGAACTCTACATGTTGTTACACCTAGAACACAACTTGTTGTAACACCAAGAACACTAACATGTTGTTACACCAGAACTAACCCCTAACTTGTTGTTACACCAGTACTCCTAAATGTTGTTACACCAGATCACTAACAGGTTGTTACCACCAGAACACTAAACATGTTGTTACACAGGAACCACTAACTAGTTGTTACTACCAGAACAACTAAACATGTTGTTACACCAGAACAACTAACATTGTTGTTTACATCAGAACACTAACAGTAGTTGTTACACCATGAACAACTATCATGAGTTTGTTACACCAGATCACGTAACATGTTGGTTACACCAGAACACTCTACATGTTGTTAAACCAGAACAGACTTAAATGTTGTTACACCAGAACAACTAACATGTGGTTACATCCATGAACACTAACATGTTGTTTCACCAGAACACTAACATGTGGTTAAACACCAGAACTCCACTTGTAAACATGTTGTCTACATCCAGAACACACTAATATGTTAGGTCTTGCACCAGAACACTTACATTGTTGTTGCACCAGAACATCTAATCATGTTGTATTGCACTCCAGAACGCCTAATGTTGTTACTCCAGAACACTACCTTGTTGATTACACCAGGAAACACTCAACATGTTGTTTACACACAGAACACTAACATGTTGTTACAACACAACATAACATGGTTGTTACACAAGAAACACTAATGCTGTTACACAAGAACACATAACCGTTAGTTTGTTACATCCAGAACATAACGCATGTTGTTACAACAGAAACACGATACAGTGTTGTTACACCAGTACACTAACATGTTGTTTCACCGAACACTAACATGTTGTTGCAACCAAGAACACTAACTGGTGGTTGCAACAGACAACTAACATGTTGTTACACCAGAACATTAACATGTTGTTACTCCGAACCACTAACATGTTGTTTACACATGAACTCTAACATGTTGTTATACACAGAACACTAACATGTTGGTACACCTGAAACTAAAATGTTTATGCAACCAGAACACTAACATGTTGTTATACAGTACACTACATGTTGTTCACCAGAGCACTAATATGTTGTTACACCAGAACACTAAACATGGTGTTACACGAACACTACACATGTTGTACCCAGAACACTAACATGTTGTTACACCAGTACACTAACATGGTTCTGTTACATCCAGAAACCACCTAGCATGGTGCTTCGCACCAGAACACTAACGATGTTGTTTACCACCAGAACACTACAATTAAAAATACACAACCAGATCAGTTTTACATGTAAATATGTGTATTAAATGTTACTGAGATATGTACAGTAAACACACAAATAATACACAACATACTGGAAAACACTCAAATACATATAACAGACTAAATACAATTAACACTCTAAAGACAATATAAAAACTCAAATTAACTATTAACACTCTAATACAATAACACTCTAATACATTAACACTCAAATACAATAACACTCAAATACAATGAAAATGCCATGTCAGAGACATTAATAAGTAGGTCTGACGGCTAAGTTATAAGAAGGGCGATGCTTGTAAATTCTCTTTTGTCAGAGGTAGAGTGAATCTGAGTTTGAATATATTTTTTTCATTATTGGAGTTTTATTTGTGGGTTGTGTGTGTGTGTGTGTGTATGTGTGTGTGTGTGTGTGTGTGATGTGGTGTGTGTGTAGTTGCGTGTGTGTGTGTGTGTGTGTTTTGGTGCGTTGCGTGTCCGTGCGTGTTTATGGTTGTGCTGTGTGTGTTTGTTGTGTGTGTGTGTGTGTGTGTGTGTGTGTGTGCGTGCGTGTGTGTTCTTGCGTGTGCGTGTTTTTGTGTGTGTGTGTGTGTGTGTGTGTAGTTGTGTGTGTGTGTGTGTTATGTGCGTAGTGTGTGTGTGTGTGTGTGTGTTGTGTGTGTAGTGTGTGTGTTAATATGTGTCGTGCGTGTTGTGCGTGTTTTCTGTGTGTGTGTGTGTAGTGTGTGAGTTGTGTGTGTATGTGTGTGTTGTGGTGTGGTGTGTGTGTGCTGTGTGTGTGTGTGTGTGTCGTGGGCGTGCGTGTGTGTGTGTGTTTGTTTCATGTGTGCTGTTGTCGTGTGTGTGTGTTGTGTGTGTGTTGTGTGTGTGTTACTGTGGTTGTGAGTGCGTGTGCTGCGTGTCTTATGTGTGTGCTGTGTGTGTGTGTGTCGTGTGTGTGTCGGGTGTGTGTGTGTGTGTGTGTGTTAGTTGTGTGTGTGCGTGTGTGTGTGTTGTTACTCACCTTGTTGAGGTTGCGGGGGTAGATGTCCGGCTCCTGGCCCCCGCCTATTCACTGATCGCTACTAGGTCACTCCTCTCCTGAGCCCGTGAGATTTATCATACCTCTGAGTTAAAGTATGTATGGATTCCTGCCTCCACTACATCGCTTCCCCGAATATTTCACATACAGGACTACTCTGTGGCCTGAAGAAATATTTCCTAACATCCCTGTGATTATATCTTGTCTTCTGCATCCATACTGATGTCACCTTGTTAATGATGTCACCAATCTCTTGGAACATCTTGTCTTTGTCCACCTGGTAAATTCCTCTCAGTTTTTGTATGTTGTTATCATGTCCCCCCTATCTATCCTGTCCTCCAGTGTTTGTCAGGTTGATTTCCCTTACCTCTCCTCGTAGGACATACCTCTATAGCTCTTGGGACTAGTCTTGTTGCAAAGACTTTTGCCTTTCTCTAGTTTCTTACGTGATTGGCTAGGGTGTGGGTTCAAGCGGGTGCCGCATACTCCAATATGGGCCTAAGAACACGGTGTACAGGGTCCTGAATGGTTCCTTATTAAGTGTCGGAATGCTGTTCTGTGGTTTGCTTGGCACCCATATGCTGCAGCAGTTATATTGGTTGATGTGCGCTTCAGGGAGATGTGCTGGTGTTATGCTTCACCCCAAGATCTGTTTTCTTGAGTGAGGTTTGTAGTCTTGGGCCCCCTAGACTGTACTCCGTCTGCGGTCTTCTTTGCCTTACCCTATCTTCATGACATTTGCACTGGTGGATTTTAACTCCTGGAGCCATTGCTGGACCAGGTCTCGCAGCACTGTCACGATCACTTTGTAGTTCTGCCGGGTATTCGATCGAGTGATTTCTTCTCATCAACTTTAAGTCATCTTTTTTTGCAAACAGGACACCTCAAGGAGTCTATTCCTTCCGTCATGTCGTTCACCAAAAGAGATTAAGTCTGACGGGCCAGAAACCGCGTTGCCAAGCGGCCAAGTCGAAAACGACATAGCATCGAAAGCCAAAATCTGACCCGGAAAAACTTGCTTTATTAGCCATGAAGGAGGGGTAGACGACAGTCATGGACCAGGTTATCAGGCTGAGGAAAGAATGTGGGGTAGCTCACGCAAGAACCGATAAATATGTAGGTGAATGACTTAACAGGGATTAAGGAAAGTATTTACCGTGGAGCCAGAAGGGACACTGGGTAAGACAAAACAGAGGGGTACACAAGCAAGGAATACCAACAAGTTTTGGAAGTAATACACACAACCGAGGAAGAGGTTGTGTAAGAAGATTCTAAGTGTATTTGATACCTCAAAGGCGGTGGGTCCAGACATCTCTCCATGGGTCCTTTTAGAGAGGGTGCTAGAGACACTGTGTGATGCCTAACCACAATCATTCAAAAAGCATCCCATTGCATTAACTGGGCTAATAACTGAGATATGGATGATGGCAGAATGTAGTTCCCCATCTTTAGTAGAAAGAGACAGAAACGAAGGGCACTATAGAAATATTAGTACAGAATCACTGACGTGTAGAATATACAAAACTCCTGGAGAAGATTATCAGGAGGAGAGTGGTGGAGTACCTGAAACGGAACTAGAATTATAAACGATAGTCGGCCACAGTACCACAGATTCATTGAAGGTAAATTTTGTGCCCACAAACCTAGTTGGAGTTTTTATGATTTGGCAATTCTGAAGTAAGTCATTGAGAGGGAAGGGTGGGTTGACTGACAAGGCCTTCGACTCAGTTTCATCACATGATTAGTGCGAAGAAGCTAGAGGGTCAGCACGTTAACAGGAAGGGCACTGCAATGGATAAGAGAATACTGACGGGGACAAGAAGCGAGTTACGGTACGTGATGAGGTAACTACACAGCGGGCGCTTTGACGATAGGGGTCCGCCACATGGGTCAGGCCTGGGACGAGAGCTATTCTTGGTATATGGTGGCAATGACTTGACGGAAGGGATAGACTCAGACAGTGTACCTGTTTGCAGATGATGTGAGGTTAATGAGGAGAATTTAAAACAGATGCAGATCAAACAGGACTACAAAGAGACTTTGACAGGCTGGACGCGTGGTCCAGCAAATGGTATTTGAATTTAACCCCGCCAAATGCAAAGTCTTGAAGTCGGGGAAAGGCATAGAGACCGCAGACAGAGTATAGGATAGGTGGACAAAAGACTGCAAATCTCACTTCAAGGAGAAAGTCTAAGAGGTGAGGCTTAATACCGAGAACGTCTCTGAAAGCACCATTAACCAGATAACTGGCTGGGGGCGGGCATTTGGTGCGTTGGGGCTCCAAACCTGAGAAAAGCGTGTCGATTACTTCAGTTAAGGAAATCATTAAAGTGACTGTACTCCTGTGTATCGTCAGGCTCCATATTGGAGTATGCAGCACCAGTTTGGAAATCACATGGTCAATCACGTCAAAAAGTTAGAGGATATGTGCAAAGGTTTGTAACAAGGCTGGTCCAGGCAAAGGGGAATGTCCTACTCGAAGAAAAGTTAAGGGAAATCGGCCTGACATACAACTGGAGGCAGGAGGGTCAGGAAAAAGGGGACATGATAACGAACATTACAAAATACTCGTGGAATGATAAGGTGGACAGAGACAAGATTGCTTCCAGAGATGGGACATAAATAAACAAGGGGGCTCATGATTGGAAATGGAAAGACTCAGATGATGTCAAAGGGATGTTAGGATGTATTTCTTCAGCCACAGAGTTGTTTGGAAGTGGTAATTATCTGGCATGTGATGTAGTGGAGGCAGGAAAACCTTACCTAGTTTTAAGACGAGGTAATGTTGAAGCTCTTTGGAGCCGGGAAGAGGAGGAACCAGTAGCTCAGTAAGTGAAGAGGAGTGGCAGGATATGAGCTATCGTGCCCCTGCACCACAAGTAGGTGAGTTACACACACCACACAATCACACACAAGCAGGCACGTAAATTACAACACATACAATACTCTCGTTCCAAGTCTAACAAGTATGTAAATACAAATTCCCACATGCCTCACTTACTGTGTTTAAAATTCTCAGCCTTATAATCCCACTCACACTTGTGTGCACATTTTCATGCACATTCTGCCGCTTGTTGATCTCACACTTGTGTCGCACATTCTGCATGTCGAATATCTGCGTTGTCTTTCACTGATGTAAAATTTCTATTATTTTCACAGGAAAATGAGAGGGTAATGAGGAAATTTGAGTATAAGTAGTTCATTTCTTCACATGAAATGTGAGATGTATAGAAGCGACATTTGAAATAATATTGTATTAGATAAAGCAAAAAAAAAAGACACTTAGGAACTGTCCTATGGATGGTAAGAAGTCACCAGAATTAAATAATGAACAATTAAAGGTCTCTTACACTTTCTTATTTTTAGTGTTCACTTTTCTCACCTTCTATATTTTTTAGAATAAATTTTCACAATGGGACAATACACATAAAATATCTCTGGCAAGAAATAAGGACAAGAAACTGTGAGACATCGACACTCTGTTAGACGAAAAATAATATCCACGGTGTGGATCCTACATACTTGTGATGCTACATCTCTTTGTTAATGTATTCTTATGCCTGTTTGTTTTGTTTTTTGTATTAGTATGTTGCTCCCAGGGTTTCCTTATTTTATGTGTTGTGTTTTTTGTATGGTCTTGTGAGGGGGTACTTGTGTATTGTTCTACTGTATTTTTATGTATTACTGCACTGATCTAGTGTATGTTACTTGTATTTTTATTATGTATTTATCCGACTGTTCTACTGTATTTGACTGTATTTCCATTATATTTTACTGTGCTGTTCTTACTCCCCCGATATGTTTCTGTATTTTTATTACTGTAATACTCATGGAACTGTTCTAATGCATTTTATTGTTGGTATTGCTGTATTAGTTCTTCTGTCCTACTTACTATTGTTCTTAAGTTCATGTTTAACTTATTGTTCTTTAGTTCAATCTTACTTAATTGGTTCTTAAGTTAACGTTTCTTATGTTCTCTAGTTCATTGTTACTTATTGTTCTTAAGTTCAACGTTAATTATTGTCTTAAGTTTCACGTCTTATTTTTCTTAAGTTTCAATGTTACTCTATTGTTCTTAAAGTTCATTCTTACTTATTGTTCTTAAGTTTCACGTTACACTTTTTGTACTTGATTAAATAATTATGGTTCTTAAGGTTCAAAGCTGAAATATTGTTCTTAAGTTCAAATCTTAATTATTGTTCTTAAGTTCAATCTTACTTATTGTTAGTAAGTTAATCTTACTTATTGTTCTTAAGTTCAATTTTCCCTTACTTATTGTTCTTAAGTTCAATCTTACTTATATTGTTATTAAGTTCTTTATTACTGATTGTTATTAAGTTCAATCTTACTTACGTTCTTAAGTTCAATTTACTTTTTGTTCTTAAGTTCAATTTATTATTTGTTCTTAAGTTCAATCTTACATTATTGTTTAAGTTCAATATTATTATATGGTTCTTAAGTTCAATCTTACTGTATTGTTATTTTGTACAAATCTTCTTATTGTTTTACATAATTTACTTACTTGTGTGTTATACTACTGCTTCTCTGTCTTTATTGTTTTGTTATTATGAGGTTACTTTACGATGTGTTATTGCTGCTCGTTTTTCTCTTCTGTTTTGTGTTATTCTGCTGCTTTTTATTGTGTCTTTTATGCTACTATACACTATTGTAATGTTCATTACTGTTCTTCCTTGTTCGATTTAATTTTTTTGTGTGTATTTACCGTTATTGCATTTTACATTCCTTGCTGGTATTATGAGGTAAGTTGAAGGTTGCTTATTGTTATTGAGATTCAGCACAGTTAAACTTTCCCACTGTATTCTTCCAAAACTCAGTGACTCCAAATATTGTCTTCATGTCCACATGACTAAAGCTCCCAAAACATTCAGCAACAAAAATTTAGTGACAATGGAAAATAAGTGTCCATCTTTAGTCTCATTATGCTGACAAGATTGTGTTCAGTCACTGCGCACATCAACCTGGTAGTTTGCTGTTCATTGTTACCTATCTCCTATACTGTGTTTTATGTAGTTGATATCTTGGTTTTTACTTTTACATAAAAGTCATGTCCTTCACAACAACATTCGGTTTATTGTGTTTAGTTATTCTTGTCTGTTTACAAGAGGAAAAGATGTAATGAAGGCAAGATATTATTATACTGACGAAATTTCTGTTTACTGTATCAGTAGTTCGTTAGTTTTAATCTTTTCCCAATAAATCTGAGGTTCACTTTCAATTTAGTAGCGGACGGTTTAGTTTTAGCCTTCCAACACGTAGTGACGTCACTGTGGGTTTTGTGGGTTTTGATGTTTCAAAGTATTCTTACAATATTAAGGATTACTTTCCAGCTGGGTTGGAGTCACTATGGTGGACAATTATCATACAGATTCGTAAGTACTAATAGTGTTCCCTATCAAAATATACCTGTTTACAGTACCAAAAGACCTTCAAATGTAAAGATAGAGATGCAAGTTGTGCATAAACTAAAACGAAATCTTGTGATACTCGTTAGAAAGATAGTGAGTTACCCTAAATAAATAATAAATATTTTAAAAGACTTTCTTTGCTTGTAATTCCTTACCACAGCTTCATTTCTTTCACATTTCTTTGCTCATAAACAATCACATGACCCTTCACAGAACATTTAACAAAAACTCTTTGATGAAACAAAATAGGTCTCTCAGTTCGGGAGACGTGTTACTGGAGAAACAAGAATTTTAGCAGACCAAATCTGAAGCACTGGACAACACGTCTTTTTAGTTAGGTCTCTGATAAACTTCCATTTTGAGAGTCCGCACATCAGTGGATATTGAGGAAGAATTAAGCACATGGAATGGAGGAGAAATTTTTTCCTGGATAGTAGGCAGTGGTTCGACAAATAGGCAGCCAGAAGGGTTTGGCATAAATGTGGGGAGAAATCAGAGTGGGAAGGTCTCGAGCGGTGTTCCACTAGGGGTCAGTGTTGGGCCACCTGCTGTTCACCAATTTCTAAAAAACGACTATAGTGTGGGCATAAAGAGCGACATCGGCAAGTTTGCCGAATGACACAAAATAGGCCGTCGAATTCATTCTGACGAGGACATTCGAGCACTCAGGAAGATTTGAATAGACTGATGCAGAGGTTCGGAGAGAAGTGGCAGATGCAGTTTAATATAGACAATGCAAAGTTCTTATATGTTGGACAGCGGCATTAACTCATGCCACAGATAAACTAAATAATGTAGATCCTTAATATTAGATTGCGAAAAAGATTTAGGAGTTCTCGGTTAGCAGTAATCTGAAAGCAAGACAACAGTGGCATAAGTGTTCGCAATAAGCTAATTAACCATCCTTGGCTTTCATATCAAGAAGCATTAAAATAAAGGAGTCCTCAGGTTGTTCTTCAACTCTTACATCCTTGGGTTAGGGCTACATTTAGATTATGCTGCACAGGTTTTTGGTCAATGTATTATTATCAGAATGATATAAATTCTCTGGAAAATGTACAAAGGAGGCATGACAAAGTGATCCCATGTATCAGAAAACTTCCCTATGGGATAGACTAAGGCCCTGAAACTGCACTCTCTAGCCAAAGGACGTAGAAGAATTAGGGGGGATATGATTGCAGGTTTATAAGTGGAAAGACAGAATAAATTAGGGGATGCGAACTAGTGTGCTGAAAATTATCTAGCACTAGAAGGACTCGCAGCAATGGTTTTAAGTTGGGAAAAATCAGATTCAGGAGGGATATAGGAAAGTACTGGTATTGGTATAGAGTGTCGGATGAGTGGACAAAAACTCACAAAGTACCGTTTAGAGGCCAGAAACGTTGTGTAGGCTTTAAAATAGGTTGGATAAAATACCATGAGTAGATGTGGAGTGGGTGTGAGTTGGACATGTATTGATTGTGCTAAACAGGGCGGTTGCACGTGTTCCTCACTTAAGTACATGTTGACATGTCCTGGACTAGGTTGGGTGAATTGGTTGATGGCCAGGTTGGATTGGACACTGACTCGCATGGGCCAGTAGGCCTTCTGCAGTGTTCATCGTTCTTATGTCTCTTATGTTCTTATTATACGTCCCTATTGTGTGCATATATAATTTTCAGATTACTAGGTTTCAGTAGCAAAATAGTTTAAAGTAAACAGGAGTTCAAAATTAGTGTTGACAGATGCATACATACACCAGTAAGACTCTCACATAGAGTAGATAATTTAGACACATGTGCAATACTTGGTATCCTTACTGTGAAATACCAATTTCGCTAACACAGTGGCGTTATCAGTTCCAATACAAAGAAGATTGGTGAATTCATTGGAGCTTCAGGTAATCAGTCCATCAGACCTGGATCGATGTAATCAATCCATCAATCCTTTGAAACGAATAACAGTAATGTGAGAGAAGAAAGAACTTACATGCTACTATGTGTTGCAGTCTACTTCTTCCTTGCTTTTTCTATATTCTTTTCACGAAATGAGGACTTAATACCTGAACCTCAGGATGAAGAATGATTACCTCAAACTTCTCTCTGATCTTCATTGATACTTTGTATGGGATGATGAAGTACTGGAGTGGCGGAACGTTTCCACTATAAAGATACACAAGTGTTGGCTACATGTTCTCGCTAATTTATCAGATCTTTGTTCGGTTCTTGAAACATTTGTGTGTGTCAACACTCCACTATCAACGACTCACCAGCTCAGTTTTTTGGTTCACACCATATAGAGAATCGATATGAATGTAATGGGACAATATTCAGAGAATGAAAACCTAATAAATCCATTATTATAAGGACATCTTTCTATACGTGGGTCAGACTGCAGCCTTGAACCTGTCACTTGTCAGAGATAAATAATAAGAGGATTTAACCATTTTTAGCGGTGTATATACGTAGAAGGAGAACAAACATAAATAAAGAGGGCAATAAATAAGTACCGAGGAGAATTGTGTCTGGAAAGAAAACAAAATAATGTTTAGTAAATTGAATAAATTTTAAATTTAGAATGTACGTAGGAAAAGGGGTCAGGTTTTGACAGTTGTCAGTGAGGGTGTATACAATCTACCAAGGTAAGATCATAGAGGCTAAAACACATCGAGAAATTTATAATAGGTTAGATAAATAAAAAAAGTGTGAAAAGGTTTGTTAGTTTTGGAAATAGTTGGAGAAATAAAGGGGGAATGATTAATTTGTGATGGTCCTGCCTGATATGGACATTATGGTACTGCATGCAGTGGTCCTCCATTCTTATTGCTTTATAATCTACGAACTCTAAGTTATTAAGTTCAGAGGAAATGGTTGATTAGAGAAATGAATCCATGAAGATATTTCTTTCAAAGAGATATCTTTTGCAGGATGATGAGAGGTTCAGGAGGACAGCTTTGTAAGTAGACAACAAATACTGTCAACTTTCAAAATTACTATGATACCCTGATATGTCCGAGCCACCGCATTAAAATATAATTAGAAATTATTATAGATGTGAGAATTTACGAAATGTTGTCTGATTCAAAAGTATGTAGAATAACATGAGTATAGCTAGCAAAAAAGAGCAAACACTAGAGTTTTTACTGAGATTGTTATCTCCAATTAATTCTTTATAAAAATTAAAATTAATTTAATAGAAAAACTACAAGTATAATATCCAAATGTATTTTTATTATTTTATTTTATTATGAGCTAATTTATGTTTTTTTTCAAATTACTTAGAGTTACCTACATGGCTGTATTTGAATTGTATTATTGTATAAGTTATGTACAAAAAACTGAAATGAATCGCCGGAGCTTTTATATTTTTTGTTTATAAAGAAACAAGGATTAACTCAACATCTCATTGTGATAGTTATTAACAAGTGTTAAATTTCATGTCATCTTTTTACTTATATTATTGTTCAAAAACACCAGAACTCACTATTATATAGAATTATAACATTTTTAAGTACACCTTGACAGGTATCGCGAGACAATGTTTTATGAAACAACTGTGAGTACATCACTGATTGGTGCAATCACAAACTTTTTGTATATAAAATAATGCAGACAGTTAGATTAAAAAGGGAAGTGAATGTATGATGAATACAGTTAGCAAAAAATTTAAACTTAAAGAAAACAAATGAATTGTGAAAAGACTGTTGTTGTTGCTAGGGTTGCAGATGTAACAGTACAAGCAACTATTAAGTGATAAAACAGCAGTATTCCAGACATAAACAAAGAAGCGAATTTGTCAAATTGCATCAAATCGTCTGTTGTTATTTTCTGTTTGCAATAGATAGGAGACTACCATGATGGTCTGACTACACCATGATGGTCAGGAAACTACCATGATGGTTCAGACTACCACGCAGGTTTCCAAGATACCCATGATGGTCAGACGCATGATGGTCTGGACTTACCATGATCGGTAGACTACCTTGACGGTCAACTACCATGATGGTCAGAATACCAGTTGTTGGTCAGACTACCATGATGGTCATGACTACCATGAGTCAGTAACTACCATGATGGTCAGACTTACAATGTTGTCAGGCTACCATGAGGTCAGACTACCATGATGGTCCAGACTACCATGATGGTCAGTCTACCATGCATGGTCAGACTGCCATTGATGGTCTCAGACTGACTTGATGGTCAGACTACCATGATGGTCAGGGACTGCATGATTGTTAGACTGCATGATGGTCCAGAATACCATGATGTTCAGATCCATGATGGTCAGAATACATGCATGGTCGACTACCATGATAGTCAGGCTACCATGATGGTCAGCCCTACCATGATGGTCAGAACCATGCCTGGTCAGGACTTCCATGATGGTACAGACTGCCATGATGGTCAGGACTGCCATGATGGTCAGGACTTACCATGATGGTCAGACTGCCATGATGGTCAGTCTGCCATGATGACGTCAAGACTACCATGATGGTCAGACTACCATGATGCGTCAGACTACCATGATGGTCAAAATACCATGATGGTCAGACTACCATGAGGTCAGACTACCAATGATGGTCAGGTACTACCATGATGGATCTCAGACTACATGATGGGCAGACTACCATGACGGGTCAGGATTACCATGATGTCAGGACTACCATGATGGTCTGATTACCATGATG
Organism: Cherax quadricarinatus; assembly: GCF_026875155.1. Classification (NCBI taxonomy): domain Eukaryota; kingdom Metazoa; phylum Arthropoda; class Malacostraca; order Decapoda; family Parastacidae; genus Cherax; species Cherax quadricarinatus. The sequence continues at coordinate 29,684,998 of NC_069431.1, forward strand.
GTCAGACTACCATGATGGTCAGTCTACCATGATGGTCAGGACTCCATGATGGTCTGAACTGCCTTGATGTCAGATTACCATGAGGGTCAGACTGCCTTGATGGTCAGACTGTCATGATGGTCAGAATACCATGATGGTATCGATTTCTACCATGATGGTCAGACTACATGTTGGTCAAAATCCATGATGGTCAGACTACATTGGACGGTCAGACTACCTTGTTGGTCAGACTTCCTTGATGGTCTCAGACTACTCCTGATTTTGGGGTCAGTATTACCCATGATTGTCTGACTACCATGACGGTCAGACTATCATGACGGTAGACTTAACATGATGGAGATTACCATGATGGTCAGACTACCATGATGGTCAAGATACCTGATGGTCGAACTACCATGATTGGTCAGACTACCATGATGGGCAGACTATCATGATGGTCAGGGACTAACATGTGCGTATGGCTACCATGATGGTCAGACTACATGATGGTCAGAACTACCATGATAGTCAGACACTACCATGAGGTCAGGACTGCCATGTTGGTCAGACTGCCATGTAGGACAGACTACCATGATGGTCGGACGGCCATGATGGTCAGATGCCATGATTAGTCAGACTACCATGTTGGTCAGACTACCATGATGGTCAGACTTCCATCGTGGTCAGATACATGATGGTCAGGGACTACCTTGTCAGGTCTGTCTACCATGATGGTCTGACTGACCATGATGGTAAGTCTACATGATGGTCAGATCTCCTGATGGTTAGTCTACCATGACGGTCAGACTACCATGATGGTCAAGACTACCATGATGGTTCAGATTACATGATGGTCAGACTACCATGATGGTCTGCATTACCATGATGGTCAGAACTACCATGATGGTCAGACCTTCTCATGTTGGACAGGACACATGATGGTCAGGACTGCCATGATGTCGTCTGCCCCCATGATGGGGTCAGAATTCCATGATGGTCAGACTACCATGATGGCAGACTACCTTGATGGTTCAGGACTACTTGATGGTGTCAGACCTACCATGATGGTCAGACTACACTGAGGTCAGACTGCCATGATGGGTCAGACTACCATGATGGTAAGACTACCAGGTTTGGTCAGCACTACTATAGGGTCAGACTACCTTGATGGTTCAGATGACCACGATGAGTCAGACTACAATCATGGTCAGCTACCATGATGGTCAGACTACCATGATGGTCAGACTACTATGGATGCTTCAGGAAACACTACTATGATGGTCAGAATACCATGATGGTCAGATACCATGATGGTCAGAGACTACCCAATGATGGTCAGATACCATGTTGGTCAACTATGTCACCAAGAGAGTTGTTATTTTTTTGCGGGGAAATTATTTACAGCAATATTTTGTATTCAGTCATATAGTGCGTGATAAGTGTTGGTGAGAAAGACTATGTTACTGAGACGTTACTCGTGAATATTTTGTGAATTCTGAGTTCAAATAATTGTTATTCGGAGATATTAATGTCAATTTGGGGACTTAGTTAAGGGAAGATGTTACAGAAAAGTGCAGAGCAACATAGAGCAACAGTATATCAACATACAAGAATTAGTAATGCATGCAAGAAGAGTAAAGTTAAAAGCCAGGACAATGCAGTACCTATAAAAAGAGTACAATGAAGCACAAAAAGGGGACAACGCAGAAGAAACACAGAACAACAACACTTAACACAAACCAATGGTAATTCAATACACAAAACACTAAGATTCATACAAAAACATTATTAGTATATGCTCAGACCGTTCACTTATTGATACTAAAGCATACAGTATTTTGTTAAACAGTGCACTGACATGTTGTTTCACAGAACACTAACAAGTTGTTACACCAGTACACTATACATGTTGTTACACCCAGAATACTATACATGTTGTTACAAAACCAGAACACTATTACATGTGTTACAACAGAACAATAAATTGTTGTTACACCAGAACACTAACATGTTGTTACTCCAGAAACTCTACATGTTGTTTTACACCTAGAACACTAACATGTTGATACACAGACTCTCTACATGTTGTTTACACCAGAAACACTAACATCTTGTTTCACCAGAACACATAAACTTGTTGGTATATACCTGAAACTACATGTGGTTACACCAGAACACTAACCATGTTGTTACACAGAACATTAACATGTTGATCACAGAAACACTAACCATGTGTTACACAGGGACACTAACAGTGTTGTCTTTATACCAGTAACACTAAACATGTTGTTAAACCAGAACCACTAAAATGTTGTTACACCAGAACTCACTAACATGCTGTACAACAGAACACTTAAATGCTGTTACACAGAACACTAACATGTTGTTACCACCAGAACCCATCTAACATGTTGTTACATCAGAGCACTAACAGGTTGTTACACCAGGAACAACTAACATGTTGTTTACACCAGAACACTAACATGTTGATTACACCAGAGCCCCTAACATGTTGTTACTCCAGAACACTAACATGTTGTTACACCAGAAACCACTAACTGTGGGTACACAGAAACTCAACAGGTTGTTACAACAGAATACTAACATGTTGTTACTCCAGAACACTAAAATGTTGTTTATCCAGAACTGCTAACATGTTGTTACCCAGAACACTAACATGTGGGTTTACACCAGAACACTAAATGTGTTGGCACCAGGAACAAAAATGTTGTTAACACCACAACCTAAAATATCTTTCACGCAGAACAATAACATGTGTTACACCAGAAACACTAAACATGTTGTTACCACCACGACACTAAATGTTGTTACACAGATCACTTACATGTTGTTACTACAAACACTAACATGTTGTTACACCAGAACCTAACATGTTGTTTCACCAGTAAATCCAATAAATGTTCGGTGCTACACAGAACATAACTTGTTGTTACACCAGAAACACTATAATGTTGTCTACTCGCCAGAACACTAACATGTTGTTTACCTCCAGAACTAAGTACTAACATGTTGTCTACCACCAGAACACTAACCATGTTGTTACACAAGAACACTACATGTTTCACAGAACCCTAACATGTTGTTAAACCGATCATAACATGGTGTTACACCAGAACACTATCATGTTGTTACACAAGAACACTAACATGTTGTTTTCACCTAGAACACGAACAATGTGGTACACCAGAACATCTAACATGTTGTTACACCGCAGTTCACTAACATGTTACACAAGAAAACTAACATGTTGTTTTACACAAGAACTACTAATTTTGTTACTCCAGAACACTAAACATGTTGGGTTCAACCAGAACACTAACATGGTTGTTACATCCAGAACCACTAAAATGTTGTATATCACCTGAACTCATAACAGTGTTGTTGACACTCAGAACACTAACATGTTGTTACAACCAGAACACTAACTGTGTTGGTTTAACTAACCAGAATCACTAACATGTTGTTACACCAGACTCTTTAATGTTGTTTACACCTGAACACATGCATGCTTGTTTACACAGAACACTAACATTTTGTAATACCAGAACGCTAACATGTGCTACACACAGAAGCACTAACATGTTGTTACACCAGAACAATAACATGTTGTTACACAAGAAAACTAACATGTTGTTACATCAGAACACTGTAACATGTTGTCTACACCAGAAAAACTGACATGTTGTTACACAGAAACCACTAACATTGTTGTTACACCAGAAAACACTAACAGGTTGTTACACAGAACACTAAACATGTTCGTTTACACCAGACACTAAATGTGTTAACCAGCAACACTAACATGTTGTTACACCAGAACACTACCATGTTGTTTCACGATCACTGAAGACATGGTTGTTACACACAGAACCTCTCAACTGTTGTTCACAGACCAGAACACTAACTATGATGTTACACCTGAACACAAACTTGTTGTTTACTACCTAGAACAATACATGTTGTATAGACAACAGAACAGCTAACTAGTTTGTTACATCAGGAACTCTACATGTTGTTACACCTAGAACACAACTTGTTGTAACACCAAGAACACTAACATGTTGTTACACCAGAACTAACCCCTAACTTGTTGTTACACCAGTACTCCTAAATGTTGTTACACCAGATCACTAACAGGTTGTTACCACCAGAACACTAAACATGTTGTTACACAGGAACCACTAACTAGTTGTTACTACCAGAACAACTAAACATGTTGTTACACCAGAACAACTAACATTGTTGTTTACATCAGAACACTAACAGTAGTTGTTACACCATGAACAACTATCATGAGT
>NC_069431.1:29693369-29742720 GCF_026875155.1 Cherax quadricarinatus
TCAAAGGAAAAAATTAAAAACCATTTGTCTCCATTCACTCCTATCAAACACGCTCACGCATGCCTGCTGGAAGTCCAAGCCCCTCGCACACAAAACCTCCTTTACCCCCCCCCTCCAACCCCTTCCTAGGCCGACCCCTACCCGCCTTCCTTCCACTACTGACTGATACACTCTTGAAGTCTTTTCTGTTTCGCTCCATTCTCTCTACATGTCAAACCCACCTCAACAACCCTTCCTCAGCCCTCTGGGACAACAGTTTTGGTAATCCCGCACCTCCTCCTAACTTCCAAACTCGAATTCTCTGAAATTATATCACACCCACTTTGGGCCCTCAGACATGACATCTCCACTGCCTCCAGCCTTCTCCTCGCTGCAACATTCATCACCCACGCTTCACACCCAAAAATAGAGCGTTGGTAAAACTATACTCTCATACATTCCCCCTCTTTGCCTCTAAGGACAAAGTTCTTTGTCTCCACGGGACTCCTAAGTGCACCACTCACTCTTTTTCCCTCATCAATTCTATGATTCACCTCATCTTTCATAGAACCCATCCGCGGGAACGTCCACTCCCAAATATCTGAATACGTTCACCTCCTCCATACTCTCTCCCTCCAATCTGATATTCAATCTTTCATCACCTAATCTTTTTGTTATCCTCATAACCTTACTTTTTCCTGTTTTTCACCTTTAATTTTCTTCTTTTGCACACCCTCCCAAATTCATCCACCAATCTCTGCGCTTCTCTTTCAGAATCTCCCAACAGCACAGTGTCATCAGCAAAGAGGCAGGTGGGGACAACTCCCACTCTGTGTGTGATTCTTTTTTTTTTTTTAACCCCACCCCTCTTCCCAAGACCCTCGCATTTACTTCTCTTACAACCCCATCATTAAATATTAAACAACCACGGTGACATCACCATCCCTTGTCTAAGGCCTACTTTACTGGGAAAAATTTCCCTCTTTCCTACATACTTAACTTGAGCCTCACTATCCCCGTAAAAACTCTTCACTGCTTTCAGTAACCTACCTCCTACACCAATACACTTGCAACATCTGCCACATTGCCCCTATCCACCCTGTCATACGCCTTTTCCAAATCCATAAATGCCACAAAGACCTCTTTAGCCTTATCTAAATACTGTTCAACTTATATGTTTCACTTGGAAACACTGGTCCACACACCCCCTGCCTTTCCTAAAGCCTCCTTGTTCATCTGCTATCCTATTCTCCGTCTTACTCTTAATTCTTTCAATTATACTCTACCATACACTTTACCAGGTTTCACTCAACAGACTTATCCCCTATAATTTTTGCACTCTCTTTTATCCCCTTTGCCTTTATACAAAGGAACTATGCATGCTCTCTGCCAATCACTAGGTACCTTACCCTCTTCCATACATTTATTAAATAATTGCACCAACCACTCCAAAACTATATCCCCACCTGCTTTTAACATTTCTATCTTTATCCCATCAATCCCGGCTGCCTTACCCCCTTTCATTTTACCTACTGCCTCACGAACTTCCCCCACACTCACAACTGGCTCTTCCTCACTCCTACAAGATGTTATTCCTCCCTAATATACACACAGCATATTAAAAGACTTGGCAGGCGATGCAACCATACCCCCAGTGAAAACGCAATAAGTGTCCGGGGCCCAAGGCTGTTAAACAGCCTCCCAGCAGTAACAGCCTCATTGATCTGGCCCTGATCCACCTGGAGGCCTGGTCGTGGACCGGGCCGCGGGGGCGTTGTTCCCCGGAATGCCCTCCAGGTAGACTCCAGGTAGGTTGACTCCTCTACTGCCGTCGCACAGTCTCCTGTCAGCACCATCGTAGACTCTCCCTCTGAATCCTCTTCTGAAGAAGAGGAGAAAGATGCTGATGACTGCTGCACCAGTTCACCTACTTGAAACAATCTGAGTTTCTACACATCTCCGAATGAGGACACCATGACCTGCCCAGAACTGTACTAAGGTCTCTGTGCTGGGTTAAGTTTGCTTGTGAGATTCCACGCTATTTCACTCTTACTCAAGTTTCTGGAGTTCATCAAACCACTCCGTTTTACTTTTGGTAATAAAACAAAACTGTACCACCAGAACCAACTTCAAGAAATTTGAGAGCCGCTTTTCCACAAATACTCCACGCTAAATAACACCTACAACTGAGCTGCCTCTGTTGTTCCCACCTGCCTTCCCTCCTGCGATCAAGCCTGCTATAAGCTACCCAAGAATCAAGACTTCCACCAACGTAAAATGATGCATTCTCGTTCTCAGACTACCTGTCCCGTTTCTCCAGTTCGCCCCACGAGCGCTTAGCTCCTGGGTTAATCCCTGGCACTTTCTCTACGTCTGTATACACTCCTCTCCAGCGATATTCTTGAGATTAAGACACATGTGCAACATCTGGGTATCTTTATTGTAGACGTTTCGCCATCCAGTGGCTTTATCAATACAAATTCTAGGACATAACTTGAAGACAGTAGAACTATGTACAGAAGATGAGGTAATCAGTCCCTCAACCTAGGAGTAGGTGCGAAGAGCACCATAGTCGTGGAGATTCTGAAGTAGAAGAAAGGATCCTGGCGCTTATATAGTAACGTCAGGTGTAGCAGACGAGGGCATATTCACTGGTAGGCGGGATTCCCCAGTGGAAGTAGGTCCTTCCCAAAGAGATGGGTTAGTTGTAGTAGTAGTTGTCGTAGCCGTGAAGGTTATGTACATGTCCTCAGACACTGCAACATCATGGAATCTTAATTCTGAGGACATGTACATAACCTTCACGACTATACGACAAACTACTACTACAACTAACCCCTCTCTTTGGGAAGGAAACTCTACTTTCCTCTGGGGAATCCGCCTACCAGTGAATATGCCTCGTTCAGCTACACCTGACGTTATATATATAAAGCGCCGCCAGGATCCTTTCCTTCTGCTTCAGAATCTCCACGACTATGGTGCTCATGCACCTACTCTAGGATTGAGGGACTGATTACCTCATCTTCTGTACATAGTTCTACTGTCTTCAAGTTATGTCCTAGAATTTGTATTGATAAAGCCACTGGATGGCGAAACGTCTACAATAAAGATACCCAGATGTTGCACATGTGTCTTAATCTCATCTTGTCGGTATTATATACCATTCGTACACAGCGATATTCTTCGCATGTCCAGTCTTACAGGCTCACCCCCACGGGTCTTACCTAAACTCTTTTGTCTTGGGCTGAAAACGACTCACCGTGTCCTTTTCAAAGGACTGCTCCCGAAACAGAGCTGCAAAATGGTACTCCACTTGACAAACTCCGGCATTCCTTCGGGAGACAGTGACAGGTCACTATCTGGCACAGACCTGCGTCTGGACTTCGTTGCTGGTGAATATATCATCTGCTCCGGCTCCGGCCCGAACTCCGGTGGTAGCTACAATGGAGTCGATTAAGAGAGTAGAGCCTAATACGAGTGTAGGACTGTATTGTGACAGGCTGCCACTGTATAGCGCTGTAAACAGTACTTCACTTGAATAAATTAGACACATGTGCAAACTTACATATCTTTATTGTCGAAATTTTTTGCACTCACTGACTCCAAACAAAGACGAACAGCATATGTGCGAAGAGCTTTATATAGTGAATACATCTACTCCTGGTCAGGGAATCATCATTCTCTCTACTCTACGTGACTTCTAAAGGCCTAAGTCGGACCGAAACGTCGTCATATGTTTGCTCGTACTGCGGGTTATTTAGGTATTGTCTGTCTCGTATTTTAATTGTTCACATATAGTCTTGTCCGTAAAACGAGACTCAGTGTTGGCATCCAGAGAGGAAATGTCTGCTGATTCTGGGCAAACGCGACCACCCGCCGGGAACCTGGAATAAGTATTCGCGATCTAGCTCTGAGGTATCTATTTTTGTTATACTTTCTATTGTATTTTTGTTGATGTTTTGTCAATGTATTTTGTCTTTTAAATAAAAAATATATATTAATTTAAAGGGTGGGTGAAGGAGAATTCTCAACAAGCTTAAGATGAGGAGAACCTTGTGTTTTCCCTGAGCAAAGTTATTAGTTTTCTGAGATGAGGGTCCCAGGACCGGACAGTTCTAGAGGTGGTACATTCCCTATATATATAGATATATATTTAATATATATATATATATATATATATATATATATATCTATATATATATATATTTAATATAATTATTGATATATATATAATATACCCACTGCACTTCGCACATAATGCTAAAAATTTAAATAACGAAAAGCGGGTGTAAATACATTTTGGGATAGTATTCAAAAAATTTAAGGGCCACTGATATTTTTTTCTGTGCTTCCTAAAAATTTTTTTTGTCAAATACAAATAGGATGTATACAAATATTAACTGAAACAAAAAAAGGGATGTATGCGGTATCCCAGTACCCCGGGAAATTTACCCCCCAATTTGAAAAAGTCGGTTTTGGTGTGCATCTTTGCAAAAAATTTGGAATAGTGCCGGCGTTGCACAGGTCTGTAATTCGTTAAATTTTTTAACGCGTGACATGAAGTGACTAAAAAATTTAAACTTTACAAACAATCAGATTGAAATATCAAATGTCTTCAAAAACAGGTAATTTAAACCTAGAAAACCCAAAATCAAATTTAAAAACCCTTCCCAAGACACCAATTTTTAAAAATACGTCAACCACAAAAGTAAATAATCACAAATACATTGTAAAGTTACCAGCATGAAGTTAAATTTAACGCGCGAACCCCAAAGTTATCACAAAAAGGTCCTTTATATTATTTCCAAAATTCCCAAAAAAAACCCGGGGGTTGGTTACCGGGGATTGGGGCGCCCCCCGGGGCCCCGGTCCATGCCCGGGCCCTCCGAGGTCAGGGCCTGATCAACTAGGCTTTACTCTGGGCACGCACCCCCACTACGAGCCACGCCCGGGATCCGGCACTGACTTTAGGTATTGTCCACCTCTCTTAAAGGGCAGCCAGGGGTTTTTTTTGGCAATTCCCTAATGGTTGATGGAGGCTGTTGAACAGTTTTGGGCCCCCGACACTTTGGTGTTTTCTCTTATGTCCCAAATGGCCCCCCTACTTTTTATTGGGGTTTTGCTCCCCTGCCCAGTCTTTTACTTTCGTAGGGAGTTTTTCTGTGTGCTTTGGGGGCCTTTCCCCTTCCAGTTTTCCAATGTAGATTATGTATATTCCCCCTCCTGCTTTCCCAACGAGTACAATAAAGTGTTTTTTAATTTTACTTAATTTTAGGGGAATTTAAATTTATTTAAGCAATGTGCAAAGGCAGACAAGTCACAGTCACATAAATATATTACTCAGTTTTTAAATTAAAATTATCGAATTAAACCCCCAAAAACTGTTATTTATGATCAAAAAGACTTTCACAGAAGCCAACTTTATTAATAAAATTTCACTTTAAATCTTATACAACCGCCCCATCAAGGTATGTTTACTTAAAAAAAAAACATAAAAAAAGGGGGAAAACCGAAAAGGGGCTCTGGCCCAATACAGGCCCTTTTACAATTCCCCCACTTACAAAACATTCCCCAAACCCCAATTTTCAATGCCCCCCAAGAAAAGCTTTATTGAAAGCCCCTTCAACCCAACCCCCCCATCATGTACTTATCCAACCAAAAAATTTGAAACACCAAAAGCCCCAGCCCAATAACCCAACTGTGACTGTCCACTCATCAATACCTTTTCCCAAAACCAATCTTCCTAGTCCTTTAAAAATTTAAAACTTATCTAATTTAAATCCATTACGGGGGGTTCCCCTTTTGGAAGAACCTAAGCCCTTTTATTAATTCCCCCTTTTTTAAATACCTATTTTCCCACTTTAACTTCGTCAGGTCTCCCCTCATTCTTCGCTAACAAGTGAAGAAACTTAAGGTCTTCAATCTTTTTTCAAAAGGAAGATTTCTAAGCTTGTATTAATTTGTCACCCTACCTGATGTTTTCCAGGAAAATTTAAATAAGTATTACGTTTTTAAAGGCTGATCTCGAAATATAATATTCAGTTATTACACAAGAACAACAAAACTTTTCACCTACACAGTTTTAAAATAAGTTGTGTTTTTCTATGAGTCAGACAATAGGATAAATAAATTGGGGTTGTGGCAGTTGTGAAAAGAAAACATTGAGTCAAATCATTTGAGATTTTTTTTCCTTTTGGTCAAGAGCCACTCGCCGTATCAAGGTCTTTAATGCAAAATAAAAAACAATGATTTTGAGATTAGAAAAGTAAATGGCACCATGACAATGTGTTAATAATAGCAACCCTCTTGGAAGTGGATATACGAGGCTTGAATCTTTATGCAAAATTTTAGGTGACTGTTTCACATTATCGATCACCTTCTACAATGCCCGTGTATCAGTTCACCATTTATCACCTCCACACGGTCTAAAAACTGTTCCTGTGTATCAGTGTTCACCCTCTAACACCGAAATATTTCAAACAAAAGTGTCTAGTTCACCCGTAATGAAAGTTGAAAAAAAGGGATTGAACTCGCGGGTAGCGAGTTCACCCCCTCGCACCGTGGTTTTTTTTCAATCATGGCATTCGATTTTGTAGTCAGATAAAAAGTTCGAAGCTTGTCAAAAAACGTTTTCAAAAAAGAAAAAAAAAACTTAAGACAAAAAATTTTTTTTTGAGAACGTTTTTGAAAAAAACAAGTCTTCCCTTTATACACAAAAAGCATAAAAAAAATTAGCATTTTTCCTTACGTTATATCAGTTAAAAATTTTCACACATTTAAAAAAAATTTTGTTTCAAAATTTTTTTAAAAGTGCTTTAAAAAATACTCCAACTGGGGCCCCCTGTGCCCCAAAACAAAAAAATAAAATAATAAAAATAAAAAAATAAAATTTAAAAAACCCCTTCCCATCCCGTATAATAAAATTTCATTGATCTCTTCGCTTCCCCGGGCCCAGAGGTTGTACTTTTGCTTTTGCTCTGCATTCGCCCCAAAAATCGTTGGTGGGGGGGCGTTGGCTGCTGCACTCGCTACGTTGGTGCACTGACGAAATTTTAAAATGGCGCAGAACCCCGGGGATGATAAAAACTGTGTATGAGGTGTTTTAAAGGCGGGAGTTTTTTAAAAACCAATGCGTCGTTATGCTGCCTGCATCAAAAAACGACGATTTTTAGGGAAATTTCTTTAAAGAGCACAAAAACTTGGAAATTTTTGGGCGGTGCTGTATTGACAAATGGTGGAAAATACCCGGTGGTGTATGCTGGTTAACCCCGGTTTTAAATAGTATGAGGGACGTATCTAAGTATTACACTTGGAAAGTTACGGGTGTCCCCTTTTAGGGAAATGGGAAGCATAAAAGAACTTTCGAAGAGTTTTGGGGTTTGATCGGAAAATTAAGGGGTCTGAGGGGAAAGTATGCTGGGCGCTGAGGGGTCCTTTACCCCAAGAGTCCCTTTTCAAAACCCCTACCCTCCCTAGTGAATTTACTTTTAAAACCCTATATGTCACTTTTGGGGCAGAGGAAGACTGCAGACTTTTGGGGGGGGTAGATCTATAGCTCGATGTGTCCCCGACGATGTCACCTGAGACACATGGAGAAAGGAAAGGGTGGGGGGAAGAGGGACGACCCCGTCAACACGGGAGCCTCGGGGGCCCCGGGATGGGGTGAAATTTTGGGGGACAATCCGGTGGAAAGTTAACATTTCCGGGTCTCTCAGTTTTAGGACCATGGTATAGAGGTGGGTGGGGCAAGTGGAATTGGGGTAGTGGTTTCAGCTGCAATAGACCTAAAATCGGGGATTTTTGGGAGGACAGAATGGGGAGGGAACCCTAGTATGGTGTCGGATGGGACACCTGCGATGGGGTGAATTCATGGGAGGCATGTGGATGGGGGATGGGCAACCACAGAGGATTTGTGAGACTGGGGTTTGATGTGATAAATTGAAAGTGCAGATGGGGATGCACGTAGTTGAGGAATCACGAATGGAGGGGCAGGGCTTCTGCAGTGATGATGCTCTGACCCCTTGCAAGATATGGTAAAAAAAACATCGTGGATGTCCCAAAAAAAGTATACGGTGGGGGGGGTTAAGGGGCGGGGGAAAGGTGAGGCAAGAAAGGCATTGCGAAAAGCATACTGTGCAAAAACGTAAGCCCCGAAATGGAATCGATCGATGCTAAGCCCCGTAACTTTTTTAGTACCTAACGTTAAATGAAATGGCCAAAGGGGCCGGTAAAGGCAGGATTTTAGTGATTTTTTAAAGAGAATGGAAATCAGGTCATATTTTTACAAGAGATAATTTTAAGTACGGGGGGGGGGTTTTGTTGATAGATGAGTACGGGTTTATGTGGATATACGGGGAATTTTTGGGGAGGTGCTGCGGTATTAATAGCCGAGGCCACCCCCTTTTTCAATTTTTTGCACGGGGGAAAAAAAAAAGGGGGGGGGAGAATATGAGGGTGGATGGGACATTGGGGGGGGTACGGGGGTTTTGTATTGTGTACATCCCGGGGGACGCAATGGGTTTTAAAAGAGGATTTTTTCGAGGGACAACAAATTTTTTAATGAGGGGGTTACCTTTTGAAATTATTTGGGGGGGTTGGGGAATAGTGGTACGTAGAAAGGATGTGGAGCCGGGGGAGCTCGGTGGGGTTTTGGGGTGCTCGGGATGTTTGGGGGGAGTCGGATTGTGGATGTGTTAGGGGGAGGGGGGGGGTGGTGGGGGCAATTTATGTAAAGAACGGTACGTTTGGGGACTGCTTTTATGCATCTCCGGAAACAAGTTAATAAATTGGAAATGTAAATGTTGTTTTTCAGATCTGGGGGGTGGTTGGGACGTGGGGGGGGCGAGTTCCCCGAAAGTTTAATGAGTTATTGGAATAAAGGTGGCTTTTAGAATATGGGGGGAACTTTTTGCGGTGGGGGAAAAAATGTGGAAAAGGGAAAAGGGGGAGGTGTATTTTAGTGGTGGGGCAATGTGCAAAACGGGGACCCGTATTTTTTATATGAAAAAAAAGGGAGGGGGAAAATGGAAATGTGGATTACAGGGGTATTTGGAGGGGAGCAAAACAGTGTTATGAAGGTTGCGGGAGTATATCGTTTCAGGTCGGGGGTAAAAAGGCGCAACTGCTGGAGATGCAAAGCAGGTTTGATGGTGAAAGATAAGGGGGGTTGGACGATTTTTTAGGGGGTAAAGCCTTAGCTTGCTTTCTGCGGCGTTAAAAATTGGGCAAAAAATAATAAATATGTTAAAATTGGGGTACTCGGCGTGGGTGGGTCCCGGGTGAGACAGGGGTTAGTAACGACTAAAGGTATAGGGGGGAATTTGGTTTGAGATTTATGAGAGGAGGGAATAGGAAGATGGGGCTTGCATATTTGGGGAAAGGGGTACCCTATCCGGGAACCCAGAAGACGGGGTGGAGTAGGGGGGGCCCAAAAGTAAAGAGAGGTTTCGAAGGCGTTACAGGGGATGAGTAAAAATGCCAGGGATTATTGCATTCCAAAAATTTTTTTCTTAAGTAACGGGAGGTCTTGAAGGAATCTGTTGGTTTGTAAATGAAAGAAAGGGAAAGGGATCTGGGATGCGCAAAAAACGGGGCGTTGTTGAACCCAAGGGGGGAAATGCAGAATGCACCCGGGATTATAGAGGTTTATCTTTTAAAGTGCGGTTACAAATTTTTTGCAAGGGGTTTTTAAGAATGGGTTTCGTAGTTTTGGACTTTTAGATAAGGGACAAATGGGGGGCCGGGGGAGTCAAAATTAGTGGACATGGAGGATTAAAAAATTCTTGTATTGTAGAAAAAGAGTGGGGGGGGGCGTACTTGTTTGGTTGGAAGGTGCTTTTGATTTTTGTGAGCGGGGTTATGGATATTTGTCGAGAAAATTTTTCGATGGGGGGGAAACATTATACAAAGGGGGCCCGTACTACAGATGCAAAACAATGGGTATGGAAAAGCAGTCGTATGGGTGGGGGGCTGAGACAGGTGCCCATGTTCAGATCCATTGCAGTTACAAAATTTTAATAGGATGTTAATTTGGGGTTGGAAGGGGGGGGGGGGATGGAGCGGGGGGCTCCTGGTAAAGTTGGGTATGTTTTACGTACGACGGTTTTATTGGGGGGGGGGGGGATAAGGATGTAGGCGAATCGTTGAAACTTTTGTGGGGCAACGGTTGTGTTTTTAAGCAGTTAATCTAAATTGTTAGAGGTTTGGGTTTATGGGGGGAGGGGAAATTTGGGACAAAAATTTTTTTCATTTTAACTTAAATTTTTTTTCGGGGCAGGGGAAAAGTAAGGGGGTAATCGAAGGGTTGTGAAGGAGTATTAAGGAATTTGGGGGGAATCGGACGAGGGGTGACGATTCCCTCAGAGGGTCTAGTTAAAATACATTTATCCTAAATTGTGGATGGGCAGTGGTTTATCGTTGATGAAGAAAAATGTGAGGTTGGTCCAAAAGAAAAGGGAATGCTTTTATTTGGGGGTTGGTTTTCATGGCTTAACAGGGCGTGGGGGCAAAACCCCTTTGGGGGGGGGATTAGGATTAATTCCACTCTGTAGAGCTGAAAAATATTATGTGAAAATGTTTATACGTTGGGTGGGATCGGGGTGTAAGGGGGAGTGAGGTTATGGTGATGGCGGCAATGGTTGGGGGTAGGGGAAAGGAGGGTTATGTTTAGATTTTTATTGGGGTTAGTTTAAAAGGGAAAAATGTTGGTGCGAGTATTGGGGGGCTGCGAGGGGTAACGAGGTGATGGGGGGGAGAGTGTCTTTCCTTACAAAATTGGACAGGTATCTGGGGTTCGTTTTACAAGTTAGGGTTTTAAAGCAAGGGTGCGGGGGCCCCATTTACAGGTTTTTAATGGGGTATTACCCATAAGTACGTTTGTACAGATGAGGTTGTGCATCCACAGTTGGTTTTGTTGGGGGGGCGGAGACTGCATATCAGTGGTGTATTTTTTTTGGGGGTATCCCAAGGGGGAGTCTTTGGTTCGTAGGGTCTGGAAGGGGGGGAGGTAGGGTTTAAGGTATTGAAAACATTGAGTTTGGAATAAGGGGATGGTGATATGGATAAGGCGGGCATGATTTGGAGTGGATTACATTAAAATATCGGGGTTTAGGGAGGTGGGGGGGGGTGCGAATACGGGCTTTAGCTGGGCATTTTCATAAAAAAAAGTGTAGGAAAAGAGGGAGTGTTGGAAGGAATGGAATATAAAATTTCCAGTTCGTATAGAGGTATAAAGTCGAGGTTTTCGGAATTAATGGGGTTTAAAGGTTGAATGGGATTGGCCGCCCGAAAAGGGGGGGGGGGGGGGATTATGTATTTTTGGCATAAAATTTAAATAGAAAAATCTCTTGAGGGGCAAAGCTTTAAAAAGAGAGGTTTTATCAGGGTGGTCAGGGGAAACGAGGGGCTTATCAATTGGTTTGGTTAATTTTAATTTTAAATGTTAGCGGGCATGTAGGGGACGTTATAAACCGTGGAAAATTTTTTAACAATGTTGTATATTTGTTTTTAACTTTTGTACTATTTTATATGTACCAAAATGAAAAATCAGGAGTAATGTTACCATGACTGATGATATTCTTAACTATAAGAGTGATTTTGTGTTGTCATAAATAAAATAAATCACTCAAAGTTGTTTTTATTTTTCCCTTAATGTCAAATTGTAATGTGCCACATAACAGTATGTATATTACATCATTGGTATATACATACCTGCTTCTTATTGCTGAAAGCTGCCGATGGGCATTATCTTTCTCCTGCTCTAACCCTGCAACAAGACTGACCCAACCTCTGTATCATTTTTGAAAAACCCGGTTGGGTAACTCAGATTACACATAAAAGATCTTGAAGGTTAATGCATCCAAAAGTACAAGCACAGAGATATTAAGTTACAAATACGGGTGTGTCCTGGCACACATGTCATGGGAAGCAGATGACCCACCCACTGTTCATCACTCAATTTCATGATTTCAGAAAGAGGGACAAAACCCTTTTCAATTTTTTAACTGACCTGCGAGGCAGTCAGTGCAACGTTTCAGGTATCCACCTAGTGTGAGAACCATAAAACACAACGTCCCCACGAGACTCGGCGTCTGGATACAAACACCAGTCTCTATAAAATAAACACTTCACTTCCTTCCAAAGGAACCAATTTTTACCCCCAGCTTACATCATGCCGCCTGCCTGAGACATTTCGCGCAAATTTCGGAAACCTCTACCTCATTGGGGTTTAACCATGCCCCATTTTCAGCATACCCAAAACCTTTCACTAAATGTTAGCACCATGGAGCTGACCATCAACTTTCACCCAGTCTTTCAGAAGATCCAAATCTTCAACAAATCTTTACAATTTTTTCTCTGACTTACATTATCTTTCTCATGGACTTTATCCATCATCATTTTGAAGTGACCACACAGTTCCATCATAGCCCCCTTCACCATGACCCCTCTCCAATGCAATCCCATCTCTCAACTTCAGAATGGTACACCACTACCTCAATATTCCCACTCATCCTGGGCGGACTGGCAGACATGGTGCACTGTTATTTGCCATCGACACTTACCATTCTTAAGCCAATAATTTTCTGAAACCGAGAAAAACACCGCCGGAAACATTCACCAACCTCAACGTAGCACAGGACTTATGATTCCAGAGTGCTACCCTACACGTAATGAAAGGAGGGAATTCCCTCCTTCCAGTCCTTCTTTACGAGAGGGTAAAACAAACATTGATTGCCCTGAGAGACTGAAAACCATGGAGCGTTTCTTTGACTCCAAGGATTATATACATTGGTATATTTAACCTACAAGTAGCTCTCAAAACGACATGACATTTCATAAAAGAGACTTTCTGGTAATTTGGCAAAGGCCTAGAGACAAAAATGTTTTCACCCAGAAATCTCAAACCACACAACACAAAATTATTCAGAAAGGGTATAGACTCTGGTAACGCTTGTAGAAAAGAATTTTCTTAATAAACACTGATTATTTAGCTCTCCTCTCCCGTCTTAACACTGAAATGCCCGTTCCTTCAGAATCTTTAAAAATACTGAACAAAGAGACCCACTTAATAGTTTCGCCGCGGCCACGAAAGCACAGGACCTCTTAAAAAGAGACTTGCTCATTTGATCAACTCTGCAAATAAACACTTTGGTAAATTTGGGACAACCAGAATCCTCCGCAACAACTGATTAACTGAATAGCGTTCCGGACAGGTCAACAACCTTCCCGGGCCTCACTCACGCTCAGAGTCAGGGGATTTTTTCCACATCACACCTAAGACCACTACCTCCAACCGAGTTCCGGTTGACTGGTTCATCACTGCACAGAAGTCCTCTTTTGCAGTCCAGACTCCAATGAACAGGCTCCCCATGCCCAAACATCACCACAGTGTTGCAGAATGGTCACAGTGGAGGCACATCTTCCTGCCTTGTTCTCCCCTGGTTAGCCCGCAAAGCACATTGAAAAATTTTCCAGTAACCGTTGCTCCAATTTGGTTCCATTACCACCTGTAAAGCAGCGCGGTCCTGCAAAACCAAACATTCCTCACTTTTGAGGAGTCCCACAACGTTGGTGCCTATTAGGCAACTCCAGCAAAAGTACATCTTTCTGCAATACCACAGTATTACCCCAACTGGTATGCAACCTCTAACCCATAACCTGTGCACAGGAGTCCTGACAGGACTCCAGTTATCCCTTAAAGAAAAATGTCCAATCCATTGTAGGTGTCATCCTACACTGGCATTACACCCCTGCGAAGCAAGGTGCTATGTGCTACAAAAGTGTACCTCAAAGACATAACACCCAGACCCAACCTTCATTTTGGTGTAGGCCACAGTATACTTCCTTGAACAGTAACCCGTCATTCCGAGGGTCAAAGACAGCTGGTCTTCTTTGGATCCCTTGGGGCAAGACTGCAATGCAAGCCACATTCATTGTAATCGTTGTATTTTACTAGGATAAGCATCTGCCGCAGCCTGGTCCCAAAGATCTTTCGACATTATGGCTGCCGGTGGCCCTGTTTATTGTCGCAATATTACATGATAATGTTTATAGGCCCTCCCTGCCCATGTGACCCTAGGTTGGATCCCTTGTCGGGGGAACCGGGCTCGTCCCACCTGTTCCTTGTAGTCTGGACCTGTGACAGCTGACTTACAAACCTCCTCGAGAATGGTACTGTAAATTAGGGTTATTAAAACTCTTGTGGGTTATTACTGATAAAAGGGTGGGGCTTAAACTTCTGAAATTTCTTATTCCTTTGTGGGTGGAGAAAACTACCATATTTTTGGTTAGTCAAAATCTGTCACCCAGCTCTAAAGCATTAATAAAATCATCAAGAACCTTCTCCTCAAGATAATGCTTAAGGTACAGGAGGAACATTTCTCAAAAGAATCCTCTAACAAAATTAAGGTAATTAACACCTTCATAATTCCTACCACCCCTTTGAGCGACACCAAACTATTTAGAATGAACATCTTCTCCTTACCATATTCCCCCAAAGACTGCCCTGACTGAAAACTTTAGTCCTCTGCAATTTCTGCGGTACCTTGCCGCAACATTTTGAAACGCCAGAAAAACTACCATCTTTTAGCTATGTTAATCAAACAGGCAGATCCTTCTAAAGAACTAAATAGCCTGTAACCCTAACCAACTAATTGGGTTCTTCTTTGTCGCCACATTCCTTTTCTCCGGCCCACCTTGGATTTGGCCGTAACTTTCAAATAACAGAAAAACTGGTCTGGGTCTTCCTATGGAATTTGAGGCTCAAATGTTATGGTTTATCCAAATAAAAACAATCTACCCTTGTGTCTGTGGCTGAGTGAGAAGCAAGCTGCCTCTCTTTAGCTCTTTCTTGAGCCCTAAGCTCCTCTAACGCTCTCTGTTCCTGGATCTTTGTGCGCTCAATTATTAACCGTATCCTTTCCTTCCACTAGGGCTATTTCATTTGTAAAATTACTACTTTTTCATTATCAGGTCCGCTATCATGGGATTTGATCATGTCACCTTCACAAATACAGTCATCCTCAGAATTTTCACCAGTGTCAGCCATTTTGAGAAATAATAGCAGCAAATCTTACTACCAGCCACAGAACTTATTATTATTTTTTATTATCACACCGGCCGATTCCCACCAAGGCAGGGTGGCCCGAAAAAGAAAAACTTTCACCATCATTCACTCCATCACTGTCTTGCCAGAAGGGTGCTTTACACTACAGTTTTTAAACTGCAACATTAACACCCCTCCTTCAGAGTGCAGGCACTGTACTTCCCATCTCCAGGACTCAAGTCCGGCTTGCCGGTTTCCCTGAATCCCTTCATAATGTTACTTTGCTCACACTCCAACATCACGTGCAAGTAATAAAAACATTTGTCTCCATTCACTCCTATCAACACCTCTAACGCAGCCTGCTGGAAGTCCAAGCCCCTCGCACACAAAACCTCCTTTATCCCCTCCCTCCAACCCCTTCCTAGGCCGAACCCTACCACCCCCGCCTCCTTCCACTACAGACTGATACACTCTTGAAGTCATTCTTTTTTCGCTCCATTCTCTCTACATGTCCGAACCACCTCAACAACCCTTCCTCAGCCCTCTGGACAACAGTTTTGGTAATCCCGCACCTCCTCCTAACTTCCAAACTACGAATTCTCTGCATTAATATTCACACCACACATTGCCCCTCAGACATGACATCTCCACTGCCTCCAGCCTTCTCCTCGCTGCAACATTCATCACCCACGCTTCACACCCATATAAGAGCGTTGGTAAAACTATACTCTCATACTTTCCCCTCTTTGCCTCCAAGGACAAAGTTCTTTGTCTCCACAGACTCCTAAGTGCACCACTCACTCTTTTTCCCTCATCAATTCTATGATTCACCTCATCTTTCATAGACCCATCTGCTGACACGTCCACTCCCAAATATCTGAATACGTTCACCTCCTCCATACTCTCTCCCTCCAATCTGATATTCAATCTTTCATCACCTAATCTTTTGTTATCCTCATAACCTTACTCTTTCCTGTATTCACCTTAATTTTCTTCTTTTGCACACCCTACCAAATTCATCCACCAATCTCTGCAACTTCTCTTCAGAATCTCCCAAGAGCACAGTGTCATCAGCAAAGAGCAGCTGTGACAACTCCCACTTTGTGTGTGATTCTTTATCTTTTAACTCCACGCCTCTTGCCAAGACCCTCGCATTTACTTCTCTTACAACCCCATCTATAAATATATTAAACAACCAGGGTGACATCACACATCCTTGTCTAAGGCCTACTTTTACTGGGAAAAAAATTTCCCTCTTTCCTACATACTCTAACTTGAGCCTCACTATCCTCGTAAAAACTCTTCACTGCTTTCATAACCTACCTCCTACACCATACACTGCAACATCTGCCACATTGCCCCCCTATCCACCCTGTCATACGCCTTTTCCAAATCCATAAATGCCACAAAGACCTCTTTAGCCTTATCTAATACTGTTCACTTATATGTTTCACTGTAAACACCTGGTCCACACACCCCCTACCTTTCCTAAAGCCTCCTTGTTCATCTGCTATCCTATTCTCCGTCTTACTCTTAATTCTTCAATTATAACTCTACCATACACTTTACCAGGTACACTCAACAGACTTATCCCCCTATAATTTTTGCACTCTCTTTTATCCCCTTTGCCTTTATACAAAGGAACTATGCATGCTCTCTGCCAATCCCTAGGTACCTTACCTTCTTCCAACATTTATTAAATAATTGCACCAACCACTCCAAAACTATATCCCCACCTGCTTTTAACATTTCTATCTTTATCCCATCAATCCCGGCTGCCTTACCCCCTTTCATTTTACCTACTGCCTCACGAACTTCCCCCACACTCACAACAGGCTCTTCCTCACTCCTACAAGATGTTATTCCTCCTTGCCCTATACACGAAATCACAGCTTCCCTATCTTCATCAACATTTAACAATTCCTCAAAATATTCCTTCCATCTTCCCAATACCTCTAACTCTCCATTAATAACTCTCCTCTCCTATTTTAACTGACAAATCCATTTGTTCTCTAGGCTTTCTTAACTTGTTAATCTCACTCCAAAACTTTTTCTTATTTTCAACAAAATTTGTTGATAACATCTCACCCACTCTCTCTTTTGCTCTCTTTTTACATTGCTTCACCACTCTCTTAACTTCTCTCTTTTTCCCATATACTCTTCCCTCCTTGCATCACTTCTACTTTGTAAAAACTTCTCATATGCTAACTTTTTCTCCCTTACTACTCTCTTTACATCATCATTCCACCAATCGCTCCTCTTCCCTCCTGCACCCACTTTCCTGTAACCACAAACTTCTGCTGAACACTCTAACACTACATTTTTAAACCTACCCCATACCTCTTCGACCCCATTGCCTATGCTCTCATTAGCCCATCTATCCTCCAATAGCTGTTTATAATCTTACCCACTGCCTCCTCTTTTAGTTTATAAACCTTCACCTCTCTCTTCCCTGATGCTTCTATTCTCCTTGTATCCCATCTACCATTTACTCTCAGTGTAGCTACAACTAGAAAGTGATCTGATATATCTGTGGCCCCTCTATAAACATGTACATCCTGAAGTCTACTCAACAGTCTTTTATCTACCAATACATAATCCAACAAACTAACTGTCATTTCGCCCTACATCATATCGTGTATACTTATTTATCCTCTTTTTCTTAAAATATGTATTACCTATAACTAAACCCCTTTCTATACAAAGTTCAATCAAAGGGCTCCCATTATCATTTACACCTGGCACCCCAAACTTACCTACCAAAACCCTCTCTAAAAGTTTCTCCTACTTTAGCATTCAAGTCCCCTACCACAATTACTCTCTCACTTGGTTCAAAGGCTCCTATACATTCACTTAACATCTCCCAAAATCTCTCTCTCTCCTCTGCCATTCCTCTCTTCTCCAGGTGCATACACGCTTATTATGACCCACTTCTCGCATCCAACCTTTACTTTAATCCACATAATTCTTGAATTTACACATTCATATTCTCTTTTCTCCTTCCATAACTGATCATTTAACATTACTGCTACCCCTTCCTTTGCTCTAACTCTCTCAGATACTCCAGATTTAATCCATTTATTTCCCCCCACTGAAACTCTCCTACCCCCTTCAGCTTTGTTTCGCTTAGGGCCAGGACATCCAACTTCTTTCATTCATAACATCACAATCATCTGTTTCTTGTCATCCGCACTACATCCACGCACATTTAAGCAACCCAGTTTTTATAAAGTTTTTCTTCTTCTCTTTTTAGTAATTGTATACAGGAGAAGGGGTTACTAGCCCATTGCTCCCGGCATTTTAGTCGCCTCATACGACACGCATGGCTTACGAGGAAAGATTCTTTTCCACTTCCCCATGGACAATAGAAGAAATAAAAAAGAACAAGAGCTATTTAGAAAAAGGAGAAAAACCTAGATGTATGTATATATATATATGCATGTGCGTGTCTGTGAAGTGTGACCAAAGTGTAAGTAGGAGTAGCAAGATATCCCTGTTATCTTAGCGTGTTTATGAGACAGAAAAAGAAACCAGCAATCCTACCATCATGCAAAACAGTTACAGGTTTTTGTTTCACAGTCATCTGGCAGGACGGTAGTACTTCCCTGGGTGGTTGCTGTCTACCAACCTACTACCTGATATAAAATAATAATACTGATATAAAATAATAAACCACACAGCAAGGTACATATACTGAAGTAGTATATTCACAAGGAGTTGTCATGTGACTCCCTCAAATTAAACAGGATTGCACACAAAAAGAAAACCCTGGCAGAAAAAAAAAATAAGAGCTACTGCACCTGCAAAGGTAAATTATTCCCAGAAATTTAGGTGAGCATAACCCCCTAAAAATCAGCAAGATTGTACCTGCAAAGGTAAATTATGCACAAAATATTAAGTATTAATAACACCCTAAAAATCAACAATATGGTACAGAAAGGTAAATGATTTATAGAGTATTAATTAATAATAACACCCTAAAAACCAGCAATATTGCAAACAAAAGTAAATTATTCACAGGGTATTAATTAACAATAACACCCTAAAAACCAGCAATGTTGCACACAAAAGTAAATTATTCACAGGGTATTAATTAATAATAACACCCTAAAAACCAGCAATATTACAAACAAAGGTAAATTATTTTAGTGTGAGTGTTATAGTGAATGCTTCCTCTAACCAACCCAGTAAAGAATGATTATTGACTTTCCAGGTTGCAAACTTGAATTACCACATAAAATTTGATAATTCTCCCATATACAGGCCCCCATGTTATGCAAAAATGTGGGATAGCTGGGGGCTTGAGCCTGGTCTAAGGGCAAAGGTAAAAGTTATCTACATACTAGCCCAAACCGGCCACCCAGGGCTATCCCAGACAAAACAGAAAGCGCTAAACTGGTATGTGTACTTAAAGGGGTTGGGTAGCAGAGGGTTATTCAAAAATCCCAATTAGGAAAATATATCTATTTAGTCACCATAACATAACATAACAGAAAAACCTTAATCCTCAACGCCCAAATGAGGGTACACAAACAACAGCTGGCTGGAGGTCCAGCCACCATAACCACTATGCCTCATCAGCGCCAGGCCCACTCTACTCCACACCTCATTTCTTATTTCCTCACTCCTCCCACAGCACCCTGATCATGTCAGAGCCTGGGTGAACATACAGGTAAGCCATATGAGAGCTTGAGTTGGATAAACAAAATGAGAGCACAATTACAAACTTATCTTAAATACACAGCATCTCTGACGCCAGCCTCTATACACCATCTAACGTCACGTGACTCCCTCAAACCACGCTTACTCCGCGTACCCAAACATCCTTGGAAAATAAATCATTAACAGAATTTCTTTATAATTACAGTTAGAGTACTTTACAGTACCCCCAAATGCACATTATCAATTATAAAATTATTCTTTACAACTATAATATTCATACTATTATGGCACACTTCTCCACTATATGTACATTACGATGTCATGCAGAACCCTGCATAACAACCACTGCCACAAGTACACAACCACTACTTATATACGCACAGATGTGTACACATTCTCATAAGTCTATAATTTCTTACACAGCTGTTATAGTGAAATTATATTGCAAAGACAATGTAAAGGAAATAGTGAAAATCTTAAGAATAATTTTTTATGGAATCCTGGTTAAACCAAATGTAGAATATTGTTAATAATGTGATGATTTAAATAAGTGACAAGTGAGAGACACTTGTATTGGATGAGAGACACTTGTATTGTTGAATTGGATGAGAGACACCTGTATTGTTGCATTGGATAAGAGACACTTGTATTGGATGAGAAACATTTGTATTGGATGAGAGACACCTGTATTGTTGTATTGGATAAGTGACACTTGTATTGGATGAGAGACACTTATATTGGATGAAAAGTAAAGAGTTATAAGAAAAAATATTTAACACTTAGTCTTTCTCGCAGTTTCCTTTTCACTTCTTCATTTCTACGATCTTTCTATATTAAGAAAAAATATTAACACACACACACACACACACACACTCACACACACGCACACGTGCACACACACACACGCACACACACACACATACACACACACACCACACACACGTAGTGTAGTGGGTCACAAGCGCCAGGCTCCGAGAATCTTAGTGCTTTTAGGGCGTGTTTTAGCAGCTAGAAGCAACCAGTGTTAGTGACAACGTCAGTGATAACCAAAGTATTAGCAAAAATAAATAAAGTAAAGGCGAGAGAAAGCCTGAAATTATACAACAAAATTTCAAAGTGCCAGTTCGTTGAGGCCTAGTTGGCACCTGTTGCCACATTGTTACACATATACAAAGTACAAAGCTAGTGACTAAAGAGAAAAGATCAAATAGAATTAAGAGAGGGTGGCTAACGACAAACTGTGATGTAGCACACAGCGTGAACAAGCTAGCCAGAAAGGGGATATATATATATATATATATATATATATATATATATATATATATATATATATATATATATATATATATATATATATGTCGTGCCGAATATGTAAAACTGGTCAATTAGCAAGAACTCCTTTAAAATTAAGTCCTTTCTAAAATTTTATCTTATACGTTTGAAGATATATTTTTTTCATTAATGATAATGTAAAAAAATTTAATTTGGCTACAAAAGAA
The DNA here is from genome assembly GCF_026875155.1 of Cherax quadricarinatus. Lineage (NCBI taxonomy): Eukaryota > Metazoa > Arthropoda > Malacostraca > Decapoda > Parastacidae > Cherax > Cherax quadricarinatus. The sequence goes on from NC_069431.1 coordinate 29,714,553, forward strand.
TCTTAGAAAACTTACCTAACCTTATTATAACCCAACTAAATATATTTTAGATTTGTTTACAATAATTTAATACTAAACAAACACAGTGAAATATATTTTTTCATTAGGTTAAGAATGATTTTGGCGAAATTATTGCATACACAAATTTTCACTTGTCCTATATGGCAAGATGAGCGTTGCTATTTAAGCCAAGATCGCAAGTTCTGCCTATTCGGCACGACATATATATATATATATATATATATATATATATATATATATATATATATATATATTATATATATATATATATATATATATATATATATATATATATATATATACATACATATACATAAATATATAAGCAGAGGTGGTGGCAGCAGTAGGCCTGAGGGAGTAGCGCCGCCATAACAGGTTGGGTGTCATCACAAATAAGAAGTGTACTTACCAAAAGTGAAGTGTAAATTATAAAAGTAGAAGTATACAAGTGATAAGTGTGGTAAATGAGGACTCAACAGGGCAACGAGAAAAGAATAGTTGAAGAAGTCAGAGGCGGAAGGGCGAGGTGCACGAGTCATCGTACAGCGAGCATCGTACAGCGAGCATCGTACATCAGGCATCTGGATGGACGTCCCCTCTGAGGAGTAACTTACAAATCACCTGTTTGTGGTTGGCGGGAAGTTTTGAGTAGTAGAGCCGGCCCTACGATCACTGGTAGCTGGCTATCTAAACCCTGCTCCAGAGGGATTATCATACACACAACACCTAGCAGTAGTAGGAAGATAAAATTTGTAGGAGCAAGGAATAGGCAGGAGGATTAAGTCGTGGCTAATGGGACTACAGCCCTGACAACAGTTTCGAGAGATAATGTTTTAGGACACAAAGACAGTACAATCTGAGAAGCAAGTATTGGGTACACATGTAGTAAAAGGTAGTACATAACTGGGTGAAAGAATGACTTGTTAACACACGCTAGTATTATAATTATTAGAATTACTCTCAGTGTTAATGGTATCGTATTAGTATTACGGATACACAGAGGTGAATTGTATGTCTGGGACATAAACAACTGACGTGCTCACACACACACGCGCGCACACACATACACTCGGGGCCAGGAGCTGAGTCTCGACCCCTGAAACCACAACTAGGTGAGTACACACAGCTGATCCTTGGAATTTGACCGCGTCCCCTCACCCCCCACACACCTTTCCCTCCCCCACAGACCTTTCCCCTCCCCGCTGTTGCCTTCACTCCCTCCTCCCTCCTATCTTTTCCTTCCCTCGCGTTTCTCTCTCTCATAACCTTTTTCCCTCCCCTTCCCCTACTCTCTCTCTCTCTCTCTCTCTCCCTCTCTCTCTCCCTCTCTCTCTCCCTCTCTCTCTCCCTCTCTCTCTCTCCCTTTTTCTCTCCCTCTCTCCCTCTCTCTCCCTCACTCCCATAACCCTATCTCTCACCCTCCTCTCTCTCTATAGGCTTCTCTCTCCATCTCTCCATTTCTCTCTCTCATAGCCTTTTCCCTCGCCCTCCTTTCTCCCTCTCTCTCTCTCCCTCTCTTTCTCCCTCTCTCTACCCTTTCTCTCCCCCCTCACATTTCTCTCTCTCCCTCTTGGTCTTGGTCTTATCCCTCACCCCCATACTCTCTCCTCTCTCTCCCTCTTTCTACCCTTTCTCTCTCCTCTCTCTCCCTCTTTCTACCCTTTCTCTCTCCCCCTCGCACCCTCTCCCTCCTCTAGCCTTCTGTGGTAAAAAAAAAAAAAAAAAAATGGGTGGCCTTAGAGGACGGAAAACCAGAGATCTGGTAGACGAACCAGGGAGGAAAGACTGGGAGTTAGAGCTCCAAAAAAGGGAGGAAGAGTGGGGAAGGAAGATAGTAGAGCTAGGTTAGAAAATGGAGGAGCGGATAGCTGAAGAGTGCAGGAAGTGGGAAGTACAGGTCTTAGCAGCAGAAGCTAGGATACAGTGCTTAGAAGAGAAACTGCAAAGCCTGAAACAGATTAGAGAGACAAATGACAATTCAGATGTGACATCAGGAAATTCAAAGTCAGGCGCAGACAAGGGGACGGTAAGCAACAACGGAGACATGCCGTACACGAAGGCCCTATCAGACCCACGTGGGGCCAGGGAAAAGACGACGAGCACACTAAGATCAAACGACAGGTCCGAAGACAATGAAGGTATGCTATATGCAGAGATTCTAACAGCCAACTGCAGTAGCAAGGGACAGCTGGTCAGGAAAGACAGTTCACTGAGAATAGAAGTTTCAGATATGACAGGGACTGAAGGCAAGAACATGTCAATGGAAGGAAATAAAATGCCTCAGAGGAAGCAGATGGAGACTCAGTGGGAGGAGGAAAGGGCGAGGTCAGTTTTTGTGTACGGGCTCCAAGAAACCAAGGGGGACAACTTTGAAGAAATAAAACAGGAGGAGAAAAAAATGATTGAAGGCATCATGAAAACAATGGGGGAGGGCGATATGACCCAGGTGACAAATTTTCAGAGAATTGGGTGGTTTGTGAGTGGAAGGATACGGCCTGTCAGAGTAACTTTCAAGGAAGAATCAGTTCGAACCAGGATTCTGCAAGAGAAAGCAAGACTGAGGGACAAAGAGGGGTACCAGAGAGTATACCTCGACCGCGACAGAACACAAGAAGAAAGGACTACACTGAAAGAGAGGGTACAGAGACGCAAGGAGGAACGAGAAGCAATGACGAAAATGAGCAGGACCCAGACACAGGAGGAAGGGCAAACACACCCCACAGAATCTCCCACCAAAAGACTCCAACCGCGACATTCCCAACGCAACTGAGCAACCTATACTACAACCCACTCACTGTTCCCTCTGCCACCAACCCCCATATAACAAACCTCACCCCAACAGCTGTCCCTTATGGGCATTCTGACCCCACCCCCATCAACACAAACCCCACCTACACCACAGCCCCATATAGGCCCCCACCAAGGCTCTCGCTCCCCCAACCCCAATATTCTTGCATGACCACAATGATAGAAAAGAAACTGAAGGTTTGGTACACAAACGCGGATGGAATAACGAATAAACAAGAGGAGTGGAACGAAAGAATCAGTGAAAAATCCCCAGACATCATAGCAGTCACAGAAACAAAACTCACTGAGACAATAACAGACACAGTCTTCCTAACAGGATATCAGATCCTGAGGAAAGATAGAAGGAGTAGAGGGGGAGGAGGGGTTGCACTGCTCATAAAACACCGATGGGGATTTGAGGAAATGGAAGGCATGGACATGATTGGAGAAAGAGACTACATTGTAGGTACAATTCAGTCCGGAGAACATAAAGTAGTCATTGGAGTGATGTATAACCCACCACAGAACTGCAGGAGGCCAAGAGAGGAGTACGAAGAAAACAACAGGGTGATGGTGGACACACTGGCTGAGGTGGCAAGAAGAGCTCACTCGAGCAGAGCAAAGTTACTGGTAATGGGCGATTTCAACCACAGGGAGATCGACTGGGAAAACCTGGAGCCACATGGGGGTCCCGAAACATGGAGAGCCAAGATGATGGATGTGGTACTTGAAAACCTCATGCATCAACATGTCAGGGACACAACCAGAGAGAGAGGGGAGGATGAACCAGCAAGACTGGATCTTGTGTTCACCCTGAGCAGTTCAGACATTGAGGACATCACTTACGAGAGGCCCCTTGGAGCTAGCGATCGCGTGGTTCTGAGTTTTAACTATATAGTAGAGTTACAAGTGGAGAAGGTAACAGGAACTGAAGGGGACAGGCCAAACTATAAAAGGGGGGACTACACAGGTATGAGAAACTTCCTGCAGGAGGTTCAGTGGGACAGAGAAATGGTAGGAAAATCAGTAAACGAGATGATGGAATATGTGGCAACAAAGTGCAAGGAGGCAGAGGAAAGTTTTGTTCCCAAGAGAAACAGAAATAATAGGAAGACCAAAACGAGTCCTTGGTTTACCCGAAGGTGTAGGGAGGCAAAAACTAAGTGCAACAGAGAATGGAAAAGGTACAGGAGGCATAGGACCCAGGAAAACAAGGAGATTAGTAGAAGAGCCAGAAACGAGTATGCACAGATAAGGAGGGAGGCCCAGCGACAGTATGAAAACGACATAGCATCGAAAGTAAAATCTGACCCGAAACTGATGTATAGCCACATTAGGAGGAAGACAACAGTCAAGGACCAGGTGATAAGGCTGAGGAAAGAAGGTGGAGAACTCACAAGAAACGATCAAGAGGTATGTGAGGAGCTTAACACAAGATTTAAGGAAGTATTTACAGTAGAGACAGGAAGGACTCTGGGGGGACAGACCAGATGGGGACACCAGCAAGGAATACACCAACAAGTGTTGGACGACATACATACAGATGAGGAGGAGGTGAAGAAACTGCTAAGGGACATCGGTACCTCAAAGGCAATGGGACCGGACATCTCCCCGTGGGTCCTTAGAGAGGGAGCAGATATGTTGTGCGTGCCACTTACCACAATCTTCAACACGTCCCTGGAAACTGGGCAACTACCTGAGGTATGGAAGACGGCAAATGTAGTTCCCATTTTTAAAAAAGGAGACAGAAAAGAGGCACTAAACTATAGACCTGTGTCATTGACGTGTATAGTATGCAAAATTATGGAGAAGATTATCAGGAGGAGAGTGGTGGAGCACCTGGAACTGAACAAGAGTATAAATGCCAACCAGCACGGATTCACGGAAGGCAAATCTTGTGTCACAAACCTTCTGGAGTTTTATGATAAAATAACAGAAGACACGAGAGAGAGGGGTGGGTTGATTGCATCTTCTTGGACTGCAAGAAGGCCTTTGACACAGTTCCTCACAAGAGATTAGTGCAGAAGCTAGAGCATCAGGCGCGTATAACAGGAAGGGCACTGCAATGGATCAGAGAATACCTGACAGGGAGGCAACAACGAGTCATGGTACGTAATGATGTATCACAGTGGGCACCTGTGACGAGCGGGGTCCCACAGGGGTCGGTCCTATGACCAGTGCTATTTTTGGTATATGTGAACGACATGACGGAAGGGTTAGACTCAGAAGTGTCCCTGTTTGCAGATGATGTGAAGTTAATGAGGAGAATTAAATCTCATGAGGACCAGGCAGGACTTCAAAGAGACCTGGACAGACTGGGCACCTGGTCCAGCAAATGGCTTCTCGAATTTAATCCTGCCAAATGCAAAGTCATGAAGATAGGGGAAGGGCACAGAAGACCACAGACAGATTTTAGGCTAGGTGGCCAAAGACTGCAAACCTCACTCAAGGAGAAAGATCTTGGGGTGAGTATAACACCGAGCATGTCTCCGGAAGCACACATCAATCAGATAACTGCTGCAGCATATGGGCGCCTGGCAAACCTGAGAACAGCATTCCGATACCTTAGTAAGGAATCATTCAAGACACTGTACACCGTGTATGTCAGGCCCATACTGGATTATGCAGCACCTGTTTGGAACCCGCACTTGATAAAGCACGTCAAGAAACTAGAGAAAGTACAAAGGTTTGCGACAAGTTTAGTTCCAGAGCTAAGGGGAATGTCCTATGAAGAAAGATTAAGGGAAATCGGCCTGACGACACTGGAGGACAGGAGGGTCAGGGGAACATTAAATGGTAAAAAATACCGACAGGTTGTTAGGTAAGACACATATGCAACAGTTAGGTATCTTTATTACGAAACGTTTCGCCTACACAGTAGGCTTCTTCAGTCGAGTACAGAAAAGTTGATAGAAGCAGAAGAGACTTGAAGACGATGTAATCAGTCCATCACCCTTAAAGTTTTGAGGTGGTCAGTCCCTCAGTCTGGAGAAGAGCATTGTTCCGAAGTCTGAAACAATATGAAGTTGAAGTGACAGGATGGAGCCTTATATAGCGCTATATAAAATATTGCGTGGAATAGACAAGGTGGACAAAGACAGGATGTTCCAGGGAGGGGACACAGAAACAAGAGGCCACAATTGGAAGTTGAAGACACAAATGAGTCAGAGAGAGAGTAGGAAGTATTTCTTCAGTCATAGAGTTGTAAGGCAGTGGAATATCCTAGAAAATGACGTAGTGGAGGCAGGAACCATACACAGTTTTAAGACGAGGTTTGATAAAGCTCATGGAGCGGGGAGAGAAAGGGCCCAGTAGCAACCGGTGAAGAGGCGGGGCCAGGAGCTAAGACTCGACCCCTGCAACCACAAATAGGTGAGTACACACACACACACACACACACACACAGACACACACACACGTGGCGAGGTGTCAGAGTGGGCACCTGTGACCAGCGGGGTCCCACAGGGGTCAGTCTTAGGACCAGTGCTGTTTCTGGTATTTGTGAACGACATGACGGAAGGAATAGACTCTGAGGTGTCCCTGTTTGCAGATGACGTAAAGTTGATGAGAAGAATTCACTCGATCGAAGACCAGGCAGAACTACAAAGGGATCTGGACAGGCTGCAGACCTGGTCCAGCAATTGGCTCCTGGAGTTCAATCCCACCAAGTGCAAAGTCATGAAGATTGGGGAAGGGCAAAGAAGACCGCAGACGGAGTACAGTCTAGGGGGCCAGAAACTACAAACCTCACACAAGGAAAAAGATCTTGGGGTGAGTATAATACCAGGCACATCTCCTGAAGCGCACATCAACCAAATAACTGCTGCAGCATATGGGCACCTAGCAAACCTCAGAACAGCATTCCGACATCTTAATAAGGAATCATTCAGGACCCTGTACACCGTGTACGTTAGGCCCATATTGGAGTATGCGGCACCCGTTTGGAACCCACACCTAGTCAAGCACGTAAAGAAACTAGAGAAAGTGCAAAAGTTTGCAACAAGACTAGTCCCAGAGCTAAGAGGTATGTCCTACGAGGAGAGGTTAAGGGAAATCAAACTGACAACACTGGAGGACAGGAGAGATAGGGGGGACATGATAACAACATACAAAATACTGAGAGGAATTGACAAGGTGGACAAAGACAGGATGTTCCAGAGATTGGACACAGTAACAAGGGGACACAGTAGGAACCAGAAGACACAGATGAATCACAGGGATGTTAGGAAGTATTTCTTCAGCCACAGAGTAGTCAGTAAGTGGAATAGTTTGGGAGGCGATGTAGTGGAGGCAGGATCCATACATAGCTTTAAGCAGAGGTATGATAAAGCTCACGACTCAGGGAGAGTGACCTAGTAGCGATCAGTGAATACGGGGAGGAGTACTCACCCCCGAATAAATAGGGATACAATAGGGAGCAACAAACCCCAACAAAGAAACCACACCAAACCAACACGGCGGGGGGGCGGGCCACACACCCCCAAAAAACACGAACACAAACCACCACACAAACCCCACCAAACCACCAACACACACACACACACCACACACACCCCCCCCACACAAACAACCACAAAACCCCAAAGCACCACACCACACACACAAACCCACACCCCAAAACCAACACACACACAACACAAAAAAACTCAAAAAAATAAACAAACAAACAACCACAAAAAACAGCCCCCCCCAAACACCCAACCCAAAAACCCAAACAGAAATTTTAAAAATTTAAAAAATTTTTAAAATTTTTTTATTTAATTTTTGAAAAAATTTATTATTTTAAAATTTTAGTTTTGGGGAAATTTTTTTTTTTAAGGGGGGGAAGAAATTTAAGGGGTTTTTTTATTTTTTTTTTTTTTTAAGGGTAGATTTTTTTTTATTTATTGAATGATTTTTTAATTGTTTTGAGTGTTTTTTTTTAGTTTTTTTTTTGGTTTTATTGTTTTGAGTGTTATTGTTTTGTTTTTGTTTTTTTTGTATTTTGAGTTTATTGTTTTTTTTTAAATTGTTTTTATTTTTTTGTATTTGATGTTTTGTTTTTTGTTTTGTTTGGTTTATTGTTTTAGTGTTTTTTTTTGGGTTTTATTGTTTTTGGGTTAAAATTTATTGTTTTGGTGTTATTGTTATTTTTTGTTGTTTCCAATTTTGGGTTTAAAAATTTTTTATGAAAAATTTAGGTTTGTTTTTATTTATGTTTTGGTAAAAAATTGTTAGTTTTTTGTGGAAAAAAAATTTTTAGTTTTTTGTGGTTTAAAAATTTATGTTTGGGTTAAAAAATTGTTTTTGGTGAAAAATTTTTTTTTGGTGTAAAATGTTATTTCGGTTTTGAAAAATTTATTTTTGGGTGTAAAACTTTGTGTTTTGTAAAAACTTTTTTTCTTTAAAACTGTTTTTTGGGGGGTTTTTTTTTTAAAAATTTTAGTGTTCGGTGTAACAACTTTTAGTGTTTGGTGAACAAATTTTAGTTTTTTGTGTAACAAATGTTGTGTTTGGTGTAACAACATTTATTTTTGGTGTAACAACAGTTTGTGTCGGGTGAAAACATGTTAGTGTTTGGTGTAAAAACTGTTATTTTTGTGGTGAAACAACATGTTGTGTTGGGGTGTAAAAACATGTTGGTTCGGGTGTAAAACATTTAGTGTTTTGGGGTGTAACAACAGTTAGTGTTTGGTGTAACAACTGTTAGTGTTTGGTGGTTTTTGTAAAAAATGTTAGTGTTTTTGGGTGTAACAACATTTTAGGTTCGGGGTGTAAAAAATGTTAGTGTTCGGGTTTTGTTTCTTGTAACAACATGTTTGTTTGGTGTAACAAATGTTATGTTTTTTGAACAACATTTTAGGTTTCGGTTTTGTAACAACATGTTATTTTTGTGGTGTAACAAAGTTAGTTTTCGGGGGGTTTGTAAAACATTTAGTGTTTGGTGTAACAACTTTAGTGTTTGGTGTAACAACATGTTAGTGTTTGGTGTAACAACGTTAGTGTTGGGGGAACAACATGTTAGTGTTTGGTGTACAAATGTTAGGGTTTTAGTGTAACAACATGTTTAGTTTTGGGGTGTAAAACATTTAGTGTTCGGTTTTTAACAACATTTAGTGTTCGGTGTAAAAAACAGTTTGGTTTTTGGGGTGTGTAACAAATTTTAGTGTTCGGGTGTAACAACATGTTATGTTTGGTGTAAAAACTGTTAGTGTTTGGTGTAACAACATGTTAGTGTTTGGTGTAACAAATTTAGTGTTTGGTGAACAACTTTTAGTGTTTGGGGGTTTGTATTTTTAACAACATGTTAGTGTTTGGTGAACAACTGTTGTGTTGGTGTAACAACATTTATTTTTTGGTGTAACAACATGTTTTTTTGGGTGTTTTTGGTTTGTGTTAAAAAAAATGTTAGTGTTCGGTTTTTAACAACATGTTAGTGTTTGGTGTAAAAAAACATTTATTTTTTGGGTGGTTTTTTTAACAACATTTTAGTGTTTGGTGAAAATTTTATGTGGTTAAAAAACAGGTTAGTGTTTTTTTGGGTTTTTGTAACAACATGTTTTTTTTTGGGTGAACAACTTTTAGTGTTGGGGGTAAAAAATGTTAGTTTTTGGGTGTAACAACATGTTGTGTTCGGTGTAAAAACAGTTATGTTTGGTTTTAAACAACATTTAGTGTTCGGGGGTTTAACAAAATTTAGTGTTCGGGTGGTGTAACAACTTTTTGTGTTCGGGGGTTAAAAAACATGTTAGTTTTCTGGTTTTTAAAAAATGTTAGTGTTTTTTGGGGGTGAAACAACATGTTGGGTTTTCTGTGTGTACAACATTTTAGTGTTCGGTGGTTTTGTAACAACATTTATTTTTGTGGGTAAAAACATGTTAGTTTTGGGGTGTAACAACATGTTGTGTTTGGTGTAACAACATGTTAGTGTTGTGGTGCAACATGATGCAAACAACTGTTAGTGTTGGGTGAACAACATGTTAGTTTTGTGGTGTAACAACATTTTAGTGTTCTGGTGTAAAAACTGTTGGTTTTTGTGGTGAACAACTTGTTAGTGTTTGGGGGTAACAACTGTTAGTGTTGGGAACAAAGTTAGGTTTGGGGTAACAACATGTTGGGTTTTTGGGTGAAACCCTGTTATTTTTTCTGGTTAACAGTTAGTGTTGTGGTGAAAACATGTTAGTGTTGGTGTAACAAATTTAGTGTTTGGGAACCCAACATGTTAGTGTTTGGTGTAACAAATTTTGGGTTTGTTTGGTTTTTGTAACAACATTTTTAGGTTGGTGTAACAACATTTAGGTTCGGGTGTACACATTTTATGTTCGGGTGTAAAACATTTTGTTTCGGGGTGTAAAACATGTTATTTTTGGTTTTAACAACAGTTATGTTCTGGTGTAACAACATGTTAGTGTTCGGGTGTAAAAAACAGTTAGGTTCTGGGTAAAAACATTTTAGTGTTCTGGTGTAACAACATGTTAGGTTTGGTGTAAAAACAGTTAGTTTTCGGTGTAACAACATTTTAGTTTTCGGGGTTTAAAAACATGTTGGGTTTTTCTGATGTAACAACATTTTAGTTTTCTGTTAACAACATTTTAGTGTTCGGGTGTAAAAAACATTTAGTGCCTTTTAAAATTTTACTGTATTGCTTTAGTATATTATGTAGTGTCTGAGCATATTATAAAATTTTTTGTATGATTCTGTAGTGTTGTTGTGTGTTGGATTACCATTGGTTTGTTTTTAATGTGTTTGTTCTTGTTTCTCTTTTGTCTTTTGTGCTTCATTGTCCCTTTTTTTTATTGGGGTACTGCATTGTCCTGGCTTTTTATTTACTCCTCTTGCAGTTCTATTCTTGTATGTTGTTCTTTTTGCCCTTTTCTCCTTTTCTGTAACATTTTTCCCCTTAACAAGTCTCCCAAAATTGACATTTATATCTCAAAACAATTATGTTACTCGAATTCCCCAAAAAATTCCTGTACTTCTCAGTATCTATTTTCTACAACACTATCTCCATATATGAATTTAATACAAAATTGCTGAAATAATAGCGAAAAAGGGACAACCCTGGGACAGTTGACCATCATGGTATCTGACCAATGGAGTCTGACCATCAGGATCTGACCATCATGGAGTCTGCCATCATGGAGTCTGCCCCTCAGGGATCACCATCATGGTACCCTACCATCGGGTAGCCCACCATCATGGGTCTACCATCAGGGCAAAAATTCGTCCCATCTGGTAGTCTGACCACATGGAGTCTGACCTCGGGTAGTCTGACCCTCATGGAGTCGACCTGGGGGTAGTTGACCATCAGGAAGTCTGACCATCATGGTAGTCTCCCACTTTTTCGACCATCAGGGTAGTCGACCACTTTTGGGGTGTTCTATCTTTGGCAAAGTTTTAACGGACTATTATGAATTTTGAAAAAATTTGTTCTTTTGTTTTATGCATTTTTACTGCTTTTTATTCAAATAGTTGCGTACTTTCATTGTTAAAACCTTAGCAAACAAATGTTTTTTTTAACAATTATTTGTTTTTATTTTAAATTTTTGCTAACTGTTTACCCAAAACTTCCACTTCCCCCTTTTAACTTTTTTGGTTTTTTTTAAAAAAATTTATGGTCTGTGTTATCCATTTTAAAAACTTTTAATCGTTGTGATTTTTCAAAAATTTTTTGGCCATCTGTGTGACTCACGTTGGTAAAACATTGTCTGCCATCATTTGTGTGACCAATTGGTCATAAACATTGTCTGCCTCGGGTTTGTGACTCACAGTTGTGTCAAAAACTTTGTTTGCCATCAGGGGTTTACTCACATTGTGTCAAAACATGTTTGCCACATGGGGACTCCACAGTTGGTCATAAAATTGTCTGCGTACGCCCAGTGTACTTAAAAAATATTTTATAATTTAAAATAATACTGAGTTCTGGTTTTTTTGAACAATTTATAAGTAAAAAGAAAAAACATGAAAGTTACCTTTTAATAACTATCACAAGATGATGTTTGAGTTATTTTGTCTCTTTATAAACAAAAATATATAGAAAATCACGTTTTTATTTCAGTTTTTTTTTTACTAACTTTTACAAATATAAAATTTAAATACAGCATGTAGGGGCATAAAAATTTGAAAAAAAAACATAATAAGCTCAAAATAAAATAAAAAAAATAAAAAAAGATTTTGGTTTTTTTACGAGGTTTTTTTTAAATTAATTTTATAAAAATTTTGAAAAAACAATCTCATAAAAACTCTAGTGTTTCCCCTTTTTTTTTGCTTTTACTATTTTTTGTATTTAATTAACATTTCGAAAAATTTTCTAAATTATATTTAATTATATTTATGGGCTACATTTTCTGGGGATCATAAATTTAAGTTTAAGTTGACAGTAGTTTTGTACTTACAAAATTTCCCCCTGAAGCTCATCAGGTCCTAAAGACTCTCTTTAAAAAAATATTCATGGTTAATTTTTTCAACCATTTCCTCGGGAAATTAATTCTTTAGAGTTCGATGATTAATAAGACAAAGAATGGAGGAACACTGTATGAGACCCTGGTCCATATCAGGGGACCATCCAAAATTAATCATTCCCCCCTTTTTTCTCCAACCTATTCCAAAAATAACAAACCCTTTTACACTTTTTTTTTTTTCTAACCTAAATTTTTTAAATTTCTCGATGGGTTTTAGCCTCTATATCTTTCTTCTTGATTTTTACCTCACTGCAACTGCAAACCCGTACTTTCCTACGTACATTCTAAATTTTTAAAAATTTTTTCAATTTTTAACATTATTTGAGTTCTTTCCAGAACCAAATTTTCCCCGGACTTTATTTTTATTGCCTTATTTATGTTTGTCTTTACGTTTTACCCAAATGTTTTTATCCCTTATTTTTGGTCTCTGAAGTGAAGGTTAAAGGCTGTCAGTCTGTCCTGAAAAAGAGCCCTTTTATTATGGATTATTTTGATTTCATTCTCGAAAATTGTCCAATACATTCAACCTTTCTAGTAGGGACCAAAAACGACTGGGGAGTGTTGAAGTGAGTGGGGGGGACAAATGGTTTTAAAACCGACAAAGTCGATAAATTAGAACCATGTGCAACACTTGTGTATCTTTTTTGGGAAACGTTCCCCCACACAGTAGTTTTTTCAGTCCAAACAAAAAAAATGAAGATCAGAGAGAGTTTTAGGTAATCAGTTCTTCAGCCGGAGCAGGATTTAAATCCTCTTCGTGAAAAAAATATAGAATATGCAAAAAGTGACTGCAGACATATAGTAGCAGTAAGTTCTTTCTTTCATATTCTGATTCTTTCAAGTGATGGTTGTTACATCAGTCCAGGCTCAGGGACTGATTACCTAAAGCCCTAATACTTTCCACCTTCTTTTTTGTAAATTTGGGTGATAACCCACTGTGACGAAAAACTTTTAAGTAAGGATAAAAAAGTATTTCACATGTTCAATTTACATACTCTAGTGAGATCTTACTGGGGTGTATGCATCTGTAAAAACTTTTGAACTCCTGTTACTTAAAATTTTTGCTACTGAAACCATAATCTGAAAAAATTTTCTTTGGGTTCGATTTCTGCTGACCATAACTCCAAAAAGGAAGTTTACAAACCTTAAAAAAAAGAGGTTGTCCAGGCTTCAGAATTGCGCTAAAAATTTTTTTGCCCAAGATCGGTCTTCCCCCAAATGAGAGATATTTTTTTTCTCAAAGAGCTTTTGTTTAAAGTTTGTATGGTCATTGTTGTTTATGTTACAAAGAAATGGGGAAAGAAATGAAGCGTGGAAAATTTTCTAAACGAGAAAGTCTAGGAATCCTATCTTTCTAACAGTTTCACAAGAGTTTCGTTTTAGTTTTATGCACAACTTTGCATCTTACTTTTAAGGTCTTTTGGTTAGTAAACAGGTAATTTGATAGGGAAAAACTATTAACTTACGAATTTTTGTAATGTCACCATATGACTCCAACCCAGCTGGAAAGTAATCCTTAATATTGGAAGAATACTTTTTGAAACTTCTAAACCCACTAAAATCACAGTGACGTCACTACTGTTGGAAGGCTAAAACTACCGTCGCTACTAAATTTATAGTGACCTCCGCTTCATTTGGAAAAGATTAAAACTATCGTAACTACTGATACAAAAAACAGAAATTTTCCTCTGTATAATTATATCTTGCCTTTATTACACTTTTTTTTTGTAAACAGACAAGAATAACTAAAACAAAATAAATGATTTTTGTAAGGACATCTTATTAGTAAGTAAAACAAGTTTACTGCATAAAACGCATATAGGGGATAGTAACAATGAAACAAATAGCCAGGTTTTTGGGCAGTGACTGAACAATCTTGTCGCGAATGAGACAAGATGGGGCTTATTTTCATTGTCACTAATTTTTGTTGTGAATGTTTTGGGGAAATTTAGTCTGAGGTGACTGAGTCAATATTGGAGACATGTTTTGGAAGAACTGGGGGAAATTTTTCTGTGCTTGATCTCAACAACAATTGCAACTTCAAATTACCTCAAAAAATACAGCAAGAATTCAACATGCAATAACGGAAAAAACACACAAAAAATTAAAGCAACAAGGAAAACATAATGTAATTTTCAAGAAGTGGGATGCATAAATGACTTTAAAAAACAACAGAGGAAACAAAACAGAAAGTAAAACGTAAATAACACACGTAAATAACCTAATAAAAAATACATAAATACAAGAACAGTAGTGTAACACACAAGTTATAAATTATTAGAACAATAGTAAGATTGAACTTAAGAACAATAAGACTGAACTTAAGAACAATAAGTAAGTTGACTTTAAAACAATAATAAGATTAACTTAAGAACAATAATAACATTGAACTTAAGAACTTTAAAATGAACTTTTAAAAACAATAAGTAACGTTGAACTTTAAAAAAAAAAAGATTAACTTAAGAAAAATAATAAAATTGAATTAAAAAAAAACCAAAAAAAAAGACTGAACTTTAAGAACAAAAAGAAGATTTAACTAAGAACAATAAGTAAAGGACAAAAGAATAAAACAGCAATACACAATAAAAATGCAGTAGAACATTCAGTATTTCATAAAAAAATAAGTAACAACATAAACAGCACAGTAATAATAATGGAAAACAGTAAAATACAGTAAACATACGGTAATACCAAATTTAAAAAAAAAAACAGAAAAATATTTGAAAGTGAGAATACATAAAAAAAACATAACATACAGTAAACAAAACACAAGTACCTTTACAAGAACATACAAAACAACACAGTAAAATAGGGAAAACTAGACAAACACTAATACATAAAACAACAAACAGCATTTGATACACTAAAAGATTGTAGCACCCCGGTTTAGGATCCACACCTAAATGAAATGTAGCAGCCAGGGTTTTAGGACCCCACCTCACATGAAGAGTTGTAGCGCCAGGTTGTAGGATCCACACCTCACATGAAGAGTTGTAGCAGCCGGTTGTAGGGTCCCACCTGAATAAAGTTAGCACCAGGTTTGGGTCCACCCGAATAAGAGTTGTAGAGAGGTTGAGGATACATGAATGAAAAATTGAGACCAGGTTTAGGATCCCCACCTGATATTTTTTTTTCTCTAAGGGGGGAAATTTAATTTCTTTTCCCTTACTTCTTTTTGGGGGAATTATTTTATGATTTCTTTGTTATTTTTTTAAAAAAAATTTTTAAAAGGGGAAAAAAAGGAATCATGAAAAAAAAGGGAAAATGGAAAAGAGATTTTAATTTGGTGAATTTTTTTTCTTACTTTTAACCTGGACAGTTTAGTGTTTTTTTTGCTTTTTAGGTTTATTTTCCCCTTTTGTCGCCCTATCTCCCTTTTCCTTTCATGTAAAAAGGGGTTTCCCCCCTTTTTAAGAATTTCTCATTACCCTCTCATTTCCCGTTAAAATAATAAAATTTACATCTGTAAGACAACCAATTCCAGAGTGTCAACAATGGAGTGATTAAGGGGCCGGAATATTCACAGTAATTTTGGGGAAATTTTTTTTTCTCTTTTTGACTTGGCAGGTATTTTTGGTTTTAATTTTACGTGCTCTTTTTGGAGTTGTTTTGACTCACCCTTTTTGGGTTTCAGGGGGGCCGGGCTCATTCCTGGCCCTCCCTTCACTGATGCTACTGGGCCTCCCCCTTCCCGCCCATTTCCACAAACCGTCTTTAAAACTTGTATGGTTTTCCTACTACTCCTTGGAGATTTTCCATCCCCTACAACCCCCTTTTCTGGGTCTCCCTTCCTTTGATTCTTCTAATTTCCCTTGGCCCCCTTTTTTTAAAGCCCCCTTCCCGGGCAGCGTCCCTGTCCAAATTTCTTTGGGATTTTTATTTTGACTGTTTTTCCCTCTTCCTCCATTCGCAGGCCCCATTTCCCTTTTTTTCTTCTAAAAATTCCCCTTTTCCCCTTTAACCCCTTTCAAACCCCTTGACATTCTCTAACTTTTTGACGTGATTGACCATTGAGTTCCAAAACTGGTCTGCATACTCCAATTGAGCCCCCGACAACCCCCCCTTTCAGTCTTTAATATTCCTTCAAAACAAAGTTTTCCAGGGTTTCCAGCGCCCATATCGACAGTTCCTGGGTTAATTGTCTTTCAGGGGTTCTTTTGGTATTGTCTTTTTAGTTTTCTCCTTAAAAAAGGGATTTGCTCTTTCCACCTAGCCTATATTTTTTGGGTTTCTTTGCCTTTCCCCGATCTTCATGACTTTGCATTTGGCGGGGTTAAATTCTAAGAGCCAGTTGCTGGACCACGCGTCCAGCCTGTCTAAGTCTCTTTGTAGTCCTGTTTGATCCGCATCTGATTTAATTCTCCTCATTAACCTCACATCATCTGCAAACAGGGACACTTCTGAGTCTATCCCTTCCGTCATGTCATTCACATATACCAAGAATAGCACTCGTCCCAGGACTGACCCATGTGGGACCCCTATCGTCAAAGGCGCCCGCTGTGATACCTCATCACGTACCGTAACTCGCTCTTGTCTCCCTGTCAGGTATTCTCTGATCCATTGCAGTGCCCTTCCTGTTATACGTGCCTGACCCTCTAGCTTCTGCACTAATCTCTTGTGAGGAACTGTGTCGAAGGCCTTGCAGTCAACCCACCCTTCCCTCTCATGTCTTACTTCAGTTGCCTTGTCATAAAACTCCAATAGGTTTGTGGCACAGAATTTACCTTCCATGAATCTGTGCCGACTATCGTTTATATTCTAGTTCCGTTTCAGGTACTCCACCACTCTCCTGATAATCTTCTCCATGAGTTTGTATACTATACACGTCAGTGATTCTGGTCTATAGTTTAGTGCCTCGTTTCTGCCTCTTTCTTAAAGATGGGGACTACATTTGCCATCTTCCATATCTCAAGTAGTTGCCCAGTTTCAAGGGATGTTTTGATGATTGTGGTTAGTGGCACCCATGGAGAGATGTCCGGTCCCACCGCCTTTGAGGTATCAAATTCACTTAGAAGCTTCTTCACCTCTTCCTCGGTTGTGTGTATTTCGTCCAACACTTGTTGGTTTATTCCTTGCTTGTGTACCCCTCTGTTTTGTCTTCCCAGTGTACCTTCTACCTCCACTGTAAATACTTCCTTTAATCCCGTGTTAAGCTCATCACATACTTATTTATCGTTTCTTGTGAGCTACCCCACATTCTTTCCTCAGCCTGATTACCTGGTCCTTGACTGTCGTCTTCCTCCTCATGTGGCTATAAAGCAGTTTCGGGTCAGATTTGGCTTTCGATGCTATGTCGTTTTCGTACTGCCGCTGGGCATACGCGTTTCTGGCTCGTCGACTAATCTCTTTGTTTTCCTGGGTCTTTTGCCTTCTGTACTTTTTCCATTCTCTAGCGCTAATAGTTTTTGCCTCCCTACACCTGCTGGTAAACCAGGGGCTCGTTCTGGTCTTCCCATTATTTCTGGTACCCTTGGGAGCAAACCTTTCCTCTGCCTCCTTGCATTTTGTAGTTACGTAGCCCATCATTTCGTGTACTGACTTTGTGTGTGTGTGTGTGGGTGTGTACTCACCTAGTTCTCACCTAGTTGAGGTTGCAGGGGTCGAGTCCAAGCTCCTGGCCCTGCCTCTTCACTTGGTCTCGCTACTAGGTCACTCTCCCTGAACCGTGAGCTTTATCATACCTCTGCTTAAAGCTATGTATGGATCCTGCCTGCACTAAATCGCTTCCCAAACTTATTCATTCTTGACTATTCTGTGTGCTGAAGAAATACTTCCTAACCATCCTGTGATTTATCTGTGTCTTCAACTTCCAAACTGTGTTCCCCTTGTTGCTGTTGTCCCATCTCTGGAACTTCTGTTTTGTCCACCTTGTCAAATTCCTCTCAGATTTTGTAGTCGTTATCATGTCCCCCTATCTCTCCTGTCTTCCAGTTTCGTCAGGTCGATTCCCTTAACTCTCCTCGTAGGACCAAACCCTTAGCTCTGGGGACTAGGTCTTGTTGCTAACCATTGTGTTTTCTCTAGTTTCTTTACGTGCTTGGCTAGGTGTGGGTTCCAAAATCTGGTGCCGCATATCCAATATGGGCCTAACGTACACGGCGTACAGGGGTCCAGAACGATTCCTTATTAAGAGGTCGAAATGCTGTCTCGTGGGTTTGCTAGGCGCCCAATTGCTGCAGCAGTTATTTGGTTGATGTGCGGCTTCAGGAGATGTGCCTGGTGTTATACTCACCCAAGATCTTTTTCAAATGAGTGAGGTTTGTAGTCTCTGGCCCCCCCCCCTAGACTGTACTCCGTCTGCGGTCTTTCTTTACCCTTCCCAGTCTTCATGGACTTTGCACTTGATTAAACTTGATGTTAAACTCTAGGAGGCCAATTGTGGACCAGGTCTGCAGCCTGTTCCAGATGCTCTTTGCAGTTCTGACTGGTCTTCAATAGAAGAATTTTTCTCATGAACGTCACGTCATCTGCAAAAGAGCACTTCGGAGTCTTTTCCTTACGTCATGTCGTTGTTGTGTTGTGTGTGTGGTGTGTGTGTGTGTGTGTGTGTGTGTGTGTGTGTGTGTGTGTGTGTATGTGTGTGTGTGTGTTGTTGTGTGTGTGTACTCACCTATTTGTACTCACCTATTTGTGGGTTTGCAGGGGTCGAGTCTTAGTCCTTGCCCGCCTTCTTCACCGGTTGTTACTGGGCCCTCTCTCTCCCGCTCATGAGCTTTATTAAACCTCGTCTTAAAACTGTGTATGGTTCCTGCTTCCACTACGTCATTTCTAGGCTATTCCACTGCCTTACAAACTATGTGATTGAGAAATACTTCCTAATATCTCTCTGACTCATTTGTGTCTTCAACGTCCAATTGTGGCCTCTTGTTTCGGTGTCCCTCCCTGGACATCCTGTCTTCGTCCACCTTGTCTATTCACGCAGTATTTTTTATGTTGATTATCATGTCTCACCTGACCCTACTGTCCTCCAGGTCGTCAGGCCGATTTCCTTAATCTTTTCTTCTAGGACATTCCCCTTAGCTCTGGAATAACCTTGTGGCAAACCTTTGTACTTTCTCTAGTGCTTGACGTGCTTTATCAAGTGCGGGTTCCAAACAGGTGGCTGCATAACTCCAGTATGGGCATGACATACACGCAGTGTACAGTGTCTTGAACGATTCTTACTAAGGGTTATCGGAATGTGTTCTCAGGGTTGCCAGGCGCCATATGCTGCAGCAGTTATCTGATTGATGGTGTGCTTCCGGAGAACATGGCTCGGTGTTATACTCACCCCAAGATCTTTCTCCTTGTGTGTGGTTTGCAGTCTTTGAGGCACCTAGCCTATACTTCTGTCTGTGGTCTTCTGTGCCCTTCCCCTATCTTCATGACTTTGCATTTGGCAGGATTAAATTCGAGAAGCCATTTGTTTCTGGACCATGTGTCCAGTCTGTCCAGGTCTCTTTGAAGCTCCTGCCTGGTTCCTCATCAGAATTTAATTCTCTCTCATAACTTCACATCATCTGCACAAAAAGGGACACTTCTTCTGAGTCTAACCTTCCATCATGTCGTCCACATATACCAAAATTAGCATGAGTCCTAGGACCCGACCCCTGTGGGACCTGGATTTCGTCACAGGTGCCCACTGTGATACATCATTACGTACCATGACTCGTTGTTGCCTCATGTAGTATTCTCAGATCATTGCAGTGCCCTTCCCGTTATATGCGCCTGATGCTCTAGCTTCGGCACTAATTCTTTGTTGTTGAAAGGAAACTGTGTCAAGGCTTCTTGCAGTCAAGAAGATGCAATCAACCCACCCCTCTCTCTCGTGTCTTCTGTTATTTTTTAAATTTTTTCATAAAACTCCAGAAGGTTTTGTGACACAGGATTTGCCTTCCGTATGAATCCCCCGTTTTTTTTTTTTTTTTTTTGCTGGTTGTGGCATTTTTACTCTTGTTCCGTTCCAGGTGCTCCACCACTCTCCTTCTGATAATCTTCTCCATAATTTTTGCATTACTATACACGTCAATGACACAGGTCAATAGTTTAGTGCCTCTTTTCTGTCTCCTTTTTCTAAAAAATGGGAACTTACATTTGCCGTCTTCCATACCTCAGGTGTTGTGTGTGGTGTGTGTGTATGAGTTTTGTGTAATGTACTCAACTATTTGTGTGTGTGTGTGTGTGTGTGTGTGTGTTGTTTGTGTGTGTGTGTGTGTGTGTGTGTGTGTTTATGTGTGTTGTGTGTGTGTATGTAGAGCGTGTATGTGTATGTGTGTATGTGTGTAGGTGTGTGTGTGTGTGTGTGGTGTGTGTGTGGTGTGTGTGTGTGAGTGGGGGGTGTGTGTTTGTGTGTATGTGTGTCTGTGTGTGTGTATGTTGTGTGTGTGTGCATGTGTGTGTGGGTATGTTGTGTGTGTGTTTGTGTTGTGTGTCATGTGTGTATGTGTAGGTGTGTTGTGTGGGTGTGTGTGTGTGTGTGTGTGTGTGTTGTGTGTGTGCGCGGCCTGCGTTGTGCGTTGTGTGTATGTGTGGGTGTATGTGTGTGTGTGTGTGTGTATGTGTGTGTGTGTGTGTGTGGGAGTGTATGTGAATGTGTGTGTGTCTCCGTGTGTGTATGTGTGTTGTGTGTGTGTGTGTGTAGGCTGTGTGGGTGTTGTGTGTGTGTTATGTTGTGTATGTGTATGTGTGTGTGTGTTGTGTGTGTGTGTATGTTGAGTGTTGTATGTGTGTGTGTGTAGGTGTGTGTATGTGTGTGCGCGACGTGTGTGTGTGTATATTATGTGTAGGTGTGTGTGCGTGTGTGTGTGTATATATGTGTGGGTGTATGTGTGTGTGTGTATGTGTGTGTCTGTTTGTTTGTGTATGTGTGTGTGGGTATGTGTGTGTGTGTGTGTGTGTTGGGGTGTGTGTGTGTGTGTGTGTAGTGTGTGTGTATGTGTGCTGGTAGGTGTGTGTGTGTGTGTGTTGTGTTGTGTGTGTGTGTGTGTGTGTGTGGTGTGGGTGTGTTTTTGTGTGTGTGTGTGTGTGTGTGTGTGTGTATCTGTGTATGTGTGTGTGGGTTATGTGTGTGTGTGTTTTGTGTGATATTGGTGTGAGTGTAGGTGTGTGTGTGTAGGTGTGTGTGTGTGTGTGTGTGTGTGTGTGTGTAGTGTGTGTGTGTATGTGTATCTGTGTGTTTGTGTATGTTGTGTATGTGAGTGTGAGTAGGTGTGTCGTGTGTGTGTGTTGGGTGTGACTGTGTGTGTGTGTGTGTGTGGGGTGTGTTTTATGTGTGTGTGTGGTGTGTGGTGTGTTTGTGTGTATTGTGTGTGTGTATGTGTGTGTGTGAGTGTTTTGTATGTACTCACCTATTTGTGGTTGCAGGGGTCGAGTCACAGCTCCTGGCCCCGCCTCTTCGCTGATTGCTACTAGGTCCTCACTCTCCCTGCCCCATGAGCTCTATCATACCTCGCCTTAAAACTATGTATGGTTCCTGCCTCCACCACATCACTTTCTAGGCTTTCCATGGCCTGACTACTCTATGACTGAAGAAATACTTCCTAACATCCCTTTGATTCATCTGAGTCTTCAACTTCCAATTGTGACCTCTTGTGTCTGTGTCCCATCTCTGGAACATCCTGTCTTTGTCCACCTCGTCTATTCCGCGCAGTATTTTATATGTCGTTATCATGTCTCCCCTGACCCTCCTGGCCTCCAGTGTCGTCAGGCCGATTTCCCTCAACCTTTCTTCATAGGACAATCCCCGTAGCTCTGGGACTAGTCTTGTTGCAAACCTTTGCACTTTCTCTAATTTCTTGACGTGCTTGACTAGGTGTGGATTCCAAACTGGTGCTGCATACTCCAGTATGGGCCTGACGTAGATGGTGTACAGAGTCTTAAACGAATCCTTACTGAGGTATCGGAACGCTATCCGTAGGTTTGCCAGGCGCCCGTATGCTGAGCAGTTATCTGATTGATGTGCGCCTCAGGAGATATGCTCGGTGTTATACTCACCCCCAGATCTTTTTCCTTTAGTGAGGTTTGCAGTCTTTGGCCATCTAAACTATATTGTGTCCTGCGGTCTTCTTTGCCCTTCCCCAATCTTCATGACTTTGCATTTGGCAGGGTTAAATTCTAGGAGCCAGTTGCTGGACCAGGCTTGTAGCCTGTCCAGATCTCTTTGTAGTCCTGCCTGATCCTCGTCCGATTCGATTCTTCTCATTAACTTCACATCGTCTGCAAACAAGGACACTTCTGAGTCTATCCCTTCCGTTATGTCGTTCACGTATACCAAGAAAAGCACAGGTCCTAGGATGACCCCTGTGGAACCCCGCTTGTCACAGGCGCCCACTCTGACACCTCGTCGCGTACCATGGGCTCGTTGTTTCCTCCTGTCAGATATTCTCTGATCCATTGCAGTGCCTTTTCCCGTTATGTGTGCCTGGTCCTCTAGCTTTTGCAGTAACCTCTTTTGAGGAACTGTGTCGAAAGCCTTCTTGCAGTCCAAAAATACGCAGTCGATCCACCCCTCTCTCTTTCTTGCTTACTTCTGTCACCTTGTCATAAAACTCTAGTAGGTTTGTGACACAGGATTTTCCTTCCCTGAAACCGTGCTGGTTGTCAATTATACACTTGTTTTTTTCCAGGTGCCCCACCACTCTCCTCCTGATGATCTTCTCCATGACCTTGCATACTATACACGTTAGAGATACAGGTCTGTAGTTTAGTGCCTCATGTCTGTCTCCCTTTTTAAAATTGGGACTACATTTGCCATTTTCCATACCTCAGGGAGTTGCCCAGTTTCAAATGATTGTTTGAAGATCTTTGTTAATGGCTCACACAATATCTCTGCTCCCTCTTTAAGGACCCATGAGAGATGTTGTCTGGTCCCACCGCCTTTGAGGTGTCAAGTTCGCATAGCAGCTTCTTCACCTCCTCCTTGGTTATATGTACCTCATCCAGCACTTGCTGGTGTGCCCCCCTGTTCTGATTTCTTGGAGTCCTACTGGTTTCCACTGTAAATACCTCTTTAAATCTTGTGTTGAGCTCCTGACATACCTCTCGGTCGTTTCTTGTGAATTCCCCATCACCCTTCCTCAGTCTGATTACCTGGTCCTTGACTGTTGTTTTCCTCCTGATGTGGCTGTACAACAGCTTCGGGTCAGTCTTTTACTTTTGATGCTATGTCATTTTCATATTGTCTCTGAGCCTCCCTTCTTATCTGTGCATATTCGTTTCTGGCTCTTCGGCTGATTTCTTTATTTTCCTGAGTTCTCTGTCTTCTGTACCTTTTCCATTCTCTATTACACCTAGTTTTTGCCTCCTACACCTTTGGGTGAACCAAGGACTCGTTCTGTCTTCCCATTATTTCTGTTTCCCTTGGGAACAAACTTCTCCTCTGCCTCCTTGCATTTTGTTGCTACATAGTCCATCATTTCTTGTACTGGTTTTCCTGTCAGTTCCCTCTCCCACTGAATGTCTTGAAGGAAGTTCCTCATGCCTGAGTAGTTCCCCCTTTTGTAGTTTGGTTTTTCCCAGCCTATTCCTGCTACTCTCTCCACTTGGAGCTCAACTATGTAGTCGAAGCACAGAACCACATGTGTGTGTGTATGTGTGTGTGTATGTGTGTGTGTGTGTGTGTGTGTGTGTGTGTGTGTGTTTTACTCACCTAGTTGTACTCACCTAGTTGAGGTTGCGGGGGTCGAGTCCGAGCTCCTGGCCCCGCCTCTTCACTGATCGCTACTAGGTCACTCTCCCTGAGCCGTCTTAAAGCTATGTATGGATCCTGCCTCCACTACATCGCTTCCCAAACTATTCCACTTACTGACTACTCTGTGGCTGAAGAAATACTTCCTAACATCCCTGTGATTCATCTGTGTCTTCAGCTTCCAACTGTGTCCCCTTGTTACTGTGTCCAATCTCTGGAACATCCTGTCTTTGTCCACCTTGTCAATTCCTCTCAGTATTTTGTATGTCGTTATCATGTCCCCCCTATCTCTCCTGTCCTCCAGTGTCGTCAGGATGTTTTCCCCTTTAACCTCTCCTCGTAGGACATACCTCTTAGCTCTGGGACTAGTCTTGTTGCAAACCTTTGCACTTTCTCTAGTTTCTTCACGTGCTTGGCTAGGTGTGGGTTCCAAACTGGTGCCTCATACTCCAATATGGGCCTAACATACACGGTGTACAGGGTCCTGAATGATTCCTTATTAAGATGTCGGAATGCTGTTCTGAGGTTTGCTAGGCGCCCATATGCTGCAGCAGTTATTTGGTTGATGTGCGCTTCAGGAGATGTGCCTGGTGTTATACTCACCCCAAGATCTTTTTCCTTGAGTGAGGTTTGTAGTCTCTGACCCCCTAGACTGTACTCCGTCTGCGGCCTTCTTTGCCCTTTCCCAATCTTCATGACTTTGCACTTGGTGGGATTGAACTCCAGGAGCCAATTGCTGGACCAGGTCTGCAGCCTGTCCAGTTTCCCTTTGTAGTTCTTTCCTGGTTTTCGATCGAGTGTATTCTTCTCATCAACTTCACGTCATCTGCAAACAGGGACACCTCAGAGTCTATTCCTTCCGTCATGTCGTTCACAAATACCAGAAACAGCACTGGTCCTAGGACTGATCCCTGCGGGCCCCCCGCTGGTCACAGGTGCCCACTCTGACACCTCGCCACGTACCATGACTCGCTGCTGTCTTCCTGACAAGTATTCCCTGATCCATTGTAGTGCCTTCCCTGTTATCCCTGCTTGGTCCTCCAGTTTTTGCACCAATCTCTTGTGTGGAACTGTGTCAAACGCCTTCTTGCAGTCCAAGAAAATGCAATCCACCAACCCCTCTCTCTCTTGTCTTACTGCTGTCACCATGTCATAGAACTCCAGTAGGTTTGTGACACAGGATTTCCCGTCCCTGAAACCATGTTGGCTGCTGTTGATGAGATCATTCCTTTCTGGGTGTTCCACCACTCTTCTCCTGATAATCTTCTCCATGATTTTGCATACTATACATGTCAGTGACACTGGTCTGTAGTTTAATGCTTCATGTCTGTCTCCTTTTTTAAAGATTGGGACTACATTTGCTGTCTTCCATGCCTCAGGCAATCTCCCTGTTTCGATAGATGTATTGAATATTGTTGTTAGGGGTACACATAGCGCCTCTGCTCCCTCTCTCAATACCCATGGGAGATGTTATCTGGCCCATTGCCTTTGAGGTATCAAGCTCACTCAGAAGCCTCTTCACTTCTTCCCCGGTTGTGTGCACTGTGTCCAGCACTTGGTGGTGTGCCCCACCTCTCCGTCTTTCTGGAGTCCCTTCTGTCTCCTCTGTGAACACTTCTTTGAATCTCTTGTTGAGTTCTTCACATACTTCACGGTCATTTCTTGTTGTCTCTCCTCCTTCCTTCCTTAGCCCGATTACCTGGTCCTTGACTGTTGTTTTCCCCCTGATGTGGCTGTACAACAGTTTCGGGTCAGATTTGGCTTTCGCTGCTATGTCATTTTCATATTGTCTTTGGGCCTCCCTTCTTATCTGTGCTATTCGTTTCTGGCTCTACGACTGTTCTCCTTATTCCCTGGGTCCTTTGCCTTCTATATTTCTTCCATTCCCTAGCACACTTGGTTTTTGCCTCCCTGCACCTTTGGGTAACCATGGGCTCATCCTGGCTTTTTCATTAATCCTGTTACCCTTGGGTACAAACCTCTCCTCAGCCTCCTTGCATTTTGTTGCTACATATTCCATCATCTCATTAACTGGCTTCCCTGCCAGTTCTCTGTCCCACTGAACCCCGTTCAGGTAGTTCCTCATTCCTGTGTAGTCCCCTTTTTTGTAGTTTGGCTTCATTCGTCCTGGCCTTCCTCCCTTCTCCCTCCACTTGTAGCTCTGCTGTGTATTCGAAGCTTAAAAACCCATGGTCACTGGCCCAAGGGGTCTTTCATATGTGATGTCCTCGATATCTGCACTACTGAAGGTGAATACTAAGTCCAGCCTTGCTGGTTCATCCTCTCCTCTCTCTCTTGTAGTGTCCCTTACGTGTTGGTACATGAAGTTCTCCAGTACCACCTCCATCATCTTAGCCCTCCATGTATCTTGGCCCCCATGTGGGTCAAAGTTCTCCCAATCGATCTACTTGTGGTTAAAGTCACCCATGATCAGGAGCTTTGCCCTGCATGCATGAGCTCTTCTGGCCACTCTAGCCAGTGTGTCAACCATCGCTCTATTGCTCTCGTCGTACTCTTGCCTTGGCCTCCTGCTGTTCTGTGGTGGGTTTTTACATCACTGCTATTACCACCTTGGGACCTCCAGAGTAAAAGTGTTCCCACTATGTAATCACTTTCTTCTCCGCTATCTCCTCTCTCCAGCTCATCAAAATTCCAGCGATTTTTGATCAGCAACGCCACTCCTCCACCCCCCCTGTTCCCTCTGTTTTTTCCTCAGGATTTGGTATCCCGTTGGAAAGATGGCATCTGTTATCATACCTGTAAGCTTGGTTTCTGTGTGTGTGTGTGTGTGTGTGTGTGTGCGCGCGCGCGCTCGTGTATGTGTGTATGCGCGCTCGTGTGTGTGTTGCGCGCTCGTGTGTGTGTGTATGCGCGCTCGTGTGTGTGTGTATGCGCGCTCGTGTGTGTGTATGTGTGCGTGTGCTCGTGCGTGTGTACTCACCTATATATTCTCGTAGATTTCAACACTTCATTAATTTGATGTCAGTGTTTGGAATTTTTCGCTGTAACCAATGATCTTATTGACCTTCTCCCCTTGTTAACATTAAATCTTTCTTCACCAACAATCCTTTTTTACGGTGACATGGGAAGCTTCCCCAGTACCAGCTGTACAATTACTGCTGTAACTTGCAACTACACTACACTAAACACTATGTTCTTTTGTTCTTCTCAAAGCGCACTGATATTTTCTTGAAGTATTTTTGGGAATGTGTAAATGTACTTTACGGCTCTCACGCATTTTCAACATTCTTTTAGCTCGAAGGCCAGACGGAAAATCACTATTTGTTTGAAGTTCACACCCAATACACATGTGACTTTCTTAACACAAGAACCGGGGATGCAATGACCACACAGAGATGTAGTGATCTCTGTTATCGTTAGTAACAAAATATATATGAAGGCCACATTCTTATACATAGTAACACCAGAGATACAAATATCACACTGTTATTCACAGTAGCGCCAGAGATACAAAGATTACGTTGTTTTACACAGTAATACTAGAGATACCGTGATCACATTAGTGTACATTGTAACACCAGAAATAGAGGGATCAGGCTGAGATACATAGTAACACCAGAGATGCAATGATCATCCTGTGATACATAGCAAAATCATCCCCCCCCAAAAAAAAAACTAAACAAATACGATACATAAATGAAAGGATCAGATGAAAAACATATGGTGTGGCTGGCTGGGAGGTTCCTGTCTTCTGGCTGGACTACGGTACGAGTCTACCCGGGTGGATGTATTTACTCAGCACAGATTTCTGTGTGTCCCTCTCTGTAAGTACATCTGTCTGTATATAAAGATATTAAAACATTTGTTCTAATATCATATATGGGTAATGCTCCATGGTGAGGCTACATTTGAAGAGTTAAGTTCCTCTTTGAGGAAATGCTGTGTTTGGGGTTCACAGCTCTCAACGTCCCCCTCAAATGCTGTGTTTGGGGTTCACAGCTCTCAACGTCCCCCTCAGATGTACTATGATAGTTTTTTTATTTTTTAAACGGTGTTTAGTGGGTGTGTGAGTGTTGAGCCGATTATTACACATTGTTAAAGTGTGTTTGAGCGTGTTTGAAAAATGCCGAGTACACTACACACATTGTTTAAAGAATACTGAGTGGGTATGGGAGTGTAGAACACATTAACACAAAATTGCACAGAGTGCAGTGACTGACCAAATTACGAACAAGGTCAACATAGATCAAAACATTTTTTCCATGAAAACAGTCCGCAAACCAAAGTCTTTTCT
>NC_069431.1:29743220-29786886 GCF_026875155.1 Cherax quadricarinatus
CAGCCTTCCCCTCGCTGCAACATTCATCCCCCATGCTTCCCCCCCCATACGGGAAAGCTTTGGAAAAAAATATACTCTCATACTTTCCCCCTCTTTGTTTCCCAAAGGACAAAGTTTTTTGTCTCCACAGACCCCTTTAAGGGAAACCCCCCCCCGCCCTTCCCCAAAAACCCTTTTCCCCCCACCCCCAAATTTATAAAATTTCACCTACCCCTTTATAAATTTTTGGTATTTTTTAAATATCTAATATTATTTTTATTTTATATATATTTATATAAATTTTCAAATATAATTTTCTATATATATATATAATAAAATTTTTAAAATATAAAAATTATATATATATATATATATTTTTAAATATATAAAATAAAATATATAATATATTTTATATTTTTAATTTTTTATAATTTAATTTTTAATTTTTATAATAAAAATTTTTAAAATATATATATATATATTATATATATATATATATAAAATTATATATATTTTTATATATTTTTTTTTATTATTTTTTTCAAAAGGGCCCGATTCCCCCCAAAGGCAGGGTGGCCCGAAAAAAAAAAAAAAACTTTCCCCATCATTCACCCATCCTGTCTTGCCAAAAGGGGTGCTTTACGCTAAAATTTTTTTCGGCAACATTAAAAACCCCTCCTTCAGAGGGGGCAGGCCCCTGTACTTCCCCTCCAGGACTCAATTTCCGGCCTCCCGGTTTCCCTGAACCCCTTCATAAATTTTTACTTTGCTCAAAACCCAACAGCACGTCAAGTTTTTAAAAAACTTTGTCTCCATTATTTCCATAAAACACGCTCCCCCCGCATGCCTGGGAAGCCCAAGCCCCTCCACAAAAACCTCCTTTACCCCCCCCTTTTCCAACCTTTCCTGGGCCCGGCCCCCCTCCCCCGCCTTCCTTCCACTACGGGACGTACACTCTTGAAGTCATTCTGTTTCCCCTCCATTCTCTCACAGGGTCCGAACCACCTAAAACCCCCCTTTCCCCCCCCCTTTTGGGAAACAACAGTTTTGGTAACCCCGCCCCTCCCCCAATTCCAAACTACAATTTTCTGCATTATATTCACCCCACACATTGCCCTCAGAATGACATCTCCCTCCCTCCAGCCTTCTCCTCGCTCAACATTCTCACCCAGCTTCCACCCATATAAGAGGTTGGTAAAACTTACTCTCATACATTCCCCTCTTTGAAAAGTAAAAGGACACAAGTGAACTAATGTGACTTTTATTGTGGCAACTTTTCGCTCTCCGGGCTTTCAACCCTTTACTTCCCCCTTTTTTGCCTCCAAGGACAAAGTTCTTTGCTCCCAGACCCAAAAATACACCCCCCTTTTTTCCCCTCATAATTCAGATTCACCTCATTTTCATAACCCCCACCCGCTGAAGGCCCACCCCAAAATATCTGAATACTTTCACCTCCCCAATACTTTTCCCCCTAAATCTATACCCAAATCTTTCATCACCTAATCTTTTTGTTACCCTCATAACCTTACTTTTCCCCTGTATTCATTTTAAATTTTCTTCTTTTGAAACCCCAAAACCAAATTTTCATCCCCCAATCTCTGAAACTTCCTTCGAATCCCCCAAGGCACAGTATCTCAGAAAAGAGCAA
Source organism: Cherax quadricarinatus (assembly GCF_026875155.1). NCBI lineage: Eukaryota > Metazoa > Arthropoda > Malacostraca > Decapoda > Parastacidae > Cherax > Cherax quadricarinatus. The sequence goes on from NC_069431.1 coordinate 29,744,848, forward strand.
CTTGTCAACCCACTTTATGTGTGATTCTTTTTCTTTAATTCCCGCCTTTCCCAAGCCCCTCGCATTTATTTTTCCTTAAAACCCCCATTTTAAAAATATATTGTACAACCACTGTGACCATCCATCCTTTTCTAAGGCCTACTTTTTCTGGAATAATCACCCTCTTTTCCCCACATACTCTAACTTACCCACTATCCCCGTAAAAAATCTTCACTGCTTTCAGTAACCTACCCCCTACCCAAAACCCGAACATCTGCCCCCATTGCCCCCTATCCACCCTGTCTCGCCTTTTCCAAATCCATAAATGACAAAGATTACTAAATCTGTTAATTTTTAAATTCACTGTAAAACATGGGCCCACATCCCCTACCTTTCCTAAAACCCCCTTGTTTATCGCTAACCTATTTTCCCCCTCTTACCTTTTAATTTTTTCAATAAAACTTACCATACACTTTTTCCGGGAACTCAACAAATTATCCCCAAATTTTTTCACTCTCTTTTTTCCCCCTTTTTCCTTTTTAAAAAAGAACTATGCTGCTCCCTTTCCAACCCAGGGGCCCTTCCCTTTCCCTACATTTATTAAATAATTTCACAACCACTCCAAAAAATTATCCCCCTTGCTTTTAACATTTCATCTTTTTTCCCCCAAACCCGGTGCCTTACCCCCTTTCTTTTACCCTGCCTCCAACTTCCCCCACACCACAATGGCTCTTCCCCTCCCGTTTATTCCCCCTTCCCTATACCGAAATCACACTTCCCCCACTTCATCAAAATTTAAAAATTCCCCAAAATATTCCCCCCATCTTCCCAAAACCCTAACTTCCATTTAAAAAACTCTCCTCTCCTATTTTTAACTGACAAATCCTTTGTTCTCTAAGCTTTTTTAATTTTAACTCACCCAAAACTTTTTCTTATTTTCAACAAAAATTTTTTAATAGTCAGGCTTTTCCATTCTACTCCTGTTATTCTCTCCACATAGCAGCTCTACAATGTAATCCAAGCACAGAACCACGTGGTCGCTAGCTTCCTAGGGGACTCTCAACTTGAATCCTCAATGTCCTGAGCTGCCCAGGGTGAACACAAGTCCAATCTGCTGGTTCATCCTCCCCTCTCACTCTGGTATTGTCCTTAACATGTTGGTGCATGAGGTTTTCCAGCACCACGTCCAACATCCTGCTCCTCCATGTTTCGGACCCCCCATTGGCTCCCAGTTTTCCCAGTCCCAAACTCCCTGTGGTTTAAATCCCCTAAAAAAATAAATATATCCACCCAAAACCAGCAACTTTGCTCTGCTGGAGTGACTCTTCTTTTGCCACCTCAGCAAGTGTGTCCACCATTGCTCTGTTGCTTCTCTTCAAATTCCTCTCTTGACCTCCTGCAGTTCTGTGGTGGATTATACATCCCTGCAATGACCACTTTGTGTTTCCCCAGACCTGAAGTGTACCTGCCTATGAAGTCTCTTTCTCCGCTCATCTATTCCTTGCCATTTGCTCGAAATTTCCATCTGTTTTTTTTACGAGCAACAACCCCACCTCCCCCCCCTGCCCCTTCTATCTTTCCTCATGATCTGTATCCTGGTGGGAAGATTGCATCTGTTATTGTACCTCCATGAGTTGTGTTTCTGTAACTGCTATATGTCTGGACTTCTCATTGATTCTTTCTTGCCATTCCCATTTTATTCGTTAACCATCTGCATTGTGACCAAACCTTCAACTTCGTGATTCTAAATACTGTAACTGTGGTGCGGGGGTGGAAACAGGGATCGGTGTGTGATGGTTGGTTTGGATTGTTCAGTTTGCCTTGGGGGTGTCGTGGCTGGAGTCTTCTGCAGGTTTTCTGGTGGGTGCGCTTGTCCTCCATTTGATCCTGGGTCATTTCTTGCTCTCCTTTTTCCCATTTCCTCCCCTTTTCTCCTTTCGTTTTGAACTCTCTCTTTCAATCTTCCTTATCGCCTGTGTTCTTCCTCGTCGAGTACAACACTCCGAACTTTCTACCCCACTCATGCTTGCCTCTCAGCCGTCTTTCCTCTCTCCTGCAGGATCATGGTTCGGTTGATTCTGCCTTGAAAATTACTTGAGAGCCGATTCCTTTTTCTTTGTGAACCCCCATTCTCCGAAAATTTGCCACGCTGGGTCATGTCCCCCTCGCCCTATCACCTTCATGATGTCTTCAATCGCTTTTTTCTCGCTCCCAGCTTTCTTTCATCATAAAGTTTCCCCTTAGCTTCGTCTAGCCCATAGCAAACACGGATCTTCTCCCTTTCCACCTCCCACTGTGACTCCCATTGCAATGCCACTGATGTGTTTTAGTTCCTCCCATGGAGTGTTCCGTCCTTCAGTCCCTTCCCTCGTTTATGCCCCTATTCTTCTAGGTTTTATCCTCTGCTCACCTGCTCCTGCTCACACAGGTATCTGGTAAGGTCCTTGCACATATGGACCTAGTTCCTTCGATGTCTTCCAACCTCTCTTTCTGGTCCTATGTGCTCCCTGACTTTGTTTTGGCCCCATGTGGGTTTGACAGGACCTCCTCTGCATTATAGTTTAGTTTCATGCTTCCTTCAGACCTGTTTGTCTTTGGTTTTAATTTAGCCATTGGATGCAACTTCGTAATATCTATGCTCTTGCTGTTCAGATGTCCAGCTCCTCTTCCTAATCTCTCTATCCTTGATATTCAGCTTTCTGTGGCCTGTTGCTTCCACCTTCTGCATTCTGCTGCAACCTCTCTTCCGTCTTCTTATCTCCCAGCTCATCTAGTCTCCTTCCGCATTCTTCCTCCCTTTTTTGAGCTCTATCATCCCATTCCCCCTCTCAATATCGTCCTTGGAACCAACCTTGTCCTCACCTGTGCTAGAACCTATGATGTGTTTACACCGTTGGTTTTTATCACTGCATCACAACTGTTGTCAGGCGTTTTTCTGCCCTTTTTGCTACCCTTCCTACACTGCTGTTATTTTCACTACATTCATCCACTCATTTCCCAGAAGAAGCACTCATTCCCATATTCATAAAAATTGAGCATTTGCAGCGTTTGACAACAACTCATCTCTCTCTCTTTCTCCCATGTACCTTTGCATAACAAATTCACTAACATCAGAGATGGTTTTTTCTAACATGTATACTAAAATATTCCTTGTCTAAACATTACAGTCCAAGGTTTTAATTCCCAGGTTCTAAGTCTTGAACGACCCAGGTCCCAGTGCCTATAATTTAGGTCTAAAATCCCATGTCACAGTTCATTGGTCTCAGGCTCAGTGTTGCCGAATGCAAAAAGTAAGCAAAACTTTCAGTGTTTGTGAACGTGAGCTCAGCGTTGTGCTCGACGTCGACACAAATCCCACTGTCCATAATTTTTAAAAAATGTCCATCAGGGTGCAGAAAAAGATTTTATTGTGAACAACGTTTCGCTCTTTAAAGGATTTCCAACAAATCAGTGGCGATGGATGGAGGACCAGACCACTGAAAAACTTCCCTGGCATTAACGCACCTCACCTACGGTTCTCACTCCACCAGTGTATTCCTCAAGCTTGCTCCCAAGCTGAGGAGATTGTCTATGTAAAGTTACCTTACTCTTCCTCTGAGTCCTTGCGTTGCAAAACATTTTATAATTCGAAATGTCCAAAGTACGAATAACAAAGAAAAAAGTGAAATTGGAAAGGGAAAGTGACACATGATATTGTGTTACCATTACACACAAGTGGCGAATAAAAGTCGCAATACCCTGGGCTGAATAATTCACATTAATCGCCCATCTATCCTCGAATAGATTTTTATATCTATCTTACCCTAACTGGCCTCCTCTTTTAGTTTTAAATCTTCACCCTCTCTCTTCCCTGATGCTTCTATTCTCCTTGTATCCATCTACCTTTACTCTCAGTGTAAGCTACAACTAGAAAGTGATCTGATATACTGTGGCACTCCCTCTATATACATGTACATCCTGAAGTCACTCAACAGTCCTTTATCCCTACCAATTCTATAATCCAACAAACGACGTCATTTCGCCCGACATCATAGTCTTGTATACTTATCCTCTTTTTTCTTAAAATATGTATTACCTATAACTAAAACCACTTTCTATACATAGTTCATCAAAGGGCTCCCATTATCATTTACAACATAACCCGGCACCCCAAACTTACCTACCACACCCTCTCTAAAAGTTTTTCTCCTACTTTAGCATTCAGTCCCTACCACATTACTACTCTCTCACTTGGTTCTAAGCTCCTATACATTCACTAGCATCTCCAAAAAAAATTCCTCTCTCTCATCCTCTGGCATTTCTCACTTCCAGGTGCATACACGCTAAATTAATGACCCACTTCTCGCATCCAACCTTACTTTAACCACATAATTCTTGAATTTACACAATCAAAATTCTCTTTTCTCCTCCTAACGGATCATTCAAACTTATACTGCTACGCCCCTTCCTTTGGTCTAACTCTCTCTCAGATACTCCCGATTTAATCCATTTATTTCCCCCCCACCGAAACTCCCCTACCCCCTCCAGCTTTTGTTTCGCTTAGGGCCAGGACCTCCAACTTCTTTCATTCATAACATCAGCAATCATCTTGTTTCTGTCATCTGCACACATCCACACACATTCAAGCATCACCCCAGTTTTAATAAAGTTTTCTCCTCTCTTTTTTAGATAAAAGCTTCTACAGGAGAAGGGGTACTAGTCCCATTGCTCCCCGGCATTTTAGTCGCCTCATACGACACGCATGTTTACGGATAAAGACTCTTTTCCACGTACCATTGGGACGAGGTGTTAGAAGAAAGGGGAGGGAAGAAGAACACAGTCTATTCAGAAAAAGGAGAAAAACCTAGATGGTATGATATATATATATAATATATAATATATATATAGATATATATATATTATATATATATATATATACATATATATAATAAATATAAATATAAGCATGCATGTGCGGGTCCTGTAAGTGTGGCCACATGTAAAGTAGGAGTAGCAAGATATCCCCTTGTTAACATAACTGTGTTTATGAAACAGAAAGAAACCAGCAATCCTACCCATCATGCAAAACAGATACAGATTCTGTTTCACAGTCATCTGCAGGACGTAGTACTTCCTGGTGGTTTGCTGTCCTACCAATCCTACTACTACAAAATATAAATACAATATATATATAAATAAAATATATATAAATATATATATATATATATAAAGGGGGGGGACAAAAGAGTTTACAAAAGTTTAGGGGAATAAGTTTTAATGAGTATACCAGGTAAAGTGTAAGTTGGTGCAGAAAGAACACTGTAGACCAAGTGCTTACATTGTTGCATATATTAGAGTTTGTATGGAAGTTTTAGTCGCATTAATAGATCTGGAACAAGGCATATGATAGGGTATATAGGGAAGGCAAAGCGGCATATTATTACAAGAGTAAGGAATAGTTATTAAGTTACTAAATGTATTTGTAGATGAATGGTTTTCACAAAGAACCGACATGGTTGATGAATTAGACACATGTGCAACTCTTGGTAATCTTTATTAAGGAAACGTTTCGCCACACAGAGGCTTCATCAGCCCAATACACAGGGAAAACATGAGTACAGAAGGGAGAATGAGGTAATCAGTCCCTCAACCTTGATTCGATGCTGCACCCACTCCTGCCTACTGTTTATAATCAGCTCACCACTCATATGCTGTATTCTATTCAAGATTGATGGACTGACCACATCGACTCACGGCTGAGGGACTGATTACCTCATTCTCCTCCTGTTCTTCAAGTTTCCCTGTGTATGACTGAAGAAGCCACTGTGAGGCGAAACGTTTATATGTTGTAAGTTTTTGTGGTGTGTGGTGTGTGTGAGTGTGTGTGTGTATGTATGTGTGTGTGGTGTGTGTGTGTGTGATGTGGAGTGTGTGTGTGTGTGTGTGTATGTGTATGTGGGTGTGTTTGTGTGTGTGGTGTGGTGTGTGTGTGTGTGTATGTGTATGTAATGTGTGTGTGTGTGTGTGTGTGTTGTGTGTGTGTGTATGTGTAAGTGTATGTGTGTTGTGTGTATGGTGTGTGTATGTTGTTGTCTGTGTGTGGTTGTGAACTCACTAGTGTACGCACCTAGTTGAGGTGCGGGGTCGAGTCCGAGCTCCTGGCCCCGCCTCTTCACTGATCGCTACTAGGTCACACCTCCCTGAGCCGTGAGCTTTAACAATACCTCTTGCTTAAAGCTATGTATGGATCCTGCCTCCACTACACGCTGTCCCCCAAACTATTCCACTTACTGACTAGCACTGAGGCGTGAAGAAATACTTTCCTAACATCCCGTGATTCATCTGTGTCTCATCTTCCAACTGTGTCCCCTTGTTACTGTGTTCCAATCCTCTGGAACATCCTGTCTTTGTCACCTTGTCAATTCCTCTCAGTATTTTTGTATGTCGTTATCATGTCCCCCCTATCTCTCCTGTCTCCAGTGACGTCCACAGGTTGATTTCCCTTAAACCTCTCCTCGTAGGACATACCTCTTAGCTCTGGACTAGTCTTGTTGCGAAACCTTTGCACTTTCACTAGTTTCTTTAGTGCTTGGCTAGGTGTGTGTTTCCAACGTGCCGCATACTCCAATTTGGGCCTAACGTTACGGTGTACAGTCCTGAACGATTTCCTTATTAAGATGTCGGAATGCTTTCTAGTTTGCTAGGCGCCCATAAGCCTGAGCAGTTATTTGTATTGCGCTTCAGGAGAATTGTGCCTGTGTTATACTCACCCCAAGATCTTTTTCCTTGGTGAGGTATTGTAGTCCTCTGACCCCCAAGACTGTACTCCGTCTCTGCGGCCTTTCTTTTCCCTTCCCATCCCCAATCTTCATGACATGCACATGGTGGGATTTGAACTCCAGGAGCCAATTGCTGACCAGTCGCAGGCCTGTCCAGATCCCTTGTAGTTCGCCTGGTCTTCGATCGAGTGTATTCTTCTCATCAACTTCACGTCATCTGCAAACAGGGACACCTCGAGTCTATTCCTTCCGACATGTCTTCACAAATACCAGAAACAGCACTGGTCCTATGACTGGGACCCTGCGGACCCGCTGTCTCAGGTGCCCACGTCTGACACCTCGCCACCGTACCATGACTGCGCTGCGTCTTCCTGACAAGATATTTCCCTTATCCAATGAAGTGCCTTCCCTTTATTCCCCTGCTTGGTCCCCTCCATTTTTGCACCAATCTCTTGTGTGAACTGTGTCAAACGCCTTCGTGGGCAGTCCCCAAGAAAATGCAATCCACCCACACACTTTTCCTCTCTTGTTTACTGCTGTCACATGTCATAGAACTCCAGAAGGTTTTGTGACACAGGATTTTCCGTCCCTGAAACCATGCTGGCTTCTGTTGATGATATCATTCCTTTCGTAGGTGTTCCACCACTCTTCTTTCTCCTGATAATCTCACCATGATTTTGCATACTAAACATGTCAGAGACACTGGTCTGTAGTTTAATGCTTCATGTCGGTCTTCCTTTTTAAAGATGGGACTACATTTGCTGTCTTTCATGCCTCATGCATTCTCCCTGTTCGATAGATGTATTGAAAATGGTTGTTAGGGAACACATAGCGTCCTCTGCTCCCTCTCTCAATACCCATGGGGAGATGTTATCAGGCCCCATTGCCCTTAGAGGTATCTAGCTCCACTTCAGAACCTCTTCACTCTTCCTCGGTTTTTGCACCCTGTGTCCACACTTTTGGTGGTGTACCCCACCTACCGTCTTTCTGGAACCCTTCAGTCTCCTCTGTGAACACTTCTTTGAATCGCTTGTTATTCTCTTCACATACTTCACGTCATTTCCTGTTGTCTCTCCTCCTTCCTTCCCTTAGCATAAATTATCGGTCCCACATGACTGTTGTTTTCCCTCCTGATGTGGCTGACAACAGTTTGGTCAGTTTGGCTTTCGCGCTGCTATGTCATTTTCATATTGTCTTTGGGCCTCCCTTTTATCTGTGCATATTCCGTTTCTGGCTCTACGACTGTTCTTCCTAATTCTCCTGGTCCCTTGCCTCTATATTCTTGCCATTCCTAGCACACTTGGTTTTGCCTCCCTGCACCTTTGTGTAAACCAATGGCTCAACCTCGCTTTTTCATTACTCCTGTACCCTTGGTACAAACCTCTCCTCAGCCTCCTTGCATTATGTTGCTACATATTCCATCATCGTCCATAAACTGCCTTCCCTGCGAGTTCTCTGTCCCACTGAACCCCGTTCAGGTAGTTCCACATTCCTGTGTAGTCCCCTTTCTTTCTTGCAGTTTGGCTTCATTCTCTGGCCTTCCTCTTTTCTTCCCTCCACTGTAGCTCTACTGTTATTCGAAACTTAAAGCCACATGTGTGTTGTGTGTGGTGGTGTGTGTTGTGTGTGTGTGGTGTATGTTGTGTGTGGTGTGTGACTGTATGTATGTGTTTGTGTGTGTGTGTGTGTGTGGTACTCACTAGTTGTACTCCACCTAGTAGTACTCACCAAGTTGTACTCACCCTAGTTGTACTCAACCCTAGTTTTAAGGAAGTCAGGGGGTCCGAGTCCAAGCTCCTGCCCCCCGCCTCTTCACTGGTCGCTTACTAGGTCACTCTCCCTGAACCATGATCTTTTATTCGTTACCTCTGCTTAAAAGCATATGTATGTATCAATGCCTCCCACTACATCGCTTCCCCCAAAACTATTCCACTTTCCTGAGCTACACTGCGGCTGAAGAAATACTTCTAACATTCCCTGTGATTCATCTGTGTTTTCAGCTTCCAACTGTGTTTTCCCTTGATTACTGTTTCCAATCTCTGGAACATCCTGAATTAGCCCAACTTGTTCAATTCCTCTCAGCATTTTGTAAGTCGTTATCATGTCCCCCCTGTCTCTCTGACCTCAACCATGTCGTCAGTTAGATTTCCCGTAACCTCTCCACGTAGGACATACCACTGAGCACTGGACTAGTTTGATGCAAACCTTTGCACTTTCTTAGTTTCTTACGTGCTTGGCTAGTTGGTTCCAACTGGTTGCCGCATTTCTCCCAATATGGGCTAACGTACACGGGTACAGGGTCTGAACGATTCCTTATTAAGTATCTCGGAATGCTGTTCTGAGTTTGCCAGGCGCTCCCATGTTGCTGCGCAGTTATTTGGTTGAGTTGTGCACTTCAGGAGATGTCTTGGTGTTATACTCACACCCCAAGATCTTTTTTCCTTGAGTTAGGTTTGTAGTCCTCTGGCCCTAGTCCAGTGATACCGTCTACGTCTTCTTTGCCTTCCTCCCCAATCTTCATGACTTTTGCACTTGCTGGGATTGAACTCCAGGAGCAATTGCTGTACCAGGGCTGCAGCCTGTCCAGATCACTTGTAGTTCTGCTGCTGGTCTTGCGATCGAGTGTATTCTCCTTCTTCATCAACTTCACTTCATCAGCAAACAGGTACACCTCCGGAATTTATTCCATCCGCATGTTCGTTCACAAATACCCAAAACAGCACTGGTCCTAGGACTGACCCCAGCGTACCCCGCGGTCACAGGTGCCCACTTCTGACCACCTCGCACGAACCAGACTCGCGCTGTCTTCTTCCTGACAAGTATTTCCCTGATCCATTTTAAGTGCTCTTCACCTGTTATCCCTGCTTGGTCCTCCAGTTTTTGCACCAATCTCTTGTGTGGAACTGTGTCAAACGCCTTCTGCAGACCAAAAATGCAATCCACCACCCACTCCCTTTCTCTCTGTATTACTGCTGTCACCATGGTCATAGAACTCCATAAGGTTTGTGACACAGATTTCCCACCCCTGAAACCATGATGGCTGCTATTGATGAATCATTCTTTCTAGTGTTCCTCCACTCTTCACCTGACATCTTCCTCCAAGACTTTGCATACTATACATGTCAGTTGACCACTGTCTGTATTTAAAGCATCATGCTGTCTCCTTTTTTAAAGAATGGGACACATTTGCAGTCTTTCCCTTGCCTCAGGCCAATCTCCCTGTATTTCGATAGATGTATTGAATATATTGTAGTTAGGGGTACACATACGCCTCTGCCCTCCCTCACTCAGGACCCATGGAGAAATGTTATCTCTGCCCCAATTGCCTTGAGGAATCTAGCTCGCTCAGGCAGCCTCTTACTTCCTCCTCCTCGTTGTGTGTAACTGTTTCCAGCACCTGGTGGTGTGCCCCCACCTCTCCGCCTTTCCTGGAGCCCCTTCTGTCTCCGTCTGAGAAACTTTCTTTGAATCTCTTGTTGAGTTCTTCACATACTTCATCTGTCATTTCTGTTGTCTCTCTGTCTCTCCTCCATACCTTCCTTAGCCTGATTATCTGGTCCTTGACTGTTTGTTTTCCTCCTGATGTGGCTGTACAACAGTTTTTTGGTCAGATTTGGCTATTGCTGCATGTCAGTTTCATATTGTCTTTGGCCTCCCTTCTTATCTTGCATATTCGTTTCTGGCTCTACGACTGTTCTCCATATTCTCCTGGTCCTTTGCCGTCTATATTTCTTCCATTGCCCTAGCACGACATGGTTTTGCCTCCGCACCTTTGGGTAAACCATGGGCTTCATCCTCGCTTTTTATTACTCCCTGTTACCCATGGGTACAAACCTCTCCTCAGCCTCCTTGCATTTTGTTGCTACATATTCCATCAACTCAAAAACTTGCTTCCCTGCGAGTCTCTGTCCACTGAACCCCTTCGGGAGTTCCTCCATCCTGTGTAGTCCCCTTTCTTGCAGTTGGCTTCATTCGTCCTGCCTTCCCTGCTTTTCCCTCCACTTGTAGCTCTACAGTGATTCGAAGCTTAAAGCACATGATTTGTGTGTGCTGTGTGTGTGTGTGAGTGTGTGTGTGTGTGTATGTGTGTGTGTGTGGGTGTCCTTTATGTATGTTGTGTGGTGTGTGTGTGGTGTGTGTACTCACCAGGTTGTACTTCACCTAGTTTGTACTCACCAAGTTGGTACTCACCTAGTGTACTCACCAGTTTAGGTTGCAGGGTCGAGTCCAGCTCCTGGCCCCGCCGCCTTCTTCACTGGTCCTACTAGTTCCACTCTCCCTGTAACCATGAACTTTATCGTACCTCTGCTTCAAGCTATGTATGGATCATGCTCCACTACATCGCTTTCCCAACAATTCCACTTCCTGACTACTCTGGCGGCTAGAAAAATACTTCCAACATCCCTGTGATTCATCTGTGTTTTCAGCTTCCAACTGTGTTCCCTTGTTACGTTCCCAATCTCTGGAACACCTAAAATTTGCCCACCTTGTCCAATTCCTCTCAGGCATATTTGTAAGTCGTTAACATGTCCCCGCCCTGGCTCTCCTGTCCTCCAGTGTCGTTCAGGTTGATTTCCCTTAACCTCTCCCTCGTAGGACATAACCTCTCTGAGCTCTGGGACTAGTCGTTGATGCAAACAATTTGCACTTTCTCTAATTCTTTACGGTGCTGGCTAGGTTTGGGTTTCCAAGACTGTGCCGCCATACTCCAACTATGGGGCCTAACGTACACGGTGTACAGGGTCCTGAACGATTCTTATTAAGATCTCGGAAGCAGTACTGAGTTTGCCAGGCGCCTATTTGCGCAAGCAGTTATTTGTTGATGTGCACTCAAGATGTGCTTGGTGTTAATACTCACCCCAAGATCTTTTTCTTGAGTGGAGGTTTGTAGTCTGCCTGCCCCTAGTCTGTACTCCGTTCTCGGTCTTCTTCTTTGCCCATCCCCCAATCTTCATGACTTTGCACTTGCTGGATTTGAACTCCAGAGCCAATTGCTGGACCGGGTCTGCAGCTTGGTTCCAGATCCGCTTTGTATTTCTGCTGCCTGGTCTCGATTTGAATGAATTCTTCTAATCAACTTCACGTCATCGCAACAAGGGACACCACGAATTTATTCCTTCCGTCATGTCGTTCAACAAATACCAGAAACAGCACTGGTCCTAGGACTACCCCAGTGGGACCCCGCTGGTAACAGGGTGCCCACATCCTGACACCTCGCCAAACGAACCATTACTCGCTCCGTCTTCCTGACAAGGATACCTAATCCCATTGTAGTGCCTTCCCTGTAATCCCTCATGGTCCTCCAGTTTTTGCACTAAACTCTGTGTGGTACCTGTGGTCAAAAACGCCTTCTTGCAGTCCAAAAAATACAATTCAACCCACCCCTCCTCTCCTCTCTTGTCTTACTGCTGTCACCTTGTCATAGAACTCCATAGGTTTGTGACACAGGATTTCCCATCCCTGAAACCATGTTGGCTGCTATGAGAGATCATTCCTTTTCTAGTGTTCCTCCACTCATCTCCTGACAATCTTCTCCATGACTTTGCATTACTATACATGTCAGTGACACTGGTCAGTAGTTTAGGTGCATCATGTCTGCCTCCTTTTTTAAAGATTTGGGACTACATTTGCTTTCCTTCCATGCCTCAGCAATCTCCATGTTCAATAGATGTATTGATATTGTTTAGGGTACACATACGCCTCTGCTCCCTCTCTCGAGGACCCATGGAGAAATGTTATCTGGCCCCATTGGCCTTTGGAGTATCTAGCTCGCTCAGAAGCCTCTCAACTTCCTCCTCGGTTGTGTGTACCTGAGTCCAGCCACCTGTTTTGTGGCCCCACCAACGTCCGTCCTTTCTGGCCCCTTCTTCCCTCAGTGAATACCTCTTTGAATCTCTTGTTGAGTTCCTCACATACTTCACAGTCATTTCTTTTGTCTCTCCTCCTTTCCTCTCCTTATCCTGATTACCTGGTCCTTGACTGTTGTTTTCCTCCAGATGAGGCTGTATAACAGCTTCGGGTCAGATTTGCCTTTCGCTGCTATGTCGTTTTCAATATCGTTGGGCCACCCTTCTTATTTGTGCATATTCCGTTGCTGGCTCTACGACTGCTCTCCTTATTCTCCTGGTTCCTTTTGCCTTTCATATTTCCTTCCATTCACTAGCACACTTGTTTTTTGCTCTCCTTGCTCCTTTGGGGTGAACCATGGCTCATCCCTGGCTTTTTCATTATCATTTTTTCCTTGGGTACAAACCTCTCCTCAGCTCCCTTGCACATTGTTGCTACAATTCCATCATCTCATTAACTGGTTTCCCGCCCATTCCTCTCAGTCCCACTGAGCCTCGTTCAGAATTTCCGTCCTCATCCGGTGCAGTCCCCTTCTTGTAGTTTGGTTTCAAATTGTCCTGGCCTTCCCTGCTTCCCCCTACCTTGTAGCTCTACTGTGTATGCGAAAGCTCAAAACCACGATGATCGCGCTGGCCCCAAGGGGTCTTTCATAATGTATGCCTCAATAATCTGCACTACTCAAGGTGAATACTAAGACCATCTTGCCTGGTTCGTCATCCTCTCCCTCTCTCTTTTGTAGTGTCCCTTTACGTGTTGGTACATGAAGTTTTTTATAGTGAGTGTGAGTGTGGAGGTGTACTCACTCTATTGTACTCACCTAGTTGGAGGTTTGCGGGGGTCGAGTCCGAGCTCCTGGACACCGCCTTTTCTTCACATATCGGCACTAGTCACTCTCCCTGAGCCGTGGAGCTTTATCAAAACCTCTGCTTAAAGCATGTATGGACCTTCCTCACTACATCACTTCCCAAACTATACCACTATACTGACTACTCTATGGCTGGAAGAAATACTTCCTAACATCCCTGGTGATTCATCTGTGTCTTCAGCATCCACTGTGTCCCATTGTTACTGTGTCCAATCTCTGGAACATCCTGTCTTTGTCCACCTTGTCAATTCCTCTCAGTATTTTGTATGTCGTTATCATGTCCCGCCCTATCCTCCTTCCTCCAGTGGTCATCTGTTGATTTTCCCCTTAACCTCTCCTCGTAGGACATAACATCTTAGCTCAGGACTAGTCTTTTTGCATACCTTTGCACTTTCTCTAATTTCTTTACGTGCGTGGATAGGTGTGGGTTCCAACTCTGGTGCCGCATACTCCGATATGGCCTAACTACACGGTGTACAGGTCCTGAATGATTCCTTATAGATGTCGGAAATCTGTTCTGAGGTTTTGCTAGCGCCCATATGCTGCAGCAGTTTATTTGGTTATGTGGCCTTCAGGAGATGTGTCTGGGGTGTTTATACCACCCCCAAGATCTTCTCCTTGAGTGAGGTTTGTAGCTCGGCCCCTAGACGTACTCCGTCTGCTTGCTGCGTCTTCTTTGCCCTTCCCCAATCTTCATGACTTTGCACTTGGTGGGTTGAACTCCAGGAGCCAATTGGCTGGACCATCTTCAGCCTGTCCAGATCCCTTTGTAGTTCTGCTGCCTGGTCTTCGATCGAGTGAATTCTTCTCATCAACTTCACGACAATCTGCAAACAGGGACACCGTCAGAGTCTATACCTTCAGTCTGTCCCGTTCACAAATACCAGAAACAGCACTGGTCCTAGGACTGACCGCAGAGTGTGTGTGTGTGTTGTGTGTTGTACTCACCTAGTTGTACTCACCTATTGAGTTGCCTTCAGGAGATGTCCTGGGTGTTAATACTCACCCCAAGATCTTTTCCTTGAGTGAGGTTTGGTAGACTCTGGACACCGTGGGGGATCAGACCCCCAAGACTGTACTCCGTACTGCGCCTTCTTTGCCACTTGGTGTGGGTGTGTGTTTGTAAAATCATTATTTTCCCGATCAGAACATTTAAAACTTATTTCATGCCCACCATAGAAAATATAAAATTAAGTATTTACTGTTAATATAATTACAGTATGGAGTATAAATGATATTACATTCGAATCAACGTTCCGGGACATTAGGTCGGTCTGAAATATTGGAATATTACAACCCAGATTGGACTATACCTTCCATAAACATACTGAGAGGAATGTGTTTACCAGTTATGTCCTCCACCTGTTTGTGGTTGCATGGTCCGTTTCACAGCTCCTGGCCCTCCGCAGTCAGAGTTCATGGTCCCCCGACCAGAGCTGAGTTTACCCACTGTTTGTAATTGTACTGTCCAACACACCAACAAGCGCTGTGGCTACCTGATGTTTTACCACTGTCGTTAATGTCACTGTCAACAACACTTGAGAGCACTTGCTTCCCTGTGATGTGGTTTACCACGATGGTTTATTGTCACAGCTAGCACCACTTAGAGTACTGTACTCCACTAATTGTACTACCTATTTGTGTGTTGCAGGGGTCGGACTCAGCACCTGCCCCGCCCTTCACGGATCGCTACTGGATCCTCTCTCTCCTCTGCTTCCTAGCTCTTGTTATACCTCTTCTTAAACTATTTATGGGTTTCCTGCCTCCACTACTTCACTTGCTAGGCTAAACCACTTGCTGAACAAACTCTAATGACTTAAGAAATACTATCCTATCGTCCCTGTGACTCGTCTGAGTCTCAAGCTTCCAGTTGTACCCCTTGTCCTGGTCCCCTCTCTTGAAACACCTATCTCTGTCCAGCTTGTCTATTCCCCCGCAGTATCATGTATGTCGTTATCATTCTCCCCTGGACCCTCTGTCCTCCCAGTGTCCGTCAGTCCGATTTCCCTCTACCATTCCTCGTACGGACATCCTTTGCGCTCTGGGAACTAGCCTTGTTGTCAACACTTAGTACTTTCTCTAACTTCTTGCACGTTGCTTTACAGGTGTGGTTCAGACTGTTGCAGCATACTCCATATGGGCCTAACAAACACAGTGTACGAGCGTCTTGAACATTCCTTATTAAGGTTACGGAACGCTAATTCTCAGTTTTGCCATGCGCACCGTATGCTGCAGCGGTTATTTGGTTGATGTTGTGCTCCGTGATGTGCTCGGTGTTATGGTCCCCCAAGGTCTTTCTCCCTGAGTGAGGGTCTGTAGTCTTTGTTCCACCTAGTCCCTATACTCTGTCTGCGGTCCTCTATGCCCTCCCCAATCATCATGGGTGACAATGCAATTGGGCTGGAATTGAATTCGAGAAGGCCAGTTACTGGACCAACATGTCCACCTCTCCCAGGTCTCTTTGGCAGTCCTGCAGCCTTCAATCCTCCGTCCGAATTAATTCTTCTCATCAACATCACGTCATCTGCGAACAGTGACACTTCAGAGTCTATTCCATCTTCATGTCGTTCACGAATATCAAAAATAGCAACTGGTCCTAGAACTGACCCCGTGGGACACCCCGATCAAACCAGGCGGCTTCAGCAGCGGTGTGAGTACCTCTTCACGTACCATGAACTCGTTGCTGTCCCCTGTCAAGGTATTCCCTATTCCATTGCAGAGCCTCTTCCTTTTACGTGTGGCTGATCCTCCAGCTTCTGCACTAATCTCTTGTGGGGAACTGTGTCAAAGCCTTCCTGCAGTCTAGGAAGAAAACGCAATCTCCCCAACCCTCTCTCACATGTCTACTTCTGTTACCTTGTTTATAAAACTCCAGGAGGTTTGTGATACAAGATTTGCCTTTTTTCCCCATGAAACTCATGCTGTTTTTCATTATAATCTGTTCCTTTCCAGGTGTTCGGCCACTCTCCTCCAGATAATCTTCTCCATGACTTTGCACACAATACAGTCAAGACACAAAGGTCCCTGTAGTTTAGTGCCTCGTTTCTGTTTTCCTTTCTTTAAATATGGGGACACATTAGCTGTCTTGCCATTTCTCAGTAGATGCCCAGTTTCAAGGGATGTGTTGAAGATTGTGGTTTAGAGCACACACACAGCCATCTCTGCTCCTTCTTCTAAGGACCCATGGGGAGATGATGTCCCGGTCCCATCGCCTTTGAGGTGTCCAAGGTCACTTAAGAGCTTCTTTCACCCTCCTCCCTCAGTTGTTCGTATGTCATCCAACACTTTTGGTAATATTCCCTCTTGATGTTCCCATCTGTTCGGTCTGTCCATCCCACAGCCCTTCCTGTCTCTAGCTGTAAAAACGTCCTTAAATCTCCTGTTCAGCTCCTCACATACCACCTATTCATTTCTTGTGAGTTCTCCACCGCTTCTGTCCTTAATCTGATCACCTGGTCTTGGACGTTGTTCTTCCTCGTATGTGCTATACAACAGTTTCGGGTCTGTTCTTGATTCTCGATGCTATGTCATTTCATACTGTCGCTGGTCCTCCCTCCCTCCTTACCTGTGCGTACTCTTCCTGGCTCTGCGACTTATCTCCCTATTTCGTGTGTTCTCTGCCTTCTGTACTTTTTTTTCATTCTTCTTAGCAACTTGGTTTTTGCCTCCTTGCACCTTTGGGTGAACCATGGGCTCATCCTGGCTTTTTCATTATTCCTGTTTTCCTTGGGTACAAACCTCTCCTCAGCTTCCTTGCACATTGTTGCTACATATTCCATCATCTCATTAACTGGTTTCCCTGCCAGTTCTCTGTCCCACTGAACCTCGTTCAGGAAGTTCCTCATTCCGGTGTAGTCCCCTTTCTTGTAGTTTGGTTTCAATTGTCCTGGCCTTCCTGCTTCCCCCTACACTTGTAGCTCTACTGTGTATGCGAAGCTCAAAACCACATGATCGCTGGCCCCAAGGGGTCTTTCATATGTGATGTCCTCAATATCTGCACTACTCAAGGTGAATACTAAGACCAGTCTTGCTGGTTCATCCTCTCCTCTCTCTTTTGTAGTGTCCCTTACGTGTTGGTACATGAAGTTTTATAGTGTGTGTGTGTGTGTGTGTGTACTCACCTAGTTGTACTCACCTAGTTGAGGTTGCGGGGGTCGAGTCCGAGCTCCTGGTCCCGCCTCTTCACTGATCGGCACTAGGTCACTCTCCCTGAGCCGTGAGCTTTATCATACCTCTGCTTAAAGCTATGTATGGATCCTTCCTCCACTACATCACTTCCCAAACTATTCCACTTACTGACTACTCTATGGCTGAAGAAATACTTCCTAACATCCCTGTGATTCATCTGTGTCTTCAGCTTCCAACTGTGTCCCCTTGTTACTGTGTCCAATCTCTGGAACATCCTGTCTTTGTCCACCTTGTCAATTCCTCTCAGTATTTTGTATGTCGTTATCATGTCCCCCCTATCTCTCCTGTCCTCCAGTGTCATCAGGTTGATTTCCCTTAACCTCTCCTCGTAGGACATAACTCTTAGCTCTGGGACTAGTCTTGTTGCATACCTTTGCACTTTCTCTAGTTTCTTTACGTGCTTGGCTAGGTGTGGGTTCCAAACTGGTGCCGCATACTCCGATATGGGCCTAACGTACACGGTGTACAGGGTCCTGAATGATTCCTTATTAAGATGTCGGAATGCTGTTCTGAGGTTTGCTAGGCGCCCATATGCTGCAGCAGTTTTTTGGTTATGGGGCCTTAGGAGATGTGTCTGGTGTTATACCACCCAAGTCTTTTCCTTGAGTGAGGTTTGTAGTCGGCCCCCCTAGACGTACCCGTCTGCGGTTTTTTCCCCTTCCCCCAATCTTCATGACTTTGCACTTGGTGGGGTTGAACCCCAGGAGCCAATTGGCTGGACATTTTAGCCTGTCCAGACCCCTTTTGTAGTTCTCCTGGTTTCGATCGAGTGAATTTTCTTTCATCAACTTCACGCATCTGAAAAACGGGGACCCCTCAGAGCATACCTTCAGTCTGTCTTTCACAAATCCCAGAAACGCACGGGTCCTAGGATGACCCCCCGGTGGGTTTTGTGTTTGTGTGTTGTATCACCTGTTGTACTCCCTATTGGGGGTTGCCTTCAGGAGATGTCCTGGGGTTTACTCCCCCCAAGATCTTTTTCCTTGAGTGGGGGTTTGTAGCCACCCCCCCCAGACGTACTCCGTCTGCGCTTCTTTGCCCTTGGTGTGGTGTGTGTTTTTTAAAATCATTTTTTTCCGATCAGACATTTAAAATTTTTCATCCCCACCTTTGAAATAAAAAATTAATATTTACTGTTAATTTAATTACAGTATGGAGTAAAAATGATATTCATTCGAATAAAACGTTCCGGGACATTGGGGCGGTTGAATATGGAATTTACAACCCAGATTGGACTACCTTTCCATAAACATGAGAGGAATGTGTTACCAGTTATGTCTCCCCTGTTTGTGGTTGCATGGTCGTTCACAGCCCCGGGCCCCCGCGTCAGAGTATGGTCCCGCCGGGAGCTGGGTTTACCACTGTTTGTTTTTGTATGTCAACCCCCACAAGCGCTGTGCTCCCTGATGTTTTACCACTGTGGGTTATGTCACGGGTAACACCACTGGAGCACTTGCTTCCTGTGAGTGGTTTACCACGAGGTTATTGTCACGTAGCACCACTTAGATACTGTACTCCCTAATTGTACTACCAAATTGTGGTTGCAGGGGTCGGCTCAGCCCGGGCCCCGCCCTTCACGATCGTACTGGATCCTCTCTTTCCTCTCTTCCTAGCTTTGTTATCCTTTTCTTAAACTATTATGGTTCCTCCTCCCTACTTACTTGCTAGGTAACTTGCTGACAATCTATGACAAGAAATATTTCCCTACGTCCTGGACCGTTGAGTTTTCAGTTTCCCAGTTGTCCCCTTGTCCCTGGTCCCCCCTCTGAAAAACCTATCTTGTCCACCCTTTTCTATTCCCCGCAGTATCTTTTATGCGTTTCATTCTCCCCCGACCCTTTTGTCCTCCAGTGTCGTCAGTCCGATTTCCCCCTTACCTTTCTCGTACGCATTTTCCCCCGGCTCTGGGATAGCCTTGTTGCAAACCCCCGTACTTTTCTAACTTCTTGAGTGCTTACCAGGTGTGGGGGTTCCCGACTGGTGCGCATATCCATATGGGCCAAACACAGTGTACAGGTCTTTAACATTCCCTTTTTAAGGTACGGAACGCTATTCAGGTTTTTCCCGGGGCCCGTTTCTGCAGCGGTTTTTTGGTTTATTGTCCCCCGGTGATGTGTGGTGTTATGGTCCCCAAGGTTTTCTCCCTGAGTGAGGTCTGTAGTTTTGTCCACCCAGCCCCATACTTGTTGCGGTCTTTTTTGCCCCCCCCCAATCTTTATGACATGCATTTGGCTGGATTTAATTCGAAAGGCCCGTTACTGGCCAATGTCCACCTCTCCAGGTCTCTTTGCGTCCTGCCTCATCCCCGTCCCCATTAATTCTTCTCATCAACTTCACGTCATCTGCGAACAGTGACACTTCAGAGTCTTTTCCCTTTCCTCATGTCGTTCACATATATCAAAAATAGCACTGGTCCTTGGGAACTGACCCCTGTGGGACCCCGCTCATAACAGGCGCCCCTGTGATACCTCTTCACGTACCATGACTCGTTGCTGCCCCCCTGTCAGGTATTCCCTTTTTCCATTGCAGTGCCTCCTTTTACGTGTGGCTGATCCTCCAGCTTCTGCACTAATCTCTTGTGGGGAACTGTGTCAAAGGCCTTCCTGCAGTCTAGGAAAAACGCAATCTACCCAACCCTCTCTCTCTGTCTTACTTCTGTTACCTTGTCATAAAACTCCAGGAGGTTTGTGATACAAGTTTTTGCCTTCCATGAACCCATGCTGGTTTTCTTTTATAATTTTGTTCCTTTCCAGGTGTTCGGACCACTCTCCTCTGATAATCTTCTCCATGACTTTGCACACAATACATGTCAGAGACACAGGTCTGTAGTTTAGTGCCTCGTTTCTGTTTTCCTTTTTTTAAATATGGGGACTACATTAGCTGTCTTCCATTTCTCAGTAGTTGCCAGTTTCAAGGGATGTGTTGAAGATTGTGGTTAGAGGCACACACACCCATCTCTGTCCTTCTCTAAGGACCCATGGGGAGATGTTGTCCCGGTCCCATGCCTTTGAGGTGTCAAGGTCACTTAAGAGCTTTTTTCCCCCTCCTCCTCAGTTGTTCGTATGTCATCCAACATTTGTTGGTATTTCCCTCTTGATTTTCCCCTTCTGTTCTGTCTTCCCCACAGCCCTTCCTGTCTCTACTGTAAAAAACTTCCTTAAATCTCCTGTTCAGCTCCTCACATACCTCCTGATCATTTCTTGGAGTTCTCCACCTTCTGTCCTTAATCTGATCACCTGGTCTTTGACGTTGTCTTCCTCCTGATGTGGCTATACAACAGTTTCGGGTCTGTCTTGTTTCTCGATGCTATGTCATTTTCATACTGTCGCGGGGCCTCCCTCCTTACCTGTGGTACTCTTCCGGCTCTGCGACTTATCTCCCTATTTTTTTGTTTTCTCTGCCTTCTGTACTTTTTCCATTCTTATTGCACTTTGTTTTTGCCTCCTTACACCGTCGGGTGAACCAGGGGCTTGTTCTGGTCTTCCGTTGTTACTGTTGCCCTTGGGAATGAACTTTTCCACTGCCTCCTTGCATTTTGTTGCTACATATTCCATCATTTCATTTACTGGCTTTCCTGCCAGTTCTCTGTCCCACTGGACCTCCCGCAGGAAGTTCTTCAACCCTATGTAGTCCCTCTTTTATAGTCAGGCTTTTCCATTCTACCCCTGTTATTCTCTCCACTTCCCAGCTCTACTATGTATTCAAAGCACAGAACCACGTGGTCGCTAGCTCCTAGGGGACTCTCATACTTGATGCCTCAATGTTGAGCTGCCCAGGGTGAACACAAGGTCCAATTTTGTGGTTCATCCTCCCCTCTCACTCTGGTAGTGTCCTTAACATGTTGGTGCATGAGGTTTTCCAGCACCACGTCCAACATCCTGGCTCTCCATGTTTCGGGACCCCATGTGGCTCCAGGTTTTCCCAGTCAAACTCCCTGTGGTTGAAATCCCCCATAACCAGCAACTTTGCTCTGCTGGAGTGAGCCTTTTTTTGCCACTCAGCAAGTGTGTCCACCATTGCTCTGTTGCTCTCTTCATATTCCTCTCTTGACCTCCTGCAGTTCTGTGGTGGATTATACATCACTGCAATGACCACTTTGTGTTCCCCCGACTGAAGTGTACCTGCTATGTAGTCTCTTTCTCCGTCTCATCTATTCCTTCCCTTTTCTCGAATTTCCATCTGTTTTTTACGAGCAGACAACCCCACCTCCCCCCCTGCCCCTTCTTTTCTTTCCTCATGATCTGGTATCCTGGTGGGAAGATTGCATCTGTTATTGTCTCCATGAGTTTTGTTTCTGTAACTGCTATGATGTCTGGGGACTTCTCATTGATTCTTTCTTGCCATTCCTCATGTTTATTCGTTAATCCATCTGCATTTGTGTACCAAACCTTCAACTTCTGTTCTAAAAACTGTAACTGTGGTGCGGGGGTGGAAACAGAGGGGTCGGTGTGTGATGGTTGGTTTGGATTGTTCAGTTGCCTTGGGGGTGTCGTGGCTGGAGTCCTTCTGCAGGTGTTTCTGGGGGGTGCGCTTGTCCTCCATTGATCCTGGGTCATTCTGCTCTCCTTTTTCATTTCCTCCCATTTCTCCTTTCGTTTTTGAACTCTCTCTTTCATGTCTTCCTTTCGTCCTGTGTTCTGTCTCGGGCGAGGTACACACTCCGGAACTCCTGCTTGCCTCTCAGCCGTGCTTTCTCCTGCAGGATCATGGTTTCGGTTGATTCTGCCTTGAAAATTACTTTGAGAGGCCGATTCCTTTTCTTTGTGAACCACCCAATTCTCCGAAAATTTGCCACCTGGGTCATGTCCCCCTCGCCTATCACCTTCATGATGTCTTCAATCGCTTTTTTTCTCCTCCTGCTTTCTTTCATCATAAGTTTCCCCTTTTGCTTCGTCTAGCCCATAGACAAACACGGATCTTTTCCCTTTCCACCTCCCACTGTGACTCCCATTGCATCCTCTGATGGTTTTAGTTCCTTCCCATGGAGTGTTCCCTTTCCCTTTAGTCCCTTCCTCGTTATGGCCCCTATGCTTCTTGGTTTATCCTTCCTGCTCACCTGCTCCTGGCTCACACAGGTATCTGGTAAGGTCCTTGCACATGTCCTAGTTCCTTCGATGTCTTCCAACCTCTCTTTCTGTCCTAGTGTGCTCCCTGTCTTTGTTTTGGCCCCATGTGGGTTTGACAGGACCTCTGCATTTAGTTTAGTTTCCATTTCTTCCTTCAGACCTGTTGTCTTGTTTTAATTTAGCCATTGCGATGCTACTTCTGTAATAATCTTTGTCTCTGTGCTGTTTCAGATGTCTCAGCTCCTCTTCTAATCTCTCTATCTTGATTTCTGCTTCTGTGGCCTGTTGCTTCCACCTTCTGCATTCTGCTGCTAACCTCTCTTCCATCTTCCTTTCCAGCTCATCTAGTCTCCTTCCCCAGTCTTCCCCCCTTTTTTTGAGCTCTATCTCCCATTCCTCCCTCTCAGATTCGTCCTTGGAACCCCTTGTCCTCATCCTGTGCTACCTATGATGTGTTTACCACCGTTGGTTTTTATCACTGCCATCACAACTGTGTCAGGCTGTTTCTGCCCTTTTTGCTACCCTTCTCTACCACTGCTGTTATTTTCACTACATTCATCCACTCATCCAGAAGAAGCACTCATTCCCATATTCATAAAAATTGAGCATTTGCAGCGTTACAACAACTCTCTCTCTCTCTCTTTCTCCCATGTACCTTTGCATAACAAATTCACTAACATCAAGAGATTGGTTTTTTAAAAAAAACATGTTACTAAAATATTCTTGTCTATACATTACAGGTCCAAGGTTTTAATTCCCAGGTCTAGAGTCTGAACACCCAGGTCCCAGGTCCTAGAATTTAGGTCTGAAAATCCATGTCACAGTTCATTGGTCTCAGGCCTCAGTGTTGCCAAATGCAAAAAGTAAGCAAAACTTTCAGTGTTTGTGAACGTGAGCTCAGCGTTGTGCTCGACGTCGACACAAATCCCACTGTCCATAATGTTGAAAAAATGTCACAGGTGCAGAAAAAGATTTTATTGTGAAAACGTTTCGCTCTTTAAAGGTTTTCATCAAATCAGTGCGATGGATGGAGGACCAGACCACTGAAAACTTCCCTGGCTTTAACCGCACCTCACCTACGGTTCTCACTCCACCAGTGTATTCCTCAAGCTTGCTCACCAAGTGAGAGATTGTCTATGTAAAGTTTCCTTCCTTCTCTGTGTCCTTGCGTTGCAAAACATTTTATAATTTTATGTCAAAGTTACGAATAACTAAGGAGAAAAAGTGAAGTTGGAAAGGGGAAAGGAAAAAGTGACATGATAATATTGGATTTGTGGTTTACATTAAACACAGTGGTCAATAAAAGTCGCAATACCCTGGCTGGAAAATTCTCATTTAATCTAAAAACTAGAGAGAGAAAATGTAGATAACCGTCTCCTTTTGTACTGAACAATTATCTCTGCTTGATAAACATTCAAAACAAAACCGAGACGTTCGAATGAAGTTTCTCTTCTAGGCAAGAGTTCGTAGTGAAAACTTGTATAAGAGAAAGTATGTGTCTATGTTTTTTAAATTTTAAAAGGCATATTGACGGCGTATAGAGGGAGACAGCAGTGTTACTAGTATTGTTAACGTTGTGTAACACCAGAAAGATATTTTATACAATCATAAACGCTATACGCAGAAAACACCAGTCATTACACACTAACACACTGTTACACACATTACAACAGCTATACATAACTTGTATCAAATATACTAGTTATTATGAGAAAATTCCAAATTATGAAATAAATAACTATGAAACATAAATAGTAGAATCAAATTTACAATGAGTGTCGTCTGCATGGTAGTCTGGCTAGACGAGTACTTCTTGTCTGGCTGCTCTTACGTGTCGAGTGACGTCCAGCAAGTATAATTACATTGAGCACAATTTTGTGTCCTTCCCTTAATTTTACCTTTCTGTATATAATGATGTTAAAACACTTGTGTTCTAATATCATATATGGACAGTGCTCCGTGGATTGAAAAATTATATGCATACATTTATTTGTTTATTTACATTTTGCTTATTCACTGAAACATCAATTCACGACATATGTTTCGAGTCTAAATTACTGTGTCATCAGACCCTGCTATACAATATACTGGTCATCAGACACTGTACAACATTACTGTGGTCATCAGACCACTGTACAACATTACTGTGTCATCAACACTGTACAACATTATGTGTCATTCAGACACTGTACAAACATTACTGTGTTCATCAGACACTGTACAAACCATTACTGTGACATCAGACACTGTACAACATTACTGTGTCATCAGACACTGTACAACATTACTGTGTCATCAGACACTGTACAACATTACTGTGTCATCAGACACTGTACAACATTACTGTGTCATCAGACACTGTACAACATTACTGTGTCATCAGACACTGTACACATTACTGTGTCATTCACATAAACTTGTACAACAATACTGTGTCATCAGACACTGTACAAGACATTACTGTGTCATCAGACACTGTAAACATTACTGTGTCATCACTACACTGTACAAAATTACTGTGTCATCCTATCTGTACAAATTACTGTGTCATCATACACTGTACAACATTACTGTGTCATCATACACTGTACAAAATTACTGTGTCATATACACTGTACAAATTACTGTGTCATCATACACTGTACAAACATTACTGTGTCATATACACGTTACAACATCTAGAAGATCAGCTATAAAGAACCTGACTTAACCTATGCCTTAAAACATTATATTATTATAAGTATTAAGGAAAGATAAAAAAAATATGAACTAGCAATAGAGTAAGAGAGTTACTTTGTTTCTAGTTTTTTATATTTATTTTCTTGATTTTTGGAAGAAAGCAGAGCTCGTCTGTCCGTATTTCAAAGGTCTCTTGTGTTCCAATGTGAGGGGAAAAGTTCATCAGATAAGAGTAGCAAGCGAGTATATGGTGACGATAGTTTGATTGCCGGCTGCTTGTTAACACACGTAAAGTAACTCACAATACCAATACATAAATACAGAGAAGCAGTAGTATAACACACAAGTATAGTAAATTATTAGAACAATAAGTAAGATTGAACTTAAGAACAATAAGTAAGATTGAACTTAAGAACAATAAGTAAGATTGAACTTAAGAACAATAAGTAAGATTGAACTTAAGAACAATAAGTAAGATTGAACTTAAGAACAATAAGTAAGATTGAACTTAAGAACAATAAGTAAGATTGAACTTAAGAACAATAAGTAGATTGAAATTTAAGAACCAATAAAGTAAGATTGAACACTAAGAAACAATAAGTAAGATTGAACTAAGGAACAATAAGTAAGTAAGATTGACATAGAACAATAAGTAAGATGAACTTAAGAACAATAAGTAAGATTGAACTTAAGAGCAATAAGTAAGATTGACTAAGAACAATAAGTAAGATTGACTTAAGAAAACAATAAGTAAGATTGACTTAAGAACATAAGTAATGATTGAACTTAAGAACAATAAAGTAAGATTGAAATAAGAACAATAAGTAAGATTGAACTTAAGAAACAATAAGTAAGATTGAACTTAAGATACAATAAGTAAGATTGAACTTAAGAGCAAAAAAGTAAGATTGTAACTTAAGAACAATAAGTAAGATAGAACATAAGAACAATAAGTAAGATTGAACTTAAGAACAATAAGTAAGATTGAACTTAAGAACAATAAGTAAGATTGAACTTAAGAACAATAAGTAAGATAGAACATAAGAACAATAAGTAAGATTGAACTTAAGAACAATAAGTAAGATAGAACATAAGAACAATACAGCAATACACAATAAAAATGCTGTAGAACAGTTCAGTATTACATAATAAAAATACAGTAACATACAGTAGAACAGCACAGTAATATATAATGGAAATACAGTAAAATACAGTAGAACAGTGCAGTAATACATAAAAATACTGTAGCATGCAGTAGAACAGTACAGTAAATACATAAAAATACAGTTAAAATACAGTAGAACAGTGCAGTAATACATAAAAATACAGTAACATACAGTAGAACAGTGCAGTAATACATAAAAATACAGTAACATACAGTAGAACAGTGCAGTATTTAATACATAAATACAAGTGAACATACAGTAGAACAGTGCAGTAATACATAAAAATACAGTAACATACAGTAGAACAGTGCAGTAATACATAAAAATACAGTAACATACAGTAGAACAGTGCAGTAATACATAAAAATACAGTAACATACAGTAGAACAGTGCAGTAATACATAAAAATACAGTAACATACAGTAGAACAGTACAGTAATACATAAAAATACAGTAACATACAGTAGAACAGTACAGTAATACATAAAAATACAGTAACATACAGTAGAACAATACACAAGTACCGCACAAGAACATACAAAACAACACAGTAAAATAGGGAGGAAAACACTGGAGCCAGCAACAAACTAATACATAAAACAACAAACAGTATTAGATACATTAACAAAGTTGTAGCAGCCAGGTTGTAGGATCCACACCTGACATGAAGAGTTGTAGCAGCCAGGTTGTAGGATCCACACCTGACATGAAGAGTTGCAGCAGCCAGGTTGTAGGATCCACACCTGACATGAAGAGTTGTAGAGGCCAGTTGTAGGATCCACACCTGACATGAAGAGGTTGTATAGCGCCAGGTTGTAGGGATCCACACCTGACATGAAGAGTTGTAGCAGCGTTGTAGGATCCAACCTGACATGAAGAGTTTGTAGCAGCCAGGTTGTAGGATCCACACCGGGCATGAAGAGTTGTCCATAGCAGGCCAGGTTGTAGGATCCACACCTGACATGAAGAGTTGTAGCAGCCAGGTTGTAGAATCCACACATGACATGAAGAGTTGTAGCAGCCAGGTTGTAGGATCCACACCTGACATGAAGAGTCTCGTACTAGCCAGGTTGTAAGATCCACACTGACATGAGAGTTGTAAGCAGCAGGTTGTAGGGATCCGCATGACATGAAGAGTTGTAGCAGCAGGTTGTAGGACCACACCTGACATGAAGAGTTTAGCGGCCAGGTTGTAGGATCCTCACCTGACATGAAGAGTTGTTAGCAAAGCTGGTTGTAGGATCCACAACTGACATGAGAGCTGTAGCAGACAGGTTGTAGGATCCACACCTGGACATGAAAGAGTTGTAGCAGGGGGGCCAGGATTGTAGGATCACACCTGACATGAAGACGTTGTTAGCAGCCAGGTTGTAGGATCCACACCTGACATGAAGAGCTGTAGCAGCCAGGTCTGTGGATCCACACCGACATGAAGAGTTGTAGGCAGGTTGTTAGGATCCTCACCGACATGAAGAGTTGGTAGCAGCAAGAAGTTGTAGGACCGCACCTGACATGAAGAGCTGTAAGCAGCCAGGTTGTAGGATCCACACCTGACATGAAGCGTTTTGTAGCAGCCAGGTTTAGGATGCCACACCTGGACATGAAGAGTTGTAGCAGCCAGGTTGTAGATCCTCACCTGAGACATGAAGAGTTTGTAAGCAGCCAGGTTGTTTAGGATCCACACCTGACATGAAGTGTTTGTAGCAGCCAGGTTGGTGGTCCACACTGACATGAAGAGTTTGTTAGTAGCAGCAGATTGTAGGATCCACACCTGACATGAAGAGTTGTTGCACCCAGGTGTAGGCAACTGACATGAGAGTTGTAGCAGCAGGTTGTAGGATTCCACACCTGACATGAAGAGTTGTGCAGCCAGGTTGTAGGTCCACACCTGACATGAAGAGTTGTAGCGACCAGGTTGTAGGATCCACACCTGACATGAAGAGTTGTAGCAGCAGGTTGTAGGATCCACACCTGACGTCAAGAGTTGTTTAGGCGGCCAGGTTGTAGGATCCACACCTGACATGAGAGTTTGTAGCAGCCAGGTTGTAGGATCCACACCTGACTGAGAGTTGTAGCAGCCAGGTTGTAGGATCCACACCTGACATGAAGAGTTGTAGCGACCAGGTTGTAGGATCCACACCTGACATGAAGAGTTGTAGCGACCAGGTTGTAGGATCCACACCTGACATGAGAGTATAGCAGCCAGGTTGTAGGGAATCCACACCTGACATGAAGGGGTTGTAGCAGCCAGGTTGGAGGATCCACACCTGCCTATGAAGAAGCTGAGCAGCAGGTTGTAGGATCCACACCTGACATGAGAGAGTTGTAGCGACCAGGTTGTAGGATCCACACCTGACATGAAGAGTTGTAGCGACCAGGTTGTAGGATCCACACCTGACATGAAGAGTTGTGGCACCAGGTTTTTAGGATCCATCACCTGACATGATAGAGTTGTAGCGGCCAGGTTGTGGAATCCACACCTGACATGAAGAGCTGTTAGCAGCCAGGTTGTAGGATCCCACACCTGACTTGAAAGAGTGTAGCGGCAGGTGTAGGATCATTCTGACATGAAGAGTTGTAGCATCCGGTTGTGATCCTCACCTGAAATGAAGAGTGTGCGCAGTTGTGTAGGATCCCACCTGACATGAAGAGTTGTAGCAGCCAGGTTGTAGGATCCACACTGACATGAAAGAGTTGTAGCAGCCCAGGTTGTAGGATCCACACCTGACATGAAGAGGTTGTAGCGGCAGGTTGTAGGATCCACACTGACATGAAGAGTTGTAGCGCCAGGTTGTAGGATCCACACCTGACATGAAGAGTTGTTGTTAGCAGCCAGGTTGTAGGATCCTCACCTGACATGAAGGGTATACTCTCAGGTGTAGGATCCACACTGACATGAAGAGTTGTAGCAGCCAGGTTGTAGGATCCTCACCTGACATGTAGGTTGTGCAGCCAGGTTGTAGGATCCACACCTGATATGAAGAGTTGTAGCAGCCAGGTTGAAGGATCCACACATGACATGAAGATGTTGTAGCAGGCCAGGTTGTAGGATCCACACCTGACATGTAGGTTGTAGCAGCCAGGTTGTAGGATCCACACCTGACATGCAATAGTTGTATCAGCCAGGTTGTAGGATTCCACACCTGACTGAAGAGGTTGTGCAAGCAGCCAGGTTGTAGGATCACACCTGACATTGAAGAGTTGTTGCGCCAGGATGTAGGGTCCACACCTGACATGATGAGTGTAGCAGCCAGGTTGTAGGATCCACACCTGACTGAAGAGTAATGTAGCAGCCTGGTTGTAGGATCCACACCTGACATGAAGAGTTTTGTAGCAGCCAGGTTGTAGGATCCAAACCTGACATGTGAAGAGTTGATAGCAGCAGGTTGTAGGATCACACCTGACATGAAGAGTTGTAGCAGCCAGGTTGTAGGATCCACACCTGACATGAAGAGTTGTAGCAGCCAGGTTGTAGGATCCACACCTGACAATGAAGAGTTGTAGCAGGCCAGTTTGTGGATCAACACCTGACTGAAGAGTTGTTTGTAGCCAGCCAGGATGGTAGGATCCACACCTGACATGAAGAGTTGTAGCGGCCAGGTTGTAGGATCCACACTGACATGAAGAGTTGTTAGCAGGCCAGGTTGTAGGAACACACCTGTCATGAAGAGTTGTAAAGCGGCCAGTTGTAGGATCCCACACCTGACATGAAGAGTTTGGTAGCGGCGGTTGTAGGATTCAACACCTGACATGGAAGGAGTTTGTTAGCAGCCAGGTTGTAGGATCCACACCTGACATGAAGAGTTGTAGCTGCCAGGTTGTAGGATCCACACCGGACATGAAGAGTTGTAACGGCCAGGTTGTAGGATCCACACCTGACATGAAGAGTTGTAGCGGCCAGGTTGTAGGATCCACACCTGACATGAAGAGTTGTAGCAGCCAGGTTGTAGGATCCACACCTGACATGAAGAGTTGTAGCAGCCAGGTGGTTAGGATCCACACTGACATGAAGTGTTGTAGCAGCCGGTTGTAGGATCCACACCTGACATGGAAGAGTTGTGCAGGCCCCAGGTTTGTAGGATCCAACACCTGCCATGAAGAGTTGTAGCGGCCAGGTTGTAGGATCCACACCTGAATGAGAGTTTGTTGTAGCAGCCAGGTTGTGGATCCCACCTGACTTGAAGAGTTGTAGCAGCCAGGTTGTAGGTATCCACACCTGACATGAAGAGTTGTAGCAGCCAGGTTGTAGGATCCTCACCTGACATGAAGAGTTGTAGCAGCAAGGTTGTAGGATCCACACCTGACATGAAGAGTTGTAGCAGCCAGGTTGTAGAATCCACACCTGACATGAAGAGTTGTAGCAGCCAGGTTGTAGGATCCACACCTGACATGAAGAGTTGTAGCAGCCAGGTTGTAGGATCCACACCTGACATGAAGAGCTGTAGCAGCCAGGTTGTAGGATCCACACCTGACATGAGAGTTGTAGCCGCCAGGTTGTAGGAACCACACCTGACATGAAGAGTTGTACTAGCCAGGTGTAGGATCCACACCTGACATGAAGAGTTGTTAGCAGCAGTTGTAGATCCACCACCTGACATGAAGAGTGTAGCAGCCAGGTTGTAGGAACCACACCTGTAATGAAGAGTTGTAGCAGCCAGTTGTAGGATCCACACCTGACATGAAGAGTTGTAACAGCCAGGTTGTAGGATCCACACCTGACATGAAGAGTTGTAGCGGCCAGGTTGTAGGATCCACACCTGACATGAAGAGTTGTAAACAGCCAGGTTGTAGGACTCCACACCTGGACATGAAGAGTTGTAACAGCCAGGATGTAGGATCCACACCTGACATGAAGAGTTGAGCAAGCCAGGTGTAGGATCCACACCTGAATGCAAGAGTTGTAGCGGCCAGTTGTAGGATCCAAAACCTGACATGAAGAGTTGTAACAGCCAGGTTTAGGATCCACACTGACATGAAAGAAGTTGTAACAGCCAGGTTGTAGGATCCCACACCTGATAATATTTTTCGTCTAGAGGTAGAAGTCTCACAGTTCTTGTATTATTTTTCTTGCGGAGATATTTTATGTGATTGTCATTGTGAATTATTTTTTAAACTTAGGAAGGTGAGAAAAGTGAAACACTGAAAAATAAGAAGTAGGAAGAGACTTTAATTGTTCAGTAATTATTTCTGGTGACTTCTTCCATCCATAGGACGTTCGTGTCTTTTTTGCTTTATCCAAGACAAGTTTATTTCAATTGTCTCTTCTATACACTCCTTCACATTTCATGTGAAGAAATGGGAAGGCAGCTACTTACACTTAAGAATTTCCTCATTTCCTCTCATTTCCTGTGTAAAATAATAGAAATTTTACATATGTCTGAGGACAGCACAGATATGTCATATGAATGTGCACACATGTGTGAGACAGCGCAGATTTATGTGATGAGAATGAGCAAACATGTGTGAGGACAGCGCGATATGAGCATATGAGAATGTGCACACAAGTGTGAGACAGCGCAGATTATGTGCATTGACCATGTGCACACATGTGTGAGACAGCGCCAGATATGTGCATGAGAATTGTGCACCACAATGTGTGAGAAACAGCGCAGATATGCGCATGATAATGTGCACCACAAGTGTGAGTGCTATAAGGCTCAGAATATTAAAACACATAAGTGTGCTTGGGAATTTGTATTTACATACTTGTTGTAATTTACGTGCCTGCTTGTATGTGTGTGTGTGTGTACTCACCTATTTGTGGGTGCAGGGGTCGAGCTCTCAGCTCCTGGCCCCGCCTATCACTGACCGTACTGGGTCCTCCCTCTCCCCGCCTCCATGGCTTCATATACCTCGTCTTAAAACTATGTATGGTTCCTGCCTTCCACTACATCACTTGCCAGATTATTCCACTTTCTAACAACTCTATGGCTGAAGAATCATCCTAACATCCTTTGACTCATCTGAGTCTTCAGTTTCAATTGAGGCCCATTGTTTTTATGTCGTTATCATGTCTCCCTGACCTCCGTCCTCCAGTGTTGATCAGGCCGATTTCCCTTACTCCAAAACCCCCCCCCCCCCCTTTCTTCGTTGGATAATTCCCCTTAAACTCTGGAAACCAGCCTAGTTACAATTATATCTCTTTGCACATTCTCTAATTTTTTTGACGTGCTAGACCAGGTGGAGGTTCCAAACTGGATGCTGCGTACTCCAATATGAGCCTGTTGTACACAGTGTCAGTCTTGAATTGATTCATTTCTGACGTAATCGGAACCATTCTCAGGTTTGCAAGGCAGCCCATTGCCGCAGCAGTTACTGGTTAATGTGTGCTCGGATGATGTTCTCGGTATTAAGCTCACCCCTAGATCTCCTGAGTGAGGTTTGCAGTCTTGGCCACCTAGCCTAATACTCTGTCTGCGAGTCTTCTTTGCCTTTTCCGATCTTCATGGGACTTTGCATTTGGCGGTGGCCTAAATTCTAAGAGCAGTTGCTGGACCACACGCCAGCTGTCTAAGTCCTCTTTGTAGTTCTGTCTGATCGCATTTGATATAATTCTCCTCATTTATACTTCACATCATCTGCAAACAGGGACACTTTCTGAGTCTATCCCTTCCGTCATGCATTTCAAATATACCAGAACAGCACTCGTCCCAGGTCTGGCCCTGTCGGACCCTCTCGCAAAGGCTCCCACTTTGTACCTCATCACGTACGTAACTCGCTCTTGTCTCCCTGTCAGGTATTCTCTGCATCCATTGCAGTGCCCTTCTGTTTAGTGCTGATCCTCTAGCTTCTGCACTACTCTCTTGTGAGGAAAAAACTATGTCGGGCTTTGTTTGCTGTCAACCCACCCTCCCTCTCTTGTCTTTACTTCAGTTGCCTTGTCATAAAACTCCAATAGGCTTGTGGCACGGATTTACCTTCCATGAAACTGGACCGACTGTCGTTTATATATAGTTCCGTTCCAGGTGCTCCACATCTCTCCATGTATATCTTCTCCATTCAGGTTTGACATACATACACGTCAGTGTTTCTGGGTCTTTAGTTTAGTGCCTCGTTTCTGTCTCTTAAAGATGGGGGACTACATTTGCATCTTCCATATCTCAGTAGTTTGCAGTTTCAATAGATGTTTAGATGATTGTGGGTATGGCACACACAGTGTCTCTGCTCCCTCTCTAATAACGCCCATGGAGAGATGTTGTCCGGTCCCACCGCCTTAGAGGTATCAAATTACTTAGAAGCTTCTTCATCACTTCCTTCGGTTGTGTGTATTTCATTCCAAACACGTGTTGGCTTATCCCTTGTTTGGTGTTATACCCCTCTGCTTTGCCTTCCAGTGTCTCTTCTGGCCTCCTCTGTTAAATACTTCCTTTAATCCCGTGTTAAGTCTTTCACATACTTTATCGTTTCTATGTGAGCTGCCCCACTTCTTTCCTCATGCCTGATTACCTGATCCTTGACTGTATCGTCTTCCTCCTGCTGTAGCTATATAACGCGATTCCGGGATCCCCGCTTGACTGTCGATGCTTATGTCGTTTGCGAACTGCCGCTGGGCATACGCGTTTCTGGCTCGTCGACTAATCTCTTTGTTTTCCAGGGTCTTTTGCCTTCTGTACTTTTTCCATTATCTAGCGCTGTGTAGGTTTTGCCTTCCCAAACACACTGCTGATAAAAACCAGGGCTCGTATCTGGTCTTCCCATTATTGCTGGTAACCCTTGGGAACAAACCTTTCTCTGCCTCTTGCATTTTGTGTGAGCAGTCCATCATTTCGTGTACTGACTTTGTGTGTTTGTGTGTGCGTGTGTGTACTCACCTAGTTGTACTCACCTAGTTGAGGTTGCGGTTGTCAAGTCCGAGCTCTGGTCCCGCCTTCTTCACAGGTTGCTACTAGGTCACTCTCCCTGAACCATGAGCTTTATCATACCTCTGCTTATAAGCTTGTTATTGGATCCTGCTCCACGACATCGTTCCCAAAACTATTTCCACTTCCTGTCTACTCTGTGGCTGAAGGGAAAGGATGTTACGATAGTAACATCCCTAGGTGATTCATCTGCGTCTTCAACTTCCAACTGCGTCCCTTGTTACTGTGTCCAATTCTCTGGATACCTCCTGTCTTTGTTACCTTGTCAATTCCTCTCAGTATTTTGTATGTCGTGATCATGTCCCCTTATCTCTCTGTCCTACAGTGTCGTCAGGTTGATTTCCCTTAACCTCTCCTCGTAGGGACATACCTCCTTAGCTTGGGACTGTCCTGTTGCAATCCTCTGCACTTTCTCTAGTTCTTACGTGCTTGGCTAGGTGTGGGTTTCAAACTGGTGCCGATACTCCAATATGGGCCTAACGACACGGTTGTACAGGGCGTCTGAACGAGTCCTTATTAAGATGTCGGGAATTCTGTTCTGACAGGTTTGCTAGGCGCCCATATGCTGCGGCCGTTAATTTGGTTGATCTGCTCGTCAGGAGTTGTGCCTGGTGTTATACTCTACCCCAGATCCTTTTTTTGTAGTCTCTGGTCCCCTAGACTATACTCGTCTGCCCCGTCTTCTTTGCCCTTCCCCAATCTTCATGACTTTTGCACTTGGGGGGATTGAACTCCAGGAGCCAATTGCTGGGCCAGGTCTGAGCCTGTCAGATCCATTTGTACGTTCTTCCTGGTCCTTCGATCGAGTGATTCTTTCATCAACTTTCACGTCATCTGCAAAACAGGGGACACCTCAGAGTTATTCTTCCGTCATGTCGTCACAAATACCAGAAACAGCCACTGAGTCCTAGGACTGACCCCTGTGGGACCCCGCTGGGAGTCACAGGTGCCCACTCTAACACCTCGCCACGTACATGACTCGCTGCTGTCTTTCTGACAAGTATTCCCTGATCCATTTGTAGTGCCTTCCCTGTTATCCTGCTTGGTTCTCCAGTTTTTGCACCAATCTCTTGTGTGGAACTGTGTCAAACACCTTCTTGCAGTCCAAGAATATGCAATCCACCCCACCCTCTCTCTCTTGTCTTACTGCTGTCACCATGTCAAAGAACTCCAGTAGGTTTGTGACAGGATTTTCCGTCCCTGAATCCATATTGGCTGCTGTTGATGACATCATTCCTTTCTAGGTGTTCCACCACTCTTCTCCTGATAATCTTCTCCATGATTTTGCATACTATACATGTCAGTGACACTGGTCTGTAGTTTAGTGCTTCATGTCTGTCTCCTTTTTTAAAGATTGGGACTACATTTGCTGTTTTCCATGCCTCAGGCAATCTCCCTGTTTCGATAGATGCATTGAATATTGTTGTTAGGGGTACACATAGCGCCTCTGCTCCCTCTCTCAGGACCCATGGAGAGATGTTATCCGGCCCCATTGCCTTTGAGGTATCTAGCTCACTCAGTGTGTGTGTGTTGTGTGTGTTATATGTGTACTCACCTAATTGTACTCACCTAATTGTGGTTTGCAGGGGTCGAGACTCAGCTCCTGGCCCCGCCTCTTCACTGATCACTACTGGGTCCTCTCCCT
This sequence comes from Cherax quadricarinatus, assembly GCF_026875155.1. Lineage (NCBI taxonomy): Eukaryota > Metazoa > Arthropoda > Malacostraca > Decapoda > Parastacidae > Cherax > Cherax quadricarinatus. The sequence continues at coordinate 29,780,900 of NC_069431.1, forward strand.
CTCTCTGCTTCCTGAGCTTTGTCCTACCTCTTCTTCAAACCTATGTATGGTTCCTGGCTCCACTACTTCACTTGCTAGGCATTCCACTTGCTGACCAAATCTAATGACTGAAGAAATACTTCCTAACGTCCCTGTGACTCGTCTGAATTCTTCAGGTTCCAGTTTGTGACCCCTAGTCCCTGTGTCCCTTCACGGGAACATCCTATCTCAGTCCACCTTTTCTATTCCCCGCAGAATCTTGTATGTGTTATCGATTTCTCCCCTGACCCTTCTGTCCTCCAGAGTCGTCATCCGATTTCCCTTAATCGTTACCTCGTACTGACATTCCCTTTGAGCTCTGGGACTAGCCTGTTTGCAAACTCGATGTACTTTCTCTAACTTCCTGCGTGCTTGACCAGTTGTGGATTCCAGTACTGGTGCTGCATACACCAGTAATGGCCTAACATACACAGTGTCAGTATATTGAACGAATTCCTTATTAAGGTTATCGAACGCTATTCTCAGGTTTGCAGGGCGCCCGTATGCTGGCAGGCGGATTAATTTGGTGACGTGTGCCTCCGGTGATGTGCTCGTTGTTATTTCACCCCAAGGTCTATCTCCTGATTGAGGTCTGTAGGTCTGTGTCCCCTCCTAGCCTATACTCTGTCTGCGGTCTTCTTTCCCCTCCCCCAATTTTCATGACTTTGCATTTGGCTGGATTGAATTCGAGAAGCCAGTTACTGATCCACATGTCAGCCTGTCCAGTCTCTTTGCAGTCCTGCCTCATCCTCGTCCGATTTAATTCTTCTCATGAACTTCACGTCATCTGCGAACAGGGACACTTCAGAGTCTATTCCTTCCATCATGTCGTTCGCATATATCAAAAATAGCACTGGTCCTAGAACTGACCCCTGTGGGACCCCGCTCGTAACAGGCGCCCACTGTGATACCTCTTCACGTACCATGACTCGTTGCTGCCTCCCTGTCAGGTATTCCCTTATCCATTACAGTGCACTCCCTTTTACATGCGCCTGATCCTCCAGCTTCTGCACTAATCTCTTGTGGGGAACTGTGTCAAAGGCCTTCCTGCAGTCTAGGAAAACGCAATCTACCCACGCCTCTCTCTCGTGTCTTACTTCTGTTACCTTGTCATAAAACTCCAGGAGGTTTGTGATACAAGATTTGCCTTCCATGAACCCATGCTGGTTTTCATTTATAATCTTGTTCCTTTCCAGGTGTTCGACCACTCTCCTCGTGATAATCTTCATGACTTTGCACACAATACATGTCAGAGACACAAGTCTGTAGTTCAGTGCCTCGTTACTGTTTCCTTTCTTAAATATGGGGACTACATTAGCTGTCTTCCATTTCTCAGGAAGTTGCCCAGTATCAAGGGATGTGTTGAAGATTGTGGTTAGGGGCACGCACAGCATCTCTGCTCCTTCTCTAAGGACCCATGGGGAGATGTTGTCCGGTCCCATCGCCTTTTAGGTGTCAAGGTCACTTAAGAGCATCTTCACCTTCTCCTCAGTTGTTCGTATGTCATCCAACACTTGTTGGTATATTCCCTCTTGATGTTCCCTTCTGTGCTGTCTTACCACAGCCCTTCCTGTCTCTACTGTAAAAACTTCCTTAAATCTCCTGTTCAGCTCCTCACATACCTCCTGATCATTTCTTGTGAGTTCTCCACCTTCTGTCCTTAATCTGATCACCTGGTCTTTGACTGTTGTCTTCCGCCTGATGTGGCTATACAACAGTTTCGGGTCAGTCTTGATTCTCGATGCTATGTCATTTTCATACTGTCGCTGGGCCTCCCTCCTTACCTGTGCGTACTCATTCCTGGCTCTGCGACTGATCTCCCTATTTTCGTTTGTTCTCTGCCTTCTGTACTTTTTCCATTCTCTATTGCACTTTGTTTTTGCCTCCTTACACCGTCGGGTAAACCAGGGGCTCGCTCTGGTCTTCTCGTTGTTACTGTTGCCCTTGGGAATAAACCTTTCCACTGCCTCCTTGCATTTTGTTGTTACATATTCCATCATTTCATTTACTGGCTTTCCTGCCAGTTCTCTGTCCCACTGGACCTCCCGCAAGAAGTTCTTCAAACCCTATGTAGTCCCCCTCTTTCATAGTCAGGCTTTCCATTCAACTCCTCTTATTCTCTCACTTGCAGCTCTTCTATGTATTCAAAGCACAGAACCACGTGGTCGCTAGCTCCTAGGGGACTCTCATACTTGATGTCCTCAATGTCTGAGCTGCCCAGGGTGAACACAAGGTCCAATCTTGCGGGTTCATCCTCCCCTCTCACTCTGGTAGTGTCCTTAACATGTTGGTGCATGAGGTTTTCCAGTACCACGTCCAACATCCTGGCTCTCCATGTTTCGGGACCCCCATGTGGCTCCAGGTTTTCTCAGTCAATCTCCCTGTGGTTGAAATCCCCCATAACCAGCAACTTTGCTCTGCTGGAGTGAGCTGGAGTGTGTGTGTATGTGTGTGTGTGTGTGTGTGTGTGTATGTGTGTATGTGGGTGTTTGTATGTGTGTGTGTGTGTGGTGTGTGTGTGGTGTGGTGTGTGTGTGTGTATGTGTGTATGTGTGTGTGTGTGTGTATGTGTGTGTGTGTGTGTGTGGTGTGTTGTGTGTGTGTGTGTGTGTGTGTGTGTGTGTGTGTGTGTGCATATGTGTATGTGTGTGTGTGTAGGTGTGTGTGTGTGTGTGTGTGTGTGTGTGTGTGTGGTGTGTTGTGTGTGTGTGTACATATGTATGTGTGTGTGTGTTAGTTACCATTTGGTCCTAGGCACATGTCGATTAGACAATAGGCCTGTTGTATGTGCATGCGTGTATGTGTATGTGTGTGTGTGGTGTGTGATTGTGTGGTGTGTGTGGTTGTGTGTTTGGGTTTTGTGTGTGTGGGGTGGTGTGGTGTGTGTTGTGTGTGTGTGTGTGTGTGTATGGGTGTATAGGGGGGGTGTGTGTGTGTGTGTGTATGTGTGCGTGTACTCACCTAGTTGTACCACTAGTTGAGGTTGCGGGGTCGAGCCGAGCTCCTGGCCCCCGCGCGCGCGTTGCTGTGTGTGTGTGTGTGTGTGCGATTTGTGTGTGTGTGTGTGTGGTGTGTGTGTGTTTTGTGTGTGTTGTGTGTGTGTGTGTGTGTTTGTGTGTGTGTGTGTGTGTGTGTGTGTGAGTGTGTGAGTGATTGTTATTCCTTCATCTCTCATTAAAAAATTAAGAATCTTCTCATAGAAAAAACACATGAAACTCCTCATAGCAAACACATGAAACCCTCATAACAACATAAAAAAACTTCTAATAATAATAACATAAATTCCTTATATTAACAACTACTCCTAACAACTTAAACCTTCAAATTCAAGATCCTCGAAACTTCTTATTACATTTTTCTTGCTTCTCCAAGCGTCTTTTCTTAGCTCTCTCCTTCATATCAGCTTGTATGATTTTTATTCTCTTGATCAACAAACATTGCTGTTAACATTCTATTATGTTCAAGGATTTCTTTCCTTTCTTGGAGAATTTCCTGTCGCAGGATTTTCTCATTTTCCATTTTCTTCTTCCATTTTCTAATTTCCTCTAGAAGCAATCGTCGTTGTTCATCCATTGTGATCTAGTTGTGACTAATACTCTTCACAATGAATTCAGGTGAAATAATCAAACAGGTGAAATAATCAAACAGGTGGAGGTGGGGTTCGAACCCACGTTCTTTGTTGCAGAGTCGGATGCTTTACCAACTCGGCTTAGGGGGGTACTTTTGAAAAGTATATAAATTGATATTTATTCTACAATATTTCGTCAGAGTCATCAACTGAAACTCAGCTGATGACTGAACAATGATTGTCAGGAAGCGATGACTGAAGTGTAGTGACAATTATTAAGTACTGACTTGTGCAGTGTAGTGGTGTAGTGAAGTGCTTTGTAGTGATGTGTAGTGAAGTATGTGTGTATGTGTGTATGTGTGTGTGTGCGTGTGCGGTGTGTGTGTGTGTGTGTGTGTGTGTGGTGTGTGTGTGTGTGTGTGTGTGTGTTAGTTACCATTTGGTCCTAGGCACATGTCGATTAGACACTAGGCCTGTTTTTATGTGCATGCGTGTGTGTGTAGGTGTGTAAATCACCTAGTTGAGGTTGCGGGGGTCGAGTCCGAGCTCCTGGCCCCCGCCTCTTCACTGATCGCTACTAGGTCACTCTCCCTGAGCCGTGAGCTTTATCATACCTCTGCTTAAAGCTATGTATGGATCCTGCCTCCACTACATCGCTTCCCCAAAATATTCCACTCACTGACTCTCTGTGGCTGAAGAAATACTTCCTAACTCCCTGTGATTCATCTGTGTCTTCAGCTTCCAACTGTGTCCCCTTGTTACTGTGCCAATCTTGGAACATCCTGTCTTTGTCCCCTTGTCAATTCCTCTCAGTATTTTGTATGTCGTTATTTATGTCCCCCCTATCTCTCCTGTCTCCAGTGTCGTCAGGTTATTTCCTTAACCTCTCCTCGTAGGACATACCTCTTAGCTCTGGGACTAGTCTTGTTGCAAACCTTTGCACTTTCTCTAGTTTCTTCACGTGCTTGGTAGGTGTGGGTTCCAAAACGGGGCCCAAACGTACAGGGTGTAACAGGGTCCTGAATGATTCCTTATTAAGATGGGGAATGTGTTCTGGGTTTGCTAGGCCCCCCCCCATATGCTGCACAGTTATTTGGTTGATTGCGTTTCAGAAGATGTCCGGGTTATACTCATCCAAGTTTTTTTCCCTTGAGTGAGGTTTTGTTCTTGACCCCTAGACTGTACTCCGTTGCGGCCTTCTTTGCCCTTCCCCAATTTCATACTTTGACTTGGGGGGATTGAACCCCAGGAAGCCATTTGTGGCCCGGGTCGCAGCCTGTCCAGATCCCTTTGTATTTGCCTGGTCTTCGATCAGTGAATTCTTCCATAAAACTTCACGTCATCTGAAAAACGGGGAAACCCCTCAGAGTCTTTCCCTTCCGTCATGTCGTTCACAAATACCAAAAACGCACGGGGTCCGGGGACAGCCCCCGGGGGCCCCCGCTGGTCACAGGTGCCCACTCTGACATCGCCACGTCCGTGACTCGCTGCTGTCTTCCTGACAAGTATTCCCGATCATTTGTGCCTTCCCTTTTTCCCTGCTGGTCCCCCCTTTTTTTGCACCAATCTCTTGTGTGGAACGTGTCAAACGCCTTTTTTCGCCCAAGAAAAGGGAATCCCCCACCCCTCTCTCTCTTGTTTTCTGCTGTCCCCCATGTCATAGAACCCAGTAGGTTTGTGAACAGCATTTTTCCCCTCCCTAAACCTTTGGCTGCTGTTTATGGTGTTCCTTTCTAGGGTTCCACCACTCTTTTTCCTGATAATCTTCTCCATGATTTTTAAAACATAATGCAGTGACACTGGTCTGTAGTTATGCTTCATGTCTGTCTCCTTTTTTTTAAAATTGGGCCCCCATTTGCTGTCTTCCATGCCTCAGGCAACTCCCTGTTTCGATAGATGTATTGAATATTGTTGTTAGGGGGACACATAGGGGTCTGTCCCTCTCTCAAAACCATGGGAAATGTTTTGGCCCCTTCCTTTGAGGTATCTAGCTATCAGAAGTTTCACTTCTTCCTCGGTTTGTGCACTGTGTCCAGACTTGGGGGTGTTTCCCCCCCCTCCGTCTTTTGGGTCCCTTCTGTTCCCCCTGGAACATTCTTTGAATTCTTGTTTAGTTCTTTCACATACTTCACGGTCATTTCTTGTTGTTGTTGTGTGTTGTGTAGGTGGGGGTGTTGTGGTGTGTGTGTGTTGGTGTGTGTGGTGTGTGGTGTGTGTGTGTGGGTGTGTGGTTGTGTGTAGTGTGCGTGTGTGTGTGTTGTGTGTGTGTGTATGTTTTGGGGTTGTGTGGTGTGTGTGTGTTGTGTGTGTGTATTGTGTGTGTGCCGTGGTGTTGCCACCCATATTTTCTCGTAGTTTTTAAACATTATTAATTTTTACTTCATGTTTGGATTTTTTTTTC
>NC_069431.1:29789886-29826923 GCF_026875155.1 Cherax quadricarinatus
GAAAAATTCATTCTATTGAAGACCAGGCAGAACTGCAAAGAGATCTGGACAGGCTGCAGACCTGGTCCAGCAATTGGCTCCTAGAGTTTAATCAAGTTTAATCAAGTGCAAAGTCATGAAGATTGGGGAAGGGTAAAGAAGACCGCAGACGGAGTACAGTCTAGGGGGCCAGAGACTACAAACCTCACTCAAGGAAAAAGATCTTGGGGTAAAGTTTATAACACCAGGCACATCCCTGAAGAGCAAATCAACCAAATAACTGCTCGGAATTTTATGGTCGCCTTTGCAAACCTCAGAACGTTTCCCCGAATTTAAAAAGGAATCGTTTTTGGCCCCCTGTACGCCGTGTCCCCTTAGGCCCATATTGGATATCGGCACCAGTTTGGAACCCACCCCTAGAAGACGTAAAGAAACAGAGAAAACCAAAGGTTACAACAAGACTAGTCCCCAAACTAAGGGGTTTTTTCCTACAGGGGAGGTTAAGGGAAAAAGACCTGACGAAATGGAAAAAGAGTAGGGGGGGCATGATAACGACATACAAAAAAATGCGAGAGGAAAATTGGGGCAAGGTGGACAAAGACAGAATGTTCCAGAGGGGGACACAGCAACAAGGGGACCAGTTGGAAGTTGGAAAAACACGTTAAATACAGGGATGTTAGGAAATATTTTTCACCAGAATAGTTTAAGAAAGTGGAATAGTTTGGGAAGGATTTAGTGCAGCGGATCCCTAAAAGTTTAAGCGAGGTATTTAAAAAGCCCGGTTAGGGGGAAGTGACCTTAGGGGCCCCCTGAAAGGGGGAGGGGCCGGGCTTGGACTCGCCCCCTGCCCCCTCAACTAGGTGAGAACTAGGTAGCACACCCCCCACCCCCAAATCCCTACCACAAATATGGGCAAGGGGTAATTAAAAAAAGCAAGGAGGCAAGGAAAGGTTTTGCTCCCAAGGGGGTAAAAAAATTTGGGGGAGAAGAAAGATTTGGAAAGGGGTTTTGGGAGGCAAAAAAATTAGCGCTAGAGAAGGGAAAAAAGTAAAGAAGGCAAAAGCCCCAGAAAACAAAAGATTAGGCGACCCGGAAACGCGTATGCCCAGGGGCGTACGAAAACGACAACTTTCGAAAGCCAAATCGGACCCGAAACTGCCTTTTATAGCCACATGAGGGGGGGAAGACAAAAGTCAAGGACCAGGTAATCGGTGAGGAAAGGGAATGGGGGTAGTCAAAGAAACGAAAAAAAGTAGTGATGACTTAAACGGGGGATTAAGGGGAAGTATTTACAGGGGATGGGAAGGAAAAGGGGGAAAAGACAAAAAGGGGGGTACACAACAAGGAATAAAACCAAAAGTTTGGACAAATACACACAAACGGGGGAAAGGTGAAAAAATTTTCTAAGTGAATTTGATACCTAAAGGGGGGGTGGGACCGGAAATCTTCCAGGGGTTTGCCACTAAACCACAACAAAAAAACCCCCTTGAAACGGGGCAATACTTGAGTTAGGGAAGATGGAAAAAGTGCCCCCATCTTTAGAAAGAGGAAAAAAGAGGACTAAACTAAAACCCAAATCACTGACTGTAAGTATACAACTCTGGAGAAGATTATCAGGAAGTGGTGGAGTCCTGAAACGGAACTAGAATAAAAACGAAGTGGGCACAGATATGGAAGGAAAATTTCTGTGCCACAAACCTATTGGAGTTTTTTGACAAGGCAAATGAAGTAAGAATGAAGGGAAGGGTGGGTTGACTGCAAAGGCCCTTTGACACATTCCTCACAAGAATAGTGCAGAAGCTAGAGGGGCAGGCATGTTAACAGGGAAAGGGACGCAATGGTAGAGAAAACCTGACAGGGGACAAGAGCGAGTTACGGTAAATGAGGTATCACAGCGGGGCCTTTTACGTGGGGTCCCCTGGGTAGTCCTGGGACGGTGCTATTCTTGGTATATGTGATGCAAGACGGAAGGGTTTGACCAGAGTTCCCCGTTTTCAGAGATGTGAGGGTTTAAAGAGGGAATTAAATCAGATGCGGGATCAAACAGGGCTACAAAAAGCTTGACAGGCTGGACGCGTGGGCCCGCAACTGGCTCTTAAATTTAAACCCCCCCAAAAGCAAAGTCATGAAGATCGGGGAAAGGCAAAGAAGACCGCAGACAGAGTATAGGCTAGGTGGCCAAAGACCGCAAATCTCACTTCAAGGAGAAAGATCTAGAGATGAGCTTAATACCGAGAACGTCTCTGAAAGCACACATTAACCAGGTAACTGCTGCGGCATATGGGCGCTTGGCAAACCTGAGAAAAGCGTTCCGATACTTCAGTAAGGAATCATTAAAGACTGTACACTGTGTACGTCAGGCTCATATTGGAGTATGCAGCACCAGTTTGGAACTCACACCTGGTCAATCACGTCAAAAAGTTAGAGAATGTGCAAAGGTTTGTAACAAGGCTGGTTCCAGAGCAAAGGGGAATGTCCTACGAAGAAAAGTTAAGGGAAATCGGCCTGACGACACTGGAGGACAGGAGGGTCAGGAAAGACATGATAACGACATACAAAATACTGCGTGGAATAGATAAGGTGGACAGAGACAAGATGCTCCAGAGATGGGACATAAAAACAAGGGGGCTCAATTGGAAATTGAAGACTCAGATGAGTCAAAGGGATGTTAGGATGTATTTCTTCAGCCACAGAGTTGTTAGGAAGTGGAATAATCTGGCAAGTGATGTAGTGGAGGCAGGAACCATACATAGTTTTAAGACGAGTAATGGATGAAAGCACATGGAGCGGCAGATGAGACCCAGTAGGCAGTCAGTGAAAGAGGGGCCCGGACTGAGCCTCGGCCCCTGCAACCACAAATAGGTGAGTACACACACACACAATCACACTCAAGCAGGCACGTCCCTTACAACACCACAATACTCTCTCGTCCAAGTCTAACAAGTAAGTAAATACACAATTCCAAGCACACTTACTGGTTTAATATTCTCAGCCTTATATCACTCACACTTGTGTGCACATTCTCATGCGCATATCTGCGTTGTCTTACACTGATGTAAAATTTCTATTATTTTACACAGGAAATGAGAGGGTAATGAGGAAATTCATGAGTATAAGTAGCATTCCCCATATTCTTCACATGAAAATGTGAAGATGAATAAAGCGACAATTGAAAAAACTTGTCTTAGATAAAGCAAAAAAAGACACGTAGGAACTGTCCTATGGATGGTAAGAAGTCACCAGAAATAATTACTGACCAATTAAAGTCTCTTCCACTTTCTTATTTTTCATGTATTCACTTTTCTCACCTTCTCTATATAAAGAAAAATATTCACCAAGACAATCACATAAATATCTCCGGCAAGAAAGTAAGGACACGACTTGAGACCGACCTCTAACGAAAAATAAAATCAGGTGTGGAATCCTACAACCTGGCTGCTACAACTCTATCAAGTGAGGGGTTGATCCTTACAACCTGCTGCTACAACTCTCAATGTGAGGTGTGGTATCCTACCCCTGGCAGCTTACAAACACTCATCATGTCAGGTGTGGATCCAACAAACCTGGCTGGCTACAACTCTTTGTTAGTGTATCTAATGCCTGGTTGTTGTTTATGTATTAGTGTGTTTTGCTCAAGTAGTTTTCCTCCCTATTTTACTTTGTTGTTTTGTACTGTAACTTGTGAGTACTTGTGTAATGATCAACTGTATGTTACTGATTTTTAGTATTACTGCACTGATTCTAATGTATGTTACTGTATTTTCTGTATTACCGACTGTTACTACTGTATTTTACTGTATTTCCATTATATATTACGTGCTGTCTACTGTTGTTACTGTATTTTAATTATGTAATACTTAACGTTTCTATCAGCATTTTTATTTGTGTATTGCTGTATTAATCTTATGTCCAACTTACTTATTGTTCTTAAGTTCAATCTTACTTATTGTTTCTTAGTTCAGTCTTATTGTTCTTAAGTTAAATGTTCTTATTGTCTAAGATTTCAATCTTACTTATTGTTCTTTAAGTTCAACGTTACTACTTATTGTTCTTAAGTTCAGTCTTATTGTTCTTAAAATTCAATGTTAACTTATTGTTCAAAAGTTCAACAATCTTACTTATTGTTCTTAAGTTCAAAACGTACTTATTTGTTCTAAGTTCATCTTATTGTTCTTAAGTTCCATCTTACTTTATTGTTCTAATAATTTACTACACTTGAGTGTTACACTACGCTTCTCTGTATTTATGAATTGTTATTATGAGTTACTTTACGGTGTGTTTATTGTACCTGTTTTACTCTTCTGTTTTGTGTTACTCGTTTTTTTATAATGTCAATTAGCTACTAACCCTTCCTGTAATTTACATTACTGTTTCTTTCCTTGTTTGCTATAATGTTTTGTGTGTATTACCGTTCTTGCATGTTGACATTCTTGCTGTATTATGAGGTAAGTTGAATTTGCATATTGTTTTGAGATCAAGCACAGTAAACTTTCCCAATGTATGCTTCCACAACATTGTCTCCAATATTGACAATTCATGTCACCTCCATGACTAAAGTTCCCAAAACATTCACAACAAAAAATTAGTGACAATGAAAATAAAGGTCGTCCATCTATCTCATTCTGCTGACAAAGATTGTGTCAATTCCCTGCCACAACCTGGCTAGTATTTCATTGTTACTATCTCCCTATACTGCTGATTTATTATGCAGTAAATCTTGTATTTACTATACATAATAAGTCATGTCCATCACAACATATCATTTATTTTGTTTTAGTTATTCTTGTCTGATTACAAGAAAAAGAAGTAATAAAGCAAGATATAATTTATCAAGACGACATTTCCTGTTTACTGTACAGAAGATACGATAGTTTTAATCTTTTTCCAAATGAAGCTGAGGATCAACTATCAATAGTAAGCGACGGTTAGTTTGAGCCTACCAACAGTAGTGACGTCACTGTGATTTTTTAGTGGTTAAGAAGTTTCAAAAAGATTATTCTTCCAATATTAATGGAATACTTGCAGCTGGGTTGGAGATCTCCACTATGGAGACATTATCACAGATTCGTAAGTATAATAGTGTTCCCTATCAAAATATACCTGTTTACAGTAACCAAAGACTCAAAGTAAAATGCAAAGTGTGCATAAAAACTAAAAACGAAACTCTTTGTAATACTCGGTCGAAAGATAGTGGAGTACCCTAAGATATCCTCGCTTTAGAAATTCTTCCACACTACATATCTTTCACCATTTTCTTAGCTAACAAAAACAACAATGACCATCACAAACATTAATCAAAAGTCTCTTTGAGAATAAAAATAGACTCACAGTTGGGAGACTGATTCTTGGTGACCAAAAGAATTTATAGCAGACAATTCTGAACCTGGCCAACACGTCTTTTTGTTAAGGTCTCTGAAAAAACTTCCATAGGGGAGTATGGTCAGCAGAAATCAGAAAGCAAGATAATTTCAGATTACATTGGTTCCAGTAACAAAACGATTATAAGTAACCGGAGTTCAAAAGATTAGTTAACATTGATCCAACATCACCAGTACGATCTCACATAGAGTATGATAAAATAGACACATGTGGCACTCGATCTATTCCTTACAGTGAAGCATATTCGCTACAACAGAGGCATTATCAGACCAATACAAAGAATAATAAGATCAGAGAGAGTTTGAGGTCATCAGTTCTTCAGCCAGGAGTCAGGTAAAAAGTCCACATTCGTGAAAGAAAATAAAAAAAGCAAGAAGTGACTGCAACATATAGTAGCATGTAAGTTACTTTCTTCACTCATATACTGTATTCCTTTTCAAGATGGATGGATTGATTACATCGAGTTCCAGCTCAGGGACTGATTACCTAAAGCTCCTAAATTGACTTTCACCATTCTTCTTTGTATGGATCGATAAACGCCACTGTTACGAAATGCTTTCACAGTAATGAAAAAGAAGTATTGCACATGTGTTCCTAATTGTATCAAACTCTATTGAGAACTCACTGGTGATGTATGCATCTGTAAACTAACTTTTGACTCTGTTACTTAAACTTTTGCTACTGAAACAGTAACTAGAATTTCACTGGCTTCAGATTTCTGCTGACCATAACTCCCCTAATGGAAGATTATCAGAACCGTAAACAAAAAGCGTGTTGTCCAGGCATCCGAATAGTCGCTAAAAATTCTTTTTGTCCCAAGATCAGGTCTTCCCAACTGAGAGACTATTTTTTTATCTCAAAGAGCTTTTGTTAAATGTTTGTGAAGGTCATTGTTGTATTATGTTAGCAAAGAAATGGTGAAAGTAATGAAGCTGTGGAAGAATTACTAAGCGAGAAAGTCTAGGGTAACTCACTATCTTTCTAACGTCTGCACACTATTCACAAGAGGTTTCGTTTTAGATTTATGCACAACTTTGCCAATCTTACTATGAAGGTCTTATGGTTACTGTAAACAGGGTAATATTTGATAGGGAACACTATTATACTTACGAATCTGTTTGATAATTGTCACATAGTGACTCCAACCCACTGGCATAGTAATCCTTTAATATTGGAAGAAATACTTTTTTAAACTTTCTAAACCCACTAAAATCACAGTGACGTCACTACTGTTGGAAGGCTAAAACTACCGTCGCTACTAAATTGATAGTGACCTCAGCTTCATTTGGAAAAAGATTAAAACTATCGATCGTAACTACTGATACTGTAAACAGAAATTTCGTCTGTATAAAATATCATGCCTTCCTTACATCTTTCTCTGTAAACAGACAAGAATAACTAAAACAAAATAAATGATTTGTTGTGAAGGACATGACTTATTATGTATAGTAAAACAAGATATCACTGCATAAAACAGCAGTATAGGAGATAGTAACAATGAAACAAAACTGAGCCAGGTGTTGGTCATGACTGACACCATCTGTCAGCCGAATGAGACTAAGATGGACGACTTTATTTTCATTGTCACTAATTATTGTTGTGAATTTTTGGGAACTTTAGTCCATGTGAGGAGACATGAATTCAAATTGGAGACACTTTAGTGGAAGATACCATGGGAAAGGTTTTACTGCTTGATCTCAACAACCCATATGCACCCTTCAACTTACCTCAATAATACAGCAAGAAATCAACTGCAATAACGGAAAACACACAAAAAATTAAAAGGCAACAGGAAGAACAGAAATATTTGGGTAATTTACAAGAATGTAGTAGCTAAATTGACATTAAAAAAAACAGCGAAACACAAAACAGAATAGTAAAACAGTACAATAACACACGTAAAGTAACTCATAATAACAATACAAAAGACAGAGAATCAGTAGTGTAACACACAAGTGTAGTAAATTATTAGAACAATAAGTAAGATTGAACTTAAGAACAATAAGACTGAACTTAAGAACAATAAGTAACGTTGAACTTAAGAACAATAAGTAAGATTGAACTAAGAAAAAATAACAACAAAACGTAACATTGAAATTAAGAACAATAGACTGAACTTAAGAACATAAGTAAACTTTGAACTTAAGAAACAATAAGTAAGATTGAACTTAAGAACAATAAGTAACATTGAACTTAAGAACAATAAGACTGAACTTAAGAACAATAAGTAAGATTGAACTTAAGACCAATAAGTAAGACGGACATAAGAATAATAACAGCAAATACACAATAAAAATGCAGTAGAACAGATCAGTAAAACATAATAAAAATACAGTACATACAGTAGAACACACAGTAATATATAATGGAAATACAGTAAAATACAGTAGAACAGTGCAGTAATACATAAAAATACAGTAACATACAGTAGAACAGTGCAGTAATACATAAAAATACAGTAACATACAGTAGAACAATACACAAGTACCTCCAAGATCATACAAAAACAACACAGTAAAATAGGGAACCTCTAGAGCCAACACACTAAAACATAAACACAAACAGCATTAGATACACTAACAAGAGTTGTAGCAGCCAAAGTGTTTGTAGATCCACACCTGACATAAGAGTTGATAGCATCCCAGGTTGTAGTAACAACACCTCACATGAATATTTGTAGCAGCCAGGTTTGTAGGATCCACCCCCTCACAAGAAAGTTGTAGCAGCCAGTGTAGGATCCACACCTGATATTATTTTTTCGTCTAGAGGTCGAGTCTCACAGTTTCTTGTCCTTATTTTCTTGCCAGAGATATTTTATGTGATTGTCAATGTGAATATTTTTCTAATATAGAGAAGGTGAGAAAAGTGAATACATGAAAAAGAAGAAAGGGGAAGAGACTTTAATTGGGTCAGTAATTATTTTCTGGTACTACTTACCATCCATAGGACAGTTTCCCCCCTCCACACGATGTCTTTTTTTGCTTTATCTAAGACAAGTTTATTTCAAATTGTCGCATCTATACATTTCCTTCACATTTCATGTGAAGAAATGGGAAGCTACTTATACACAATAATTTTCCTCATTACCCTCTCATATCCTGTGTAAAATAAATAGAAAATTTTACATCATGTATGACAACGCAGAAAAGCGCATGAGAATGTGCACACAAGTGTGAGTGATAACAGGGCCGAGAATATTAAACACAGTAAGTGTGCTTGGGAATTGGTATTTACATCCTTGTTAGACTTGGACGAGAGTATGTATGTGATGTAATTTACGTGCCTGCTTGGTTTGATTTTGAGTGTGTGGTAACTCACCTATTTGTGGTTGCAGGGCCGAGCTCAGTTTCCGGCCCATCCCCTCTTCACTGACTGCAACTGGGTCCTCCCTCTTCCCGCTCCATGAGTTTCACAAACTCGTCTTAAAACTCTATGTCTGTATGTGTTCCTGCCTCCACTACATCACTGCCCAGATTATTCCACTTCCTCACAACTCTGTGGCTGAAGAAATACATCCTAACAGCCCTTTGACTCCATCTGAAGTCTTCAATTTCCATTTGAGCCCCTCTTGTTTTAATGTCCCATCACTGAGTGGAGCATCTGTCTCTGTCCACCTTATCTATTCCACGCATATTTTGTATGTCGTTATCATGTCTTTTTCCTGACCCTCCTTTCCTCCAGTTGTCGTCAGGCCGAATTTCCCTTAACTTTTCTTCGTAGGACATTCCCCCCTATTGCTCTGGAACCAGCTTGTTACAAACCTTTGCACATTCTCATAACTTTCGACGTGATTGACAGGTGTGAGTTCCAAACTGTGGTGCTGCATACTCCAATAGAGCCTGACGTACACAGTGTACAGTCTATAATGATTCCTTACTGAAGAATCGTAACGCTTTTCTCAGGTTTTTGCCAAGCGCCCATAAGCCGCAGCAGTTACCTGGTTAATGTGTGCTACCAGAGACGTCCTCGTATTAAGCTCATCTCAGCTCTTCTCCTTGAGAGAGATTTGCGGTCTTTGCCACCTAGCTATTACTCTGTCAGCGGTCCCTTTCTTTGCCTTTCCCCGATCTTCAGACTTGCATTTGGCGGGTAAATTCTAAAGAGCCAGTTGCTGACCACGCGTCCCCCTGTTCTAAGTCACTATTGTAGTCCCTTGATTGATCCGCATCTGATTTAATTCACCTCCATTAACCTCACAATCATCTGCAAACAGGGACACTCCTGAGTCTATCCTTCCGTCATGTCATTCACATAAACCAAGAATAGCGCACACGTCCCAGGACAGGACCCATGGTGGGACCCCTATCGTCAAAGGCGCCCGCTGATGATACCTCATCACTAACCGTAACTGCGCTCTTGTCTCCTCTCAGGTATACCTCTGAACCATGCAGTGCCCTTCCTTTTTCAAACATGCCCTGACCCTCTAGCTTCAGCACTATCTCTTTTGAGGAACTGTGTCGAAGGCCTTTCAGTCAACCACCCTTCCCTCTCATGTCTTACTTCCGTTGCCTTTTCCTAAAACTCCAAACGTTTAGAAGGCACAGACTTTACCTTCCATGAAACTGTGCCGACTATCGTTTTATATTCTAGTTTCCGTTCAGGAACTCCACCACTCTCCTGATAATCTATCTCCATGAGTTTGTATACTATACACGTCAGAGATTCTGGCTATAGTTTAGTGCCTCGTTTACTGCCTCTTTCTAAAAGATGGGGACTACATTTGGGCATCTTCCATAACTCAATAGTATGCCCATTACAGGATGTTTGATGATTTTGGTTAGTGGCACCCATGGAGAGATGTCCGGACCCCCGCCATTGAGGAATCTAAATCACTTATAAGCATTCTCACCTCTCCTCGGTTGTGTGTTAATTCGTCCACCTTGAAGGTTTATCCTTGCTTGTGTACCCCCTGTTTTGTCTTCCCAGTGTACCTTCTACCTCCACTGTAAATTACTTCTTTAATCCCGTGTTAAGCTCATCAAGAAAAAACGGGGGGGGATATTTTTTTAACATACTTAATTATCGTTTCTTCCGAGCTACCCAACATTCTGTTCCTCAGCCCAGATTACCTGGTCCTTGACTGTCGTCCCTTCCTCCTCATGTGCTATAAAGCAGTTTCGGGTCAGATATGGCTTTCGATGCTTATGTCGTTTTCGTACAGCCCGCTGGGCATACGCGTTTCTGATCGTCGACTAATCTCTTTGCTTTCCTGGGACTTTTGCCTACTGAAATTATTACCCATCTCTAGCGCTAATATTTTTTGCCTCCCTACACCTTTCTGGTAACCAGGGGCTCGTTCTGGACCTTCCCATTATTTTTCTGGTACCCTTGGAGCAAACCTTCCTCTGCCTCCCTTTGCATTTTGTAATTAAGTAGCCCATCATTTCGTGAACTGACTTTGTTGGTGTGGTGTGTGTGGGTGTGTACTCACCTAGTTTCTCACCTAGTTGAGGTTGCAGGGTCAGTCCCCAAGCTCCTGGCCACTGCCTCTTCACTGGTCGCTACTAGGTCACTCCCCAGAACCGTGAGCTTTATCAAACCTCTGCTTAAAGCTATGTAAGGATCCTGCCTGCAACTGAATCGCTTCCAAACTATTCCACCTTCTAGACTAATCTGGTCGAAGAAATACTTCCTAACATCCCAGTGAATTATCTTGGTCCTCAACTTCCATCTGTACCCCTTGTTTGCTGTGTCCCATCTCTGAACATTCTCTTTGCCCAACCCCTTGTCAATACCTTCAGCATTTTAGTATGTCGTTAACATGTCCCCCCCTACTCTCTCCTGTCTTCCATTTTCGTCACGGTCGATTCCCTAACCTCTCCTCGTAGGACAAACCCATTAGCTCTGGGACTATTCCTTGTTGCTAACCTTTGTGTTTTCACAAGTTTCTTACGTGCTTGGCTAGGTGTGGGTTCCAAACTGGTGCCGCATACTCCAATATGGGCCTAACGTACAACGCGTACAGGGTCCCCAGAACGAGTTCTTATTAAGAATGTCGGAATGCTGTTCTGAGGTTGCTAGGCGACCATATTCTGCAGCATTATTTGGTTGATTAGCGCTTCAGGAGATGTCCTGTGTTTATACTTACCCCAAGATCTCTTTTTCCTTGAGTAGGTTTGTAGTCTGTGTCGGCCCCCTAGACAGTACCCGTACTGCGGATCTTCTTTACCCTCCCAATCTTCATGACTTTGCACTTGATTAAACTTGATTAACTCCTAGGAGCCAATTGCTGACCAGGTCTGCAGCCTGTCCAGATACGTCTTTGGCAGTTCGCCTGTCTTCCAATAGAAAGAATATTCTCATGAACTTCACGTCCATCGCAACAAGACACTCGGAGTCAATTTCCTTCCGTCATGTCGTGGTGTGGTGTGTGTGTGTGTGGGTTGTGTGTGTGTGTGTGTGTGGTGTGTGTTGTATCACCTATTGTACCTCACCTATTTGTGGTTGCAGGGGTCGAGCTTAGCTCCTGCCCCGCCTCTTCACCGGTTGCAACTGGCCCTCACTCTCCCCGCTCCATGACTTTTATCAAACCTCGTCTTAAAACTGTGTAAGGTTCCTGCCCTCACTACGTCATTTCTCGCTATACCACTGCTAACAACTCTATGACTGAAGAAATACTTCCTAAAATCTGTCTGACTCCATTTGTGTCTTCAACTTCCAATAGTGGCCTCTTGTTTCTGAGTCCCCCCCTGGCACATCCTTCTTCGTCACCTAGTCTAATCCACGCAGTATTTATATGTCTTATAATGTCTCACCTGACGCCACCATGTCCACCATTGTCGTCAGCCGATTTCCCTTAATCTTTCTTCATAGGACATTCCCCTTAGCTCTGGAACTAACCTATAGGCAACCTTTGTGCTTAACAGTGCGGTTCCAAACAGGTGCAGCAATACACCAGCAAGGGCCTTGACATACACGGTGTCCAGTGTCTTGAGAACGATTCCTTACTAAGGTATCGGAATGCTGTGATGGCGACGGGCGGTTAGTCCAGGCGCCATAGGCGCTGCAGCGTTATCTGATTGATGAGTGCTTCCGAGACCATGCTCGTGTTATACTCACCCCAAGATCTTTCTCCTTGAGTGAGGTATGCAGTCTTGCCACCTACTATACTCTGGTCTTGGTCTTCTGTGCCTTCCCTAGCTTCCATTACTTTGCATATGGCAGGATTAAATTCGAGAAGCCATTTCCTGGACCAGTTGTCCAGTCTGTCCAGGTCTCTTTGATGTCCTGCCTGGTCCTCATCATATTTAATGCTCCTCATTAACTTCACATCACGCAAAAAGGGAACACTTCTGAGTCTAACCCCTTCACATCTTCGTCCACATATACCAAAATAGTCAACTGGTCCTAGGACCGACCCCTGTGGACCCGGCCTCCGTCACAGGTGCCCACTGGATACATCATTACGTACCATACTTCGTTGATTGCCACTGTCAGGTATTACCTCACAGATCCATTGCAGTGCCCCTTCCTGTTATAAGCCCTGATGCTCTATGCTCTGCACTGAATCTCTATTAGGAACTGGAGTCAAAGGCCTTCTGCAGTCCCAAGAAGATGCAATCAACCCACCCCTCTCTCTCGTGTCTTCTGTTATTTTTATCTAAAACTCCAGAAGGTTTGTGACACAGGATTTGCCTTACGTGAATCCGTGCTGGTCTCGGCATTTATACTCTTGTTCCCCGTTCCAGGTGCACCACACTCTCCATCTGATAATCTTCTCCATATTTTGCATACTAAAACACGTCAATGACACAGGTCATATAGTATTAGTTGCCTCTTTTCTGTCTCCTTTTTAAAAATGGAACTACATATGCCGTCTCCATACCTCAGGTTGTGTGCGTGTGTGTGTATGAGTTTTGTGAATGTACTCACTAATTGTGTGCGTGTGTGTGTGTGTGGTGTGTGTTGGTGTGTGTGAGTTATTGGTGTATGTGTGTATGTGTATTGTGTGTGTGTAGTGTGTGCTTGTATGAGTATGTGTACGTGTGTAGGTGTGTGTGTGTGTGGTGTGTGTTTGTTGTGTGTGTGTGTGTTGAGTGTGTGTGAGTGTGTGGGGTTGTGTTGTGTGTGTGTAGTGCGTGTGTGATGTGTGTGTGTTATGTGTGTGTGTGTGTGCATGTGTGTGTGGGTATGTTGTGTGGTGTGTAGTGTGTGTGTATGTTGTAGGTGTGTGTGTGGGTGTGTATGTGTGAGTGTGTGTGTGTGTGTGTGGAGTGTCTGCGTGTGCGTAGTGTAGTGTTGTGTAAGTGTGTGTGTGTGGTGTGTATGTTGTGTTGTGTGGTGTGTGTTGTGTGTGTGTGTGTATGATGTAATGTGTGTGTGTGTGGTGTAGGTGTGGTGTGTGGTGTGTAAGTGTGTGTAGGAGTGTGAGTGTGTGTTGTGTGCGCGCGCGCGTTGTGTGTGTGGTATATAATAAGTAGGAGTGTGATGCGTGTGAGTGTTGTGAATAAATGTGTGGTGGCGGTGTGTGTAAGGGTGTGATGTATGTAGTGTAATGGGAAGTATGTGTGTGTGTGTGAGTATTGTAAGAGTTTGAGAGAAGGAGTGGAGTGAGAGGATGTGAGTGTGTGTGAGTGGGTGGGTGTGTGTTTAGTGAGGTGTGTAGTGCGGTGAGTATGTGTGTGTGAGGGTATAGTGATGTATGTGAAGTATGTGTGTGTAGGTGTAGATGAGAGGTGTGAGTGTGAGTGTATGTGAGTGAGTGTGAGAGAGTCTGAATGAGAGTGGAGAGAGAGATAGTCTGTAGATGTGTGCTTAGTGTGAGACTAGAGTGAGAGTTAATGAGTGACTGTGAGATGATGAGTGAGAGACGTGATAGAGTAGAGTGAGAGTGTAGAGGAAAGACAGAGATGTGAGGACCAGATAGTAGCTAGAGTATATAGGAGTTGAGAGAGACTTAGTAGAGTGTGAGTAGGAGTGAGAGTAGGATCTTTATAGAGGAGGTGAGAATGTGTGAGAGTAGATAGAGGGAGAGAGAGATAGAGATGAGAGATGAGAGATGTGTTAGTGTAGAGCTCGCGCGCGCGCACCGTGAGTAGTCTGCGCGTACGGTAGAGAGAGTCAGCGCGCATACGAGTGATTGTTGTCTTCGCGCACGAGTGAGTGTCGTGTGTTGTGCTCGTGCGTGTGTAACTCACCTAAATATTCAGGAAGATTACAACTACATCCATTAAAATGAAAGATCCGAGTTTGGAAATTTTTCGCTGTAACCAATGAACTTATAGACCATTCGCCCCTAGTTAACATTCAATCTTCTTCACCAACAATCCTTTTTTACGGAGGCATGGAAGGTTCCCCAGTACCAGCTGGTACAAATACGATGTAACTTGCAACAACCACAACACCATACACTAGTCAATTTCTACACAAAGCGCACAGAATATTTTTCTTGAAGTATTTTTGGAGATGTAAATGTACTTTACGGCTCTCACGCATTTACCAGCATTCTTTATAGCTCAAGCCAGACGGAAAATCACTATTGTTTGAAGTTCACACCCAATACACATGTGACTTTCCTTAAACAAGAACCGGGAATGCAATGACCACACAGAGATGTAGAGATCTCAGTTATCGTTAGTAACAAAATAATATGAAGGCTCATTCTTATACATAGTAACACCAGAGCTACAAATCCCACTGTTTTCATAGTAGCGCCAGAGATCAAAGATTACGTTGATTTACACAGTAATCTAGAGATACCGTGAGCACATTAGTGTACATTGTAACACCAGAAAATAGAGGGAACAGGCTGATATACATAGTAAACACCAGGATGCAATGACATCCTGTGATACATAGCAAAATCCCCCTCCCCAAAAAACAACTAAACAAATACAAACAAAATGAAAGGAATCAGATGAAAAAACATAGGTGTGGCTAGGCTGGGAGGTTCCAGTCCTTCTGGCTGACCAGGGTTTACAGGATACACTGATCCACATGTAATAACATGGGAGGATACACACATTTCTTTGTGACCTCCCCTGTTATTATATCACCTGTATATGATATTATATAATGGGCGTGCTGCATGGAGTTACCCTCACAACACACACTCAATACTCATTAACACTGCTATAGTGTGTTCTTCACTAGCAACTATATATCAGTTGGTTATAAATGACCATTATTTTTAAAGGGATGGACCGGTAAGCCAACGGAAGGCCTCGGTCAGATGACCAAAGCTCCAAAGGCGGGTCATCATCTGACTAAGACCTGCGTCAGGAAACACTTGTTCTGTTTCCTGACAAACCTTACCTAACCTAACCTGTGTTCTTCACTCACATAAACACTCAGCACTGTTATAATGTGTTCACTCACATAAACACTCAGCACTCATTAACACTGTTATGTGTTCTTCAGTAACATACACTCATATTACCTCTATTCACACCATGTAATTGTTGTTTCGAACTGAATTCCTGTGACATTCAGATTCATTATTTACTTATCTCTTAACAAAACAAACAAGGGACAAATATACATAATTTGTATCACTGAGATTCTTATACATTGTGAAGTAACTTTGTTGTAAGAATATTTCGCTCACTATAATATATATAACAACACTAGAGATACGGAAAGCATATTTGGGGGTTATAACATAGTAATACCATAATATACATTACACCAAGCTGTTATACATAGTACACCATAAATACTTACACCAAAATAGTTATACAGTTTAACACAGAAGATACAGAAATATGCAAAACACTAATTTTTAACAGATTAAATCTATGGCATATAATTGTAAGAACATATATTACCATACCTGGCCTCACCATGGTGGTGTAACCGGATGGAAGTTCTTCTCTCTGGCAGGACTACGGTACGAGTCTACCCGCTGGATGTATTTACTCAGACAGATTCTGTTGTCCCTCTCTGTAAGTACATCAGTCGTATATAATGATGATATTAAAAACAGTTGTTCTACTCTCATGTAAGCTTCCAAGGTGAGGCTACATTTGAAGAGTTTAAGTTTCCACTTTTGAGGAATGCGTGTTTGGGGTTCACAGCTCTCAACGTCCCCCTCAGAAGTAACTATGGATAGTTTTTTTTTTTTTTACAACGGGTTTAGTGGTGAGTGATTTGAGCCGAAAATTACACATTATAAAGTGTGTTGACGTGTATTTGATACTGCAGAGTACACTATCACCACATTTTTTAAAGAATACTAAGTGGGTACTGGAGTGTAGAAAACATTAACACACATAGACACAGAGTGCAGTGACTGACACTTAATACTGAACAAAGATCAAACAATAAAAAAGATCAAACACATTGTTCCATGAAAACAATGTCCAGCAAACAATGGTCTTTTCTTCACCTTTTTAAACTATCACAAAATCCATCACCTATTTTTTAAAACATCAATACTTTGCAATTTAATATAGTAAAGGAAGTTTTAGTGAGTAATTAGAGCAATAGATGTTGAACAATTATTGTAAAATCTGACGTCGCACAATGGAGTATAAAATGATATACACCTCATTTCTCTAATCTTTGACTTGTTAAGAATCAAGAAGTTGAATGTTTGCCTGACACATGTAAATACACTCGAATAAGGTACACATAATTAACAACATATCATGAACCTATAACGGAACATGTAAATGTCCACTACAAATCATGTTATTCTAACTGACATGTAGTTCAATGTTCTCAGTGATACAGAACTACAGAACAATGATCACTGCCTACAACACAATCAGGTACCAGTAATATTTACCAAAAGTACCAAATATTAATAACTAGGAAATACACTGTGTGAAGTACAATTTATAATGGAGAAGAAAATAAACATTAACAAGTTATAACTACATCAGTCCCTCAGAAACTGATATATTAGTTCTTAACATATATAACAATGTTATAATGTGTACTTAACAATCACAATTTTAAATAATGTGTATCTAACATTATACATGTATATAAAGTGTTCATTAACATTATAAACACTGTTTATAAAGTGTTCATAAACATTAAAACAATGTTAAAATGAGTTCCTAAAACATTATAACAAAGTTATAAATGTTGTTCCTTAAATATAACAATGTTAAAATGTGTTCTATAAAACATATAAACAATGTTATAATGTGTTCTTAACATTATAACAATGTTATAATGGATTTCTAACATTATAACCATGTTATAATGTGTTCATAACATTCTAACAATGAAATATGTGTATCTTAACATTATAACAATGTTATAATGTGTTCTAACATTATAACAATGTTGAACTGATCAAACACTACTCAGCACTTATTAACCTGTATATAACGTTTCATCACTCACATACACACTTAGCACTTATTAACACGTTATAAACGTGTTCTTCACTCACATACACACACAGCACTCATTAACACTGTATAACGTGTTTCTTTCACTCACAAACACACTCAGCACTCATTAACACAGATATAACGTGTTCTTCACTCACATACACACTCAGCCCTTATTAAACACTGTTTATACGAGTACTTCACTCACATACACACCAGCACACATTAAACACAGTTATAACGATATACAACACTCACAAACAACACACTCATTAACACAGTTATAACTTGTTCTTCACTCACATACTCAGTAATCATTTAACACTGGTTATAACGTTGTTCTTCACTCAACACACTCAGTAATCATGAACACGTAAAACGTGTTCTTTCACTCACATACACACACTCATTAACACTTGTTATAACGTGTCTACACTCACATAACACACACTCATACACTGTTATAACGTGTTCTTCACTCACATACTCAGTAATCATTAACACTGTTATAACGTGTTCTTCACTCATACACACTCAATAATCATTAACACTGTTATAACGTGTTCTTCACTCACATACACACTCAACACTCATTAACACTGTTATAACGTGTTCTTCACTCACATACACACTCAGCACTTATTAACACTGTTATAACGTGTTTCTTCACCACAATACACATACACAATTAACACTGTTATAACGGTGTCTTCACTCACATAACACACTCAGCACTCATTATACACTGTTATAAACGAGGTTCTACCACTCAACACTCAGCACTCATTAACTGTTACAACGTGGTTCATCACCACACACACCATTAACACTGTTATAACGTGTTTCTTCACTCACATACCTCACACTCATAAACACGTTATAACGAGATTTCTTCACCTCACATACACACTCAGCACTCAATAACTGTTGCAACGTGTTCTCCCTCACATACACACACAACACTCATTAAACGTTATAACGTGTTCTTTCACTCACATACACACACTCATTAACACTGTATAAAACGTGTATTCTTCACTCAATACACACACATCACTTATTAACAACTGTTATCACCATTTAGGAACTCACAACACGGCACAGACTGGCAACACGTCCAAAAAGATAGAGAATGTGCAAAGGTTTGTAACAAGGCAGGTTCCCCAGATCAAAGGGAATGTCCTACGCAAAAAGTTAAGGGAAACGGCCTGACGGACACTGGAGGACGGAGGGTCAGGAAAGCCATGATAACGACATACAAAATACTGCGTTGAATAGATAAGGATGGACAGAGTACATGAAGCTCAAGAGATGGGACATAAAAACAAGGGGCTCAATTGGAAATTGACGTACTCCAGATGAGTCAAGGGATGTAAGGAAGTATTTCATCAGCCACAGAGTTGATAGAAGTGGAAAAATCTGGCAAGTGATGTATTGGATGCAGGAACCATACAAAGTTTTTAAGACGAGTAATGGATGAAAGCACATGGAGCGGCAGATGAGACCCAGTAGGCAGTCAGTGAAAGAGGGGCCAGGAACTGAGCCTCGGCCCCTGCAACCACAAATAGGTGAGTACACACACACACAATCACACTCAAGCAGGCACGTAAATTACAACACCACAATACTCTCTCGTCCAAGTCTAACAAGTAAGTAAATACACAATTCCAAGCACACTTACTGTGTTTAATATTCTCAGCCTTATATCACTCACACTTGTGTGCACATTCTCATGCGCATATCTGCGTTGTCTTACACTGATGTAAAATTTCTATTATTTTACACAGGAAATGAGAGGGTAATGAGGAAATTCATGAGTATAAGTAGCATTCCCCATATTCTTCACATGAAATGTGAAGATGTATAGAAGCGACAATTGAAATAAACTTGTCTTAGATAAAGCAAAAAAAGACACGTAGGAACTGTCCTATGGATGGTAAGAAGTCACCAGAAATAATTACTGACCAATTAAAGTCTCTTCCACTTTCTTATTTTTCATGTATTCACTTTTCTCACCTTCTCTATATTTAGAAAAATATTCACAATGACAATCACATAAATATCTCCGGCAAGAAAGTAAGGACACGACTTGAGACCGACCTCTAACGAAAAATAAAATCAGGTGTGGAATCCTACAACCTGGCTGCTACAACTCTATCAAGTGAGGGGTTGATCCTTACAACCTGCTGCTACAACTCTCAATGTGAGGTGTGGTATCCTACCCCTGGCAGCTTACAAACACTCATCATGTCAGGTGTGGATCCAACAAACCTGGCTGGCTACAACTCTTTGTTAGTGTATCTAATGCCTGGTTGTTGTTTATGTATTAGTGTGTTTTGCTCAAGTAGTTTTCCTCCCTATTTTACTTTGTTGTTTTGTACTGTAACTTGTGAGTACTTGTGTAATGATCAACTGTATGTTACTGATTTTTAGTATTACTGCACTGATTCTAATGTATGTTACTGTATTTTCTGTATTACCGACTGTTACTACTGTATTTTACTGTATTTCCATTATATATTACGTGCTGTCTACTGTTGTTACTGTATTTTAATTATGTAATACTTAACGTTTCTATCAGCATTTTTATTTGTGTATTGCTGTATTAATCTTATGTCCAACTTACTTATTGTTCTTAAGTTCAATCTTACTTATTGTTTCTTAGTTCAGTCTTATTGTTCTTAAGTTAAATGTTCTTATTGTCTAAGATTTCAATCTTACTTATTGTTCTTTAAGTTCAACGTTACTACTTATTGTTCTTAAGTTCAGTCTTATTGTTCTTAAAATTCAATGTTAACTTATTGTTCAAAAGTTCAACAATCTTACTTATTGTTCTTAAGTTCAAAACGTACTTATTTGTTCTAAGTTCATCTTATTGTTCTTAAGTTCCATCTTACTTTATTGTTCTAATAATTTACTACACTTGAGTGTTACACTACGCTTCTCTGTATTTATGAATTGTTATTATGAGTTACTTTACGGTGTGTTTATTGTACCTGTTTTACTCTTCTGTTTTGTGTTACTCGTTTTTTTATAATGTCAATTAGCTACTAACCCTTCCTGTAATTTACATTACTGTTTCTTTCCTTGTTTGCTATAATGTTTTGTGTGTATTACCGTTCTTGCATGTTGACATTCTTGCTGTATTATGAGGTAAGTTGAATTTGCATATTGTTTTGAGATCAAGCACAGTAAACTTTCCCAATGTATGCTTCCACAACATTGTCTCCAATATTGACAATTCATGTCACCTCCATGACTAAAGTTCCCAAAACATTCACAACAAAAAATTAGTGACAATGAAAATAAAGGTCGTCCATCTATCTCATTCTGCTGACAAAGATTGTGTCAATTCCCTGCCACAACCTGGCTAGTATTTCATTGTTACTATCTCCCTATACTGCTGATTTATTATGCAGTAAATCTTGTATTTACTATACATAATAAGTCATGTCCATCACAACATATCATTTATTTTGTTTTAGTTATTCTTGTCTGATTACAAGAAAAAGAAG
Organism: Cherax quadricarinatus; assembly: GCF_026875155.1. Lineage (NCBI taxonomy): Eukaryota > Metazoa > Arthropoda > Malacostraca > Decapoda > Parastacidae > Cherax > Cherax quadricarinatus. The sequence continues at coordinate 29,811,047 of NC_069431.1, forward strand.
TAATAAAGCAAGATATAATTTATCAAGACGACATTTCCTGTTTACTGTACAGAAGATACGATAGTTTTAATCTTTTTCCAAATGAAGCTGAGGATCAACTATCAATAGTAAGCGACGGTTAGTTTGAGCCTACCAACAGTAGTGACGTCACTGTGATTTTTTAGTGGTTAAGAAGTTTCAAAAAGATTATTCTTCCAATATTAATGGAATACTTGCAGCTGGGTTGGAGATCTCCACTATGGAGACATTATCACAGATTCGTAAGTATAATAGTGTTCCCTATCAAAATATACCTGTTTACAGTAACCAAAGACTCAAAGTAAAATGCAAAGTGTGCATAAAAACTAAAAACGAAACTCTTTGTAATACTCGGTCGAAAGATAGTGGAGTACCCTAAGATATCCTCGCTTTAGAAATTCTTCCACACTACATATCTTTCACCATTTTCTTAGCTAACAAAAACAACAATGACCATCACAAACATTAATCAAAAGTCTCTTTGAGAATAAAAATAGACTCACAGTTGGGAGACTGATTCTTGGTGACCAAAAGAATTTATAGCAGACAATTCTGAACCTGGCCAACACGTCTTTTTGTTAAGGTCTCTGAAAAAACTTCCATAGGGGAGTATGGTCAGCAGAAATCAGAAAGCAAGATAATTTCAGATTACATTGGTTCCAGTAACAAAACGATTATAAGTAACCGGAGTTCAAAAGATTAGTTAACATTGATCCAACATCACCAGTACGATCTCACATAGAGTATGATAAAATAGACACATGTGGCACTCGATCTATTCCTTACAGTGAAGCATATTCGCTACAACAGAGGCATTATCAGACCAATACAAAGAATAATAAGATCAGAGAGAGTTTGAGGTCATCAGTTCTTCAGCCAGGAGTCAGGTAAAAAGTCCACATTCGTGAAAGAAAATAAAAAAAGCAAGAAGTGACTGCAACATATAGTAGCATGTAAGTTACTTTCTTCACTCATATACTGTATTCCTTTTCAAGATGGATGGATTGATTACATCGAGTTCCAGCTCAGGGACTGATTACCTAAAGCTCCTAAATTGACTTTCACCATTCTTCTTTGTATGGATCGATAAACGCCACTGTTACGAAATGCTTTCACAGTAATGAAAAAGAAGTATTGCACATGTGTTCCTAATTGTATCAAACTCTATTGAGAACTCACTGGTGATGTATGCATCTGTAAACTAACTTTTGACTCTGTTACTTAAACTTTTGCTACTGAAACAGTAACTAGAATTTCACTGGCTTCAGATTTCTGCTGACCATAACTCCCATAATGGAAGTTTATCAGAGACCTTAACAAAAAGACGTGTTGTCCAGGCTTCAGAATTGTCTGCTAAAAATTCTTTTTGTCCCAAGATCAGGTCTTCCCAACTGAGAGACTATTTTTTTTCTCAAAGAGCTTTTGTTAAATGTTTGTGATGGTCATTGTTGTTTATGTTAGCAAAGAAATGGTGAAAGAAATGAAGCTGTGGAAGAATTACTAAGCGAGAAAGTCTAGGGTAACTCACTATCTTTCTAACGAGTATTCACAAGAGTTTCGTTTTAGTTTTATGCACAACTTTGCATCTTACTTTGAAGGTCTTATGGTTACTGTAAACAGGGTAATATTTGATAGGGAACACTATTATACTTACGAATCTGTTTGATAATTGTCACATAGTGACTCCAACCCACTGGCATAGTAATCCTTTAATATTGGAAGAAATACTTTTTTAAACTTTCTAAACCCACTAAAATCACAGTGACGTCACTACTGATGGAAGGCTAAAACTACCGACGCTACTAAATTGATAGGTGACCTCACTTCATTTGGAAAAAGATTAAAACTATCGATCGTAACTACTGATACTGTAAACAGAAATTTCGTCTGTATAAAATATCATGCCTTCCTTACATCTTTCTCTGTAAACAGACAAGAATAACTAAAACAAAATAAATGATTTGATGTGAAGGACAGACTTATTAAGTATAGTAAAACAAGATATCACTGCATAAAACAGTCAGTATAGGAGATAGTAACAATGAAACAAAACTGAGCCAGGTGTTGGTCATGACTGACACCATCTGTCAGCCGAATGAGACTAAGATGGACGACTTTATTTTCATTGTCACTAATTATTGTTGTGAATTTTTGGGAACTTTAGTCCATGTGAGGAGACATGAATTCAAATTGGAGACACTTTAGTGGAAGATACCATGGGAAAGGTTTTACTGCTTGATCTCAACAACCCATATGCACCCTTCAACTTACCTCAATAATACAGCAAGAAATCAACTGCAATAACGGAAAACACACAAAAAATTAAAAGGCAACAGGAAGAACAGAAATATTTGGGTAATTTACAAGAATGTAGTAGCTAAATTGACATTAAAAAAAACAGCGAAACACAAAACAGAATAGTAAAACAGTACAATAACACACGTAAAGTAACTCATAATAACAATACAAAAGACAGAGAATCAGTAGTGTAACACACAAGTGTAGTAAATTATTAGAACAATAAGTAAGATTGAACTTAAGAACAATAAGACTGAACTTAAGAACAATAAGTAACGTTGAACTTAAGAACAATAAGATAAGATTGAACTAAGAAAAAATAACAACAAAACGTAACATTGAAATTAAGAACAATAGACTGAACTTAAGAACATAAGTAAACTTTGAACTTAAGAACAATAAGTAAGATTGAACTTAAGAACAATAAGTAACATTGAACTTAAGAACAATAAGACTGAACTTAAGAACAATAAGTAAGATTGAACTTAAGAACAATAAGTAAGATAGGACATAAGAATAATAACAGCAAATACACAATAAAAATGCAGTAGAACAGATCAGTAAAACATAATAAAAATACAGTACATACAGTAGAACACACAGTAATATATAATGGAAATACAGTAAAATACAGTAGAACAGTACGGTAATACATAAAAATACAGTAACATACATTAGAACAGTGCAGTAATACATAAAAATACAGTAACATACAGTAGAACAATACACAAGTACCTCACAAGAACATACAAAAACAACACAGTAAAATAGGGAACCTCTAGAGCCAACACACTAAAACATAAACACAAACAGCATTAGATACACTAACAAGAGTTGTAGCAGCCAAAGTGTTTGTAGATCCACACCTGACATAAGAGTTGATAGCATCCCAGGTTGTAGTAACAACACCTCACATGAATATTTGTAGCAGCCAGGTTTGTAGGATCCACCCCCTCACAAGAAGAGTTGTAGCAGCCAGGTTGTAGGATCCACACCTGATATTATTTTTCGTCTAGAGGTCGAGTCTCACAGTTTCTTGTCCTTACTTTCTTGCCAGAGATATTTTATGTGATTGTCAATGTGAATATTTTTCTAATATAGAGAAGGTGAGAAAAGTGAATACATGAAAAAGAAGAAAGGGGAAGAGACTTTAATTGGGTCAGTAATTATTTTCTGGTACTACTTACCATCCATAGGACAGTTTCCCCCCTCCACACGATGTCTTTTTTTGCTTTATCTAAGACAAGTTTATTTCAAATTGTCGCATCTATACATTTCCTTCACATTTCATGTGAAGAAATGGGAAGCTACTTATACACAATAATTTTCCTCATTACCCTCTCATATCCTGTGTAAAATAAATAGAAAATTTTACATCATGTATGACAACGCAGAAAAGCGCATGAGAATGTGCACACAAGTGTGAGTGATAACAGGGCCGAGAATATTAAACACAGTAAGTGTGCTTGGGAATTGGTATTTACATCCTTGTTAGACTTGGACGAGAGTATGTATGTGATGTAATTTACGTGCCTGCTTGGTTTGATTTTGAGTGTGTGGTAACTCACCTATTTGTGGTTGCAGGGCCGAGCTCAGTTTCCGGCCCATCCCCTCTTCACTGACTGCAACTGGGTCCTCCCTCTTCCCGCTCCATGAGTTTCACAAACTCGTCTTAAAACTCTATGTCTGTATGTGTTCCTGCCTCCACTACATCACTGCCCAGATTATTCCACTTCCTCACAACTCTGTGGCTGAAGAAATACATCCTAACAGCCCTTTGACTCCATCTGAAGTCTTCAATTTCCATTTGAGCCCCTCTTGTTTTAATGTCCCATCACTGAGTGGAGCATCTGTCTCTGTCCACCTTATCTATTCCACGCATATTTTGTATGTCGTTATCATGTCTTTTTCCTGACCCTCCTTTCCTCCAGTTGTCGTCAGGCCGAATTTCCCTTAACTTTTCTTCGTAGGACATTCCCCCCTATTGCTCTGGAACCAGCTTGTTACAAACCTTTGCACATTCTCATAACTTTCGACGTGATTGACAGGTGTGAGTTCCAAACTGTGGTGCTGCATACTCCAATAGAGCCTGACGTACACAGTGTACAGTCTATAATGATTCCTTACTGAAGAATCGTAACGCTTTTCTCAGGTTTTTGCCAAGCGCCCATAAGCCGCAGCAGTTACCTGGTTAATGTGTGCTACCAGAGACGTCCTCGTATTAAGCTCATCTCAGCTCTTCTCCTTGAGAGAGATTTGCGGTCTTTGCCACCTAGCTATTACTCTGTCAGCGGTCCCTTTCTTTGCCTTTCCCCGATCTTCAGACTTGCATTTGGCGGGTAAATTCTAAAGAGCCAGTTGCTGACCACGCGTCCCCCTGTTCTAAGTCACTATTGTAGTCCCTTGATTGATCCGCATCTGATTTAATTCACCTCCATTAACCTCACAATCATCTGCAAACAGGGACACTCCTGAGTCTATCCTTCCGTCATGTCATTCACATAAACCAAGAATAGCGCACACGTCCCAGGACAGGACCCATGGTGGGACCCCTATCGTCAAAGGCGCCCGCTGATGATACCTCATCACTAACCGTAACTGCGCTCTTGTCTCCTCTCAGGTATACCTCTGAACCATGCAGTGCCCTTCCTTTTTCAAACATGCCCTGACCCTCTAGCTTCAGCACTATCTCTTTTGAGGAACTGTGTCGAAGGCCTTTCAGTCAACCACCCTTCCCTCTCATGTCTTACTTCCGTTGCCTTTTCCTAAAACTCCAAACGTTTAGAAGGCACAGACTTTACCTTCCATGAAACTGTGCCGACTATCGTTTTATATTCTAGTTTCCGTTCAGGAACTCCACCACTCTCCTGATAATCTATCTCCATGAGTTTGTATACTATACACGTCAGAGATTCTGGCTATAGTTTAGTGCCTCGTTTACTGCCTCTTTCTAAAAGATGGGGACTACATTTGGGCATCTTCCATAACTCAATAGTATGCCCATTACAGGATGTTTGATGATTTTGGTTAGTGGCACCCATGGAGAGATGTCCGGACCCCCGCCATTGAGGAATCTAAATCACTTATAAGCATTCTCACCTCTCCTCGGTTGTGTGTTAATTCGTCCACCTTGAAGGTTTATCCTTGCTTGTGTACCCCCTGTTTTGTCTTCCCAGTGTACCTTCTACCTCCACTGTAAATTACTTCTTTAATCCCGTGTTAAGCTCATCAAGAAAAAACGGGGGGGGATATTTTTTTAACATACTTAATTATCGTTTCTTCCGAGCTACCCAACATTCTGTTCCTCAGCCCAGATTACCTGGTCCTTGACTGTCGTCCCTTCCTCCTCATGTGCTATAAAGCAGTTTCGGGTCAGATATGGCTTTCGATGCTTATGTCGTTTTCGTACAGCCCGCTGGGCATACGCGTTTCTGATCGTCGACTAATCTCTTTGCTTTCCTGGGACTTTTGCCTACTGAAATTATTACCCATCTCTAGCGCTAATATTTTTTGCCTCCCTACACCTTTCTGGTAACCAGGGGCTCGTTCTGGACCTTCCCATTATTTTTCTGGTACCCTTGGAGCAAACCTTCCTCTGCCTCCCTTTGCATTTTGTAATTAAGTAGCCCATCATTTCGTGAACTGACTTTGTTGGTGTGGTGTGTGTGGGTGTGTACTCACCTAGTTTCTCACCTAGTTGAGGTTGCAGGGTCAGTCCCCAAGCTCCTGGCCACTGCCTCTTCACTGGTCGCTACTAGGTCACTCCCCAGAACCGTGAGCTTTATCAAACCTCTGCTTAAAGCTATGTAAGGATCCTGCCTGCAACTGAATCGCTTCCAAACTATTCCACCTTCTAGACTAATCTGGTCGAAGAAATACTTCCTAACATCCCAGTGAATTATCTTGGTCCTCAACTTCCATCTGTACCCCTTGTTTGCTGTGTCCCATCTCTGAACATTCTCTTTGCCCAACCCCTTGTCAATACCTTCAGCATTTTAGTATGTCGTTAACATGTCCCCCCCTACTCTCTCCTGTCTTCCATTTTCGTCACGGTCGATTCCCTAACCTCTCCTCGTAGGACAAACCCATTAGCTCTGGGACTATTCCTTGTTGCTAACCTTTGTGTTTTCACAAGTTTCTTACGTGCTTGGCTAGGTGTGGGTTCCAAACTGGTGCCGCATACTCCAATATGGGCCTAACGTACAACGCGTACAGGGTCCCCAGAACGAGTTCTTATTAAGAATGTCGGAATGCTGTTCTGAGGTTGCTAGGCGACCATATTCTGCAGCATTATTTGGTTGATTAGCGCTTCAGGAGATGTCCTGTGTTTATACTTACCCCAAGATCTCTTTTTCCTTGAGTAGGTTTGTAGTCTGTGTCGGCCCCCTAGACAGTACCCGTACTGCGGATCTTCTTTACCCTCCCAATCTTCATGACTTTGCACTTGATTAAACTTGATTAACTCCTAGGAGCCAATTGCTGACCAGGTCTGCAGCCTGTCCAGATACGTCTTTGGCAGTTCGCCTGTCTTCCAATAGAAAGAATATTCTCATGAACTTCACGTCCATCGCAACAAGACACTCGGAGTCAATTTCCTTCCGTCATGTCGTGGTGTGGTGTGTGTGTGTGTGGGTTGTGTGTGTGTGTGTGTGTGGTGTGTGTTGTATCACCTATTGTACCTCACCTATTTGTGGTTGCAGGGGTCGAGCTTAGCTCCTGCCCCGCCTCTTCACCGGTTGCAACTGGCCCTCACTCTCCCCGCTCCATGACTTTTATCAAACCTCGTCTTAAAACTGTGTAAGGTTCCTGCCCTCACTACGTCATTTCTCGCTATACCACTGCTAACAACTCTATGACTGAAGAAATACTTCCTAAAATCTGTCTGACTCCATTTGTGTCTTCAACTTCCAATAGTGGCCTCTTGTTTCTGAGTCCCCCCCTGGCACATCCTTCTTCGTCACCTAGTCTAATCCACGCAGTATTTATATGTCTTATAATGTCTCACCTGACGCCACCATGTCCACCATTGTCGTCAGCCGATTTCCCTTAATCTTTCTTCATAGGACATTCCCCTTAGCTCTGGAACTAACCTATAGGCAACCTTTGTGCTTAACAGTGCGGTTCCAAACAGGTGCAGCAATACACCAGCAAGGGCCTTGACATACACGGTGTCCAGTGTCTTGAGAACGATTCCTTACTAAGGTATCGGAATGCTGTGATGGCGACGGGCGGTTAGTCCAGGCGCCATAGGCGCTGCAGCGTTATCTGATTGATGAGTGCTTCCGAGACCATGCTCGTGTTATACTCACCCCAAGATCTTTCTCCTTGAGTGAGGTATGCAGTCTTGCCACCTACTATACTCTGGTCTTGGTCTTCTGTGCCTTCCCTAGCTTCCATTACTTTGCATATGGCAGGATTAAATTCGAGAAGCCATTTCCTGGACCAGTTGTCCAGTCTGTCCAGGTCTCTTTGATGTCCTGCCTGGTCCTCATCATATTTAATGCTCCTCATTAACTTCACATCACGCAAAAAGGGAACACTTCTGAGTCTAACCCCTTCACATCTTCGTCCACATATACCAAAATAGTCAACTGGTCCTAGGACCGACCCCTGTGGACCCGGCCTCCGTCACAGGTGCCCACTGGATACATCATTACGTACCATACTTCGTTGATTGCCACTGTCAGGTATTACCTCACAGATCCATTGCAGTGCCCCTTCCTGTTATAAGCCCTGATGCTCTATGCTCTGCACTGAATCTCTATTAGGAACTGGAGTCAAAGGCCTTCTGCAGTCCCAAGAAGATGCAATCAACCCACCCCTCTCTCTCGTGTCTTCTGTTATTTTTATCTAAAACTCCAGAAGGTTTGTGACACAGGATTTGCCTTACGTGAATCCGTGCTGGTCTCGGCATTTATACTCTTGTTCCCCGTTCCAGGTGCACCACACTCTCCATCTGATAATCTTCTCCATATTTTGCATACTAAAACACGTCAATGACACAGGTCATATAGTATTAGTTGCCTCTTTTCTGTCTCCTTTTTAAAAATGGAACTACATATGCCGTCTCCATACCTCAGGTTGTGTGCGTGTGTGTGTATGAGTTTTGTGAATGTACTCACTAATTGTGTGCGTGTGTGTGTGTGTGGTGTGTGTTGGTGTGTGTGAGTTATTGGTGTATGTGTGTATGTGTATTGTGTGTGTGTAGTGTGTGCTTGTATGAGTATGTGTACGTGTGTAGGTGTGTGTGTGTGTGGTGTGTGTTTGTTGTGTGTGTGTGTGTTGAGTGTGTGTGAGTGTGTGGGGTTGTGTTGTGTGTGTGTAGTGCGTGTGTGATGTGTGTGTGTTATGTGTGTGTGTGTGTGCATGTGTGTGTGGGTATGTTGTGTGGTGTGTAGTGTGTGTGTATGTTGTAGGTGTGTGTGTGGGTGTGTATGTGTGAGTGTGTGTGTGTGTGTGTGGAGTGTCTGCGTGTGCGTAGTGTAGTGTTGTGTAAGTGTGTGTGTGTGGTGTGTATGTTGTGTTGTGTGGTGTGTGTTGTGTGTGTGTGTGTATGATGTAATGTGTGTGTGTGTGGTGTAGGTGTGGTGTGTGGTGTGTAAGTGTGTGTAGGAGTGTGAGTGTGTGTTGTGTGCGCGCGCGCGTTGTGTGTGTGGTATATAATAAGTAGGAGTGTGATGCGTGTGAGTGTTGTGAATAAATGTGTGGTGGCGGTGTGTGTAAGGGTGTGATGTATGTAGTGTAATGGGAAGTATGTGTGTGTGTGTGAGTATTGTAAGAGTTTGAGAGAAGGAGTGGAGTGAGAGGATGTGAGTGTGTGTGAGTGGGTGGGTGTGTGTTTAGTGAGGTGTGTAGTGCGGTGAGTATGTGTGTGTGAGGGTATAGTGATGTATGTGAAGTATGTGTGTGTAGGTGTAGATGAGAGGTGTGAGTGTGAGTGTATGTGAGTGAGTGTGAGAGAGTCTGAATGAGAGTGGAGAGAGAGATAGTCTGTAGATGTGTGCTTAGTGTGAGACTAGAGTGAGAGTTAATGAGTGACTGTGAGATGATGAGTGAGAGACGTGATAGAGTAGAGTGAGAGTGTAGAGGAAAGACAGAGATGTGAGGACCAGATAGTAGCTAGAGTATATAGGAGTTGAGAGAGACTTAGTAGAGTGTGAGTAGGAGTGAGAGTAGGATCTTTATAGAGGAGGTGAGAATGTGTGAGAGTAGATAGAGGGAGAGAGAGATAGAGATGAGAGATGAGAGATGTGTTAGTGTAGAGCTCGCGCGCGCGCACCGTGAGTAGTCTGCGCGTACGGTAGAGAGAGTCAGCGCGCATACGAGTGATTGTTGTCTTCGCGCACGAGTGAGTGTCGTGTGTTGTGCTCGTGCGTGTGTAACTCACCTAAATATTCAGGAAGATTACAACTACATCCATTAAAATGAAAGATCCGAGTTTGGAAATTTTTCGCTGTAACCAATGAACTTATAGACCATTCGCCCCTAGTTAACATTCAATCTTCTTCACCAACAATCCTTTTTTACGGAGGCATGGAAGGTTCCCCAGTACCAGCTGGTACAAATACGATGTAACTTGCAACAACCACAACACCATACACTAGTCAATTTCTACACAAAGCGCACAGAATATTTTTCTTGAAGTATTTTTGGAGATGTAAATGTACTTTACGGCTCTCACGCATTTACCAGCATTCTTTATAGCTCAAGCCAGACGGAAAATCACTATTGTTTGAAGTTCACACCCAATACACATGTGACTTTCCTTAAACAAGAACCGGGAATGCAATGACCACACAGAGATGTAGAGATCTCAGTTATCGTTAGTAACAAAATAATATGAAGGCTCATTCTTATACATAGTAACACCAGAGCTACAAATCCCACTGTTTTCATAGTAGCGCCAGAGATCAAAGATTACGTTGATTTACACAGTAATCTAGAGATACCGTGAGCACATTAGTGTACATTGTAACACCAGAAATAGAGGGATCAGGCTGAGATACATAGTAACACCAGAGATGCAATGATCATCCTGTGATACATAGCAAAATCCCCCTCCCCAAAAAAAAAACTAAACAAATACGATACATAAATGAAAGGATCAGATGAAAAACATATGGTGTGGCTAGGCTGGGAGGTTCCTGTCTTCTGGCTGGACCAGGTTTACAGGATACAATGATCACATGTAATAACATGGGAGGATACACACATTTCTTTGTGACCTCCCCTGTTATTATATCTACCTGTATATTGATATTATATATGGGCAGTGCTGCATGGAGTTACCCTCACAACACACACTCAATACTCATTAACACTGCTATAGTGTGTTCTTCACTAGCAACTATATATCAGTTGGTTATAAATGACCATTATTTTTAAAGGGATGGACCGGTAAGCCAACGGAAGGCCTCGGTCAGATGACCAAAGCTCCAAAGGCGGGTCATCATCTGACTAAGACCTGCGTCAGGAAACACTTGTTCTGTTTCCTGACAAACCTTACCTAACCTAACCTGTGTTCTTCACTCACATAAACACTCAGCACTGTTATAATGTGTTCACTCACATAAACACTCAGCACTCATATTAACACTGTTTTAAGTGGTCATTCAGTAACATACACACATATATACCTCTAATTCACACCATGTAATTGTTGTTTCGAACTGAATTCCTGTGACATTCAGATTCATTATTTACTTATCTCTTAACAAAACAAACAAGGGACAAATATACATAATTTGTATCACTGAAGAATCTTAATACATTGTGAAGTAACTTTGGTTGTAAGAATATTTCGCTCACTAAATAAATATAACACACTAGAGATACAGAAAGCATATTTGGGGGTTATAACATAGTAATACCATAATATACATTACACCAAGCTGTTATACATAGTACACCATAAATACTTACACCAAAATAGTTATACAGTTTAACACAGAAGATACAGAAATATGCAAAACACTAATTTTTAACAGATTAAATCTATGGCATATAATTGTAAGAACATATATTACCATACCTGGCCTCACCATGGTGGTGTAACCGGATGGAAGTTCTTCTCTCTGGCAGGACTACGGTACGAGTCTACCCGCTGGATGTATTTACTCAGACAGATTCTGTTGTCCCTCTCTGTAAGTACATCAGTCGTATATAATGATGATATTAAAAACAGTTGTTCTACTCTCATGTAAGCTTCCAAGGTGAGGCTACATTTGAAGAGTTTAAGTTTCCACTTTTGAGGAATGCGTGTTTGGGGTTCACAGCTCTCAACGTCCCCCTCAGAAGTAACTATGGATAGTTTTTTTTTTTTTTACAACGGGTTTAGTGGTGAGTGATTTGAGCCGAAAATTACACATTATAAAGTGTGTTGACGTGTATTTGATACTGCAGAGTACACTATCACCACATTTTTTAAAGAATACTAAGTGGGTACTGGAGTGTAGAAAACATTAACACACATAGACACAGAGTGCAGTGACTGACACTTAATACTGAACAAAGATCAAACAATAAAAAAGATCAAACACATTGTTCCATGAAAACAATGTCCAGCAAACAATGGTCTTTTCTTCACCTTTTTAAACTATCACAAAATCCATCACCTATTTTTTAAAACATCAATACTTTGCAATTTAATATAGTAAAGGAAGTTTTAGTGAGTAATTAGAGCAATAGATGTTGAACAATTATTGTAAAATCTGACGTCGCACAATGGAGTATAAAATGATATACACCTCATTTCTCTAATCTTTGACTTGTTAAGAATCAAGAAGTTGAATGTTTGCCTGACACATGTAAATACACTCGAATAAGGTACACATAATTAACAACATATCATGAACCTATAACGGAACATGTAAATGTCCACTACAAATCATGTTATTCTAACTGACATGTAGTTCAATGTTCTCAGTGATACAGAACTACAGAACAATGATCACTGCCTACAACACAATCAGGTACCAGTAATATTTACCAAAAGTACCAAATATTAATAACTAGGAAATACACTGTGTGAAGTACAATTTATAATGGAGAAGAAAATAAACATTAACAAGTTATAACTACATCAGTCCCTCAGAAACTGATATATTAGTTCTTAACATATATAACAATGTTATAATGTGTACTTAACAATCACAATTTTAAATAATGTGTATCTAACATTATACATGTATATAAAGTGTTCATTAACATTATAAACACTGTTTATAAAGTGTTCATAAACATTAAAACAATGTTAAAATGAGTTCCTAAAACATTATAACAAAGTTATAAATGTTGTTCCTTAAATATAACAATGTTAAAATGTGTTCTATAAAACATATAAACAATGTTATAATGTGTTCTTAACATTATAACAATGTTATAATGGATTTCTAACATTATAACCATGTTATAATGTGTTCATAACATTCTAACAATGAAATATGTGTATCTTAACATTATAACAATGTTATAATGTGTTCTAACATTATAACAATGTTGAACTGATCAAACACTACTCAGCACTTATTAACCTGTATATAACGTTTCATCACTCACATACACACTTAGCACTTATTAACACGTTATAAACGTGTTCTTCACTCACATACACACTCAGCACTCATTAACACTGTTATAACGTGTTCTTCACTCACATACACACTCAGCACTCATTAACACTGTTATAACGTGTTCTTCACTCACATACACACTCAGCCCTTATTAAACACTGTTTATACGAGTACTTCACTCACATACACACCAGCACACATTAAACACAGTTATAACGATATACAACACTCACAAACAACACACTCATTAACACTGTTATAACGTGTTCTTCACTCACATACTCAGTAATCATTAACACTGTTATAACGTGTTCTTCACTCATACACACTCAGTAATCATTAACACTGGTATAACGTGTTCTTCACTCACATACACACACTCATTAACACTGTTATAACGTGTTCTTCACTCACATACACACACTCATTAACACTGTTATAACGTGTTCTTCACTCACATACTCAGTAATCATTAACACTGTTATAACGTGTTCTTCACTCATACACACTCAATAATCATTAACACTGTTATAACGTGTTCTTCACTCACATACACACTCAACACTCATTAACACTGTTATAACGTGTTCTTCACTCACATACACACTCAGCACTTATTAACACTGTTATAACGTGTTTCTTCACCACAATACACATACACAATTAACACTGTTATAACGGTGTCTTCACTCACATAACACACTCAGCACTCATTATACACTGTTATAAACGAGGTTCTACCACTCAACACTCAGCACTCATTAACTGTTACAACGTGGTTCATCACCACACACACCATTAACACTGTTATAACGTGTTTCTTCACTCACATACCTCACACTCATAAACACGTTATAACGAGATTTCTTCACCTCACATACACACTCAGCACTCAATAACTGTTGCAACGTGTTCTCCCTCACATACACACACAACACTCATTAAACGTTATAACGTGTTCTTTCACTCACATACACACACTCATTAACACTGTATAAAACGTGTATTCTTCACTCAATACACACACATCACTTATTTACACGCGCACACTTAGTTTTCATGCTCATTTGCTCATTTTCGCAAACACAGCTTCTTGATTCACCATCATATATACAAACACAGAACTATGCACGTGAGCGCGAGCGCGCACACATGTAAAACACACTCATCGCCTCTTACACTAATATGCATGTAATCACATACACACACACACACACACACACATACACACATACACACACACACACACACACACACGCACACACACACACACACACACAACTATGAATGTTATGGGATGAAAATAAAAACTATCAGCTGACAAAAATAATTAAGACAGTCGCTGGTGCACACTGGACAGTACGACTCTGATTAATATACTATGTTATGCTCTAATATTTTGTGATGTGCGAATGTCAGTTAAAACGTAAAATTAATGCTGTGATGTAATTAATGTACTGAGATGTTTAAATGTTAACATATAATTATTATACCATGAATGGTGTGGCACGCAATGTTATTTCTTCAATCCTAATATTTATACTGTAAGTAATACTTAACGTTAATGTTTAGGCGATGTTTAAGACGTAACTGAACATAATTCTGTTCATAGTAATTAAAAGTAGTAAACTTCCATTTATTAATAACTGCTAATTGTCAGATAATGATAATGGTAGTAATATTAATGAAAGTAATAGTAGTAGTAGTAGTAATGATAATGGTAGTAATTTTTATGAAAGTAATAGTAGTAGTAGTAATGATAATGGTAGCAATAATAATGATAATAGTAATAATGATGGTAATACTAGTAATAATGATAACAGCAATGGTGTTAATTCTAGCATTAGCCCAAACTCTTCTTCTGTTCTTTCTATTGGAAAGTCAGTCATCAACACCAGAAGTCACAGAAACTAACCAAGTGTCACTAGTAACTGAATCCGATCAACAGCAGGACACAGTTAACGTCCTTACCAGAGTTCAGTCTAAGGTAAAACCTATACATCCGTTGTTTTTTTTTGCCAAAGTAAAACTCATTGAGATTTCTCACATAGATTTAGAGGGTCTTCAAAAGACTTGTCCTTCCATAGAGGAAACCCGGAAGTTAGCGTTAACAGACAACGTGATTCAATGAAAGAAATTTTCTTATAAATTTGTATGTAAAGAAAATCTTCTATTCAAGAATATAGTGTCGGCAACTCCTAATAATTGCTGTGAGACTATTTTGAAGATTTCTCATGACCTGCCAGTCTCTGGCCATTTTTCACATAGGAAGACCTATAAGAATATAAAGGACTTGTACTTCTGTCTTAGGATATCTTCGGACATCTATAATTATTGTTTGTCGTGTCACATATGTCAACTTTCCTTACAAAAGGGTAGAACTAAGAGTCCCTATGGTAAAAATGCCAATTTTCTCAGTCCCATTTGCTAGAGTTGCAGTGGATATAATTGGTCCTATCACTCCTCGTTCATTAGGAGGTCATAAATATATCTTGACTATGCGTCTAGCTGAAATCCATTACGTCAATAGAAGTTGCAGAATCATTACTATTTTTTCAAGAAACGCAATTAACTTCTGAATTAATGGATCAAGTTTATCAACTTGTGTGTGTTAACCTCTTTTACACTACACCTTACCATCCAAATTATAACGGAAGAGTGGAACGACAACATGCCATCCTAAAGTCAGTATTAAAAAAAAATTGTATTCTTAAACCAGCTGACTGGCATATGGTGTCTTTGCAATGCGTGAGATTCCAAGTGTTTCCCTTGGATATTCCCCTTTCGCATTGCTTTATGTAAGGCAGGCTCGAGGACCTCTATTTATATTAAATGAACTGTGGTCCAAAGATATGAAACCTGAGAGAAAGATTAGAAGAATCCGCTGATTTAATTGTCAAGAACCTGAATATGTCCATGGAAACATACAAGACCTTTTTTGAACAAAAGAGCTCTAAAAGGAAATTGTTAATTTCTTGGGACGGACTGTA
>NC_069431.1:29832423-29907423 GCF_026875155.1 Cherax quadricarinatus
CGAAGGGGAGAAAACGACCAATCAAGCTGATTCTCAGGACGGAAACAGTGCGGAACAGGATCCTCCAAGAGAAACCACGATTGAAATACTCGGAAGAGTACAAGAGGGTGTTCCTAGACAGAGACAGAACAAAATCAGAACGACAGCAGCTGAGGGAGAGGACAAAAAAGCGAAAGGAGCTAGGAAAAGAGACAAGGAGGGAATCAGCAGAGGTCAGTCAGAGCAGGACAGAACAGCAAGGGCAAGCACACACACAACTACTCTCAGAGCCATACAACCTATCACACCATCCCAACACACACTACAATCCATACCCACAGCCTCCACCCAACACCGAGCTATAGAATCCCACAGTATGCCACCAGGTCTCCCACCCTCAAAGGCCCCCCAAACCACAGTGTTGGAAAGGAAACTGAAGGTATGGTACACAAACGCTGATGGAATAACAAATAAGTGGGAGGAGTGGCACGAAAGAGTCAAAGAAGCATCACCGGACATCATAGCTCTCATAGAAACCAAGCTTACAGGAATGATAACAGATGCCATCTTTCCAACGGGATACCAAATCCTGAGGAAAGACAGAAGGAACAGGGGGGGTGGAGGAGTGGCGTTGCTGATCAAAAATCGCTGGAATTTTGATGAGCTGGAGAGAGGAGATAGCGGAGAAGAAAGTGATTACATAGTGGGAACACTTCACTCTGGAGGTCCCAAGGTGGTAATAGCAGTGATGTATAACCCACCACAGAACAGCAGGAGGCCAAGGCAAGAGTACGACGAGAGCAATAGAGAGATGGTTGACACACTGGCTAGAGTGGCCAGAAGAGCTCATTGCATGCAGGGCAAAGCTCCTGATCATGGGTGACTTTAACCACAAGGAGATCGATTGGGAGAACTTGGACCCACATGGGCGCCAAGATACATGGAGGGCTAAGATGATGGAGGTGGTACTGGAGAAGTTCATGTACCAACACGTAAGGGACACTACAAGAGAGAGAGGAGAGGATGAACCAGCAAGGCTGGACTTAGTATTCACCTTCAGTAGTGCAGATATCGAGGACATCACATATGAAAGACCCTTGGGGCCAGTGACCATGTGGTTTTAAGCTTCGAATCACAGTAGAGCTACAAGTGGAGGGAGAAGGCAGGAAGGCCAGGACGAATGAAGCCAAACTACTAGAAAGGGGTCTACACAGGAATGAGGAACTTACCTGACGGGGTTCAGTGGGAAGAGAACTGGCAGGAAGCCTAGTTAATGAGGATGATGGAATATGTAGCAATAACAAAATGCAAGGAGGCTGAGGAGAGGTGGAGGTTTGTACCCAAGGGGTAACAGGAGTAATGAAAAAGCATGGGATGAGTCCATGTATACCAAAGGTGCAGGGAGGCAAAAAAAAAAACCAAGTGTGTAGGGAATGGAAGAAATATAGAAGGCAAAGGACCAGGAGAATAAGGAGGAACAGTCGTAGGAGCCAGAAAACGAATATGCACAGATAAGAAAGGGAGGCCCAAAGACAATATGAAAATGACATAGCAGGCGAAAGCCATATCTGACCCGAAATGTATGTACTGCCACATCAGGAGGAAAACAACAGTCATGGACCAGGTAATCAGGTAGGATGGAAAGGAGAGAGGACAACAGGAAATGACGTGAAGTATGTGAAGAACTCAACAAGAGATGTCAACGAAGTGTTCACAGATGAGACAGAGGGACTCCAGAAGACGGGAAGAGGTGGGGCACACACCAAGTGCTGGACACTGTGCCACAACCGAGGAAGAAGTGAGAGGCTTCTGAGATGAGCTAGATACCTCATAGGAATGGGACCAGATAACATCTCCCCATGGGTATTGATGAGCAGGAAGGCAGTAGGCGCTATGTGTACCCCTAACTACAATATTCCAATACATTCTATCGAAACTGGAGATTCGTGAGGCATGGAAGACAGACAAATGTAGGTCCCAATCTTTAAAAAAGGCGACAGACATGAAGCATTAAACTAAAGACGCAGTTGTCATGGAACATGCTATAGTATGCAAAATCATAGATGATTATCTGGAAGAAGAGTGGTGTAACACCTAGAAAGGAATGGATCTCATCAAAACAGCACGCCAAGCATGTTTCAGGACGGGAAATCTGTGTCACAAACCTACTGGAGTTCTATGAACATGGTGACAGGCGTAAGACAAGAGAGAGAGGGGTGGGTTGGATTGATTTTCTTGGACTGCAAGAAGGCGTTTGACACGTGTCCACACAGAGATTGGTGCAAAAACTGGAGGACCAAGCAAGGATGAACAGGGAAGGCACTACAATGGATCAGGGAATACTTGTCAGGAAGGACAGCAGCGAGTCATCGGTACGTGGCGAGGTGTAGAGTGGGCACACTGTGACCTGCGGGGTCCCGCAGGGGGGGTCAGTCCTAGGACCAGTGCTGTTTCTGGTATTTGTGACGACATGACGGATGGAATAGACTCTGCGGTGTCCCTGTTTGCAGATGACGTGAAGTTGATGAAAGAATACACTCGATCGAAGACCAGGCAGAACTACAAAGGGATCTGGACAAGGCTGCGGAACTGGTCAGCAATTGGCTCCTGTGGAGTTCAATCCCACCAAGTGCCAAAGTCATGAGATTGGGGTAAAGGGCAATGAAGGCCGCAGACGGAGTACAGTCTAGGGGAGTTAGAGACTACAACCCTCACCTCAAGGATAAAAAAGATCTTGGGGTGAGTATAACACAGGCAAATCTCCTGAAGCGCACATCAACCAAATAACTGCTCTGCAGCATTTGGGGCGCATAGCAAACCTCTGAACAGCATTCGACAGCTAATAAGGAATCGTTCAGGACCCTGTACACCGTATACGTTAGGCCCCATATTGAGTATGCGGCACCAGTTTGGAAACACACACCTAGCCAAGCACGTAAAAGAACTAGAGAAAGTGCAAAGGGTTTGCAACAAGTCTAGGCCCAGAGTAAGAGGTATGTCTCCTACGAGGAGAGTTAAGGAAATCAACCTGACGTCACTGGAGGACAGGAGAGATAGGGGGGGACTTGATTAAACGACATACAAAAATACTGAGGAGAATGACAAGGTGGACAAAGACAGGATGTTCCAGAGATTGGACACAGTAAAAGGGGACACAGTTGGAAGCTGAGAACAGATGAATCACAGGGATGTTAGGACGTATTTTCCTTCAGCCACAGAGTAGTCAGTAAGTGGAATGGTTTGGAAAGCGATGTAGTGGAGGCAGGATCCATACATAGCTTTAAGCAGAGGTATGATAAAGCTCCGGTCAGGAGAGTGACCTTGTAGCGATCAGTGAGAATGAGGCGGGGCCAGGAGCTCGGACTCGACCCCCGCAACCTCAACTAGGTGAGTACAACTAGGTGAGTACACACACACACACAAAGGTGCAAAGGTTTGCGACAAGGTTAGTTCCAGAGCTAAGGGAAATGTCCTATGAAGAAAGGTTAAGGCGAATCGGACTGACGACTCTGTAGCCAGGGAGGGTTAGGGGAGACATGTAACGACATACAAAATACTGTGTGGAATAGACAAGGTGGACAGAGACAGGATGTTCCAAAGAGGGGACACAGAAACAAGGGGTCATAATTGGAAGTTGATGGGGGGGCCCAGATGAGACAGAGGGATGTTAGAAGTATTCTCTCGTCATAGAGTAGTTGGAAAGGTAAATGGCCTAGCAAGTGAGGTAGTGGAGGCAGGAACCATACATAGCTTTAAGATGAGGCATGATAAAGCTCATGGAGCAAGGAGAAGAGAGGACCTAGTAGCACACGAGAAGAAACGGGGCCAGGAGCTGAGTCTCGACCCCTGCAACCACAATTATGTGAGTACACCCACACCCCCCCCCCACACACACACACACACCACACCTGTAGGTATGGAAGACAGACAATGTAGTCCCAATTTTTAAAAAGGAGACAGACATGACGCACCAAAACATAGATCAGTGTCACTGACTTATATAGTATGCAAAGGCATGGAGAAGAGTATCAAAAAGAGTGGTTAGGAACAACTAGAAAGGAATGCGCTTATCAAACAACAGCCACATGGTTTCATCGACGAAAAATCTGTGTTCACAAATCTACTGGAGTTCTATGACCGCGGTGACAACATAAGGGGACAAGAGAAGAGGGGTGGGTTATATTTCATTTCATGAACTGTAAGAAGGCGTTTGACAAAGTTCTTACGAGAGATTAGTGCAAAAACTGGAGGACAAGGCAGGGATAACAAGGAAGGCACTACAATGGATCAGGGAATACTTGTCAGGAAGACAGCAGTGAGTAATTGTACGTGGCTAGGTGTCAGAGTGAGCGCCTGTGACGAGTGGGGTTCCACAGGGGTCAGTCCAAGGACCGGTGCTATTTTTGGTATTTATGAACGACATGACGGAAGGAATAGACTTCGAAATGTCCCTGTTTGCAGACGATGTGACGTTGATGAGAAGAATTCAATTGGACGAGGACCAGGAAAAGCTTAAATGGGATCTGGACAGGCTGCAGGCCTGGTCCAGCAATTGGCTGCTGGAGTTCAACCCCACCAAGTGCAAAGTCACGAAGATTGGGGAGGGGCAAAGAAGACCGCAGACCAGTACATCAAGGGGGCCAAGACTCAAACACATAAAAGGAAAAAATTTTAGGGATAAACACCAGGCACATCTCCTGAGGCCATATCAACCAAAAACTGCTGCAGCGTATGGGCTCCTGGCAAACCAAAACACATTCCGCCAACTTAATAAAGAACTTTCAGGACCCTGACAATTGTGTTGGGCCCCCAATTTTGGGAGTATCGCCCATTTGGAAACCCCCCTACCAAGCACGTAAAGAAACAAAGAAAGTGAAAAAGGTTTGAACAAGATTAACCCCCAAGCTAAGGACTACGAGGAGATAAACGACCTGTGACACTGGAGGACGGGAGAAAGGGGGACAATAACTGCATATAAAAACCGAGGGGAAATTTTGACAAGGGGGACAGGACAAATGTTCCAAAATTGGTACACGGGAAAAAGGGGGACCCCTTGGAATTAAAGACTCAATAATCCCAAGGATTTTGGGAAAAGTATTTCTTCAGTCACAAGTAGTCGGGAAGGGGAATATCGGGAAGGGGATGTATGGAGGCGGGATCCATTCATATTTTAAGCAAGGTATGATAAAGCCGTGGCGGGAATGACCTATAGCTCCTTTTAAGACGGAAGAGCTATGACTCGCCTCTGCAACCAAAACAGTACACACACACACACAACCCCCACACACACACACACACACACAACACACACACACACACCACACACACACCCCACACACACACACACACACAAAACTCCAGTAAGGGAAAAAATCTTCAAACTCTAATTCGACCTCTTAAAAAATAATTCAGGGGCCTTTTTATAACTACGGCTGGTCTTTTTATAATTTAAATGTGCTAGCCCGTTCTTCTATTTTCTATATGTTCCCCTCTACCTACTGTTTTTTTATTGTAGAACTGTACGGTCTTATTTTTCTGTATTGTTCTTTTTTATTGATGTTTTGATTGTTCTGTTTACTTGAGTGTTTCTGTTTTGTTCGTTTACTTTGTTTACGTAAGACCCTCTGTACCAGCGAGTCACACGCTTCATTCCACTCTTCACCGTAGATACCACGATCTCACACTTCAGTTCCACTTTTCACCGTAACACCATGAGTCTACACACTTCATTTTCCCTCTTCACCAGAACCAGTGAGTCTACACGCTTCAGCTCCACCTTCAGGGGGGGGGGACCCAGGAGTCTACACATTTCATTCCACTCTTCACCGTAATACCAGTGAGCCACACGTTTCAGTTCCACCTTCACCGAGATACCATGATCTACACACTTCATTTTCCACTCTTCACCGTAGATACCAGTGAGTACACACACTTCAGTCCACCTTCACCGAGATACATAGCCCACCTTCATTCCACTCTT
The DNA here is from genome assembly GCF_026875155.1 of Cherax quadricarinatus. Taxonomy (NCBI): domain Eukaryota; kingdom Metazoa; phylum Arthropoda; class Malacostraca; order Decapoda; family Parastacidae; genus Cherax; species Cherax quadricarinatus. Next base: position 29,838,383 of record NC_069431.1, read on the forward strand.
CACCGAGATACAGTGATCCACACACTTGTTCCACCTTCACCGAGATACTATGAGTCCACACACTTCAGTTCCAATTTTCACCGTAAACAGTGATCCAACACTTCATTCCACTTTTCACCTAGATACGGGAGTCCAACCTCTTTTTCCACTCTTCACCGAATACAGTGAGTCCCAACACTTCATTTCCCCCCTTCACCGTGATACAGTGATCCACACACTACAGTTCCACTTCCCCCGTAGATACAGTGATCCACACACTTCAGTTCCACTCTCACCGTAATCATGAGTCCCACACTTCATTCCCCACCTCACCGTAGATACAGGATCCACACACTACAGTTCCATTTAAACCGTAGATACATGTCCACACACTCTTTCCACTCTTAAAACCGTAATCGTATCCACACACTACTTCCACCTTTCACCTAATACAGTGAGTCCACAAAACTACATTTCCACTTCACCTAGATACTAGTCCACACACTACAAACAATAAAAACAAATATCACACTATATGTTAAAGGACATATACTTTTATTTTTATTTTTTATTGTATTACTTAGAATTTTAAATTTTTATTTACCTGACCAAACATCGGGTAAATTTTTTTTTGTCAACCTCAACAGCACCCCACACACTTTATTTTTAATAAGTTTTTGTGTGTTTTTTTGGTTGTTTACTCACCAAATTTTGGGTTGGGGGGGCAACTCAGCCCGGGCCCCCCCCTTTTCACGATCGCTACTGGGTCCCTTTTTCTCTGCTCCCGAGTTTTCTTATACCTCGCCCTTAAACATTACGGTTCCTGCCCCACTGCTTTGGCTAGCATTCACTCCGACGACTTATGACTGAAGAAATATTTCCCTAACATCCCTGTACCGTCTGAGTTTTCAACTTCCAATTGTGACCCCTTGTTTTCTTGTCCCCTCTGAACACCGTCCTTGTCCCCCTTATCATCCCGCAGTATCTTGTATGTCGTTATCATGTCTCCCCTGCCCCCTTCTGTCCTCCATGTCGTCAGTCCGTTTTCCCCCAAACCTTTCCTCGTACGACTTCCCCGGAGCTCGGGGACTCCTTGTTGCAAACCTTTGTTTTTTCTCTAATTTTCTTACGGGGCTTGCCGGGTTTGGGGGTTCCAAACTGGTGTTGCATACACCAGTATGGCAAACTACACAGTTCATGTCTTGAACATTCCTATTAAATTGGAACGCACTGATTTTAACCAGCCCCATATGCTGCAGCATTATCTGGTTGTTATGTTGCCTCCGGAAAACCTGCTCGGTGTTAAAGGTCCCCCCAAGATTTTTCTTTTTTGGTAGTTTTGCATCTTTGTCCACCTACCATACTCTGTCTCAGTCTTTTTTGCCTTTCCCCAATCTTTAAAATTTTGCATTTGGCGGGTTGAAATCGAGAACCATTTCGGGACCAGTTCCCACCTGCCGGGGCTCTTGTAGTCCGCCTACTCAACTTTTAATTCTTCTCATCAATTTTCACTCATCTGCGAACAGTGAACTTCAGAGTCTATCCCTTCCATCTTCATTCACATTTTTCAAAAATAACCGGCCCTAGAACTAAACTCGGGGGACCTCGCTCGTCACAACCTACGGATACCTCTCACGTACCATGACTCGTTTTTGCCCCCCTGTCGGGTATTCTCTACCCATTGCGGCCCTTCCTGTTATACCCCCTGATCCTCAACTTCCAAAAAACCTTGTGAGGACTGTGTCAAAGGTTTTTCCCTCAGTCTAAAAATGCAGTCCCCCACCCCCCTCTCTCGTGTCCTGGTCTTCTGAGTTTTTTGCGTACGGGTTTCTGTGTCCTTACTGTACGGTCTTCGTGTTATTGTTATGTTTCGGGCTTCTTGTTATTGTACTCTACTTTCTCCTGCTTATTGACTGGGCCTCTGGTTTTTTACGTACTGGTCTTCTTTTTTTTTGAACCGTAGTGGTCCCTGTGTAACTGAAACGAACTTTTTCCTGTGTGCTACTTTTTTCTGACTGGTATTCTGGTTATTGTACTGTACGGTCTTCTGTGTTAGTAAACTGAATGCTAGCTATTTTTGAAGTACGTTTTTTGTGTTATTCTTTGTACTGTCAAACGTGTTATTGACGTACGGTTTTCTGTGTTATATACTTACTGTCTTTGTGTTTTTTAAAACTGTACTGGCTTCTGTGTTTTTGTACTAAACGGTCTTCTGTGTTTTTGTACTGTACTGGTCTTTTTGGTTATTTACTTACTGATTTTTCTCGTTATTGTACTAAAATGATTTTCTGTATTACTGACTGTACGGGCCCTCTGCTATTGAAAAATTTACTTTTTCTGCCCTTTTTGTATTCTACTTTTTCTTTGTTTTTGTACGTACGGCTTACGTGTTACGACTGTACCTGTCTCCTTTGTTACTGTCTTACCTTTTTTTCCGGGTTTTTACTCAACTGTAAATTGTTTATTTCTGTACTAGTCTTCTGTTTTAGTATTGTATTGGGCCTTCTATGTTTTTGTACTCTCGGGTCTTCGGTTAATGAACTGATTGCCCGCCTGTTAAGTACTTCTCTGGTTTTTCCTTTTTACTTACTGTACGGGCTTTTTTGTTTTTGTACTGTACGTCTTTGTGTTTTCGTACCGTTTTGTTCCTCCCTTTACCGTACGACTTCACGGGTATTTTTATTATACTTTACGGGTCTTCTTGTTTTTTAAACTTACTGATCGGTTAGGTACTGTGCTGGCGTATACCGTTATGGAAATCTTGTATTGTTCTGTACGGGTCTTCTTTTTTAGTGAACGTACTGGCTTCATGGTTATTGTAAGTAGGGTTTTTCAGCTTATTGTACTGTTTAGTCCTTCGTGTTATTGAATATACTGTCTTTTGGTATTGTACGTACAGGTCCCTGTCTTATTGTACTTCCGGCTCGGGTTTTAATCCCTTTGCACGGGTTTTCTTGATTTGTACTGTTCCTTTTTCTGTTTTTTTTGTACTGTACTGGTTTCTCTTTTATTGTACGTACTGGTTTCTTCTTTTTAATAAATTGTATTGCTGTCTGTTTTAAGTACTGTACTGGTCTTCTTGTTACGTACTTTTTTCGGGTTTTTTTTTGTTTTATTTTTAGTACTGGTCTTTTTGAAACGTTTTTTCGTTTTTCTTGTACTGTACATCCAGGTCTTGCTGTCCAGCAGTCCTCTTGTTTTGTAGTACCGGTGTTCTGTTTACGTACCGACGGGTCCATTGTTTATGTACTGTAGTCGTATTCTTGTTTTTTGTACTGTACGGGTCGCTGTGTTATTGTCTGTACGGTCTTCTGTGTTTTGACTGTACTGGCCTTCTGTGGTATTGTACTCCACTTGTTTCGAATATTGTGCGTCGGGTCCTGTTGTTAATTATTAACGGTCACTTGTATTTTTCCTTACTGGTCCCGTGTTATTGTGCTCTTCTAGTCTCGTGTTATTGTACTGCACTGACTTGTTGTGTTTTTGTACTGGCGGTCTTTTATGTTTCCTCCCACTGTTCCTCTGTGTTACTGACGTTCTGTACTGATATTGTTTATTCACTGTACGGGTCTGTGTGTTTATTGTACTGTACGGGAATTTCGTGATTTTTCTTCTGGTCTCCTGTGTTGTTGTTCTCTTGGCATCGTTTACTGTATTTTCGGGGTCTTCTTTTCTTGTAAGTTTTGGTTTCCTTTTATTGTCGTACTGGTCTTTTGTGTTATTATACCTCGGTCTTCGTGTTATTGTGCTGACGGGTCTTTTGGGGTTTGGGGACGTACTGGTTTCTCTTTTTTGTAGTGTGTTTTTCGTGTTACGTACTGGCTGGCTTTTTGTTACTGTATTGTGTTTGTCTTCGTGTTTCTGTCCCGTACCTGTCTCTGCTACTTTACTGTACTGCACTGGTAATGGTGTATTATCGTAGGGTTTTCTGTTTAGTGTTAATGTCGGGTCTTCGGGGTTACGTCCCGCACTGGTCGTTTACTTTTTTGTGGTATTCGTGTATTGTTTTGTACTGTTTTTTCTTGTTTTGTACTGTTTTATTTAATATATTTTGTGTGTAATTATAAGTTTGGTTTTTAACTTTTTTGGTTTTTATTGTACAATTTATTTTTCACTACAATGTTTTATGTCTCAATTTACTTTATGTTTTCTCAAGATTTGTGTCACTAACTTTTTTATTTTTAATACTTAGATTTATTTTTCCCCACTTTTTGGTTTTAATACCGTTTTATAGTCACTGTAAAAAAACTACTTGATTCATCTTAACCAAACCTACCACGGGGGGGATTTGAGACTCTCTGACCGGGGTTTAAAATCCCGCCCGGGGTTTGGTTTTTTTGCAATCGTGAGTCCTTTTTATTCATCTTATACTTTAAAAACAATCGCTCCCTATAGTCTTTCACCAATAGAGTCTTGCCAAAACTTTTTCCCAAAACAGAGACCTACCGAGGTCTTCAAATAAAAGTCTTCGGGTAACAGCCCCCTTCCCCAGTAACTCAAAATAGCGTCCAGTTTTTAAAAAACTTGATTCCTCCCAACAGAACCTAAGAAAAGAATCCGTCAAAAATTTTTTCTATCGGGTTTTACCGACAGGTTTTTCAACAATTATTTAAATCTGGGGGTTTTCAACAAACTTTAACACATCACAACACAACGATGGTGGTGAAAAAAAAAACTAAAAGCAGAGAAACTTTCACCCCTTGAAAAAACTCCTTTATTCAATAGTTCCCTTCTACAATTTTGTCTTTTTTTATTACTTTCCACTATAGCCATAATCTCTGCAACATAGTGCACCCCAACATTTAATGTTCAATAACCGCAACTAGGCACCCAAACATTCAATGTGCATATATCCTGCAACTAGGAAAACCCCAACATTCAAAGTGTCATATAAATCTGCAACATAGTGCCCCACAACATTCAGTGTGTCATATATCTCGCAACATAGTGCACCAAACATCATTGTCATATACCTGCAACATAGTGCACCACAACATTCAGTGGTCAATATCTCTCAACAAAGTGGCACCACAAAATTCAATTGTCATAAACCTGCAACAAGTGCAAAACCACAAAATTTTAGTGGTCAAAACTCTGAAAAAAATGCCCACAACATTATGTTCAATATCTCTGCAAAATAGTCACCACAACATTCCGTTGCCAATTCTCTGCAACATAGTGCACCACAACTTTTAAGGTGTCATATATCTCTTCAACATAGGCACCACAACATTCAATGTTCATATTCTCTGCAACATATGCCCCCACAACATTCAAGTTCAATACCTGCAACAAGACACCCCAAAATTCAATTTCCCCTTATTCCCGCAACATAGTACATCACAACATTCAGTGTGTCATAATCTCTGCAACATATCACCACAACATTCAATGTGTCATACTCTGAACAAGTAACCACAACATTCAATGTGTCATATTCTCTCAACAATTGCACCACAACATTTTAATGTGTCATTATCCTGCAACAAGTCCACCACAACATTCAAGTGTCCCCTTATCTCTGCAACTAGTACCCAAAACCCTTCATGTGCCATATTCTCTCAACAAGTGCCCACAACATTCAATGGGGTCAAAATCTCTGCCAAGTGCACCCAACTTCATGTGCCAAAATCTCGCAACATAGTGCACCACAACATTCAATGTGTCATATACCGCCATAGTGCACCACCCAAAATTCAATTTTCATTAAAACCCGCAACATATACACCACAACATTCAAGGTGCATATATCTCTGCAACATATACAACCCCAAACATTTTAATTGTCATATATCTCGCAACATAGTATCCACAACATTCATGTGTCATATATCCTGCAACATATGCACCACAACATTCAAAGTCTCATATATCCGCAACATGTATCCCAAACATTCAGTGTCTCAAAATCTCTGCAACATAGTGCACCACAACATTTATTCTCATATATCTCTAACAAGTGCACCACAACATTTATGTGTAATATAAAGTTAACATTTAACACACAGACATTACAAAAGTCTGGGGGAAAATTAACACACATCGAAATGGGCCCGGTTTTGCAGCACACGTCGACGGGGCCAGTTTGGGGACACCATCGTACTCCAGGGGTTTTGGGAACACACAGTCCCCTGGCCATTTTGGCAACACACAGTCGCTGGCCAGGTTGTGGAACACACAGTCTACTGGCCAGGTTTTGGGGGCCTAAATGGCCAGGTTTGGCTCGTACTGGCCAGGTTGTCAGCACACAGTCGTACTGGCCAGGGGTTTTGGCGTCGTACTGGCCCGGGTTTGGGGAACACACACGACTGGCCAGGTGGGCAGCCACAGTCGTACTGCCAGGGGTTTTGGGGAGCACACAGTCGTACTGGCCAGGGTTTTGGGAACAAACATCGTACTGGGGCCCGTTGTGGGAAAAAACCCCAGTCGTACTGGCCAGGTTTGGGGTGTAATGCCAGTTTTGGCGTCGTACGGCCAGGTTTTTGGCGTCGTACGGCCAGTTGTGGCGCACACAGCGTACTGGGCCCGTTGTGGGCAGCACACATCGTACTGGGCCGGTTGTGGCAACCACGTCGTACTGGCCAGTTTGGCAGCCACCCCAAAATTCTATTATCAAGATCGTACTCCAGTTTTATAGTTTTTTTTTTCACACCGATTTTTTTTATTTTCCCTCTTTGTGGTAAAATTTTTTTATGCATTATTGAAGAGGGAGAAAGAATAGAAAAACGAGAGAATTATTTAATAAATTTTAATTCAAAATTTAAAATAAATGTTTTTTTAAGATAATTTATAAGAATATCTCTGTTTTAACTCCAAGTCCTTTAAATAATCACTCTTCACATTTTATACCTTTTTCCCCAAAATTTTTTCATCAAAAAATTTTAACACCATTTCCCGTTTTTTAAGAAAATTTTAAAAAACTATAAGAATTTTTTTAATTTTCTCACATTATAAATTTATTAACTTAAATACTGGTGGGGAGAGTTAAATATTCTTATGAGAACGTGACCATGAGTATATGTGTACGTAGTAGTGTTTTTTGTGTGAAATTTTTTGTACACATGTATAATATTGTACGTAGTATGTGTTTGTAGTGATGTGTAATTTTGGGACACATGTATAATTATTGTACGAGTAGTGTGTTTGTAGTGAGTGTATTGTACACTTATATATATAGTGTACGTAGTATGTGTTTTTGTGATGTGTAGTGCACTTATATATATATGGTACGTATATGTGTTTTTTTGTGATGTTTGTGAGAAAAGTGAAAAGTAAAAATTTAGAAGAAAACTTACTGAATACATAATAATTCACAATAAAGAAGAACACATTCTGTGGTACACTGCAGCCTGGGCCCCCTGCTGTCAGCCTGCTGACCGCTGTCACCTGGGGACTCTACTGCAGCCGGCTGACTCTGCGTCACCTTCGACTCGCGCACCTGGCTGATCTGCTGCAGCCTAACGACTCTGCTGTCACCTGCGACTCTGCTTCAGCCTACGACTCGCTGTCACCTGGGTGACTCTGTGCAACATTAGTCAGTCAAATAAAAAAAGATCAAAAGAAAATAAAACTGGGAAATTTAGAATGTATTAATATTGAATTTGTGAGGCGTTTTAATAAATCCCCGGGAAAAATTTGATTTTGTTCAAAAGTTTTTAAAAGAAAAAGGGAAAAATTTTAAAAATATAAAAATTATAATGGAAAAGACGTTACCATAAAGGTGTCAGAAATATTTTTGGATGAAAATGATGGAAAAAGACAAAATAGCTAACAAAGAAGGTGTGAATTCTGAAAAGGGAAAATTTAAAAAATGCCCCCAAGTGTAAACAATGAAATCCCAATGAAAAACACTTATAAAAAAAAGGGGAAACAACATTAGGGGGTTTATGGGTTTTTTATAAAAAAATACTAGAGTTAAAAAAAGTATTTTTAAACTTAGCAAATTTTTTTAAAACAATAGGGGTTTTTAAATTTAAATTTTAAAAATGCAAAAAGACGGGAAAATTTTCACAAAAAACTTGGGGTTAGATAAGTTTTGTGTTCCCTGTGGTCTTAAAGACGTGGGGTTCACCTGTGGTCTTTTAAAAACGTGTGATGTACCTGTGGTCTTAAAGACGGTAGTCACCTTGGCTTAAAAACGGGGGTGCACCTGGGTCTTAAAGACGTGTGATTCACCTGGGTCTTAAAGGGCGTGTGATGTCACCTTGGTCTTAAAGACTGAGTTCACCTGTGGTCTTAAAAACGTGTTTCAACTGTGGTCTTAAAAACTGTATGTCACCCTTGGGCTTAAAGACGTGTGATTTTAACTGTGGGCTTAAAAAAGTGTGATGTCAACTGTGGTCTTAAAGACGTGTGACATTGTACTTTTCAGAAGACAGTTATACAATAAGCCATCATGAGACCAGGGGCACTCTAAAACACAGCTTTTTTAACACATTTTGTAAAAAACTGAAAAAAAACCCAAAAACACACCACACCCACACCACACACACACACAACACATAACATGTGTCCGCATGTAAAATATATATCCGACCCCTTTAAAACATTTACGAAACACCAGAAATAGCTATTATAAAATTTTTTAAGTTTTCATAGAGGAAATTTAGAGATTTGAATTTGATACTTTTCAACATAATAACATGACCTGACATTGTGAACCACAAGAACAGTACATATGACTCAATATACAAAAACACTAGATATTTTCAATCATTTAACAAAAAACATGTTACACACGACACACAGTCCCCCCCCTATGCTCAAAAAGTTCCACTTTATAATTTACATTTTCACAAAGAAGTCCCCTCACAAACCCTTTAAACTCTAAATAAGTTAAAAAAAACTTTTTCTCATATAAAATTTACATGTAACATAAGTGGGAATTTTCCAAAAAAAATTAAATTTGCCCCCCAGGGGGCCGGCTGTGTACGAGCTTCGTCTCTCCCCGTCTCGGTTTTCCCCTGTCTTGGTGATGTAATATGGACGCAGTTTCGGGGGTCCCCTCCATAAATTACCTCCCGGACAGTCACTACCGTAGACCACTAACAACCAAGTTTCCATTCAGCAAGGTCACTGAGGGGCAACCGCTGCCTGGGAAGTGGGAAGGGGCCACCATTTACACAAGTGGATTTTTCCCGGGGGACACTGATCCGGGAAGGGACCGCCGACCCCTTAGGGAAGTGGGGAAGGGGGGAACTCCGGGGGGCGAACGGATGGATTTTTTTGGATACATAAACCTGGGAAAAAGGCATGAAACCACATTGAAAGGCTGACCTTGGGGAAGTGGGGAAGGGAAAACACCGGCCGGTAAAATCGATTCCCGGATCAAGAACCGGTTTAAAACAAGAATCCGCGACTTTGGGGGAAATGGGGAAGGGATTTTTCCCCCTGAGTGCACCAATACTCCTTGGGGACACTGACCGGAGAAGGCACTGACCTAACCGCTGACCAGGTAAGGGGAAGGGAAGACATCCGGAGCAGCGGATGGATTTCCCGGGTACAAAACTTGGGGAAGGTTTTTGTTGAGGGGGGAACCTTGGTAAGTGGGGAAGGGGAGACATCGGGACGAGCGGGGGATTCCTGGGGTACATAAACCTGGGGAAAGCAGAAAACAGCATTTAGGGGACCTTTGGGGGAAGGGGGGAAGGAAAGGGACCCTGAAAGGATCGATTCCGGATAAAAGAAAACCCGGGTAAAGCAAGATTCCGCGACTTTGGGGAAATGGGGAAGGGGTTTCCCCCTGGGGTGACACCAAATGGACTCCGGAGACACGGTGGGGAAGGACTGAAACCCCTGACCTTTTGGGGGGGGGAACCCGGGCGGGATGGACCTCCTTTGGGAAATTTTTGTTGGGAAAAACCGGGAAGGGGAAAAAAACACTGGGAACGGGGTGGTTTTTTCCGGATAAGCCCGGGGAGGCAGAAAAGGTTGGTGAGGCTACCTTGGGAAAATGGAAGGGAAACACGGCGGGAAAAGGGTGTTCCGGGAAAATAACCCGGGGGGAGGCAGGGGAAAAGGGGGAGGCTGACCTTGGAATGAGGAAGGGGAACACCGGGGGGACGGATGGATTCCTGGAACATAACCTGGGAAGGCGAGGGGGGGGGGGGGCGACCTTAAAGAGAAAGGCCCCCGGGCCCCTTTGGTCCCTAAATAACCTGAACGAAGGGCGAAATTAAAGGGCAAAAGGGGCTCCACGGGGTTTAATCCAATCTCTGAGCCCGGGTTTTCTTTTTTTTGGAAACATTCCCCCGGATTAAAAAAAAAATCAATAAAAATATGTTCTTTTTTTTATTCACCGAATAACATTAAAATAAAAATCATAAAATAGTTTTTGGGGGTTTTGGGGTTGAAAAAACAGGTTTCCCTTTACACGGGAAAACAAATAATTTGTTTGAAAAACCCGGGGGGAAAAAGGGGTTCCCTGGGTAACCCCCGTTGGTCCTTTAACAAAAACGTTTTCCCAAAGACCCCCGAAAATAGGGGCGGAGTGAAAAGGGTGTTTAAAACAAACGTTCCCAAAAGGTTCCCCGGAAACCCAGAAAGGATTGAACCCAAAATATCCCCGTGATCCCAAAAAGGTATCCCCCCCGGGGTTTGATCCCAAAGGGATCCCCTGATCCCAGAAAGGTACCCCTGACCCAGAAAGGGATCCCCGTGATCCCCGAAAAGGGATCCCCGTGGATCCCAGAAAGGTATCCCCCTAAATGCATAAACCCTTTTTTTCATCTCTGTTTGCTGTACATTTTTTTTTGCTACTGTACGCACTCTGTATGCACCTACCGTTCTTTTTGTTTTAATTTTCTGTACTGGGCGCTCTGTTACTGACTCATTCTTCTCTTTACTGTACGGTCTTCTCTTTACTTACTGGTCTTCTGTGTTACGACGGTCCCTTTTCCTGTTACTGTACTGGGCTTCTCTGTTACGAACAATTTGTTTTTTTGTTCTGTAACTGGTCTTCTGTGCTACCATGTCAGGGGAACGCCTTTCCTATTGAACAAAAGAAAGGAAAAAATAAAAAAGATGAATAACTTGATAGATAATAATTATATTTTTTTTAAGGATTTTTAAATTTAAAAAAAAATAAAATAAATATTGGCCGCTGGGTTCCATAGGGTGTGGGGCATGAGAATCCCCTTATGCCCAGGATGGTCTTTTGATGGGTTTTTTAAAAAAATGGGGTTGGTTTTTCCTGGGGGGCGGTGTTTTTTTCCCATGTTTTTGAAAATCCTGTCACTACTTGGTTTATCACCACAATTTAAATTTTTGAGGTGAGGGTCGTAAAGTCCCACACGTCCTGTAACAGGGACTTGCCCCAATTACTAGCTCTACCCTGGTTGCCAGGGCAGCAGCAGACTGAAAAGAAAACACTGGTTTTATAAATGTTAAATAGTATGACATTGAAGAAAAACATGTCCCTGACTTGAAACCCGGGAAATGTATCAATGAACAAAAATCCTTTTAGATCACCCACCTGACATGAAAAGTGAGGTAAGTTATTCTTTCAAACTTCAACCCACACCCGGAAGTTTAATACTACCAGGATAGAAATTAAAGCAACCAACGCTAGGGGAAATGAAGTTTAGCCCTGCCCACTAATGGGAAAATGGGGGTAACACGCTAGTGGGGTTCCCCGGTGTCTGAACAACCAACCTCCCACTTTTTTTAATTTTTTTTTCCTAAAAATTTCCCCCTTTCCAAAAACTTATAGTCGGAAGCGGGGATGTTAAGTTACAGAGGGAAAAGAAACTATGAAACAACCTCGGTTCACCCAAATTTCTGAGAAGGGGTTTTTCCGGTATTTTTATATATATGCAATAAGATACGAAAAACAGGTGTTTCAAAATATGCAAAAAACCCCCCTCTGAAAAAATAAAAGAAATTAAAAAGCGCTTTCGTGACCCCAACATTATCAGGGAAAAATTAAAAGTAAAGCCCCAAAGGGAAAAGGCTTTTTAAGGGGTCTGGTGGGCCACCCCCTTTCAGACCCCCACAAGGGTTTTTTTAAACACTGACGCGCGGGGGGCCCCAAATTTGGAAAGGCCCTTGGCACAAATCACCCCAAAAAATTTTTTTACCCAAAAATAAAAAAATTTTTTAAAAGATTATTTTTTCCAGTGTATTAAAAAATTTTTTCCCCAAAATTCTTTTTAATTTAAAAAATGGATCTTAATTTATATAAACCCAAAAGGAAATATTCATATTTTTGCCCCAAAACTGTTTTTTTTAAAAACAAGATTCAATTTTTTTTCCTGTCCCCCGGGATTTGCTTGTTTCTATTTTTAACTTTTTAAAAATAAATTGGGGTGGTTAAAAATCTTTTCATGAATAAATAGAGAAATTGGAATCTTTTCCAGTTTTTAATGCTATATTTAGGGTTTTTTAAATTCTTAGTTAAAGATTTTTCCCTTTTTTGAACCGAAAAAATTTTATCGCAAATTTTACAAGAATCTTTTTGACCAAAATGGGGTTCCTTTTGGGAGAGACATCTAAAGGGACCTTATTATACCCTTTTAAAACCCCTTTTCTTCCACTTATACACTTCGATCAGGGTCTCCCTCATTCTTTTTAACAATTGAATGAAACAAAAAGATTTCTTTCAATCTTTCTTCAAAAGGGAAAGTTTCAAATGCTATGTTTTTAATTTATTTCATCCTACGCTGAATGTTTTCCAGGACAAATATAAGTTTTAAACGTTTTTAAGGTTTGATCTCAAAATAATATTCGGGTTTTTTACACAGAGAACAAAAAACCCACTTACCCCCTACACAGTTTGAAGATAAGTTGTGTTTCTTCAAAGAGCCCGGCCCAATAGCGATAAAAATTTGGGATTTTTTAAAAGAAGTTGTGAAATAGAAAACTTGAGTAAAATAAATTTGAAAATTTTTTTTCCCTTTTGGATCAAGAGCCACTCGCCAGATAAAGGGGTCAAATAATGCAAAAAAAAAAATTCAATGATTTCGAGATTAAAAATTTGATAAAATGGCACCTTTGACAATGTTTTAAATAATAGAAACCCATTTTGGGAAGTGGGATTACGAGGTTTTGAAATCTTTATGCAAATTAGGTGACGGGTTTCCCCAGTTACGATTTCAATGTTACAACTGTCCTGTGTATCGTGTTCAAAGTTATCAGACTCAACTTTTTACAACTGTCCTGTGTTTCGTTTTTCACAGCCCCCAAACCAGAAAATTATTTAAACAAATGTAGCTCTAGTTTACCCCAGTTTTGAAGTTTGAAAAAAAAAGGGATTGAATCGCGGTTTGGCGAGTTCAACCCCCCTTCGCCCCGTGGTTTGTTTTTAAAATTAAGGGCCTTTTCGTTTTTGGGGAAAGTCTTGTAAAAGTTCGGCTTGTCCAAAAAAGACGTTTTCAAAAGAAAAAAAAATTTGGGGAAAAAAATTTTTTTCCGGGTTCGTTCTGAAATTATAAAGTTTTCCCCTTTGTACCAAAAACTGCATAAAAAAAAAATTAGAGGTTTTTTTTTAAAGGTTTATACTCATTTAAAAATTCCGACACTTTTTAAAAAAACTTTTGTTTCAAGTTTTTTTTAAAAAGTGTTTTAAAAAATACTCCAATTTGGGCACCCATAGTGTCAAATCAATAATAATAAAAATTAAAAAATTTTAAAAATTTAATAATAAAAAATAAAATAATAAAAATAATAAAAACCACTTCCATCCATTATAAAAAACATTTATTGATCTCTTCGTTTCCCGGGCCCGGAGGTTGTACTTCGCTTTTGCTCTGCATTCGTCAAACATCGTTGGTGGAGGAGGGGACTTTGGCTGCTGCACTCGTACAGTTGGTAGCACTGAGCGAATTTTGGAAGATGGCGCAGACTCCCAAAGGAGGATGAAAAACCCATTGGTATTGAGGTTTTTAAAAAAAGGGGCCGCTTTTTATAACAAAATGGGGTCGTTTTGCTGCCTGCATCAAAACGACGTTTTTGTATGGAATTGCGGTACTAAGGTCTCTGTGCGGTTTTAAGTTTTGTTTGTGAGTTTCCACGTATTTACTCTTACTCAAGTTTCTGGATTCATAAAACCATCCGTTTTATTTTGGAAATTAAAACAAAACTGTACCCCCAAAACCCCCCCCCCCCCCCCCTTCAAAAAAAATTTTTGGAGGGCCGCTTTTCCACAAATACCCCACCCCTAAATAACCCCTACAATTGAGCTGCCTTGTTGTTCCCCCTCCCTTCCCCTCCTGCGTTTCAAGCCTGCTATAAGTTTCCCCAAGAATAAAAGATTTCACCAACTTTAAAATGATGCATTCTCTTTCTCGACTCCCTGTCCCGTTTCCCGTTGCCCACGAGCGCTTGCTCGGGGTTAAACCCCGGGCACTTTTTTCTACGTCTGTATTATTTCCTCTCCAGCGTATTTTTGGATTAAGCCCAATGTGAACATCTGGGAAATCTTTATTGTGGGATTTTTCCCCACCCAGTGGCTTTATCAATACAAATTTAGGACATAACTTGAAGAAAGTAGAATTTATGTACGAAGATGGGTAATCAGTCCTAACCTGGGAGTAGGTGCGAAGAGCACCTTGGGTCGTGGAGATTTAAAGCAGAAGAAAGGACCCTGGCGCTTTTTTTAGTAACGTCGGGGTTTTGCAGACGAGGGATTTTCCCTTGGAGGGGGGATTCCCAGGGGAAGTGGTCCTTCCAAAGAGATGGGTTAGTTGTATTTGTGTTGTCGTACCCGTGAAGGTTATGTACTGTCCTCGGGACACTCCCAACATCAGGGAAAAATCTTAATTCTGGGACATGAAACATAACCTTCCGATAGGAAAAACTACTACTAAAACTAACCCATCTCTTTGGGAAGGACCTACTTCCCCCTGGGGAACCCCGCCAAACCGTAAATATGCCCTCTTTCTGCTACACCTGCTTTTACTTAAAAGCGCCGGGGCCCTTTCCCTTCGGTTTTCAGAATCCCCAAGGGACTGTGGTGCCCCTTCGCCCCTACTCCTAGGTTGAGGGCCTAAATTACCCCCTTCTTCTGTTTCTTCTACTGTCTTAAAGTTATGCCCTTGGAATTTGTATTGATAAAGCCATGGTTGGGAAAGTCTAAAAAAAAAGGATCCCCAAAAGGTTGAAATGGGGTTTTAATTTCCCCTTCTTGTCGGTTTATTTTCCATTTTTTAACAGCGATATTCTTCGCTTTGCCCAGTCTTACAGGTCCCCCCGGGTCTTCCCTAAACTCTTTTGTCTTGGGTTGGAAAACGACTCCCCCTTTTCCCTTTTAAAAAGGACTGTCCCGAACAGAGCTGCAAAATGGTACTCCACTTGACAAACTCCGGCTTTCCCTTGGGAGACAGTGACAGGTCAATCGGGCCCCCACAGCCCTGCGTCGGGACTTCGTTGCTGGGGAAAAATATTTTCTGCTCCGGCCCCGGGCCCCAAAAACCCCCCGGTGGTAGCTACAATGGAGTCGTTTAAAAGGGGATTTGAGCCTAATACGGGGGTGTAGGACTGTATTGTGACAGGCTGCACTGTCATAGCGCTGTAAATTATTTTCCACTTGAAAAAGGAGCCCACATGTGCAACCTTGATTCTTTATTGTCGAAATTTTTTCCCATTTCACTGGCCCCAAAACAAAACGCATTTTTGAAGAACGATGGGAGTTTGAGATAATCGGGCCCTTTCCGCTGAAGTTGATGAAAATAACCCTTAAATTTGATAAAAAAATTCCGCATATGGGGGCGAAGAGCTTATTATTTTTTTCCATCAAACCCCTTGGTCGGGAATCATCATTTTCTACTCTAGTGACTTGTAAGGTCCAAAGTCGGACCAAAACGTCGTCTTTAAGTTTGTCTCGAAATGGGGGGTTATTTATGTTTTGGGCCCATTTGGGTTTTTTAAATTTTTAAAAAAAAATTTTTGTCTTGTCCCGTAAACAGGGGTTTTTCGGGGTTTTTTTGCGACCCAGAGGGAAAAATGTCGGGCAGAAATTCTGGGCACCGCCCCACCCCCGGGAAACCTGGACTAAGATTCGGATCTAGCTCTGAGTTATCTTTTTTGTTTACTTTCTACTGTTTTTTGTGAATTTTTTGGGTCAAGTATTTTGTTTTTAAAATAAAATATATTTTAAATATAAAGGGGGGTTTGAAAAAATTCTCAAACAGCTTAGGAGAACCTTGAGTTTTCCTGAAAGCAAGTTTATTCTTTTCTTGGATGGGGGCCCCAGGCCCAGGACATTTTAAAAGGGTGGTACATCCCTATTTTATATATATAAAATTTTTATATTATAAAACCTATATATATATATTTTATAATATATATATAATATAAAATTTTTTAATATATATATTTTATTATTTTATATATATATATTTATATATATATATATATTTTAATATTTTACCCCGACTTCGCACTTTAAGGCTAAAAATTTTAAAAAACGAAACAGGGGGGTTTTGAAAGGGTTCATTAGGATCGTTTAAAAAAATTAAAGGGCCCAACCTTTATTTTATGTTCTGTGTTCACTAAGGGAAATTTATTTTTGTCAAATAATATATGGATGTTTACAACATTTTAACATAAATTTACTTTAAAAAATGGATGTATTGCGGAAAGTGCAGTGATCCGAAAAAAAATTTACCCCCCAATTGAAAAATTTCCGGTCTGGTGTGAATCATTGCAAAAAAAGGGGGAAATAGGGGGGAGCGTTCCCACAGGTCTGAAATTTTCTTTTTAAATTTTTTTCGCTGAGACTTTGAAGTGCTAAGAATTAACTTTTTCAAAAAATCAGATTTTAATTCTAAATTGTTTCAAAAAAACAGGTAATTTAGACCATAGAAAACCTAATTTTAATTTTTAACCCTTTCCCAAGACAATATCAAAAATTAGGTAAACACAAAAAGCTGAATCATTTCACAATTTTTGTAAAGTTCCCAGCAGAAATTTGGGAAGAAAAACAGCGCGCACTCAAAGATTATCAAAAAAAGCAGGTCCTTTATATTTTTCCCCCCAAATTCCCAAAAAAAAAACAAAGGGGACCGGGGAGGTTGGTTCCCTGGGATTTTTCCGGGGATCAGCCCCCCCGCGGCCGGCCCATGACCGGGCCCCTCCCGATTTTTTCGGGCCCTGTTAAATTGGGCTGTTACTGCGGGCCGAACGCGGGCCAAAACTTTCGGCCACCCCGGCTGACCCGGCACGGACTTTAGGTATCTGTCCAGCTCTCTCTTGAAGGCCCCGGGGGGTTTTTTAAAAATTTTCCCCTAAGGGTTTTATGGGAGGCTGTTTTTTAACAGTTTGGGCCCCCCGGCATTATGGTGTTTTTTCTTAGTGTACCAATGGGCCCCCACTTTTTTTTTTGGGGGATTTTTTCATCGCCTGCCCCGTTTTTTCTTTTTGTTGGGGCGTGATTTCTGTGTGCAGATTTGGGGCCCTTCCCTTCCCAAAATTTTCCAAATGTAGAATTTTGGGTATATCTCTCCTCCCCGCCTTCCAACGAGGACAAGTCAAGTGCTTTTTAAATTTTTCTTAAACCCTTTGGGGGTTTTAAATTTTTTAAGGGAAAGGGGCTTAAAGGGAGACAAGTCCAGTACACTGAAGTTTATTTTCTCAGATTAAAATTTTTTATCCCGAATTAAACCCCAAACTGTTAATTTTTGATCAAAAAAGACATTCACCCGAAGCCAAAATTTAATTTAAAAAAATTGTCACTTTTTAAAAATTTTTAAAAAGACATTTAAGGTGATGTTTTCTTAACTTTAAAAACATAAGAAAGGAGGAACACTGCAAGGGCCGTGGCCCCTTTTAGGCAGGTCCTTTTCAATTCACCCATTACAAAAAATTGCCCAAACCCCAAATTTTTAAAGCCCCCAAGAAAAGCTTGATGTGGAAAATCCCTTCAAAACCAACCCCCCACTCATGTTCTTTTCCAAACCCAGGGTTTGAAAAATTCCCCAAAATCCCAGCCCCAATAACCCAAAATAGGTAGGGCTGTTTCCCCTCATCTACTACCCCATTTCCAAAACCAAAACTTTCCTATGTCCTTTTTAAAAACAAAAATTTTCTAATTTAAATCCATTAATGCGGGGGTTTTCTTTGGGGAGGGCCCCTCTCAAGGGCCATTTAAATCCCTTTATTTAAAACCTTCTTCCATTATACACTTGTTTTGGTCTCCCCTCATTCCCTTTGTCTAAAAGTGAATGTAACTTAAGGTCTTCATTTTTTCTTCATAATGAAGATTTCTTAATTTCTATGTATTTAATTTTGTCATCCTACTTGAAAGTTTTCCCGGGCAAAATATTAAAATATTAGTTTTTTTAAGGGTGATCTGAAATTAATTTTTCAGTTATTACCAGGGGGAACAAAACACTTTCCCAACCCCAGTTTGAAAATTAAATTGTGTTTATTATGAGTCAGACAAAACGATAAACAATTTTGGGGTTGTTGAGAAGTTTTTGAAATAAAAACATGAGTCAAATTTATTTTAGGGAAATTTTTTTTTCCCTTTTGGATTAAGAGCCCTCGCCCGTTTCAAGGTCAAATAATGCAAAATTTAAAAAAAAATGATTTCGAGATTAGAAATGATAAAATGGCCCATGACAATTTTTTAATAATTTGCAACCATCTTGGAAGTAGGGGAAAAACGGGGGCTTGAAATTTTTTATGCAAAAATTTAGGTTTACTGTTTCCCCCGTTATCAGATCACACTGTCTACAACTGTCCCGTGTATCAGGGGTTTAAACCCGTTTTTAGACTCACCCCTGGGCACAAAAATGTCCTGTGTACAGTGTTCCACGCCTCCAAAAACCCCGTTTTTATTTTAACAAATGTGCTCTAGGTTACACCGTAATGAAAGCTTGAAAAAAAAGGGATTGAACTCGCGGCTAAGGGGAGTTCAATCCCCCCCGGGACCGTGGTTTGTTTACAATCATGTCTTTCGATTTTGTAAAATCTTTATAAAAAATTGAAGCTTGTCCAATTAAACCCTTTTCAAAAGAGAAAAAAAAAACTTTAAAACAAAAAATTTTTTCCCGGGCGTTCTGAAATAATCGGGCTCTCCTTGTACAAAAAACTGCAAAAAAAAAAAATTTGGGGGAAGGGGGTTTTTCCCTTTCGTTTATTCCAGGTTTAAAATTTTTCGACACATTTTAAAAAACCCTTTGTTTCAAAAATTTTTTTTAAAAATTTCTTTAAAAATACTCCAAATGGCAGCCCTTGTGTCAAAACAATAAAATAATTAATAAAAATAAAAAATAATAAAATAAAATAAATTTTAAAAAAATAATAAAAACCAAATTCCCATCCGTTTTAAAAACCTTTCAAATTTATCCTTGTTCCGGGCCGAGAGGTTTTTACTTGCTTTTGCTCCTGCATTCGTCTAAACCCTTGGTGGAGGACGGGGCGTTGGCTGCTGCACTCGCTACAGTTGGTAGCACTGAGGGGAATTTTGGAAAATGGGAGACTACCCGGGGGATGTTTAAAAACTGTGTTTTTGAGGTGTTTAAAGGCGGCCCGTTTATAACACCCAAAGCGTAGTTTGCTGCCTGCATCAAAAAACGCGATTTGTATGGAATTGCTTTTTAATGGAGGTACAAAAAATCTTTGTGGGAAAATTTTTTACGGCTGCCCGTATTTTGACAAGATGGTGGGAAAAATAAACCCGGTGTTTTCTATTTCTGGTTAACCCTGGGTTTTAAAAAATAGTTGAGGGGGGTATCTAAGTATTACACTTGGGTAAATTTTCGGAAGTTCCATTTGGGGCGTGGGAAAAACATAAAAACAACTTTCGAAGGGTTTGGGGGTTAGCAAAAGGCAAACAAGGGGTCTGAGGGAAAGTATGCTGGACTGCATGAGGGTCCCTTTTCCCATAAGATGTCCTTTTGCAAAAATTTTCCCTCATATGGCATTGACTTTTGAACTCAGGTATATGTACATATGCGGGGCAGAGAAAAAGATGCAGACTTTTGTGGAGCGTTTTGATATATACTGCGATGTTTTCCCCAAGATCGTCACCCGGGACCAATTTGGGGAAGGGAAAGGAGTGGAGGGGGGGAGGTGAAAGGGCCCAGTCAACACGGGGGGCATCCCCGGGCCCCCAAAGGGGAGGGGGGGTTTTTAAATTTTGGAGGGGCAATCCCCGGTGGGAAAGTATAACAAATTTCCGGAGGGCTTTTCAGGGTTTTTGAGACCATGCGTTTTTAGAGGTTTAGGTGGACAAATGGGAAATTTGGGTTTGGGAAGTTTTAGTTTTCAATAGGGCCCTGTAATTTCCCGGGGGTTTTTGGAGGATTTTTTAGAAAAAGGGACGGACATGTATGGTGTCGGATGGGACACCCGCAGATAAGGGTGGAATTCATGAGGAGTGCAATGGTTTTGGGTGGTGGGGATGGGGAAACCCCAGGGGGATTTGTGGGGACTGTGGTTGATGTGCATAAAGTTGAAAGTGCAGATGAGGGCAGCACGTAGTTTAGGGGGATCACGAATTTAGAGAGGCAGGTGCTTCTGCAGTGTTTATGCTTGCCACCTGTGCAAAGATATGGTAAGAAACACTAGTGGATGTCCAAAAAAAGTATCACGGTTGGGGGGGGGGTTTAAAGGGGAAAGGGGAAAAGGGGAGGGAAGGAAGGGATTGCGAAAAGCATACTTGCAAAAACGTAAGAAACCCCTATGGACATCGATGGTTGGGTAAGCCCCCGAACCCTTTTTTTGTACCTAACGTTAAATGGGAAAAAGGCCCCAAGGGGCCCATGTAAAACCCCAGGATCTTTTGTGACCCCTTTTTTTAAAAAGACATGGAATACGGGGCATATTTTTTTAAAAAAGCATAATTTTAAGGGACGGAAGGGATTTTTGATAGAGAGTACAAGGGGTTTTTTTGGATTTTTCGGGAAGCTTAAAGGGAGGGTGGGGTCCCCGGTATTAATAGCCCAGGCCAAACCCTTTTCAATTGTTGCACTGGGGGGGAAAGGGGGAGGGTGGGGGAATAGTGAGGGTGGAGGGGCATTGGGTGGGGGACGGTGTGTTTTTGATTGTGTACATGCCCGGGGGACAGCAATAGGCGTGGGAAAGAGGAATTTTTTCGAGGGAAACACTAAATTTTTTTATTTTGAGGGGGTTACCGTTTGTACTTTTTGGAGGGGATTGGAATTGTGTGATACGTAGAAAAGGGTGTGGGCCGCGGGGAGCTCGGTGTGTGTTGGGGGGTGCTCGGGGGTGTATTAGGGGGAGTCGGATTAGTGGGATGTAGTTTGTGGGGGGGGGTGGTTTGGGGGAGGGAAAAAATTTTGTAAAGAACGGTAGCTTGGACTGCATTTATGATTTTTGGGATACAAGTTAAAAAATTGGAAATGTTTAAATTTGTATTTTCAGTTTTGGGGGGTGGTTGTGGACGGGGCTGGGACGAAATTGCCCCAAACGTTTAATGAAGTTATTGGGAAAAATAAAGGTGAGCTTGTTAGAGAATAAGGGGGGGAACTTTGTTTTTCGGAAAGGGGGAAAAAAAATTTTAATGGGGGAAAAAAAAAAAAGGAAAGCTGGGGGTTTATTTTATTTCTGTGGTTTGGGGGCAAAAGTGCTAAAAAAGGGGGGTCCCCCAAATTTTTTTTATGGGAAAAAAAAAGGGAGGTCGGGGCAATGGAAATGTGGATTTCAGAGGTATTTTGGGGGGGAGCTAAAAAAAGGGTTATGAAGGTTTTTCGGGAGTATATCCGGTTTCGAGATCGGGGTAAAAAAGGGCAAAAAGTTGGGGATGCAGAATGCCGGTTTTATGGTGAAAGGGTTAAAGGGGGGGGGTTTGGGCGATTTTTTAGGGGGGGATAAAAACCCTTAGCTTGCGTTCTGCGGCGATTAAAGATTCGGGAAAATATTTAAAGAAAATTTTTTAAAATTAGAGGGACATCAGGACGTGGGTGGGTACACGGTTAAAACAGCGGTTAGTAACGAAATGAGGTTTGGTGGTTTTTGGGCCCATGAATGGTTTGGTTTTAAAATGGGGAGGGGCGGAAAAGGGGGTTTGGGGGGCTTGATTTTTATGGAAAGGGAAAGGGGTATCACCTACCCGGAACCAGAAGGGCAGGGTGGAGATAGAGGGGTCCATAAGTGAAGATGGGGTTTTTGAAGGGGTTACAGGGGGTTTGGGGTGTAAGATGCCCGGGATTTTTTTTCATTCCAAATGATTTTTTTCTTAAGTAACGGGAGGTCTTGAAAGGGAAAGCCCTTTTTTGCGTTTTTTAAATGGGAAAAGAAGGTAAAGGGTTTATGGGTATGGGCGCAAAAAAAACAGGGGTCGTTGTCATGTACCCAAGGGGGAATTTCAGAATAGCATCCTGTTTTTTTAGAGGTTTAAACTTTAAAGTGCGATGTTACAAAATTTTTTGCAAGGGTTTTAAGTAATAGGTTACGTTTGTGTTATTGGAACCCGTTTTGATAAGGGGCCAAAAAAAAGGGTGTTTGGGGGGGGAGTCAATGATTTTTTTTGGGCATGGGGGGATTTAAAAGGGGTTTATTTTGATTTTTAGAAAAGAGTGGAGGGGGCGGAAATTGCTTTTTGGTTGGGGAAAGGTGCTTATTTAAAGTGGAGCGAGGACGTTTTGGGTGATATTGTTTGAGGAAATTGTCCCTTGGGCGGGGGAAAAATTTACAAAGGCGCAGTACTAAGGGTTTCCAAAACAATGGGCGTATGGGGGAAAAACAGTCAGTTTTGGGTAGGGGGATGGACAGGGGTGCCCCAGTCTAAAATCCCATTCGCATGTCTACAAATTTCCCTTTTTTAGGATGATTTAAAGTTGGGGTTGAGAAGGGGGGGGGGTATGGCCCGCGGGGGGCTCCTGGTATAGTTGGGTTGTTGCGATACGACGGTTTTAAACTGGGGGAGAGGAGGGATTTTGGAATGTGGTCGAATGTTGAGATAAATTTGTGGGGGAACGGGATGTGTTTTAATTTCAGTTATGTCTAAATTGTTTTGGGGGGTTTGGGTTATAGGGGGGGAGGGAAAATTGGGACAAAAATAAAGGTTGGCAGGTAGTAGATCAAAAAAAAGTATTTTGGGTTTTTATACAGAAGGGCCCGGCAAGAGCTAGAGAGGTAAACTTTCCTTAAAGGGGTTTTGCCCAAAGGGATTTAAGGAGATTGGGGGGGGAAAAAAGGACGAGTGGGTGACGATCCTTTTGGGGTCATTGTTTTTAAAAAAATTTTTTCCTAAATTGTGGCATGTGGCAGTGGTTTATCCGGTTTTTGGGGAAAAATGATGTGGGGTTTGGGCCAAAAAATGGTAATGCGTTTTATTTTGGGGGTATTGGGTTTTTATTGGCTTAAACAGGGCCCGTGGTGCAAAATATTGGGGGAAAAGGGGGGGGATTAGGTTTAAATTTCCCCTCTGTAGTAGACTGAAAAATATGTTTTGTGAAACATGTTATATACGGTTGGGTGGGGGGTCGGGGGGTAAGGTGAGTGGAGGTTATGGAATTTATGTGCGGCAATGGTTGGAGGGTGGGAACTGGGGAGTGTATGTTTTAGATTTTTATTGAGGGTTTGTATACCCGGGAAAAAGTGTTGGTGCGATATTGGGAGGAACTGCGAGGGGTTAAAGAGGTGATGGAGGGGGCGAGTTTTCTTTCCCTTTTTCATAATTGGACAGGTATCTGGGGTGCGTTTCACAAGTTGGTTTTTTAAAAACAAGGGTGGGGGAAAACTATGAAAAGGTTTTTATTTGGGATATTTTCCCACTAAAAATACGTTTGTATCAGATGAGGCCCTTGTCGTCCACATGTTGTGTTTTGTTTTGGGGAGGCGGAGACTTTCATATTAATTTTGGTTTTATTTTTGCGAGGGTTCCCCAAGGGTTTCGTCTTTTGGTTTCGTTTTTTTGGGCCTTTGGGTATGGTTGGAGGAGGGGCGTTAAGGGTTTTTGAAAACAAATTTAGTTTGGAATTTAGGGAAGGGTGAATTGTGAGAAGGGGCCCGGGCTGCATTTGGGAAGTGGATTACATTTTAATTAAAATGTGGGTTATGAGGGAGGTGGAGGGGGAGGTGCGAAAACGGGCTTTAAAAAAGGGCTTTTCATAAAAAAAAAGTGTATGAATTTAGGTCGTGTATGGAAGGAGATGGAAATAAAATTTCCCGTTCAGTATTGAGGTATGAATGTGGTTGGTTGCGAGAATTTTGGTGTAATGGTTTTGAATGGGATTTGGGCTCAGCCCGAAGGGGGGGGGGGGATTTGTGTATTCCCGGCATAAAAATTTAAATAGAAAAATTTTCTTTTATGGGCAAAGCTTTTAAAAGTAGGGTGGGGTTTTTTAGGGTGGTCATGGGGGGGGAAAAAGAAAGGGGGGTTTTCAAATTTTGGTTTGGTATTTTTATATTTTATAATGTTAGCGGGGGATGTAGGGCACTGTTATAAAAAAAAACCCGTTAAAAATATTGTTCAATCATATGGTTTTGTGATATTATGTTTCAAATTTTGTCCCTATATGTATATGTACCAATTGAACATATAGGGTAATGTTCCCCTGGTTTATGATTTTTTTCCTATAAGTAGGGTTTTTTTTGTTGCTCATAAAAAATAAGATCAACAATTTTGTTATTTTTTTTAATGTCAAATTGTAAAGTTACATAAAAAGTATGTATATTACATCATTGGTAAAATAATACCTGCTTCTTTTTGCTGAGAAGCTCCCGAGTGGCATTACTTCTCTGCTTCCCCTGCAAAAAGATGACCCAACCTCTGTATCTTTTGAAAAACCCGGGGGGGGGAACTCAGGATTACACAAAAAAGTCTTGGGGTTTAAATGGATACAAAAGGTACATCCAGAGATATTAAAGTTACAAAATAGGGTGTGTCCTTGGCCAATTGGTAGGGGAAGCAGTACCCACCCATGTTATTCAAAATTTTGATGTAGTTATAAGGGGGGGACAAACCTTTTTTTTAATGTCCCGGCGGCAGTCAGTGAGTTTCAAGGATCCCCTAGTGTGAGCCAGAAAAAACACAAGTCCACTGATCTCGGGATACAAACAAGTCTCTAAATAAACACTTACTTCCTTAAAGGGAAACCATTTTCCCCCGTTACATCATGCCGGCCCTGCTGACATTTCGCAAATTCGGAAAAACCTCTACCCATGGGGTTTAATGGCCCCATTTTTCAGACCCCAAAATTTTTTCCCCTAAGGTGCCCCATGGCTGAGCCCCCACTTAAAACCAGTCTTTCAGAAGACCCAAATTTCCCACAATCTCTTAAAAATTTCTGTTTTACATTTTTTTTGGGGGTTTTCCTATCTTTTTGAAGTGACCACCAGTTCCATATGCCTTCCCCAGGACCCGGCCCAAATCCCAATCCCATCTCTCCGTTCCGAATGGTGCACCCCCTCATGCCCCACGTACCCTGGGGGATGGCAGATGGTGCAATTCCCATCGATCATCTTGCCAAGAATTTTCTAAAACCAGAAAAAACACCGCCGGGGAAATCCCATCCTCACGTAGAAAGGGGACTTAATGATTCCAGGTGCTTCCCCCACAGGGTAAGAAAGGGGGGGAATTCCCCCTTTCCCCAGTCCTTCGGGTTTGGGGAAAAACAAACTGCTTGCCCTGGAGGGGGGAAAACCTGGAGCTTTTTTTGACCCTGGAGAAAATAATTGGAAAAATTTTAACTCAAGTAGGCCCTCAAAATACATGAATTTTTTAAAAAATATTTGGTAATTTTGTGAAAACCCAAGGACAAAAATGTTTCACCGAAATCTCAAAACCACACACAAAAAATTATTCAAAAAGGGGTTAGATCTGGTAATGTTAAAAAAGGATTTTTTTAATAAACCTGATTATTTAGCTCTCCGTCTTAAACTAAAATGCCGTTCCTTCAAAAATCTGAAAAAATACGACAAAGCATTTTTAATAGTTCTGCCGCGGCCACGTAAGCACAGGTCCTTTTAAAAGAGTTTCTCATTTATAATTGCAAAAAAAAACTTGGGTTAAATTTGGGACCAATCCTCCGCGAAATGATAAATGAATAGCGTTCCGGAGGTCACAAACCCTTCCGGGCCCATCAGCTGCTGCAGAGTCAGGGGATTTTTTTCCACTCGCACCAAGACCCCTTCTCCAAACCCGGTTCCGGTTGGTGTGGTTTATCACGCTAGGTTCTTGCGGTCGATAATGAACGGCCCCATGCCCAAACCTCAACGTGTGCAGAAGGGTCACGGGGGGCACATCCCGCCTTGTTCCCTGTTTTGTCCGAAACAATTGAAAAAAAATTTTAGGGGACCGTTGCTCCAATTTGGGCATTCCCCTTGTAAAGCAGGTCCGCAAAAAACCAAAAATTCCTCACTTTTGAGGAGTCCCACAACGTTTTTGCCCAGTAGGTAACTCCCGCAAAAGGTAACTTTGCAATACCAGGTAGTTTCCCCAAAGGTAGCAATTACCCTAACCTTGCCCTGGAGTCCCGACAGGGGCTCAGTTTTCCCTTTTTGAAAATGCCAAACCGTGGGGTCATCCGACACTGGGAATACACCCTGCGAAGCAAAGGGGTATGTGCTAAAGTGTCCCCCAAAGGACTAAACCCGTGACCCTACCTTCTTTTGGTGTAAAGGGCCCCAGTGACTTATTTAAAAAAGACCTTCATCGAGGGTTCAAAGAAGCTGGTTTTCTTTGGTTCCCTTTGGGGGCCAAGATTTCCCAATGCAACCCACATCATGTGTTTCGGTTTTATTTACGGGAAAAAGGGTCTCCCCGCAGCTGGCCCCTAAGATCTTTGGGAAAAATTAGGGGTGCAGGTGCCCTGTTTTTTGGGGGCAAATGTAAGGAAAAGGGTTTTAAAAGGGCCCCCCTGCCCTTTTTGACTGGGTTTGGGATCCTTTGGGTTTTGGGGGAAACCCGGGGCCCCGTCCCCCCCCCCTGTTCCTTGTAGCCCTGGACCTGGGCAGCTGATTTTAAAACCCCCTCGAAGGGTAGGGGAAAATTTTAGGGTTATTAAAAACTCTTGTGGTTTTTTTTGGGCTGTTAAAATGGGTGGTTTAAAAATTCTGAAATTTCTTATTCCTTTTTGGGTTTGGGGGGGAAAGGAAAACTTACCCAAATTTTTGGTTAGTTTAAAAATCTTTTCAACCAGCTCTAAATTTTTATTAAATCTTTAAGATCCTTTCCTCAAGATATGCCAAAAGGTCAGGGGGAAACCCTTTTCTCAAATTTTTCCCTTAAAAAAATTTAAGGTAATTCCCCCCTTCTAATTGGCCTACCCCCCCCTTTTTGAGCAAAAAACCCCCCTATTTAGAAGTGCCCACTTCCCCTTACCAAATTCCCCCAAGATCCCCGACTAAAACTTTAGTCCTCTGAATTTCTCCCGGGTCCCTTTTCCCGGCAACATTTGTTAGCCATTTAAAACAAACCCTCTTTGCTTATGATAACCCAAAAAAGGCAAAATCCTTCTAAAGAAAAATTCCCCTTTGAAAACCCCTTTACCAACAAATTTGGGGTTTCTTGTTTAATGTCCCCTTTTTCCCTTTTTCCCGGCCCAAACCCTTGGGTTTTGGCCCTAACTTTCAAATAACAAAAAAAAATGGTTTGGGTTTTTCTCTGGGAAATTTTGGGCACAAATTTTATGGGTTTATCAAATGAAAAAAAATTCCCCTTGGGTGTCTGGGGTGAGTGAGAAGCAAGCTGCCTTTTTAGCTCTTTTTGAGCCCTAAACTCCCCTAAGCTCTCTGTTCCGGTCTTTGTGCGCCAATTATTAAAAACCCTTTCCCTTTCCCTTTTGCAACTGGGCTTTTTTCATTTGTAAAATTAATACTTCCCTTTTCAAAGGGCCCATCATGGGGTTTGATTCAATTTTCACCTTCCAAAAACATGGTTTATCCTCGAATTTTCACCGTGTCGGGCCCTTTTTAGAAATTTTTTTGCAGAAATCTTAACTAAACCGCCCCAAAAACTTATTATTTTTTTTTATTTAACCCGGCCCATTCCCCCCAAGGCAGGGTGGGCCCCAAAAAGAAAAACTTTCACCATCATTCACTTTCCCTCACTGTTTGCCGTAGGGGTGCTTTAATTTCCCCCTAAAAGTTTTTAAACTGCAAAATTTAAAAACCCCCCCCTTCGAGTGCAGGCACTGTATTCCCATCCCCAGGACTCCAAAATCGGCCGGCCCGGGTTTCCCGAATCCCTTCATAAATGTTACTTTGCTCAACTCCCAAAAGAAAGTTTAAATATTAAAACCCTTTGTTTTCCATTCACTCCTATCAAACAAGCTCCCCGCATCCCGGGTGGAAGGGCCCGCCCTCGCCCCCACAAAACCTCCTTTTCCCCCTTCCCTTTCCCAAACCCCCCCTAGGCCGACCCCTTTCCCCGCCCCTTTCCCTTTCCCCTACAGTGATACACTCTTGAAGTCTTTTTGTTTTTGCTTTCCTTCTCTTAAATGTCCGAACCACCCAACAACCCTTCCTCAGCCCCCTGGACAAAAAGTTTTGGTAATCCCCCACTCCTTTCCCAAAATTCCAAACTACGAATTCTCTGCATTATATTCACACCCCCAAAAATTGCCCCCAAAACTGAAACCCCCACTGCCCCCAAACCTTCTCCTCGCTTTCAACTTTTATCACCCACGCTTACACCCATATAAAAAGCGTTTGGGTTTTTAAAAAAATAATTTTCATACCTTCCCCCCTTTGCCCCCAAGGGGCAAATTCTTTGTCCAAGACTCCCCAAGTGCACCCCCTCACTCTTTTTCCCCCATCAATTTTATGATTCACCTTTATCTTTTTAACCCATCTGGGTGACCCGTCAATCCCAAAAATTGAAATTCGTTCACCTCCTCCATACTCTCTCCCTCCCAAACTGATATTCAATCTTTTCAAACCTAATTTTTTTTGGGTTTTCCCCATAAACCTTTCTCTTTCCTGGGTTTTTCCCCCTTTTAAATTTTTTTCCCTTTGCAAAACCCTACCCAAAATTATCCCCCAATCTCGGGAATTCCCCTTCAGAATCTCCCAAAGGGGCACAGTGTCCTTTAGCAAAGAGCTTGTACAACTCCCCCTTTGTGTGTGTTTTTTTATCTTTTTCTTCCCCGCTTTGCCCGACCTCGCTTTTTTCTTTACAACCCCAAACTATAAATATTTAAAAACCCGGTGCATCAAAAATCCTTGTCTAAGGCCTCTTTTACTGGGGGAAAAAATTTTTCCCCCTTTTCCTACATACTCTAACTTGAGCCTCACTATCCTCGTAAAAAACTCTTCACTGCTTTTGTAACCTACCTCCTACACCATACACTTGCTCATCTGCCACATTCCCCCCCTATCCACCCTGTCATACCCCTTTTTCCCAAAACCCACTAAATGCCACAAAGACCTCTTTAGCCTTATCTAATACTGTTAAATTATATTTTCACTGTAAACACCTGGTCCACACCCCCCCTTTCCTTTTCCCTAAAGCCTCTTGTTCTCTGCTATCCTATTCTCGTCTTACTCTTAATTCTTTCAATTATAACTCTACCATACACTTTACCAGTACACTCAACAGACTTATCCCCCTATAATTTTTGCACTCTTCTTTTATCCCCTTTGCCTTTATACAAAAGGAACTATGCATGCTCTCTCCCAATTCCCTAGGTACCTTACCTTCTTCCATACATTTATTAAATAATTGCACCAACCACTCCAAAAACTATATCCCCACCTGCTTTTAACATTTCTATCTTTATCCCCAACCCCGGGCTGCCTTACCCCCTTTCCATTTTACCTACTGCCTCACGAATTTCCCCCCACACTCACAACTGGCTCTTCCTCACTCCTACAGATGTTATTCCTCCTTGCCCTATACACGAAATCACAGTTTCCCCTTTCTTCATCAACTTTTAACAATTCCTCAAAATATTCCTTCCATCTTCCCAAATACCTCTAACTCTCCATTTAATAACTCTCCTCTCCTATTTTTAACTGACAAATCCATTTGTTCTCTAGGCTTTCTTAACTTGTTAATCTCACCCCAAACTTTTTCTTTTTTCAACAAAATTTGTTGATAACATCTCACCCACTCTCTCATTTGCTCTCTTTTTAACAATTGCTTCACCACTCTCTTAACTTCTCTCTTTTTCTCCATATACTCTTCCCTCCTTGCATCACTTCTACTTTGTAAATAACTTCTCATATGCTAACTTTTTCTCCCTTACTACTCTCTTTACATCATCATTCCCCCAAATCGCTCCTCTTCCCTCCTGCACCCACTTTCCTGTAACCAAAAAACTTCTGCTGAACACTCTAACACTACATTTTTAAAACCTACCCCATACCTTTCGACCCATTCCCTTATGCTCTAAATTAGCCCATCTATCCTCCAATAGTTTATATCTTCCCCTAACTGCCTCCTCTTTTAGTTTAAACCTTCACCTCTCTCTTCCCTGATGCTTCTATTCTCCTTGTATCCCATCTACCTTTTACTCTCAGGGTAGCTACAACTAGAAGTGATCTGATATATCTGTGGCCCCTCTATAAACATGTACATCCTGAAGTCTACTCAACAGTCTTTTATCTACAATACTTTAATCCCAACAAACTACTGTCATTTCGCCCTACATCATATCGTGTATACTTATTTATCCTCTTTTCTTAAAATATGTATTACCTTAACTAAACCCCTTTCTATACAAAGTTCAATCAAAGGGCTCCCATTATCATTTACACCTGGCACCCCAAACTTACCTACCACACCCTCTCTAAAAGTTTCTCCTACTTTAGCATTAAAGTCCCCTACCACAATTACTCTCTCACTTGGTTAAAAGGCTCCTATACATTCACTTAACATCCCCCAAATCTCTCTCTCTCCTCTGCATTCCTCTCTTCCCCAGGTGCATACACGCTTATTATGACCCACTTCTCGCATCAACCTTTACTTTAATCCACATAATTCTTGAATTTACACATTCATATTCTCTTTTCCCCTTTCCCCATAACTGATCATTTAACTTTAACTGCTCCCCCTTCCTTTGCTCTAACTCTCTCAGATACTCCAGATTTAAAATCCCTTTTATTTCCCCCCACTGAAACTCTCCTACCCTTCAGCTTTGTTTCGCTTAGGGCCAGGAATCCAACTTCTTTTCATTCATAACATCAGCAATCATCTGTTTTTGTCTCCGCACTACATCCACGCACTTTTAAAGCAACCCAGTTTATAAAAGTTTTTCTTCTTCTCTTTTTTAGTAATTGTATACAGGAGAAGGGGTTACTAGCCCTTTTGCCCCGGCATTTTAGTCGCCTCATACGACACGCATGGCTTACGGGGGAAAAGATTTTTTTCCCACTTCCCATGGACAATAGAAGAAATAAAAAAGAACAAGAGCTATTAGAAAAAGGGGGAAAAAACCTAGATGTATGTAATATATATATATGCATGTGCGTGTCTGTAAAGTGTGACAAAGTGTAAGTAGGGTACAAGATATCCTGTTATCTTAGCGTGTTTATGAGACAGAAAAGAAACCAGCAATCCTCCTATGCAAAAAGTTACAGGTTTTTGTTTCACAGTCATCTGGCAGGACGGTAGTACTTCCTGGGTGGTTGCTGTCTACCAACCTACTACCTGATATAAAATAATAATACTGATATAAAATAAAAACCACACAGCAAGGTACATATACTGAAGTAGTATTCACAAGGATTTTGTCATGTGACCCCCTCAAATTAAACCGGATTGCACAAAAAAAGAAACCCGGGCGAAAAAAAAATAAGAGTACGCACTCCCAAAGGTAAATTTTTTCCAGAAATTTAGGTGAGCATAACCCCTAAAAATCGCAAGATTGTACCTGCAAAGGTAAATTATGCACAAAATTTTTAAAAGTATTAATACACCCTAAAAATCAACAATATGGTACAGAAGGTAAATGATTTATAGAGTATTAATTAATAATAACACCCTAAAAACAGCAATATTGCAAACAAAAGTAAATTATTACAGGGATTAATTAACATTAACACCTAAAAACCAGCAATGTTGCACACAAAAGTAAATTATTCACAGGGTATTAATTTAAATTAACACCTAAAAACCACAATATTACAAACAAAG
The DNA here is from genome assembly GCF_026875155.1 of Cherax quadricarinatus. Taxonomy (NCBI): domain Eukaryota; kingdom Metazoa; phylum Arthropoda; class Malacostraca; order Decapoda; family Parastacidae; genus Cherax; species Cherax quadricarinatus. The sequence goes on from NC_069431.1 coordinate 29,870,349, forward strand.
GTAAATTATTTTAGTGTGAGTGTTATAGTGAATGCTTCTCTAACCAACCCCGTAAAGATGATTATTGACTTTTCCCGGTTGCAAACTTGAATTACCAAAATAAAATTTGATAATTCTCCCTATACAGGCCCCATGTTTTGCAAAAATGTGGGATAGCTGGGGGCTTGAGCCTGGTCTAAGGGCAAAGGTAAAAGTTATCTACATACTAGCCCAAACCGGCCACCCAGGGCTATCCCAGACAAAACCCGAAAGCGCTAAAATGGTATGTGTACTTAAAGGGGTTGGGTAGCAGAGGGTTATTCAAAAATCCCAATTAGGAAAATATATCTATTTAGTCACCATACATAACATAACAGAAAAACCTTAATCCTCAACGCCCAAATGAGGGTACACAAACAACAGCTGGCTGGAGGGCCAGCCACCATAACCACTATGCCTCATCAGCGCCCGGGCCCACTCTACTCCACCTCATTTTCTTATTTCCTCACTCCTCCACAGCCCCTGTATGTCAGAGCCTGGTGAACATACAGGTAAGCATATGGGCTTTAGTTGGATAAACAAAATGAGAGCACAATTTCAATTATCTTAATAACAGCATCTGACGCCAGCCTCTATAAACACCAACAATCGCCCCGTGACTCCTAAAACCAGCTTATCGCGTACCAAACTTTCCCTTTGGAAATAAATCATTAACGAATTTCTTTATAAATTAAAAGTTAGGATCTTTACAGTACCCCCAAATGCAAAATTATCAATTAAAAATTATTCTTTACAACTATAATATTCTACTATAGGCACACTTTCCAATATTAACATTACGATGTCATGCAGAACCCTGCATAACAACCACTGCACAAGTACACACCACACTTATATCGACAGATTGTACACATTTCATAAGTCTATAATTCTACACAGCTGTATAGTGAAAATTATTTTGCAAGACTAAAGGAAATGTGAAAATCTTAAGAATAATTTTTTATGGAATCCTGGTTAAACCAATGTGAATATTTTAATAATTGATGATTTTAAAAAGTGACAATGAGAGACACTGTATTGTTTAAGACACTTGTAATTGTTGATTTTGGATGGGACACCTGTATGTTGCTTGGAATAAGAGACATTGTATTGGATGAGAAACTTTGTATTGGATGAGAGACACTGTATTGTTGTATTGGATAAGTGACACTTGTATTGGATGAGAAGACACTTTTATTGGATGAAAAGTAAAGAGTTATAAAAAAAAATATTTAACACTTAGTCTTTCTCGCAGTTTCCTTTTCACTTCTTCATTTCTCGATCTTTCTATATTAAGAAAAAAATATTAACACACCCCACACACACAACACACACTCACACACACGCACACGTGCACACCACACACCGCACACACACACACATTTCACACACACACCACACACACGTAGTGTAGTGGGTCACAAACGCCAGGCTCGAGAATCTTAGTGCTTTTAGGGGCGTGTTTTAGCAGCTAGAAGCAACCAGTGTTTGTGAAAAACGTCAGTGATAACCAAAGTATTAGCAAAATAAATAAAGTAAAGGCGAGAGAAGCCTGAAATTATACAACAAAATTTCAAAGTGCCAGTTCGTTGAGGCCTAGTTGGCACCTGTTGCACATTGTTACACATATACAAAGTACAAAGCTAGTGACTAAAGAGAAAAGATCAAATAGAATTAAGAGAGGGTGGCTAACGACAAACTGTGATGTAGGGACACAGCGTGAACAAGCTAGCCAGAAAGGGGATATATATATATATATTATATATATATATATATATATATATAATATTATTATATATATATATATATATATATGTCGTGCCGAATATGTAAAATGGTTTAATTAGCAAGAACTCCTTTAAAATTAAGTCCTTTCTAAAATTTATCTTTACGTTTGAAGATATATTTTTTTCATTAAAGATAATGTAAAAAAATTTAATTTGGCTACAAAAGAATCTTAGAAAACTTACCTAAAACCCTTTTTATAACCCAACTAAATATATTTTAGATTTGTTTACAATAATTTAATACTAAACAAACACAGTGAAATATATTTTTTCATTAGGTTAAGAATGATTTTGGCGAATTATTGCATACACAAATTTTCACTTGTCCTATATGGCAAAATGAGCGTTGCTATTTAAGCCAAGATCGCAATTTTTGCCTATTCGGCACGACATATATATATATATATATATATATAAAATATATATTATTTATATATATATATTATATATATATATATATATATATATAATATATTTTATATATATATATATTATACTACATTTACATAAATTTTATATAAGCAGAGGTGGTGGCAGCAGTAGGCCTGAGGGAGTAGCGCCGCCATAACAGGTTGGGTGTCATCACAAAAAAGAAGTGTACTTACCAAAAGTGAAGTGTAAATTATAAAAGTAGAAGTATACAAGGATAAGTGTGGTAATGAGGACCAACAGGGCAACGAGAAAAGAATAGTTGAAGAAGTCAGAGGCGGAAGGGCGAGGTGCACGAGTATCGTACAGCAGAGCATCTTACAGCGAGCATCGTACATCAGGCATCTGGATGGACAGTCCCCTCTGTGGAGTAACTTACAAATCACCTGTTTGTTGTTGGCGGGAGGTTTGAGTAGTAGAGCCGGCCTACGATCTCTTGGTAGCTGGCTATCAAACCCTGCTCCAGGGGATTATCATCCACACAACACCTAGCAGTAGTAGGAAGATAAAATTTTGTAGGAACAAGGGAATAGGCAGGGAGGATTTTAAGTCGTGGCTAATGGGATACAGCCCTGTGTCAACAGATTTCCGGAGATAAAGTTTTAGGACACAATGTACAGTACAATCTGAGAAGCAAGGTTTTGGGGTCACATGTAGTAAAAGGTAGTACATAACTGGTAGTGAAAGAATGACTTGTTAACACACGCTAGATATTATATTTATTAGTTCTTACCTCAGTGTTAATGGTCTCGTATTAGTATTACGGATACACAGAGGTGGAATTGTATGTCTGGGACATATACAAACTGACGTGCTCACACACACACGCGCGCTCACACACATTCACTCGGGCTCAGGAGCTGTGTCTCGACCCCACTTGAAAACCCACAAAACTAGGTGAGTAAACCACAGCTGATCCTTGATTTGACCGCGTCCCCTCACCCCCCCACACTCCTTTTCCCCTCCCCACCAGGCCATGTCCTCCTCCCCGCGTTTTGTTGCCTTCAACTCCCTCCTCCCTCCTATCTTTTCCTTCCCTCGCGTTTTCTCTCTCTCATAACTTTTTCCCTACCCGTCCCTGCTCTCTCTCTCTCTCTCTCTCTCCCTACTCTCTATCTCCCTCTCTCTCTCCCCTCTCTCTCTCCTACTCCTCTTTCCTTTTTTTCTCTCTTCTCCCTCTCTCTCCCTCACTCCATAACCCTATCTCTCACCCTCCTCTTTCTCTATAGGCTTCCCCTCCATCTCTCCATTCTATCTCTCTAGCCCTTTTCCCTCGCCCTCCTTTCTCCCGCTCTTCTCTCCCTCTCTTTCTCCCTCTCTCTACCTTTCTCTCCCCTCACATTACTCTCTCTCCCTCTTGGTCTTGGTTATTTATTCCCTCACCCCATATCTTCCTCTCTCTCCCTCGTTCTACCCTTTCTCTCTTCCTCTCTCTCCCTCTCTTCTACCTCTTTCTCTCTCCCCCTCGCACCCTCTCCCTCTCTAGCCTTCTGTGGTAAAAAAAAAAAAAAAAAAAAATGGGTCGGCTTATTAGAGGACGGAAAACCAGAGTATCTGGTAGACGAACCAGGGAGGAAAGACTGGGAGTTAGAGCTCCAAAAAGGGAGGAGGAAGGAGTGGAGGAAGGTAGATAGTAGAGTTGGTAGAAAATGGAGGGCGATAGCTGAACAGAGTTGCAGGAAGTGGGAAGTACAGGTCTAGCAGCTCAGAAGCTAGGATAACAGTGCTTAGTAGGAACTGCAAAAGCCTGAAAACTAGGAATTGAGACAAATGGACAATTCAGATGTGACATCAGGAAATTCAAAGTCAGTGCCGGCAGACAAGGGGACGGTAAGCAACAACGGAGACATGCCGTACCGAAGGCCCCTATCAGACCCACGTGGGGCCTCGGGAAACGACGACGCAGCACACTAAGATCAAACGACAGGTCCGGAAGACAATGAAGGTATTGCTATATGCAGAGTTTCTAAAAGCCAACTGCAGTAGCAAGGGACAGGTGGTCAGGAAAGACAGTTCATGAGAATAGAAGTTTGATATGACAGGGACTGAAGGCAAAGACATGACAATGGAAGGAAATAAAAATGCTCAGAGGAAGCAGTGGAGGTACTCAGTGGGAGAGGATACAAGGGCCGAGGTCAGTTTTTGTGTACGGGCTCCAGAACCAAGGGGGACAACCTATGAAGAAATAAAACAGGAGGAGAAACACAAATGGATTGAAGGCATCATGAAAACCAATGGCGGTGGGGGCGATTGACCCAGGTGACAAAATTTTCAGAGATTGGGTGGTTGTGAGTGAGGATACGGCCTGTCAGAGTTAACTTTAAGGAAGAAGAATCAGTTCGAACCAGGATTCTGCAAGAGAAGCAAGAACTTAGGGACAAAGAGGAGGGGTACCAGAGAGATCAACCTCGACCGCGACAGAACACAAGAAGAAAGGAACATGAAAGAGAGGGTACAGAGGACGCAAGGAGGAACGACAGAAGCAATGACGAAAATGGAGCAGGGAACCCTGACACAGGAGGAAGGGTCAAACACACCCCCCACAGAATCTCCCAAACCCCCAATAGACTCCAAACCGCGTCATTCCAACGCAATGAGCATACCTATACTACAACCCACTCACTGTTTCCTCTGCCACCAACCCCATATGACAACCTCACCCAACATGGCTGTCCCTTATGGGCATTCTGACCCCACCCCCATCCAACTCCAAACCCCACTATCACCACAAGCCCCATATAGGCCCCCACAAGGCTCTCGCCTCCCCCAAAACCCCAATATTCTTGCATGACCTCAATGATAGAAATAGAATCTGAATGGTTTGGTACAACAAACGCGGATGGAAATAACGGATATAAACAGTGGAGTGGAACGGAAAGAACTCAGCTGAAAATCACCCAGACATCATTGCCAGTCACCAGAAACAAAATCACTGAGACATGAACAGACACAGGTCTTCCTAACAGGATATCAGAAAAAAAATTTTCCTGAGGAAAGATAGAAGGAGTAGAGGCGGGAGGGAGGGGTTGCACTGCTCATTAAAAAACACCGATGGGGATTTGAGGAACTGGAAGGCAAATGGACATGATTGGTGGAAAGAGACTACATTGTAGGTACAATTCTGTCGGAGAACATAAAGGTAGTCATTGGAGTGATGTATAACCCACCACAGAAACTGCAGGAGGCAAGAGAGGAGTACGAAAGAAAACAACAGGGTGATGGTGGACACCACTGGCTGACGGTGGCAGAAGAGCTCACTCGAGCAGAGCAAAGTTACTAGTAATAGGGCGATTTAACCACAGGGAGATCGACTGGGGGAAAACCTGGTGCCACATGGGGTCCGAAACAGGGAGAGCATTCAAGATTGATGGTGTGGTACTTGAAAAACCTCATGCATCAACATGTCAGGGACACAACCAGAGAGAGAGGGGAAGGATGAACCAGCAGATGGATCTTGTTGTTCACCTGGCAGTTCAGACAATGAGGACATCATTACGGAGGCCCTTGGTGCTAGCGATCGCGTGGTCTGAGTTTTAATATATAGTGAGTTACAGTGGAGAAGGTAACAGGAACTGAAGGGGACAGGCCAAACTATAAAAGGGGGGAATACATCAGGTATGGAAACCTTCCTGAGGAGGTTCAGTGGGCCAGAGAAATGGTAGGAAAATCAGTATAACGTGTGATGGAATATGGGCCAAACAAAGTGGCAAGGAGGCAGAGGAAAGTTTTGTTCCCAGAGAAACAGACAATAATGGAAGACAAGAAACGAGTCCTTGGTTTTCCCGAATGTTGTAGGGAGGCAAAAATAAGTGCAACCGAGAATGGAAAAGGTACAGGCGGCGTAGGACAGGAACAACAAGGAGATTAGTAGAAGAGCCAGAAACGAGTTGCACAGAAAAGGAGGGAGGCCAGCGACAGTATGAAAACGACATAGCATCGAAAGTAAATCTGACCCGAAACTGATGTTACCCCACATTAGGAGGAAGACAACAGTCAAGGACCAGGTGATAAGGCTGAGGAAAGAAGTGTGGAGAACTCACAAGAACGATCAAGAGGTATGTGAGGAGCTTAACACAAGATTTAAGGAAGTATTTACAGTAGAGACAGGAAGGACTCTGGGGGGACAACCAGATGGGACCCACAAGGAATACACCAACAAGTGTTGGACGACATACATACAGATGAGGAGGAGGTGAAGAAACTGCTAAGGGACATCGGTACTCAAAGGCAAAGGGACCGGACATCTCCCCGTGGGTCCTTAGAGAGGGAGCAGATATGTTGTGCGTGCCACTTACCACAATCTTCAACACGTCCCTGGAAACTGGGCAACTACCTGAGGTTGGAAGACGGCAAATGTAGTTCCCATTTTTAAAAAGGAGACAGAAAAAAGGCACTAAACTATGACCTGTGTCATTGACGTGTATAGTATGCAAAATTATGGAGAAGATTATCAGGAGGAGAGTGGTGGAGCACCTGGAACTGAACAAGAGTATTAAATGCCAACCAGCACGGATTCACGGGAAAGGCAAATCTTGTGTCACAAACCTTCTGGAGTTTTATGATAAAATAACAGAAGACACGAGAGAGAGGGGTGGGTTGATTGCATCTTCTTGGACTGCAAGAAGGCCTTTGACACAGTTCCTCACAAGAGATTAGTGCAGAAGCTAGAGCATCAGGCGCGTATAACAGGAAGGGCACTGCAATGGATCAGAGAATACCTGACAGGGAGGCAACAACGAGTCATGGTACGTAATGATGTATCACAGTGGGCACCTGTGACGAGCGGGGCCCCACGGGGGTCGGTCCTATGACCAGTGCTATTTTGGTATATGTGAACGACATGATGGAAGGGTTAGACTCAGAAGTGTCCCTGTTTGCAGATGATGTGAAGTTAATGGGGGAAAAATTAAATCTCATGAGGACCAGGCAGGACTTCAAAGAGACCTGGACAGACTGGGCACCTGGTCCAGCAATGGCTTCTCGAATTTAATCCTGCCAAATGCAAAGTCATGAAGATAGGGGAAGGGCACAGAAGACCACAGACAGAGTATAGGCTAGGTGGCCAAAGACTGCAAACCTCACTCAAGGAGAAAGATCTTGGGGTGAGTATAACACCGAGCATGTCTCCGGAAGCACACATCAATCAGATAACTGCTGCAGCATATGGGCGCCTGGCAAACCTGAGAACAGCATTCCGATACCTTAGTAAGGAATCATTCAAGACACTGTACACCGTGTATGTCAGGCCCATACTGGATTATGCAGCACCTGTTTGGAACCCGCACTTGATAAAGCACGTCAAGAAACTAGAGAAAGTACAAAGGTTTGCGACAAGTTTAGTTCCAGAGCTAAGGGGAATGTCCTATGAAGAAAGATTAAGGGAAATCGGCCTGACGACACTGGAGGACAGGAGGGTCAGGGGAACATTAAAATGGTACAAAATACCGACAGGTTGTTAGGTAAGACACATATGCAACAGTTAGGTATCTTTATTACGAAACGTTTCGCCTACACAGTAGGCTTCTTCAGTCGAGTACAGAAAAGTTGATAGAAGCAGAAGAGACTTGAAGACGATGTAATCAGTCCATCACCCTTAAAGTTTTGAGGTGGTCAGTCCCTCAGTCTGGAGAAGAGCATTGTTCCGAAGTCTGAAACAATATATGAAGTTGAAGTGACAGGATGGAGCCTTATATAGCGCTATATAAAATATTGCGTGGAATAGACAAGGTGGACAAAGACAGGATGTTCCAGGGAGGGGACACAGAAACAAGAGGCCACAATTGGAAGTTGAAGACACAAATGAGTCAGAGAGGGGAGTAGGAAGTATTTCTTCAGTCATAGAGTTGTAAGGCAGTGGAATATCCTAGAAAATGACGTAGTGGAGGCAGGAACCATACACAGTTTTAAGACGAGGTTTGATAAAGCTCATGGAGCGGGGAGAGAAAGGGCCCAGTAGCAACCGGTGAAGAGGCGGGGCCAGGAGCTAAGACTCGACCCCTGCAACCACAAATAGGTGAGTACACACACACAACACACACCACACACAGACCCCACACACACGTGGCGAGGTGTCAGAGTGGGCACCTGTGACCAGCGGGGTCCCACAGGGGTCAGTCTTAGGACCAGTGCTGTTTCTGGTATTTGTGAACGACATGACGGAAGGAATAGACTCTGAGGTGTCCCTGTTTGCAGATGACGTAAAGTTGATGAGAAGAATTCACTCGATCGAAGACCAGGCAGAACTACAAAGGGATCTGGACAGGCTGCAGACCTGGTCCAGCAATTGGCTCCTGGAGTTCAATCCCACCAAGTGCAAAGTCATGAAGATTGGGGAAGGGCAAAGAAGACCGCAGACGGAGTACAGTCTAGGGGGCCAGAAAAATACAAACCTCACACAAGGAAAAAGATCTTGGGGTGAGTATAATACCAGGCACATTCCTGAAGCGCACATCAACCAAATAACTGCTGCAGCATATGGGCACCTAGCAAACCTCAGAAACAGCATTCCGACATCTTAATAAGGAATCATTCAGGACCTGTACACCCGTGTACGTTAGGCCCATATTGGAGTATGCGGCACCCGTTTGGAACCCACACCTAGTCAAGCACGTAAAGAAACTAGAGAAAGTGCAAAAGTTTGCAACAAGACTAGTCCAGAGCTAAGAGGTATGTTACGAGGAGAGGTTAAGGAAATCAAACTGACAACATGGAGGACAGGAGAGATAGGGGGGACATATAAAAATACAAAATATGGAGGAATTGACAAAGGGGGACAAAGACGGAGTTCCAGAGATGGAAAAATGAGTATGTGTGTCTTGTGTGTGATGTGTGAAGGTGTGTGTGGAGAGTGTATGTGTGTGTAGTTGTGTGTGTGTGTGTGTGCCTCGCGCGCGTTGAGTGTGTGAGTAATATATATGTAGGTGTGTGTGCGTGTGTTGTGTGTGTATATATGTGTGGGAGTGTGGTTATTTGTGTGAATGTGTGTTGTGGGTATGTGGTGTTTGTGTGTGTGTGGTAAGTGTGGTGTGTAGTGTGTGTGTGTGTGTGTGTGTGTGTTTGTGTGGGTGGGTGTGTGTTTGTGTGTGTGTGAGAGTGTGTATGTGTGTGTGTATGAGTGTGTGTGTAATGTGTGTGTAGTGTGGTTGTGTAGGTGTGTGTGTGTGTGTTTGTGGTGGTGTGTGTATGTGTGTGGTGTGTTGTGTATGTTGGTGTGTGTGTGTGTATGTTGTGTGTGTGTGTATGTGTGTGTGAGTGTGTGGTTGTGTGTGTGTGTGTGTGTGTTGTATTTGTGTGGTGATGTTGTGTGCGTGTGTGTGTGTGTGGTGTTGTATGTGTGTGTGTGTGTGTGTGTGTGTGTAGTGTGTGTGTGTATGTGTGGTGTGTGTAGGTGTGTGTGTGTGTGTGGGTGTGTGTGTGGTGTGTGTGTGTGCGCGCGCGCGCCTCGTGTGGTGTATGCGCGGGTCCGTGTGTGTGAATGCGCGCTTCGTGTGAGTGTGTATGCGCGCTCGTGTGGTGTGTCTGTGTGCGGTGCTCGAGCTGTGTGTACTTCACCTATATATTCTCGTTAGATTTCAACACTTCATTAAATTGATGTCAGTGTTTGAACTTTCGCTGTAACCAATGATCTTATTAGACTTCTCCTTCCCCTTGTTAACATTACAATCTTATTCTCACCAACAATCCTTTATACGGTGGCATGGGAAGTTCCCCAGTACCCAGCTGTACAATTACTTGTCTGTAACTTCAAACTACACTACAACTAAAACACAATGTTCTTTTGTTCTTCTCAAAGCGCAACATGATATATCTTAAGTACTTTTGGGAAGGGGTACACAGTAGGAACCAGAAGTCACAGATAATCACAGGGATTTAGGAAGTATTTCTTCAGCCACAGAGTAGTCAGTAAGTGGGAAAAGTTTGGGAGGCGATGTAGTGGAGCAGGATTCCCTACATAGCTTTTAAAGCAGAGGTTGATAAAGCTCCAACGACACCAGGGAGAGTGAATCCTAGTAGCGCGATCAGTGAAAGGCGGGGCCGAGGAGCTACGGCTCTCCGATCCCCGCGGAACCTATTCAACCCCCCTAGTGAGTACAACTAGGTGAGTACACACACACACACGCACACCACGCAAGCAACACACACACTTCAGCACACACAACTCGCGCGCCGCGCACACTACACACACACAGAAAACACGCACGCACACACACACACACCACAAAACACGCACACACGCAATCGCAACACACACACACACAAACACACACACACACACACACACATAACACCACACAACCACACACACACACACACAAACACACACACACACGCACGCACACACACACACACACAAACACACACACACGCACACACACACACACACACATACACAAATAAAACTCCAATAATGAAAAAATATATTCAAACTTAGATTCGAACTCTTGACAAAGAGAATTACAGCGGCGGCCTCTCTTATAACTTAGCCGTCAGACCTTCTTATTAATGTCTCTGACACTGCATTTTTATTGTACTTGAGTGTTATTGTATTTGAATGTTATTGTATTTGAGTTGTATTGGTATTTGAGTGTTATTGTATTTGAGTGTTATTGTTTTTGAGTGTTATTGTTTTTGAGTGTTATTGTATTTGAGTGTTATTGTATTTGAGTGTTATTGTATTTGAGTGTTATTGTTTTTGAGTGTTATTGTATTTGAGTGTTATTTGTTTTTTGAGAGTGCTTATTGTTTTTGAGTGTTATTGTATTTGAGTGTTTATTGTCGTTGAGTGTTATTGTTTTGATGTTATTGTATTTGAGTAGTTATGTTTTCGAGTGTAATTGTATTTGAGTGTTATTGTATTCTCTGAGTGTTATGTATTTGAGTGTTATTGTTTTTGAGTGTTATTTGTATTTGAGTGGTTTATTGTATTTCTAGTTTTATTGTATTTGAGTGTTATCTCGTATTTGAGTGTTATTGTTTTTGAGTGTTATTGTTTTTGAGTGTTATTGTATTTGAGTGTTATTGTATTTGAGTGTTATTGTTTTTGAGTGTTATTGTATTTGAGTGTTATTGTATTTGAGTGTTATTGTATTGGAGTGTTATTGTTTTTGAGTGTTATTGTTTTTGAGTGTTATTGTTTTTGAGTGTTATTGTATTTGAGTTATTGTATTTGAGTGTTTCTGTATTGTTGAGTATTACTTGTGTGTTACTGTACAAATCTCTGTACATTAATACTCATTTTATGTACAACTGAACTGGTTGTGTTTTTATTGTAGTGTTCTGGTGTAACAACATGTTAGTGTTGTGGTGTAACAACATGTTAGTGTTGTGGTGTAACAACATGTTAGTGTTTGTGGTGTGTAAACAACATGTTTAGTGTTCTGGTGTAACAACATGTTAGTGTTCTGGTGTAACAACATGTTAGTGTTCTGGTGTAACAACATGTTAGTGTTGTGGTGTAACAACATGTTAGTGTTGTGGTGTAACAACATGTTAGTGTTCTGGTGTAAAAACATGTTATTTGTGGTTAACAACAGTTAGTGTTCTGGTGTAACAATCATGTTTAGGTTGAGGTGTAACAACATGTTAGCTGTCTGGTGTTACATGTTAGTGTTCTGGTGGTAATCAACATGTTAGTGTTTCTGGTGTACAACATGTTAGTGTTCTCGGTTTAACAACAAGTTTAGTTGTTCTGATGGTGTAACAACATGTTAGTGTTCTGGTGGTGTAACAACATGTTAGTGTTCAGGTGTAACAACATGTTAGTGTTCAGGTGTAACAACATGTTAGTGTTCTGGTGTAACAACATGTTAGTGTTGTGGTGTAACAACATGTTAGTGTTCTTGTGTAACAACATGTTAGTGTTGTGGTGTAACAACATGTTAGTGTTCTTGTGTAACAACATGTTAGTGTTCTGGTGGTGTAACAACATGTTTAGGTTCAGGGTAACAACATGTTAGTGTTCTGGTGTAACAACATGTTAGTGTTGTGGTGTAACAACATGTTAGTGTTCTGGTGGTGTAACAACATGTTAGTGTTCAGGTGTAACAACATGTTAGTGTTGTGGTGTAACAACATGTTAGTGTTCTGGTGGTGTAACAACATGTTAGTGTTCAGGTGTAACAACATGTTAGTGTTGTGGTGTAACAACATGTTAGTGTTGTGGTGTAACAACATGTTAGTGTTGTGGTGTAACAACATGTTAGTGTTCGTGGTGCAACAACATGTTAGTGTTGTGGTGCAACAACATGTTAGTGTTGTGGTGTAACAACATGTAAGTGTTGCGGGTGTAACAACATGTGTAGTGTTCTGTGTGTAACAAACATGTTTAGTGTTCTGGTGTGTAAACAACAGGTTAGTGTTCCTGGTGGTTAACCAACATGTTAGTGTTCGGTGTTAACAACCATGTTAGTGTTTGTGGTGTAACAACATGTTAAGTGTTCTGGTAACAACATGTTTAGTGTTCTGGTGTAACCACATGTTATGTTTCTGGTGTAACACATGTTTTAGTTGTTCTGGTGTAAACAACATGGTTAGTGTTTCACGGTGTAACAACATGTAGTGTTTCTGGTGTAACAACATGTTAGTGTTCAGGTGTAACAACATGTTAGTGTTCTGGTGTAACAACATGTTAGTGTTCTTGTGTAATAACATGTTAGTGTTCTGGTGGTGTAACAACGTGTTAGTGTTCAGGTGTAACAACATGTTAGTGTTCTGGTGTAACAACATGTTAGTGTTGTGGTGTAACAACTTTAGTGTTGTGGTGAATTCAACATGTTAGTGTTGTGGTGTAACAACATGTTAGTGTTGTGGTGTAACAACATGTTAGTGTTGTGGTGCAACAACATGTTAGTGTTGTGGTGCAACAACATGTTAGTGTTGAGGTGTAACAACATGTTAGTGTTGTGGTGTAACAACATGTTAGTGTTCTGGTGTAACAACATGTTAGTGTTCTGGTAGTGTAACAACATGTTAGTGTTCTGGTGGTGTAACAACATGTTAGTGTTCTGGTGGTGTAACAACATGAAGTGGTTCTGTGGTGTAACAACATGTTAGTGTTCTGGTGGTGTAACATGTTAGTGTTCTGGTGGTGTAACAACATGTTAGTGTTCTGGTGGTGTAACAACATGTTAGTGTTCTGGTGGTGTAACAACATATTATTGTTCTGGTGGTGTAACAACATGTTAGTGTTCTGGTGGTGTAACAACATGTTAGTGTTCTGGTGGTGTAACAACATGTTAGTGTTCTGGTGGTGTAACAACATGTTAGTGTTCTGGTGGTGTAACAACATGTTAGTGTTGTGGTGTAACAACATGTTAGTTGGTTTGGTGGTGTAAACAACAAGTTAGTGTTCTGGTGGTGTAACAACATGTTAGTGTTGTGGTGCAACAACATGTTAGTGTTCTGGTGTAACAACATGTTAGTGTTGTGGTGCAACAACATGTTAGTGTTCTGGTGTAACAACATGTTAGTGTTGTGGTGTAACAACATGTTAGTGTTCTGGTGTAACATGTTAGTGTTCTGGTGTAACATGTTAGTGTTGTGGTGTAACAACATGTTAGTGTTCTGGTGTAACAACATGTTAGTGTTGTGGTGTAACAACATGTTAAGTGTTCTGGTGTAACAACATGTTAGGTTCCTTTCTGGTGTAACAACATGTTAGTGTTCTGGTGTAACACAAATGTTATGTTTCGGTGTAACAACATGTTAGTGTTCTGGTGTAACAAAATGTTAGTGTTCTGGTGTAACAACATGTTAGTGTTCTGGTGTAACAACATGTTAGTGTTCTGGTGTAACAACATGTTAGTGTTCTGGTGTAACAACATGTTAGTGTTCTTGGTCCGTAAACAACATTTTAGTGTTCTGGTGTAACAACCATTTTAGTTTTCTGGTGTAACCAACATGTTAGTTTTCTGTGTAACAACATGATAGTGTTCTGATTAACAACATTGTTTAGTTTTTCTGTTGTACAAATTGTTAGTGCTCTGGTGTAACAACATGTTAGTGCACTGTAAACATATTACTGTATTGCTTAAATATTAGTGTAGTGTCACGAGCATATTACTACAAAATGTTTTTGGTATGATTCTGTATAGTGTTGGTGGTGTGTTGGATTCCATTGGTTTGTGTAATGTGTTGCTGTTCTGTGTTTCTTGCGTTGCTTTGTGCTTCATTGTACTCTTTTATAGGTACTGCATTGGTCCTGGCTTTTTACTTTACTCCTCTTGCATGTTTACTATTCTTGTATGTGATTCATTAGCTGTTGCTCTAGTTGCTGCGCCTTTTTCTGAAACATCTTCCTTAACTAAGTCTCCAAATTGACATTTATATCTGCGAAAACAATTATGGTTGACTCAGATTCACAAAATATTCACTGAGTCACTTCATCAGTATCATAGTCTTCTCTCATCAACACTTATCTCCACTATATGAATTAATACAACATATGCTGTAAATAATACCCGCGAAAAAATGCAAACTCTCGGTGACAAAGTTACCACATGGTAGTCTGACCATCATGTATTCTAGACCATACATGGTAGCTGACACATCATGGTAGTCTGACCATCATGGTAGTCTGACCTTCATGTAGCCTCACCATCATGGTAGTCTCACCATCAATGGTAGTCCTCACCATCAGCAGTCTGACCATCATGGTAGTTACTGACATCATGGCAGTCTGACCATCATGGTAGTCTGACCATCATGGTAGTTCTGACCATCATGGTAGTCTGAGCCACAAGGCAGTCTGACCATTATGGTAGTCTGACCATCATGATACATCTGACCATCATGGTAGTGTACACCGACCACATGGCAGTCTGACCATCATGGTAGTCCTGACCATCATGGCAGTCTGACCACGTGGTAATCTGAACCATCGTGGTAGTCTGACCATCGTGGGTTAGTCTGCCATACATGGCAGTCTGACCGTCCATGGTATCCTGAACCATCAATGGTAGTCTGACCATCATGGTAGTCCTGACCATCATGTTAGTCCTGACCATCACATGTAGTCGGACCATCATGTAGTCCGACCATCATGGTAGTCTCTATCTTATCTATTGGCAAAGAAAATATCAACCGCACTAATATGCAATTTGACAAATCGCTTCTGTTTGTTATGTCTAGTAAACTGCTGTTTATTCACACTTAATATGTTTGCTGTACTGTTCATGACTGCAACCTTTAGCAACAACCAATGCCTTTTTTCACAAATTCGTTATCTTGTTTTTCTATGTTAAAATTTTTGCTAAGCTGTGTTCATCCAAACATTCACTTCCCCCTTTTAATCTGTCTGTGTTATTTTTTTACAAAAATTTAGTGTTTGCCCATCAGGTGTGACTCACAGTTGTGTCTCATAAACATTGTCTGGCCATCAGTGAGTGACTCACAGTTGGTGGTCATAACATTTGTCCTGCCATCAGTGTGTGACTCACAGTTTGTCATAAACATTGTCCTTCCATCAGTGTGTGGACTCACAGTTGCGTCAAAAACATGTTTTCCATCATCAGTGTGTGACTCATGAGTTGTTCATAAACATTGGCTGCGATAACTGTCCAGTGTACTTAAAACATAATTTATATTCTATATAATACTGAGTACGTGGGTGTTGTTTGAACAAATTATAAGTAACAGATGACTGAAAAGTTAACAACTTGTTAATACAACTATCACACAATGATGATGTTTGAGTTATTCTTGTCCTCTTTATAAAACGACAAATATATACGAAGGCAACACGTTTCATTTCAGTTTTTTTGTACATAAACTTATACAATAATATCAATTCAGATACCAGTCCATGTAGTAGGCATAAGGAATTAGAAAAAACACTAAATTATAAGCTCATAATAAAATAAAATAAATAAAAATGCATTTGGTTATTATACTTAGGAGTTTTTAATAAATTAAATTTTATAAGAATTATTTTGAATACAATCTCAGTAAAAACTACTATGTTTGCTCTTTTTTCTTAGCTTATACTACTTTATTGTATTTAATTAACATTCGTAATTATCTAAATAGATATTGAGATTACATGTCTGGGATTGTGTGGAACACATATGGTCTACATTTTCTGGGTTATCATAATTAATGTTCAAGGATGACAGTAGTTGTTGTACTTACAAACTTCCTCCTGAAGCTCATCATGGTCCTCAAAGACTCTCTTTGTAAAGAAATATTTCATGGATTAATTTTTTCAACCATTTCCTCTGGAACTTAATACTTTAGAGTTCGTATGATTAATAAGAGCATAAGAATGGAGGAACACTGTATGAGACCTACTGGTCCATATCAGGCAGGACCATCTCAAAATTAATCATTCCCACCTTATTTCTCCAACCTATTTCCAAAACTAACAAACCTTTCACACTTTTTTATTTATCTAACCTATTTTTAAATTTCTCGAATGGTTTTACCTCTCCTATGATCTTACTATCTTCGAGATTGCACCCACTCACCTGACAACTGTCAAACCTGTACTTCCTACGAACATTCTAAACTTTAAATTTCTTCAACTTATTAATCATTATTTGAGTCTTCTTCCACACCATTTCCTCGTTACTTTATTTGTATTTGCCCTTTATTCTTATGTTTGCTCTTCTACGTTATATACCTAAATGTTAATATCCCCTTATTTTAGGTCCTCTTGAAGATGAAGGATTCAAGGCTGTCATTCTTGTCCTCGTATGAAAGATTCCTTATATTATGGCATTTATTATGATTTCTTCTCTTGAATCTATTGTCCATACATTCATATCCCTTCTCTCTAGTATGGGACCAAAACTGAGCTGGTGAAGTGTTGATAAGTGAGTGTTTGACAAATGGTTCAATCAGAACCGACAAAGATCTTATAAAATAGCACCATGTGCAACACTTGCGTATCTTTATTGTTGGAAACGTTCCCCGCCACATCAGTAGATTTTCAATCAGTCCAATACAAAGAATAATGAAGATCAGAGAGGTTTGAGGGTAAATAAGTTCTTGCAGCCTGGAGTCAGGTCTTAAGTCCAATCATTTCGTGAAAAGAATAATAGAAATATGCAAAAGTGACTGCAGACATATAGTAAGCATGTAAGCTTCTTTCTTCTCCACCATATTTCTGTATTTCTTTTCAAGATCATCGATGGATTGATTACATCCGAGTCGCAGGCTCAGGACTGATTAAACTAAAGCTCCTAATGACATCACATTTCACCATTCTTCTTTGTATTGGACTGAATAACGTCAACTGTGTAGCGAAATGCTTTCACAGTAAGGAATAAAGAATATTGCACATGTGTCACTAATTTATCATACTCTATGTGAGATCTACTGGTTGATGTATGCATCTGTAAACTACCTTTTGACCTCCTGTTACTTAAACTTTTTGCTACTGAATGAAACTAAGTAATCTGATAAATTTTATCTTGGCTTCAGACATTTCCTGCGACCATAACTCCCCATATGGAAGTTTATCAGAGACCTTTAAACAAAAAGACGTGGTTGTCCAGGCTTCAGAATTGGTCTGCTAAAAAAATTCATTTTTGACCCAAGATCCAGGTTCTTCCCAACTGAGAGACTTATTTTTTTTTTTCTCAAAAGAGCTTTTGTTAAAATGTTGTGATGGTCATTGTTGTTTATGTTAGCAAAGAAATGGTGAAAGAAATGAAGCTGTGGAAGAATTACTAAGCGAGAAAGTCTAGGGTAACTCACTATCTTTCTAACGAGTATTCACAAGAGTTTCGTTTTAGTTTTATGCACAACTTTGCATCTTACTTTGAAGGTCTTTTGGTTACTGTAAACAGGTATATTTTGATAGGGAACACTATTATACTTACGAATCTGTTGATAATGTCACCATAGTGACTCCAACCCAGCTGGAAAGTAATCCTTAATATTGGAAGAATACTTTTTGAAACTTCTAAACCCACTAAAATCACAGTGACGTCACTACTGTTGGAAGGCTAAAACTACCGTCGCTACTAAATTGATAGTGACCTCAGCTTCATTTGGAAAAAGATTAAAACTATCGTAACTACTGATACAGTAAACAGAAATTTCGTCTGTATAATTATATCTTGCCTTCATTACATCTTTTCTCTTGTAAACAGACAAGATAACAAAACAAAATAAATGATTTGTTTGTGAAGACATGAATTATTATGTATAAGTAAAACAAGATATCACTGCATAAAACACAGCATTAATGAAAGTAACAATGAAACAAACTAGCCAGGTTGTGGCAGTGACTGACACAATCTTGTCAGCAGAATGAGACTAAGATGGACGACTTTATTTTCATTGTCACTAATTTTTGTTGTGAATGTTTTGGGAACTTTAGTCATGAGGTGACATGAATGTCAATATTGGAGACACTGTTGTGGAAGATACATTGGGAAAGTTTACTGTGCTTGATCTCAACAACAATATGCAACCTTCAACTTACCTCAATAATACAGCAAGAATGTCAACATGCAATAACGGTAAATACACACAAAAAATTAAAGCAACAAGGAAGAACAGTAATGTAATTTACAAGAAGTGTAGTAGCATAAATGACATTAAAAAACAACAGAGTAACACAAAACAGAAGAGTAAAACAGTACAATAACACACGTAAAGTAACTCATAATAACAATACATAAATACAGAGAAGCAGTAGTGTAACACACAAGTGTAGTAAATTATTAGAACAATAAGTAAGATTGAACTTAAGAACAATAAGACTGAACTTAAGAACAATAAGTAACGTTGAACTTAAGAACAATAAGTAAGATTGAACTTAAGAACAATAAGTAACATTGAACTTAAGAACAATAAGACTGAACTTAAGAACAATAAGTAACGTTGAACTTAAGAACAATAAGTAAGATTGAACTTAAGAACAATAAGTAACATTGAACTTAAGAACAATAAGACTGAACTTAAGAACAATAAGTAAGATTGAACTTAAGAACAATAAGTAAGATAGGACATAAGAATAATACAGCAATACACAATAAAAATGCAGTAGAACAGTTCAGTATTACATAATAAAAATACAGTAACATACAGTAGAACAGCACAGTAATATATAATGGAAATACAGTAAAATACAGTAGAACAGTACGGTAATACATAAAAATACAGTAACATACATTAGAACAGTGCAGTAATACATAAAAATACAGTAACATACAGTAGAACAATACACAAGTACCTCACAAGAACATACAAAAACAACACAGTAAAATAGGGAAACACTAGAGCAACACACTAATACATAAAACAACAAACAGCATTAGATACACTAACAAAGAGTTGTAGCAGCCAGGTTGTAGGATCCACACCTGACATGAAGAGTTGTAGCAGCCAGGTTGTAGGATACACACCTCACATGAAGAGTTGTAGCAGCCAGGTTTGTAGATCCACAACCCTCACATGAACGAGTTTAGCAGCCAGGTTGTAGGATCCACACCTGATATTATTTTTCGCGTCTAAGGTCGAGTCCTCACAGTTTTCTTAGTCTTCCTTACTTTTCTTGCCGGAGATATTATTAATGTGATTGTCATTGGAAATATTTTTCTAAATATAGAGAAGGTGAAAAAGTGAATACCATGAAAAATAAGAAGTGGAAGACAGACTTTAATTGGTCAGCTAATTATTTCAGGTGGACTCTAACCATCCATAGGACAGTTCCTACGTGTCTTTTTTTGCTTACTAAGACAAGTTTATTTCAATTGTCGCTTCTATACATCTTCACTTTCATGTGAAGAAATGGGAAGCTACTTATACTCAAAATTTCCCCTCATTACCCTCTCATTTCCTTTGTAAAATAATAGAAATTTTACATCAGTGTAGACACCAACGCCAGATATTCGCATGAGAAGTGCACACAAGTGTTGAGTGATATAAGGCTGAGAAATAAACACAGATAGTGTGCTTGGGAATTTGTATTTACCTACTTGTTAGACTTGGATCGAGAGTTTGTATGTGGTTTGTAATTTACGTGCCCTGGCTTGAGGTGTGAATGTGTGTGTGGTGGTACTCACCTATATTTGTGGTTGCAGGGGCCGAGCTCAGTTCCTGGCCCCTCCTCTTCAACTGACTGCTACTGGGTCCCATCCTCTCTTCCGCCCATAGCTTCATCATACCTCGTCTTAAAACTATGTATGGTTCCTGCTCCACTACATCACATGCAGATTATTCCACTTCACTAACAACACTTGTGGCTGAAGAAATACATCCTAAACATCCCTTTGACTCATCAGAGTCTTCAATTCCAATTGAGCCCCCATGTATTTTATGTCCCATCTCTGAGCATCTTGTCTCTGTCCACCTTATCTATTCCACGCAGTAATTTTGTAAGTCGTTATCATGTCTTTTCCTGACCCTCCTGTCCTCCAGTGTCGTCAGGCCGATTTCCCTTAACTTTCTTCGTAGGACATTTCCCCTTTGCTCTGGAACCAGCCTTGTTACAAACCTTGCACATTCTCTCTAACTTTTTGGACGTGATTGACCAGGTGTGAGTTCCAAAACTGGTTCTGCATACACCATATGAGCCTGCCGACACAGTGTACCGTCTTTAAATGATTCCTTACTGAAGTTTCGGAACGCTGTTCTCAGGTTTGCCAAGCGCCCATATGCCGCCGCAGTTACCTGGTTAATGTGTGCTTTTCAGAGACCGTTCTCGTATTCAGCACATCTCTAGATCTTCTCCTTGAAGTGAGATTTGCGGTCTTTGGCCACCTAGCCTATTCTTCTGTCTGCGGTCTTCTTTTGCCTTTTTCCCGATCTTCATGACTTTTTGCATTTGGCGGGTTAAATTCTAAGAGCCAGTTTGCTGGACCACGCTTCAGCCTGTCCTAAAGTCTCTTTGTAGTCCTGTTTGATCCGCATCTGATTTAATTCTCCTCATTAACCTCACAACATCTGCAAACAGGGACCACTTCTGATCTATCGGTATCCCTTCCGTCATGTCATTCCACATATACCAAGAATAGCACCGTCCCAGGACTGACCCATGTGGACCCCTATCGTCAAATGGCTCCCGCTGGATACCTCTTCACGGTACCCACGCCCCGCGCCCGTAACTCGCTCTTGTCTCCCTGTCAGGGTATTCTCTGATCCATTGCAGTGCCCTTCCCTGTTATACATGCCTGACCCCTCTAGCTTCTGCACTATCTCTTGTGAAGGAACTGTGTCGAAGGCCTTGCAGTCAAAACCCCCCTTCCCTCTCCATGTCTACTTCAGTTGCCTTGTCATAAAACTCCAATAGGTTTGTGGCACAGATCACCTTCCATGAATCTGTGCCGACTATCGTTTTATTATTCTGTTCCCCGTTTCAGGTACTCCACACTCTCCTGATAATCTTCTCCATGATTTGTATACTATAACACGTCAGTGATTCTGGTTCTATAGTTTAGTGCCTTCGTTTCTGCCTCTTTCTTAAAGCTGGGGACTACTTTTGCCATCATTCCATTACCAAGTATTGCCCAGTTTCAAGGAATGTTTTGATTGATTGTGGTTATGTGCACCCATGGAAGAGATGTCCGGGTCCCACGCCTTTGAGGTATCAAATTCACTTAGAAGCTTCTTTCACCTCTTCCTCGGTTTATTTTGTGTGTATTTTCGTCCAACACTTGTGGTTTTTATTCCTTTCTTGTTGGACCCCTCTGTTTTGTCTTCCCAGTGTAACCTCTACCTCCCACGTAAAACTTCTTAATCCCGTTGTTAAGCTCATCACATACTTATTTATCGTTTCTTCTGAGCTACCACCCTCACATTCTTTCCTCAGCCCTGATTACCTGGTCCTTGACTGTCTCTTCCTCCTCATGTGGCTATAAAAAGCAGTTTCGGGTCAGATTTGGCTTTTCGATGCTATGACGTTTTCGTACTGCCGCTGGGGCATACGCGTTTCTTGCTCGTCGACTAATCTCTTTGTTTTTCCTGGGTCTTTTGCCTTCTGTAACTTTTTCCATTCTCAAGCGCTAATAGTTTTTTGCTGTCCACTACACCTGCTGTAAACTACCAGGGCTTCGTTCTGGTCTTCCCCATTATTTCTGGAAACCCTTGGGACAAACCTTCCTCTGCCCCTTGCATTTTGTAATTACGTAGCCCATCATTTCGTGTACTGACTTTGTGTGTGTGTGTGTGGGTGTGTACTCACCTAGTTCTCACCTAGTTGAGGTTGCAGGGGTCGAGTCCAAGCTCCTGGCCCTGCCTCTTCACTGGTCGCTACTAGGTCATCTCCTGAAAACCGTGAAACTTTAATCATACCTCTGCTTAAAGCTATGTATGGGATGCCTGCCTGCACATTAAATCGCTTCCCCAAACTATTTTCCACTTCTTGACTATTCTGGCTGAAGAAATACTTCCTAACATCCCTGTGATTTATCTGTGTCTTCAACTTCCAACTGTGTCCCCCCTTGTTGCTGTGTCCATCTCTGGAACATTCCTGTCATTGTCCAACCTTGTCAATTCCTCTCAGCATTTTGTTATGTCGTTATCATGTCCCCCTATCTCTCCTGTCTTCCGTTTCGTCAGGTCGATTACCCCCTAACCTCTCCTCGTAGGACAAACCCCTTAGCTCTGGGACAAGCTTGTTGCTGAACCTTTGGTGTTTTTCTCTAGTTTTCCCCTTTTTACGTGCTTGGCTAGGTGTGGGTTCCAAACTGGTGCCGCATACTCCAATATGGGCCTAACGTAACACGGCGTAACAGGGTCCAGAACGATTCTTATTATAGATGTCGGAATGCTGTTCTGAGGTTTGCTAGGCGACCATATTCTGCAGCATGTTATTTTTTTTTGGGTTGATTTGCTCTTCAGGAAGATGTGCCTGGTGTTATACTTACCCCAAGGATCTTTTTTCCTTGATGGGTTTGATCTCTGGCCCCCTATACTTTACTTCCGTCTGCGGTCTTCTTTACCCTTCCCACAATATTCATGACCTTTTTGCACTTGATTAAAACTTGATTAAACTCAAAGGAGCCAATTGCTGGAACCAGGTCTGCAGCCTGTCAGATGCTGACTTATATACGTCCACATGTACTCTCTGAAGCCCTGTTACTTCAATAGAATGAATTTTTTCCTCATGAACTTCACGTCATCTGCAAACAGAGACACTTCTGATCTATTCCTTCGTCATGTCGTGTGTGTGTGTGTGTGTGTGTGTGTGTGTGTGTGTGTTGTGTGTGTGTGAGTGTACTCAACCTATTTGTACTCTCACCTATTTGTGGTTGCAGGGGTCGAGTCTTAGCCCTGGCCCCGACTCTTCACCGGTTGCTACTGGGCCTCTCTCTCCCCGACTCCATGAGCTTTATCAAACCTCGTCTTTAAAACTGTGTATGGTTCCGCCTCCTACTAATACTACTCATTTTCTAGGCTATTCCACTGCCTTACAACTCTATGACTGTAGAAATTTACTTCCTAATATCTGTCTGATCTCATTTTGTTCATTCATCTTCCAATTGTTGGGCCTCTTGTTTCTGTGTCCCCTCCCTGGAACATATCCTGTCCTTCGCCACCTTGTCTATTCCACGCAGTATTTTTATGTCGTTTACAGTCTCACCTGACCCCCTTCCTCACAGTGTCGTCAGGCGCGATTTCCCTTTAATCTTTCTTGCATAGGACATTCCCCCTTAGCTCTGGAACTAACCTTGTGGCGACACCTTGTGCTTTATCAAGTGCGGGTTCCAAACAGGTGCTGCATACTCAGTATGGGCTGTCTACACGGTGTATCAGTGTCTGAACGATTCCTTACTAAGGTATCGCAATGCTGTTCTCAAGGTTGTCCAGGCGCCCATATGCTTGCAGCAGTTTTAACTGATTGATGTTGCCTTCCGGAGACATGCTCGGTGCTATACTCACGCCAGATCTTTCCTCCTTGAGTGAGTTTGCATCTTTGGCCACCTAGCCCATACTCTGTCTGTGTTCTTCTGTGCCCTTCCCCTATCTTCATGAACTTTGGCATTTGCATGATTAAATTCAGAGAAGCCATTTCCCTGGACCAGTTGTCCAGTCTGTCCAGGTCTCTTTGAAGCCTGCCCTGGTCCTCATCATATTTAATTCTCTCGATTGGGGGGCTTTCAAACTAATGTGTGTTCTGTTATTATTATTCATCTGCAAAAGGGAAACTTCTGGTCTAACCCTTCCATCATGTCGTCCACATATACCAAAAATTAGTCACTGGTCTAGGACCGACCCCTGTGGGACCACTGATCGTCACAGGTGCCCACTGTGATACATCAATACGTACCATGACCGTTGTTGCCTTTCCTGTCAGTATTCTCAATCCATGCAGTGCCCTTTCCTGTTAATATGCGCCTGATGCTCTAGTGCCTTCTCACTAATCTCATTGTGAAGGAACTGTGTCAAAGGCCTTCTCTTGCAGTCCAAGAAGATGCAATCAACCCCACCCCTCTCTCTCGTGTCTTCTGTATTTTATCAATAAAACTCCAGAAGGTTTGTGACACAGGATTTGCCGTTCCGTGAATCCGTTGCTGGTTGCATTTATACTCTTTGTTCCGTTCAAGTGCTCCACCACTCTCCATCGAAAATCTTCTCCATAATTTTGCATACAATCCACGGTCAATGACACAGGTCTATAGTTTAGTGCCTCTTTTCCCTGTCTCCTTTTTTAAAAGATGGAACTACATTTGCCGTCTTCTTTCCATACCCTCAGTGTGTGTGCGTGTGTGGTTGTATAGCTTTTGTGTAAGTAACTCACCTATTTGTGTGTGTGGGTGTGGTGTGTGTGTGTGTGTGGGTGGGTTTTTGTGTATTGTGTATGTGTAGAGTGGTGTGTTTGTGTGTGTGCGTGTATGTATGTTACGTGTGTAGGTTTGTGTGTGTGTGTGTGTGGGTTTGTGTGTGTGTTGTGTGTGTGTGTGTGTGTGTGAGTGGGTGGGGTGTGTGTTTTTTGTGTGTGTGTGTGTGTGGTGTGTGTTGTTTGTGTGTATGTGTTGTGTGTGGTTGTGCAAGTGTGGTGGTATGTGGTGTGTGTGTGTGTGTGTGTGTATGTGCAGGTGTGTGGTGGGTGTGTAATGTGTGGTGTGTGTGTGTGTGTGTGTGTGTGTGTGCGTGAGCGTGGTGAAATGTGTGTGTATGTGTGTGTGTGAGTGTGTATGTGTGTGTGTGTAGTTGTGTGAGTGTGTGTGTGAGTATGTGTGTCTTGTGTGTGATGTGTGAAGGTGTGTGTGGAGAGTGTATGTGTGTGTAGTTGTGTGTGTGTGTGTGTGCCTCGCGCGCGTTGAGTGTGTGAGTAATATATATGTAGGTGTGTGTGCGTGTGTTGTGTGTGTATATATGTGTGGGAGTGTGGTTATTTGTGTGAATGTGTGTTGTGGGTATGTGGTGTTTGTGTGTGTGTGGTAAGTGTGGTGTGTAGTGTGTGTGTGTGTGTGTGTGTGTGTTTGTGTGGGTGGGTGTGTGTTTGTGTGTGTGTGAGAGTGTGTATGTGTGTGTGTATGAGTGTGTGTGTAATGTGTGTGTAGTGTGGTTGTGTAGGTGTGTGTGTGTGTGTTTGTGGTGGTGTGTGTATGTGTGTGGTGTGTTGTGTATGTTGGTGTGTGTGTGTGTATGTTGTGTGTGTGTGTATGTGTGTGTGAGTGTGTGGTTGTGTGTGTGTGTGTGTGTGTTGTATTTGTGTGGTGATGTTGTGTGCGTGTGTGTGTGTGTGGTGTTGTATGTGTGTGTGTGTGTGTGTGTGTGTGTAGTGTGTGTGTGTATGTGTGGTGTGTGTAGGTGTGTGTGTGTGTGTGGGTGTGTGTGTGGTGTGTGTGTGTGCGCGCGCGCGCCTCGTGTGGTGTATGCGCGGGTCCGTGTGTGTGAATGCGCGCTTCGTGTGAGTGTGTATGCGCGCTCGTGTGGTGTGTCTGTGTGCGGTGCTCGAGCTGTGTGTACTTCACCTATATATTCTCGTTAGATTTCAACACTTCATTAAATTGATGTCAGTGTTTGAACTTTCGCTGTAACCAATGATCTTATTAGACTTCTCCTTCCCCTTGTTAACATTACAATCTTATTCTCACCAACAATCCTTTATACGGTGGCATGGGAAGTTCCCCAGTACCCAGCTGTACAATTACTTGTCTGTAACTTCAAACTACACTACAACTAAAACACAATGTTCTTTTGTTCTTCTCAAAGCGCAACATGATATATCTTAAGTACTTTTGATTGCCATTTGCTTTTAAAGGAGAGTCAGTCTATCTCCCGTATCACCCCCCCCCCTTTCTCCACCCGGAAAGGTGACGTGTGGGGTACCGACCAAATGATAATCACTTGACTCACAGCTCCCAACACAACTGTAAGTAAAAGCCTCTGCTCCTGTTTTTAATGGATATATTGGTTAAAAGCTTCACTTTTAACCAATTCTAATACGTAGTTCATTCTGCCTTGATTTCCAGGTTTTGCATTTCAATCTTCACCAGTCTTCTAAATGCTTTACTTATGGAGAGTGATTTCTTAAGCAGCGTTTAGCTTTTGTCTCTTTCTAGCCTGGAATGTCAGCTTGGGTCATCTGGCAACCAAAGAAACAGTGTTGAAGGAGACGAACTTCACAAGAGTTCTGGGACATCACTTTTTATCTACGTACCTGATAAGTGTAGCCAACCCCAGGCAACTACCCCTCATCTTTGCAGTTGTAACAAAATGTTGGTGTTCTGGTGTAACAACATGTTAGTGTTCTGGTGTAACAACATGTTAGTGTTCTGGTGTAACAACATGTTAGTGTTCTGGTGTAACAACATGTTAGTGTTCTAGTGTAACAACATGTTAGTGTTCTGGTGTAACAACATGTTAGTGTTCTGGTGTAACAACATGTTAGTGTTCTAGTGTAACAACATGTTAGTGTTCTGGTGTAACAACATGTTAGTGTTCTGGTGTAACAACATGTTAGTGTTCTGGTGTAACAACATGTTAGTGTTCTAGTGTAACAACATGTTAGTGTTCTGGTGTAACAACATGTTAGTGTTCTGGTGTAACAACATGTTAGTGTTCTGGTGTAACAACATGTTAGTGTTCTGGTGTAACAACATGTTAGTGTTCTGTTGTAACATGTTAGTGTTCTGGTGTAACAACATGTTAGTGTTCTGGTGTAACAACATGTTAGTGTTCTAGTGTAACAACATGTTAGTGTTCTGATGTAACAACATGTTAGTGTTCGGGTTTGTAACAACATGTTAGTGTTCTAGTGTAAAACATGTTAGTGTTCTGGTGTAACAACATGTTAGTGTTCTGGTGTAACAACATGTTAGTGTTCTGGTGTAACAACATGTTAGTGTTCTGGTGTAACAACATGTTAGTGTTCTGGTGGTGTAACAACATGTTAGTGTTCTGGTGTAACAACATGTTAGTGTTCTGGTGTAACAACATGTTAGTGTTCTGGTGTAACAACATGTTAGTGTTCTGGTGTAACAACATGTTAGTGTTCTGGTGTAACAACATGTTAGTCTTCTGTTGTAACATGTTAGTGTTCTGGTGTAACAACATTTTTAGTGTTCGGGTTTGTAAAAACATGTTAGTGTTCTGGTGTAACAACATGTTAGTCTTCTGGTGTAACAACATGTTAGTCTTCTGGTGTAACAACATGTTAGTCTTCTGGTGTAACAACATGTTAGTGTTCTGGTGTAACAACATGTTAGTGTTCTGGTGTAACAACATGTTAGTGTTCTGGTGTAACATGTTAGTGTTCTGGTGTAACAACATGTTAGTGTTCTGGTGTAACATGTTAGTGTTCTGGTGTAACAACATGTTAGTGTTCTGGTGTAACAACATGTTAGTGTTCTGGTGTAACAACATGTTAGTGTTCTGGTGTAACAACATGTTAGTGTTCTGGTGTAACATGTTAGTGTTCTGGTGTAAAAACATGTTAGTGTTCTGGTGTAACAACATGTTAGTCTTCTGGTGTAACAACATGTTAGTGTTCCGGTGTAACAACATGTTAGTGTTCCGGTGTAACAACATGTTAGTGTTCTGGTGTAACAACATGTTAGTGTTCGCGTGTAACAACATGTTAGTGTTCGCGTGTAACAACATGTTAGTGTTCGCGTGTAACAACATGTTAGTGTTCGCGTGTAACAACATGTTAGTGTTCTGGTGTAACAACATGTTAGTGTTCTGGTGTAACAACATGTTAGTGTTCTGGTGTAACATGTTAGTGTTCTGGTGTAACAACATGTTAGTGTTCTGGTGTAACAACATGTTAGTGTTCTGGTGTAACAACATGTTAGTGTTCTGGTGTAACAACATGTTAGTGTTCTGGTGTAACGACATGTTAGTGTTCTGGTGTAACGACATGTTAGTGTTCTGGTGTAACGACATGTTAGTGTTCTGGTGTAACAACGTGTTAGTGTTCTGGTGTAACAACATGTTAGTGTTCTGGTGTAACAACATGTTAGTGTTCTGGTGTAACAACATGTTAGTGTTCTGGTGTAACAACATGTTAGTGTTCTGGTGTAACAACGTGTTAGTGTTCTGGTGTAACAACATGTTAGTGTTCTGGTGTAACAACATGTTAGTGTTCTGGTGTAACAACATGTTAGTGCACTGTTATAACATATTACTGTATTGCTTTAGTATATTAGTGCACTGTCTGAGCATATTACTATAATGTTTTTGTATGATTCTGTAGTGTTGTTGTGTGTTGGATTACCATTGGTTTGTGTTAATGTGTTGTTGTTCTGTGTTTCTGCGTTGTCTTTTGTGCTTCATTGTACTCTTTTTATTAGGTACTGCATTGTTCTGGCTTTTTACTTTACTCTTCTTGCATGTTACTATTCTTGTATGTTGATATACTGTTGCTCTATGTTGCTGCACTTTTCTGCAACATCTTCCTTAACTAAGTCTCCCAAATTGACATTTATATCTCCGAAAACAATTATGTTGACTCAGAATTCACAAAATATTCACTGAGTACTTCTCAGTATCATAGTCTTCTCTCATCAACACTTATCTCCACTATATGAATTAATACAAATATTGCTGTAAATAATACCCGCAAAAAATAACAACTCTCTGGTGACAAAGTTGACCATCATGGTAGTCTGACCATCATGGTAGTCTGACCATCATGGTAGTCTGACCATCATGGTAGTCTGACCATCATGGTAGTCTGACCATCATGGTAGTCTGACCATCATAGTAGTCTGACCATCATGGTAATCTGACCATCATGGTAGTCTGACCATCATGGTAGTCTGACCATGATGGTAGGCTGACCATCATGGTAGTCTGACCATCATGGTAGTCTGACCATCATGGTAGTCTGACCATCATGGTAGTCTGACCATCCTGGTAGTCTCACCATCATGGTAGTCTCACCATCATGGCAGTCTGACCATCATGGTAGTCTGACCATCATGGTAGTCTGACCATCATAGTAGTCTGACCATCCTGGTAGTCTGACCATCATGGTAGTCTGACCATCATGGCAGTCTGACCATCATGGTAGTCTGACCATCATGGTAGTCTGACCATCATGGTAGTCTGACCATCATGGTAGTCTGACCATCATGGTAGTCTGACCATCATGGTGTCTAAACCATCATGGCAGTCTGACATCATGGTAGTCTGCCCCATCATGGAAAGTCTGACCATCATGTAGTCTGACCATCATGGTAGTCTGACCATAGGGTAGTCTGACTATCATGGTAGCTGACCATCATGGTAGTCTGACCATCCTGGTAGCCCTGACCATCATGGTAGTCTGCCCTCATGGTAGTCTGACCATCATGGTAATCTGACCATCATGGTAGTCTGACCATCATGGTAGTCTGACCATCATGGTAGTCTGACCATCCTGGTAGTCTCACCATCATGGTAGTCTGACCATCATGGCAGTCTGACCATCATGGTAGTCTGACCATCATGGTAGTTGACCATCATGGTAGTCTGACCATTCAGGGTAGTCTGACCATCATGGTAGTCTGACTATCATGGTAGTCTCACCATCATGGTAGTCTGACCATCATGGTAGTCTGACCATCATGGTAGTCTGCCCATCATGGTAGTCTGACCATCATGGTAATCTGACCATCATGGTAGTCTGACCATCATGGTAGTCTGACCATCATGGTAGTCTGACCATCATGGTAGTCTGACCATCATGGTAGTCTGACCATCATGGTAGTCTGACCATCATGGTAGTCTGACCATCATTGTAGTCTGACCATCCTGGTAGTCTCACCATCATGGTAGTCTGACCATCATGGCAGTCTGACCATCATGGTAGTCTGCCCTTTCAGGGTTAATCTGCCCATCATGGAAGTCTAACCATCATGGTAGTCTGACCATCATGGTAGTCTGACCATCATGGTAGTCTGACCATCATGGTAGTCTGACCGTCATGGTAGTCTGACCGTCATGGTAGTCTGACCATCATGGTAGTCTGACCATCATGGTAGTCTGACCATCATGGTAGTCTGACCATCATGGTAGTCTCTATCTATTGGCAAAGAAAATATCAACAGACTATTATGCAATTTGACAAATTCGCTTCTTTGTTTATGTCTAGTATACTGCTGTTTTATTCACTTAATATGTTGCTGTACTGTTCATCTGCAACCTTAGCAACAACAACTGTCTTTTTCAACAATTCATTTGTTTTTATGTTAAATTTTTGCTAAGCTGTGTTCATCCATACATTCACTTCCCCTTTTAATCTGTCTGTGTTATTTATTACAAAAATTTTGTGTTTGCCATCAGAGTGTGACTCACAGTTGTGTCATATACATTGTTTGCCATCAGTGTGTGACTCACAGTTGTGTCATATACATTGTTTGCCATCAGTGTGTGACTCACAGTTGTGTCATATACATTGCCATCAGTGTGTGACTCACAGTTGTGTCATATACATTGTTTGCCATCAGTGTGTGACTCACAGTTGTGTCATATACATTGTCTGCGATACTGTCTAATGTACTTAAAAAATAGTTTATAATTCTATATAATACTGAGTTCTGGTGTTTTTGAACAATATTATAAGTAAAAGATGACATGAAAGTTACACTTGTTAATAACTATCACAATGATGATGTTTGAGTTATTCTTGTCTCTTTATAAACAAAAGTATATAGAGGCATCCCGTTTCATTTCAGTTTTTTGTACATAACTTATACAATAATATCAAATTCAGAATACAGTCATGTAGGTAGGCATAAGAATTTGAAAAAAAAAAATAAATGTAGCTCATAATAAAATAAAATAAATAAAAATACTTTTGGTTATTATACTCGAGTTTTTATTAAATTAATTTTATAAGAATTATTTTGAAGAACAATCTCAGTAAAAACTCTGGTGTTTGCTCTTTTTTCTTAGCTTATACTATTTATTGTATTTAATTAACATTTCGTAATTATCTATATTATATTAATTATATTTGTGGAGCTACATTATCTGGGTATCATAATTAATGTTAAAGTTGACAGTAGTTGTTGTACTTACAAACTTCCTCCTGAAGCTCATCATGATCCTCAAAGACTCTCTTTTTAAAGAAATATTTAATGGATACATTTTTTCAACCATTTCCTCTGGAACTTAATACTTTAGAGTTCGTATGATTAATAAGAGCATAAGAATGGAGGAACACTGTATGAGACCTACTGGTCCATATCAGGCAGGACCATCTCAAAATTAATCATTCCCACCTTATTTCTCCAACCTATTTCCAAAACTAACAAACCTTTCACACTTTTTTATTTATCTAACCTATTTTTAAATTTCTCGATGGTTTTAGCCTCTATGATCTTACTTCGTAGATTGTTACACTCACTGACAACTGTCAAAACCTGTACTTTCCTACGTACATTCTAAATTTAAATTTATTCAATTTATAATCATTATTTTGAGTTCTTTCCAGACTCAATTTCCTCGGTACTTTATTTGTATTGCCTTTATTTATGTTTGTCTTCTACGTATATACCTAAATGTTAATATCCTCTTATTTTAGGTCTCTGAAGTGAAGGTTCAAGGCTGTCAGTCTGTCCTCGTATGAAAGATGCCTTATATTATGGATTTATTATGATTTCATTCTCTGAATATTGTCCAATACATTCATATCCATTCTCTAGTATGGTGACCAAAACTGAGCTGGTGAGTGTTGATAAGTGAGTGTTGACAAATGGTTCAGAGAACCGACAAAGATCTGATAAATTAGAACCATGTGCAACACTTGTGTATCTTTATTGTGGAAACGTTCCGCCACACAGTAGTTTCATCAGTCCAATACAAAGAATAATGAAGATCAGAGAGAGTTTGAGGTAATCAGTTCTTCAGCCTGGAGTCAGGTATTAAGTCCATCATTCGTGAAAAGAATATAGAATATGCAAGAAGTGACTGCAGACATATAGTAGCATGTAAGTTCTTTCTTCTCTCATATTCTGTATTCTTTTCAAGATTGATGGATTGATTACATCGAGTCCAGGCTCAGGGACTGATTACCTAAAGCTCCTAATGACTTTCACCATTCTTCTTTGTATTGGACTGATAACGCCACTGTGTAGCGAAATGCTTTCACAGTAAGGATAAAGAAGTATTGCACATGTGTCTAATTTATCATACTCTATGTGAGATCTTACTGGTGATGTATGCATCTGTAAACTAACTTTTGAACTCCTGTTACTTAAACTTTTTGCTACTGAAACCAAGTAATCTGATAAATTTATCTTGGCTTCAGATTTCTGCTGACCATAACTCCCATAATGGAAGTTTATCAGAGACCTTAACAAAAAGACGTGTTGTCCAGGCTTCAGAATTGTCTGCTAAAAATTCTTTTTGTCCCAAGATCAGGTCTTCCCAACTGAGAGACTATTTTTTTTCTCAAAGAGCTTTTGTTAAATGTTTGTGATGGTCATTGTTGTTTATGTTAGCAAAGAAATGGTGAAAGAAATGAAGCTGTGGAAGAATTACTAAGCAAGAAAGTCTTATTAAAATATTTATTAATTATTTAGGGTAACTCACTATCTTTCTAACGAGTATTCACAAGAGTTTCGTTTTAGTTTTATGCACAACTTTGCATCTTACTTTGAAGGTCTTTTGGTTACTGTAAACAGGTATATTTTGATAGGGAACACTATTATACTTACGAATCTGTTGATAATGTCACCATAGTGACTCCAACCCAGCTGGAAAATAATCCTTAATATTGGAAGAATACTTTTTGAAACTTCTAAACCCACTAAAATCACAGTGACGTCACTACTGTTGGAAGGCTAAAACTACCGTCGCTACTAAATTGATAGTGACCTCAGCTTTATTTGAGAAAAGATTAAAACTATCGTAACTACTGATACAGTAAACAGAAATTTCGTCTGTATAATTATATCTTGCCTTCATTACATCTTTTCTCTTGTAAACAGACAAGAATAACTAAAACAAAATAAATGATTTGTTGTGAAGGACATGACTTATTATGTATAGTAAAACAAGATATCACTACATAAAACAATGAAACAAACTAGCCGGGTTGTGGCAGTGACTGACACAATCTTGTCAGCAGAATGAGACTAAGATGGACGACTTTATTTTCATTGTCACTAATTTTTGTTGTGAATGTTTTGGGAGCTTTAGTCATGGGGTGACATGAATGTCAATATTGGAGACACTGTTGTGGAAGATACAGTGGGAAAGTTTTCTTTGCTTGATCTCAATAACAATATGCAACCTTCAACTTACCTCAATAATACAGCAAGAATGTTAACATGCAATAACGGTAAATACACACAAAAAAATTAAAGCAACACGGAAGAACAGTAATTTTAAATTTTCAAGAAGTGTAGTGCATAAAAGACACATTAAAAACAACAGAGTAACACAAAACAGAAGAGGTTAAAACAGTACAATAACACCTAAAGTAACTCATAATAACAATACATAAAAAACAGAGGAAGCATAGTATAACACACAAGTATAGTAAATTATTAGAACAATAAGTAAGATTGAACTTAAGAACAATAAGTAAGATTGAACTTAAGAACAATAAGTAAGATTGAACTTAAGAACAATAAGTAAGATTGAACTTAAGAACAATAAATAAGATTGAACTTAAGAACAATAAGTAAGATTGAACTTAAGAACAATAAGTAAGATTGAACTTAAGAACAATAAGTAAAATTGAACTTAAGAACAATAAGTAAGATTGAACTTAAGAACAATAAATAAGATTGAACTTAAGAACAATAAGTAAGATTGAACTTAAAAACAATAAGTAAGATTGAACTTAAGAACAATAAGTAACGTTGAACTTAAGAACAATAAGTAAGATTGAACTTAAAAACAATAAGTTTAAAATTGAACTTTAAAAACAATAAGACTGAACTTAAGAACAATAAGTAACGTTGAACTTAAGAACAATAAGTAACATTGAACTTAAGAACAATAAGTAAGATTGAACTTAAGGACAATAAGTAAGATAGGACATAAGAATAATACAGCAATACACAATAAAAATGCAGTAGAACAGTTCAGTATTACATAATAAAAATACAGTAACATACAGTAGAACAGCACAGTAATATATAATGGAAATACAGTAAAATACAGTAGAACAGTACGGTAATACATAATAAAAATACAGTAACATACATTAGAACAGTGCAGTAATACATAAAAATACAGTAACATACAGTAGAACAATACACAAGTACCTCACAAGAACATACAAAAACAACACAGTAAAATAGGGAAACACTAGAGCAACATACTAATACATAAAACAGCAAACAGCATTAGATACATTAACAAAGAGTTGTAGCAGCCAGGTTGTAGGATCCACACCTGATATTATTTTTCGTCTAGAGGTCGAGTCTCACAGTTTCTTGTCCTTATTTTCTTGCCAGAGATATTTTATGTGATTGTCATTGTGAATATTTTTCTAAATATAGAGAAGGTGAGAAAAGTGAACACATGAAAAATAAGAAAGTGGAAGAGACTTTAATTGGTCAGTAATTATTTCTGGTGACTTCTTACCATCCATAGGACAGTTCGTGTCTTTTTTGCTTTATCTAAGACAAGTTTATTTCAATTGTCGCTTCTATACATCTTCACATTTCATGTGAAGAAATGGGAAGCTACTTATACTCAAGAATTTCCTCATTACCCTCTCATTTCCTGTGTAAAATAATAGAAATTTTACATCAGTGTAAGACAACGCAGATATGCGCTTGAGAATGTGCGCACAAGTGTGAGACAGCGCAGATATGTACATGAAAATGTGCACACAAGTGTGAGTGATATAAGGCTGAGAATATTAAACACAGTAAGTGTGCTTGGGAATTTGTATTTACATACTTGTTAGACTTGGACGAGAGTATTGTATGTGTTGTAATTTACGTGCCTGCTTGTGTGTGATTGTGTGTGTGTGTACTCACCTATTTGTGGTTGCAGGGGCCGAGGCTCAGTTCCTGGCCCCTCCTCTTCACTGACTGCTACTGGGTCCTCCCTCTTCCCGCTCCATGAGCTTCATCATACCTCGTCTTAAAACTATGTATGGTTCCTGCCTCCACTACATCACTTGCCAGATTATTCCACTTCCTAACAACTCTGTGGCTGAAGAAATACATCCTAACATCCCTTTGACTCATCTGAGTCTTCAATTTCCAATTGAGCCCCCTTGTTTTTATGTCCCATCTCTGGAGCATCTTGTCTCTGTCCACCTTATCTATTCCACGCAGTATTTTGTATGTCGTTATCATGTCTTTCCTGACCCTCCTGTCCTCCAGTGTCGTCAGGCCGATTTCCCTTAACTTTTCTTCGTAGGACATTCCCCTTTGCTCTGGAACCAGCCTTGTTACAAACCTTTGCACATTCTCTAACTTTTTGACGTGATTGACCAGGTGTGAGTTCCAAACTGGTGCTGCATACTCCAATATGAGCCTGACGTACACAGTGTACAGTCTTTAATGATTCCTTACTGAAGTATCGGAACGCTTTTCTCAGGTTTGCCAAGCGCCCATATGCCGCAGCAGTTATCTGGTTAATGTGTGCTTTCAGAGACGTTCTCGGTATTAAGCTCACCTCTAGATCTTTCTCCTTGAAGTGAGATTTGCAGTCTTTGGCCACCTAGCCTATACTCTGTCTGCGGTCTTCTTTGCCTTTCCCCGATCTTCATGACTTTGCATTTGGCGGGGTTAAATTCTAAGAGCCAGTTGCTGGACCACGCGTCCAGCCTGTCTAAGTCTCTTTGTAGTCCTGTTTGATCCGCATCTGATTTAATTCTCCTCATTAACCTCACATCATCTGCAAACAGGGACACTTCTGAGTCTATCCCTTCCGTCATGTCATTCACATATACCAAGAATAGCACTCGTCCCAGGACTGACCCATGTGGGACCCCTATCGTCAAAGGCGCCCGCTGTGATACCTCATCACGTACCGTAACTCGCTCTTGTCTCCCTGTCAGGTATTTTCTGATCTCATTGCAGTGCCCTTCCTGTTATACGTGCCTGACCCTCTAGCTTCTGCACTAATCTCTTGTGAGGAACTGTGTCGAAGGCCTTGCAGTCAACCCACCCTTCCCTCTCATGTCTTACTTCAGTTGCCTTTTCATAAAACTCCAATGGTTTGTGGCACAGAATTTACCTTCCATGAATCTGTGACGACTATCGTTTATAATCTAGTTCCGTTTCAGGTACTCCACCACTCTCCTCCTGATAATCTTCTCCATGAGTTTGTATACTATACACGTCAGTGATTCTGGTCTATAGTTTAGTGCCTCGTTTCTGTCTCTTTCTTAAAGATGGGGACTACATTTGCCCCTCTTCCATATCTCAGGTAGTTTTCCCCAGTTTCAAGGGATGTTTTGATGATTGTGGTTAGTGGCACACACAGTGTCTCTGCTCCCTCTATAAGGACCCATGGAGAGATGTCCGGTCCCACCGCCT
>NC_069431.1:29912423-29996460 GCF_026875155.1 Cherax quadricarinatus
ATCACACATTGTTAAAGAATACTGAGTGGGTATGGGAGTGTAGAACACATTAACACACATTGACACAGAGTGCAGTGACTGACCAAGTTACTGAACAAAGATCAACATAGATCAAAACATTGTTCCATGAAAACACTGTCCTGCAAACAATGTCTTTTCTTCACCTTTTTAAATAGCACAAATCATCACCTATTTTTTAAAACATCAATACTTTGTAATTTAATATAGTAAAAAAAGTTTTGTTAGTAATTAGAGCAATTGATGTTGACATCAATTATTGTAATTTCTAGTCGCACAATGGAGTATAAAATGACATTATAAACTCTTTTCTCTAATCTTTGACTTGTTAAGATTCAAGAAGTTGAATGTTTGCTGACACATGTAAATACACTCGAATAAGTACACATAAATAACAACATTCATGAACATTAAGCTGAACATATAAATGTTTCACTACAACATCAGTTATTTCTAACTGATCTTGTAGTTCGATGTTTTCAGGTGATACAGAGAAATGTTTGTTGAACGACTGAACAATGTTCACTACCTACAACACATCAGGTACCAGTAATATTACCTAAAGTACCAAATATTAATATCTGAGGAAATACGCTGTGTGATGTACAATTTATAATGGTGAAGAAAATAAACTTTATCAAGTTATAACTTCATCAGTCTCAGCACTGTTATAATGTGTTCTTAACATTAACAATGTTGAGACTGATTACACACACTCAGCACTTATTAACACTGTTATAACGTGTTCTTCACTCACATACACACACTTATTAACACTGTTATAACGTGTTCTTCACTCACATACACACTCAGCACTCATTAAACTGTTACAACGTGTTCTTCACTCACATACACACACTCATTAACACTGTTAAAACGTGTTCTTCACTCACATACACACACTCATTAACACTGTTAAAACGTGTTCTTCACTCACATACACACACTCATTAACACTGTTATAACGTGTTCTTCACTCACATACACACACTCATTAACACTGTTATAACGTGTTCTTCACTCACATACACACACTCATTAACACTGTTATAACGTGTTCTTCACTCACATACACACTCAGCACTTATTAACACTGTTATAACGTGTTCTTCACTCACATACACACTCAGCACTCATTAACACTTTTATAACGTGTTCTTCACTCACATACACACTCAGCACTCATTAACACTTTTATGACGTGTTCTTCACTCACATACACACTCAGCACTCATTAACATTGTTATAAAGTGTTCTTCACTCAAAAGCTTTAAAAACCTAACAGATTCTTCATATAGGGGGCAGCCAATAGATTGGTTTTACTTGCTTAAGAAATTCGTTCAGAGAAAGCATCTTCATTCTGTCCAATTGATTCTTGATCTAAGGAAATGAATCCCCTTTTCTTTTCTATAATCAAAGTTTATTACGTCTCATTCCCAAATTTCTGGCTGACATTTATAGGTTTACGGTTTGTTCCTGAGTGTACAATGTGACGCGTAGA
This sequence comes from Cherax quadricarinatus, assembly GCF_026875155.1. Taxonomy (NCBI): domain Eukaryota; kingdom Metazoa; phylum Arthropoda; class Malacostraca; order Decapoda; family Parastacidae; genus Cherax; species Cherax quadricarinatus. Next base: position 29,913,943 of record NC_069431.1, read on the forward strand.
GAGCAAGGACGAGCTTTAATTAGCAATGCAGCTTGTTAAGCTCTCTGTTATGGAACATTTTTCCATTTTTGTTGCATGACATCTGAACTGGTAGGAAGCACTGCTAGCCAGAGCTCAAGTGATTAATCAGTCTTTTTATAACTGATCTCATCATTCGAGTTTTGCAGCCATCTAATATTTCAGATTGAATAAAATATCGTGTGGAGCATCAAATGATCACACCACCAGACACTCTCTCACCTCTATGGTAAACACCATAATGTTCAACTTCACTGTACTGTTGAATTTTCACTGCTGGAGCTGAGAGTCTTCACATAATTCTATCTTCTGTAAATGATGTTTACAGCTAGGTTTAACTTATATTTATCTGCATATAGAACACCTATTATCTAGTGTTGACACTAAAAGTACCATTGTTTATGTATTATAATCCTCATATTGACTGGACTGCACTGAACTGACGTATAACACAACCTGGTACTACACATCAGTGGAAAGTGCTTGGCTTTGTAATATTCCACAAAGAATATAACCATCTGCTGCACTTTCTTTCAACACAAAAACACTTTTTATTTGGCGATTTGTATTTATATTCGTGCATTAATGATCCCATGAGAACACAACTAATGTCATCCGTACATTCCAGGGATTATAAAACGTCCCACGAGATATTGTGGCTGCATCTTGACTTTGTCTATGACACGTTTCTGCATGACGAAATTAAAACTGAAATTTACTCGATATGTTGTTGCTTTGATATTTACTTCACGTGTGTGTGTGTGTGTGTGTGTGTGTGTGTGTGTGTGTGTGTGTGTGTGTGTGTGTGTGTGTGTGTGTGTGTGTGTTTGTGTGTGTGTGTGTGTGTGTGTGTGTGTGTGTGTGTGTGTGTGTGTGTGTCTGTGTGTGTGTGTGTGTGTGTGTACTCACCTATTTGTACTCACCTATTTGTGGTTGCAGGGGTCGAGTCCTAGCTCCTGGCCCCGCCTCTTCACCGGTTGCTACTAGGCCCTCTCTCTCCCCGCTCCATGAGCTTTATCAAACCTCGTCTTAAACTGTGTATGGTTTCCTGCCTCCACTACGTCATTTTCTAGGCTATTCCACTGCCTTACAACTCTATGACTGAAGAAATACTTCCTACTATCTCTCTGAGTCATTTGTGTCTTCAACTTCCAATTGTGGCCTCTTGTTTCTGTGTCCCCTCCCTGGAACATCCTGTCTTTGTCCACCCTGTCTATTCCACGCAGTATTTTATATGTCGTTATCATGTCTCCCCTGACCCTCCTGTCCTCCAGTGTGGTCAGGCCGATTTCCCTTAATCTTTCTTCATAGGACATTCCCCTTAGCTCTGGAACTAACCTTGTCGCAAACCTATGTACTTTCTCTAGTTTCTTGACGTGCTTTATCAAGTGCGAGTTCCAAACAGGTGCTGCATACTCCAGTATGGGCCTGACATACACGGTGTACAGTGTCTTGAATGATTCCTTACTAAGGTATCGGAATGCTGTTCTCAGGTTTGCCAGGCGCCCATATGCTGCAGCAGTTATCTGATTGATGTGTGCTTCCGGAGACATGCTCGGTGTTATACTCACCCCAAGATCTTTCTCCTTGAGTGAGGTTTTGCAGTCTTTGGCCACCTAGCCTATACTCTGTCTGTGGTCTTCTGTGCCCCTCCCCCATCTTCATGACTTTGCATTTGGCAGGATTAAATTCGAGAAGCCATTTGCTGGACCAGGTGTCAGTCTGTCCAGGTCTCTTTGAAGTCCTGCCTGGTCCTCATCAGATTTAATCTCCTCATTAACTTCACATCATCTGCAAACAGGGACACTTCTGAGTCTAACCCTTCCGTCATGTCGTTCACATATACCAAAAATAGCACTGGTCCTAGGACCGACCCCTGTGGGACCCCGCTCGTCACAGGTGCCCACTGTGATACATCATTACGTAATATGACTCGTTGTTGCCTCCCTGTCAGGTATTCTCTGATCCATTGCAGTGCCCATTCCTGTTATATGCGCCTGATGCTCTAGCTTCTGCACTAATCTCTTGTGAGGAACTGTGTCAAAGGCCTTCTTGCAGTCCAAGAAGATGCAATCAACCCACCCCTCTCTCTCTTGTCTTACTTCTGTTATTTTATCATAAAACTCCAGAAGGTTTGTGACACAGGATTTGCCTTCCGTGAATCCGTGCTGGTTGGCATTTATACTCCTGTTTCCGTTCCAGGTGCTCCACCACTCTCCTCCTGATAATCTTCTCCATAATTTTACATACTATACACGTCAATGACACAGGTCTATAGTTTAGTGCCCTCTTTCTGTCTCCTTTTTTAAAAATGGGAACTACTTTGCCGTCTTCCATACCTCAGGTAGTTGCCCAGTTTCCAGGGATGTGTTGAAGATTGTGGTAAGTGGCACGCACAACATATCAGCTCCCTCTCTAAGGACCCACGGGGAGATGTTGTCTGGTCCCATTGCCTTTGAGGTATCGATGTCCCTTAGCAGTTTCTTCACCTCCCCCCTCATCTGTATGTATGTCGTCCAACACTTGTTGGTGTATTCCTTGCTGGTGTCCCCATCTGGTCTGTCCCCCCAGAGTCCTCCTGTCTCTACTGTAAATACTTCCTTAAATCTCGTGTTGACCCCTCACATACCTCTTGATCGTTTCTTGTGAGTTCTCCACCTTCTTTCCTCAACCTTATCACCTGGTCCTTGACTTTGTCTTCCTCCTAATGTGGCTATACAGCATTTTCGGGTCAGATTTGATTTTCGATGCTATGTCGTTTTCAAAACTGTCGCTGGGCCTCCCTCCTTATCTGTGCATAATCGTTTCTGGCTCTTCTACTAATCTCCTTGTTTTCCTGGGTCCTATGCCTCCTGTACCTTTTCCATTCCTTTTCCACTTAGATTTTGCCTCCCTACACCTTCGGGTAAACCAAGGACTCGTTTTGGTCTTCCTATTATTTCCGTTTCCCTTGGGAACAAAACTTTCCTCTCCCTCCTTGTACTTTGTGCCACATATTCCATCATCTCGTTTACTGATTTTCCTACCTTTTCTCTGTCCCCCTGAACCTCCTGCAGGAAGTTCTCATACCTGTGTAGTCCCCCTTTTATAGTTTGGCCTGTCCCCTTCAGTTCCTGTTACCTTCTCCACTTGTAACTCTACTATATAGTCAAAACTCAGAACCACATATCGCTAGCTCCAAGGCCTCTCATAAGGGGATGTCCTCAATGTCTGAACTGCTCAGGGTGAACACAAGATCCAGTCTTGCTGGCTCATCCTCCCCTCTCTCTCTCGGTTGTGTCCCTGACATGTTGATGCATGAGGTTTTTTAAGTACCACATCCATCATCTTGGCTCTCCAGTTTCGGGACCCCCCATGTGGCTCCAGGTTTCCCAGTCGATCTCCCTGTGGTTGAAATCGCCCATTACCAGTAACTTTGCTCTGCCGAGTGAGCTCTTCTTGCCACCTCAGCCAGTGTGTCCACCATCACCCTGTTGTTTTCTTCGTATCCTCTCTTGGCCTCCTGCAGTTCTGTGGTGGGTTATACATCACTCCCAATGACACTTTATGTTTTCCCCCGGACTGAATTGTACCTACAATGTAGTCTCTTTCTCCAATCATGTCCATTTCCTTCCATTTCCTCAAATCCCCATCGGTTTTTATGAGCAGTGCAACCCTCCTCCCTCTACTCCTTCTATCTTTCCTCAGGATCTGATATCCTGTTGGGGGGATTTTGTCTGTTATTGTCTCAGCGAGTTTTGTTTCTGTGACTGCTATGATGTCTGGGGGTTTTTCACTGATTCTTTCATTCCACTCCTCATGTTTATTCATTTTCCATCCGCGTTGTGTACCAAACCTTAGTTTCTTTTCTATCATTGTGGTCATGCAAGAATATTGGGGTTGGGGGAAACGAGAGCCTTGGTGGGGCCTAATGGGCTGTGGTGTAGGTGGGGTTTGTGTTGATGGGGGTGGGGGCAGAAGCCCAAAGGGACAGCTGTTGGGGTGAGGTTTGTGATATGGGGATTGGTGGGAGAGGGAACAGTGAGTGGGTTGTAGTATAGGTTGCTCAGTTGCGTTGGGAATGTCGCGGGTGGAGTCTTTTGGTGGGAGATTCTGTGGGGTGTTTGCCCTTCCTCCTGTGTCTGGGTCCTGCTCATTTTCATTGCTTCTCGTTCCTCCTTGCGTCTCTGTACCCTCTCTTTCAGTGTAGTCCTTTCTTCTTGTGTTCTGTCGCGGTCGAGGTATACTCTCTGGTACCCCTCTTTGTCCCTCAGTCTTGCTTTCTCTTGCAGAATCCTGGTTCGAACTGATTCTTCCTTGAAAGTTACTCTGACAGGCCGTATCCTTCCACTCGCAAACCACCCAATTCTCTGAAAATTTGTCACCTGGGTCATATCGCCCTCCCCTATTGTTTTCATGATGCCTTCAATCATTTTTTTCTCCTCCTGATGTGGTCAGTCCATCAATCTTGAATAGATTGATGGACTGACCACATCGACTCAAGGTTGAGGGACTGATTACCTCATTCTCCTCCTGTTCTTCAAGATTCTCCTTTGTATGGACTGATGAAGCCACTGTGTGGCGAAACGTTTCCTCAATAAAGATACCCAAGAGTTGCACATGTGTCTAATTTATCAGCATCAACAATATTCAGTCCTATTAAGCAGCATGTCTTAACACAAAGCGTCATATCCTAACTAACACCACTAAAATACTACAACACCGCCTCCACAATACTAACACCGCTAAAATACTACAACACCGCCTCCACAATACTAACACCGCTAAAATACTACAACACCGCCTCCACAATACTAACACCACTAAAATACTACAACACCGCCTCCACAAAAACTAACACCACTAAAATACTACAACACCGCCTCCACAATACTAACACCACTAAAATACTACAACACCGCCTCCACAATACTAACACCACAAAAAATACTACAACACCGCCTCCACAATACTAACACCACAAAAATACACAACACCGCCTCCACAATACTAACACCACTAAAATACTAACAACACCGCCTCCACAATACTAACACCACTAAAATACTACAACACCGCCTCCACAATACTAACACCACTAAAATACTACAACACCGCCTCCACAATACTAACACCACTAAAATACTACAACACCGCCTCCACATTACTAACCCCCCCACTAAAATGCTACAACACCGCCTCCACAATACTAACACCACTAAATATACAAAACACCGCCTCCACAAAAACTAACACCGCAAAAAATACTACAACACCGCCTCCACAATACTAACACCGCTAAAATACTACAACACCGCCTCCACAATACTAACACCACTAAAATACTACAACACCGCCTCCACATTACTAACACCGCTAAAAATACTACAACACCGCCTCCACAATACAAACACCCTAAATACTACAACACCGCCTCCACAATACTAACACCGCTAAAATACTACAACACCGCCTCCACAATATAACACCGCTAAATTCTACAACACCGCCGCCACAATACTAACACCGCCTAAAATACTACAACACCGCCTCCACAATACTAACACCGCTAAAATACTACAACACCGCCTCCACAATACTAACACCGCTAAAATACTACAACACCGCCTCCACAATACTAACACCGCTAAAATACTACAACACCGCCTCCACAATACTAACACCCTAAAATACTACAACACCGCCTCCACAATACTAACCCCCACTAAAATACTACAACACCGCCTCCACAATACTAACACCGCTAAAATACTACAACACCGCCTCCACAATACTAACACCACTAAATGCTACAACACCGCCTCCACAATTACTAACACCACTAAAATGCTACAACACTGCCTCCCACAATACTAACACCGCTAAATACTACAACACCGCCTCCACAATACTAACACCACTAAAATGCTACAACACCGCCTCCACAATACTAACACCACTAAAATGCTACAACACCGCCTCCACAATACTAACACCGCTAAAATACTACAACACCGCCTCCACAATACTAACACCACTAAAATACTACAACACCGCCTCCACAATACTAACACCGCTAAAATTACACAACACCGCCTCCACAATACTAACACCACTAAAATGCTACAACACCGCCTCCACAATACTAACACCGCTAAAATACTACAACACCGCCTCCATAATTATAACACCACACAACTATCATAACACAAGCATTACAAATTTATAAGAAATTCATAACACTACCATAAAAATAACAGAATTATAACTCAATCATAACACCTCAATAACACACTAAACTTTATTATAACAACACAATAACAAATCCATAACTGCCCTAGCACCATTAAACAATTTAAACACCAATAAGCACCATAGCATGCAGTCCCCCACACGTCAGGATATCACGCTCAAAACACCACTCTTCTATCACCATAAAAATAACTTACACCATCATAACACCATTGCGCCATAAGCATAATAATACCACGGTACTATTACAATTTAACAAAACACCACTGTACCATCACCATAATAATACCACAATACGACTGTAACTTATTATAACATCGTGACTCCCAAAACATCATAGCTCTTCCATAACATCATAACTATACCATAACATCATAGCTCTACCATAACATCATAACTATACTATAACATCATAGCTCTACCATAACATCATAACTATACTATAACATCATAGCTCTACCATAACATCATAACTATAACATAACATCAGCATAATTCTTCCATAACGTCATCATAACACCATCATAGATCAACCATAATATCTTAAATCTTTCATACTATCATCATAGCTACCAAAACATGTCACAGGCACTGAGAGAAATGGGTTATTTGGTTTGAAAATAAGTGTAAAATCTCCCCCTTCTCAACATACACCAGACGTGTACTACCTCCAGTGTTGAGTCCGTGGAGGTAACTCGGAATAACCATGCTAGATTTACCTGCCAGGATGAGAAGCACAGATCCAAGAGTAAGACAACATTAGCATCGGTCCAGGAGAGACAGGGAGCAGTAGCACCGGTCCAAGAGATAAGGACAGCAGCAGCACCGATCCAGGCGAGAGAGACAGCAGTAGCACTGATCCAGGAGAGATGGATAGCAGTAGCACCGGTCCAGGAGCTCTGGGCATCAAAAGCACCGGTCCAGGTTAGAGGGGTAGTTGTATCACGGGCTAGGAGAGAGAGAGAGACAGAAGTAAGACAGGTCCACGTGAGATTGACAGAAGTAACACAGGTCCATGCGAGATGGACATAAATAATACAGGTCAAGGATTCTAACTAAGATATGTCTCCCCTGCGTCAGGTCTCCATGACTCAAAGCTGTGGCAGGTGTTTCAGCAGGTCACAGGCTGAATTATAGGTGCAGTAGCTACGCCACATAATAGTCCCTATATTCTCCTACTTTACTCTGTTATAGCTATAACGAACAGGACCCTCTTTCTCCATTTGATTACTTTTTTCCCACAATGAGGCTAAGCAAACAAGGGTTTAAGGGGCTACTTAAGTAGCTTTTTTTTTATTTTTTTTTGTTCAAGGTAAAAAATTTTAAAGGGGTACATAATAATATTAACAAGATACAGCAAAAAAACATAACGCAGTACTACACAAATACAAAGAAGCATTTTAATAAGACCAGAAGGGGCTGCTGCACCCCAATCAAACCTACTTTTATGTATCGTGCTTCACTGAAAAAATGGTCTTATAAAACAACGATGCCTACTTATAATGCGGACACTCCCCCCCCCCTTGAAAAAATACCACTTTAAACCTGAGTTACTCTTTGACTCTCTTAACTTTATTAGAGCTTTAAGGATATCTTTTCAACATGATAAACACAACCCACCCACAAAAAGGCTATAAATACAAGAAAAGTCTGAACATAAACACAATCCAAAAAAAAAACCCCACACCCTAATCATAACCCCAAAACAATAAAATATCGGGGACGGGGTGGACTTAATACACTCCCGGCGATCTTCACCCCCCCCCCACAACCAAATAACTGTGTCGCCGTCCCCACTCATAACCCCCATCATCATGAATTTAAAAATACTTTTAAAGTACAAAAAAAAGGGAATATGAAAACCCCCTTTCGTCTCCGCCACAGAAAAATAAAAATTTTAAATTTTCTAAATACAACTGCTAATTCATTTTTGTGCTTAAAAATATCCCCCAAACCCCCATCTTTTTATCTCTTTACTAAAGCAAAAACCAGATTATACATTTCATAAATCAAATTATTTACAATAACATAATAAAATCAATACTTATCATCCACAATAGGGGACATTATTTCACCCCCATTCCCTGAAAAAATTACATAAGAAAAAAACAATTTTTTGACAATCCCCACAATCCTTTCCCCTCTTTTTAAATACAGTGTAAAATATTCCAATGCATTTTTGTTATATCCAAACATATTTACTTTACACTTCCCTTTCCCCATGCAAGATAAATGCCCCCCTTGCCTAGATCACAACATTTTTTTTGTTTCCTTAAAACGTATAAAATAAGAAAAACATAAATAACTTATAACAATATATAGTGTTTTATTTGACAAAGTGAAGAATACCCAAAGATAGGTTAACAGTACACTAAAAAATTGAAACCACTCACAAAAATATTCCCCTTTTTTATGATTATGTTCAAAAAGAAATATATATAATTAACAATGTTCCAGGCAAAATCAGATTACTCGCATGCACTAAGTTCACAATTAAAATTTTTGCTCCTAATAAAACATGTCCCGGGGGAGTACTACCCCAAACATAACAAAAAACCCAACCTGGCAAAAGACACTTTTAAAAAACCACCCCCCCCATCCCCCGACCCCCCTCATCTGTATTAAAAAAACACAAACTCACGTTCCCTTTTTCCCTGTAAGTTGTACCTACGTCGAAAATCATAAAACCCCTGTCTCTTTAAACCAAATGTCACCATTAACCCCCCCCTCCCCCCCCCCCCCATTCCTAACACTTTACACCCATATGCTCCCCTACCACCACTTTATTCCACCCTTTCCCTCCTCCATAATCTCAAAAAAAAACAAAGCCAGTTTAGGGGGAACCACCCCTCCAGCTCTAAACTACACCCCAACCCAAATTTTCCCTACCGACAGTTACATAACCCAAGGAAAAAATTTACCCACAACCTCCCCCTAAGTACCTAATTTTCCCTACTGCGAACACACTCGCCGCAACGCCCGCCCCTTATTCATCCCCCCCCTCCCGATGCACCCAAAACACAACAAAAAAACTCCAAACATACATCACTGCCCCCGAATGTCCTTGGAAACCCCTCCCACATCAAAAAGCAAACCCCCCAAAAATCGAAAGTTTCTTCCCCTCCCCCACTATACCCAAACCTCGCTAACCAGCCCTTAAAAAAACCCAAGGTTTTAAAAAAAATATATGGCATGAAACCGCTCCCCTTCCTCACAATCAAACAAGTGCCAGCACCTACAAAACCCTTTTTTATATAGACTGACCTTGTAGCTAGTTTCCCATAAAAAATCTATAAACCATTCACGAACCCTTGGCTTTTAAATTTATCTTCCCAAATTTTTCCCAAATGCCCCCCCAATCATCATTGGGATGTAGCTACCCCCGTATCACTGACCCTCCTACCTGCCCCCCAACCACTTACCCTTACTTTTTTTTTCCCCTACGCCAACAATTTTTGCACCATATCTTCAACCCCCAGTGGCCTTTCCCTTCCACCATTTTCGCACATCCTTCATGACCTCTCCCACCCTTCTACCCCTCTCCCCTCCCACCCTCAAGTATCGCTGCTTCACATACACTGCCTTCACTCGTGTGTCCAAAGGTATAAGACCCAAAGCCCACCCTGCCGCACGCCCATCATCACACCTCCTTCCGTAGCCATACCAATATTCAAGATTGATGGACTGTACACATCGACTCAAGGTTGAGGGACTGATTACCTCATTCTCCATCTGTTCTTCAAGTTTCTCCTACGTATGGACTGATGAAGCCACTGTGTGGCGAAACGTTTCCTCAATAAAGATACCCAAGAGTTGCACATGTGTCTAATTTATCAACATGTCGGTTCTCTGAACCATTCATCTACAAATCTGTCAGACACTGCAACTTCTTGGGATCTTAATACTTAGGAATTCTTCGCTTGCCTAATTCTTGGGCACGACCTACTTCCACATTGAACAAATGTGACACGACCCATGACTGCCGCACCTCTCCTGCCATACGGTTTATAAGCTGCTTCTCCGCTGATATGCCGTATTCTATTCAAGATTGATGAACTGAACACATCGACTCAAGGTTGAGGGACTGATTACCTCATTCTTCTCCTGTTCTTCAAGTTTCTCCTACGTATGGACTGATGAAGCCACTGTGTGGCGAAACGTTTCCTCAATAAAGATACCCAAGAGTTGCACATGTGTCTAATTTATCTACTCAGATATGGGAAACTGGAGGAATTAAAAAATGTATCAGGGTATACGACGAATTCTAACCATACAGTAGAGAGAGAAAGTAATATGAAGGATCTGGGAGTGATAATGTCAGAGTATCTCGCCTTCAAAGACCGCAACAATGTATGTACCTCATTTGCTAGGAAAATGATAGAATGGATAATGAGAACCTTCAAAACTAGGGACGTCAAGCCCATGATGATTCTCTTCAAATCGCTTGTACTCTTGGCTGGAATACTGCTGTACACTAACTGCCCCCTTCAAGGCTGGCCACATTGCAGACCTGGAGAGTGTACAAAGAACTTTCACGGCACACATAAGTACAATAAGGCATCTATATTACTGGGAACGGCTGAAGGTCCTTGACCTGTTTTCCCTGGAACGCAGGCGAGAGAGATACATGATAATATGCACTTGGAAGGTTCTGGAGTGAGTGGTACCAAACCTGCACACGAAAATCACTCCCTATGAAAGCAAAAGACTCGGCAGGAGATACAACATTTCCCCGATGAAAAGCAGGAGCGCCACGAATACATTGAGAGGCAACAGAATAAGTGTCCGGGGCCCAAGACTGTTCAACTGCCTCCCAGCATACATAAGGGGGATTACCAATAGACCCCTGGCTGTCTTTAAGAAGGCACTGGACAGGCACCTAAAGTCAGTACCTGATCAGCCGGGTTGTGGTTGTCGTAAGTCAGCTTGCGTGCGGCCAGCAGTAACAGCCTGGTTGATCAAACCCTAATTCACCATGAGGCCTGGTCTTAGACCGAGCCGCGGGGGCGTTAACCCCTGAAACCTTTTCCAGGTAAACTCCAGGTAGTGCTGGGACACTGGGTTAGTGCCTGGACACTGGGTTAATGCTATGGTTAATATTATGGTATACTGAACATTGTGGTTATGTCATGGTATACTGAACATTGTGGTTGTCATGGTATACTGAATATTGTGGTTATGTCATGGTATACTGAATTTTGTGGTTATGACATGGTATACTGAACATTGTGGTTGTCATGGTATACTGAACATTGTGGTTATGTCATGGTATACTGAACATTGTGGTTATGTCATGGTATACTGAATTTTGTGGTTATGACATGGTATACGGAGCATTGTTGTTATGTCATGGTATACTGAACATTGTGGTTATGTCATGGTATACTGAATTTTGTGGTTATGTCATGGTATACTGAACATTGTGGTTATGTCATGGTATACTGAACATTGTGGTTATGTCATGGTATACTGAACATTGTGGTTATGTCATGGTATACTGAATATTGTGGTTATGTCATGGTATACTGAACATTGTGGTTATGTCATGGTATAAATGAATTTTGTGGTTATGTCATGGTATACGGAGCATTGTTGTTATGTCATGGTATACTGAACATTGTGGTTATGTCATGGTATACTGAACATTGTGGTTATGTCATGGTATACTGAATTTTGTGGTTATGTCATGGTATACTGAACATTGTGGTTATGTCATGGTATACTGAATATTGTGGTTATGTCATGGTATACTGAACATGTGGTTATGTCATGGTATACTGAATTTTGTGGTTATGTCATGGTATACGGAGCATTGTTGTTATGTCATGGTATACTGAACATTGTGGTTATGTCATGGTATACTGAATATTGTGGTTATGTCATGGTATACTGAACATTGTGGGTTTTGTCATGGTATACTGAATTTTGTGGTTTTGTCATGGTATACGGGCATTGTTTGTTATGTCATGGTATACTGAACATGTGTGTTATGTCATGGTATACTGAACATTGTGGTTATGTCATGGTATACTGAATTTTGTGGTTATGTCATGGTATACTGAACATTGTGGTTATGTCATGGTATACTGAACATTGTGGTTATGTCATGTTATACTGAACATTGTGGTTATGTCATGGTATACTGAACATTGTGGTTATGTCATGGTATACTGAACGTTGTGGTTATGTCATGGTATACTGAACATTGTGGTTATGTCATGGTATACTGAACATTGTGGTTATGTCATGGTATACTGAACATTGTGGTTATGTCATGGTATACTGAATTTTGTGGTTATGTCATGGTATACTGAACATTGTGGTTATGTCATGGTATACTGAATATTGTGGTTATGTCATGGTATACTGAACATTGTGGTTATGTCATGGTATACTGAATTTTGTGGTTATGTCATGGTATACGGAGCATTGTTGTTATGTCATGGTATACTGAACATTGTGGTTATGTCATGGTATATGCTGAATATTGTGGTTATGTCATGGTATACTGAACATTGTGGTTATGTCATGGTATACTGAATTTTGTGGTTATGTCATGGTATACGGAGCATTGTTGTTATGTCATGGTATACTGAACATTGTGGTTATGTCATGGTATACTGAACATTGTGGTTATGTCATGGTATACTGAATTTTGTGGTTATGTCATGGTATACTGAACATTGTGGTTATGTCATGGTATACTGAACATTGTGGTTATGTCATGGTATACTGAACATTGTGGTTATGTCATGGTATACTGAACATTGTTTGGGTTTTGTCATGGTATACTGAACGTTGTGGTTATGTCATGGTATACTGAACATTGTGGTTATGTCATGGTATACTGAACATTGTGGTTATGTCATGGTATACTGAACATTGTGGTTATGTCATGGTATACTGAACATTGTGGTTATGTCATGGTATACTGAACATTGTGGTTATGTCATGGTATAACTGAACATTGTGGTTATGTCATGGTATACTGAACATTGTGGTTATGTCATGGTATACTGAACATTGTGGTTATGTCATGGTATACTGAACATTGTGGTTATGTTATGGTATACTGAACATTGTGGTTGTCATGGTATACTGAACATTGTGGTTGTCATGGTATGTAATGTTGGTAGAATTACCGACGATATGTAAAGTAAAAGGACACAAGTGAGAAAGTTAGGATAGTGGTCAGTTGTCTTATCTGAGATTATGCCTGATTTTAATGGGGATACTGTTTGTCCAGATGTGGTCTAGTAAGGAGATACTAGTCTCCGAGATTCTTGTAGCTGCTCAGTGTTTGTGAATTCAGTTACTTGTGGGTCATGGTCATGTTGGAGCTTTATATTGAAGTCGCCTGTGATAATCAGATGGTGTTTGGTCATGTTTCTCATTTATACTGCTTCTTAATTTTTCATTAAATGTGTAAATATTGGACTGAGGTACTCTGTAGGTTGTTCCAACTGTTAGAGGTTTTGTAGGTCTTTGGATTTAAATTGAGCTATAATATATTCTCCATGTTCATCTCTAGTGTAAGCTTTGTTTATACATTCAAGTTTATCATTGTAATATAGCTGTTCCACCTCCTTTTTGGTCTGGCCTACAGTTGTGTATGGCTGTGTCGCCAGGGATGGCATAGATATCTGTACCACCAGGCTTCAGTGAGAGTAATGATAGACATACTGGCATTTATGGAATTGAATAATGCTAGGTCAACTGTAATGCTGTTATTTGATCTGAGTAGTGTCCTCGCTTGGTCTGCTGTATAATAAGAGCAGTTGCTGCTAGAGTCATGCAAGTCATTTACTAAGAGGTTGATATCAGGATCAATGTTTGTAATCATAATTTAGTTTGATTCTGGATGTTTAACTTAAGAATAATATAAGATGCTTAACTTAGGAATAAAGTAAGATTAAGAATGCCTAATTGGCAGAGTGAAGTTGATTGTTGGGGTAGTTGACTTGCATACTCTGACAAGTATTAGGTTATTATTACACTGCAGTTTGTGATATCTGAAATTACAATTGGCAGTTAAATGTACTTGAAGGCAATGACTATAGTAATTGATTTTACAAAAAAAAAGACTAGTGGTACATATATATGGGGACTGATAAATTTTAAACAAGTTATGGTAAATTAAAAAAAAACAGTAGAAATAAAAGGGAGCTAGTTAAAAATTTTTATGGTACAATTATGAGGATATAATATTGCACTGGTCAAACCATACCACTGGCGGGATAGAACCCGCGGTCATAGTCTCAAAACTCCAGACCGTCGCGTTAGCCACTAGACCAGCTAGCCACAATAAGATTCGTCCAACTAGGTATATTTCTACACCATGGGAAGGTTAGCATAGGCACCACTGTGGCTAGCTGGTCCAGTGGCTAACGCGACGGTCTGGAGTTTTGAGACACTCTGACCGCGGGTTCAATCCCGCCAGTGGTATGGTTTGTTTGCAATCGTGTCATTACGATTTCGTGAGTCACACTGCACTGGTGGTTGGTTAGTTTAATTTATAATGGTACAATTATTAGGGTGTGAAGTTGCTATGATTGTCGTGTTAGAATTATAAAAAGTAATATTAAGATTTGAAAGTAATTATTGGAAGTTATTAGTTTATAATGTTTTTAATAAATTATGTGAGTATTTATTTTATGATTATTATTTTATTTTCTTCAGAAACATCTTACGAATATGAGACATACAACAAAATGTTGCCAGATTGAACTATTTCTGGTACCCGCCCATCCAAGCATGGCGGTGGTGGTGGTTCACCTCCCACTGCCACCGCCTCCCACTGCCATCACCATCCACTGCCACCACTACCATCCACTGCCACCACCACCACCACCCACTGCCACCCCACCACCCACTGCCACCACCACCACCACCCACCACCACCCACTGCCACCACCACCCACTGCCGCCACCACCACCACCCACTGCCATCACCACCACCCACTGCCACCACCACACACTGCCACCACCTCCCACCACCACTACTGCTGCTGCTGCTGAGAAGACGACTTCTGGCAGTGCCAGTCAGTTCCTGTTTTCTGCCAAATCTTACTGAAGCTTTATATGACCATATTTTATGAACTCTTATTCAAATAATAAAAGAAATTAATAAATCTGGAAGATATAAAGTAAAATGAAACCACAAATTATAACCTCCTTAATATTTTCTGGCTGAGGCAAACCGAGAATAACCGGATCAACGGATACCGGATCAACGCATACGGGGGTCTTACTGTACTTCCAAATTTGACACTTTTCTCTGACAGCTCATTTTGGCATTGGTAAACTCGCCTCCCTTCCATTTGACTGCAGTACAATAATTCACTTACAGAACATGTGATGCATTATCATCACTATATTTCTTAGCAACATTTCAATTAATTATTTTAATACACGTTTCTTTCCTTTTTCCATAATTTTCATTGTTACCACATTTGAAGGTTGAGCTTGTGAGACCATCGAAAGAGATGAGAGTTGAGCACAAGGTCTACGAGACAGTCCCGGCTGAATCACTGAGAGGTCTTGGTAAAGGTCGAGACCTTTACCTGCTTGAAGGTTAAGATAAGATAAGATTTCGTTCGGATTTTTAACCCCGGAGGGTTAGCCACCCAGGATAACCCAAGAAAGTCAGTGCGTCATCGAGGACTGTCTAACTTATTTCCATTGGGGTCCTCAATCTTGTCCCCCAGGATGCGACCCACACCAGTCGACTAACACCCAGGTACCTATTTACTGCTAGGTGAACAGGACAACAGGTGTAAGGAAACGTGTCGAAATGTTTCCACCCGCCGGGAATCGCACCCGGGCCCTCCGTGTGTGAAGCGGGAGCTTTAGCCACCAGGCCACCGGGCGGGTTTGATGTAGTGAGCAGTTTTATCGGATAATAACTCATCACACTCTACAAGTACCCGTGTTAATGTTTCCAACAAACAAACCTAGTTTATTCTTTAAACAAATTTTGTTAAGTTTCCTCACTCAATTTTCATCAAAGTTTCATTAAAAATATGACTTAAACCTTTGTTAAGTTTCAATTTAAATAAGGCATCGAAATAAATAATGCTTCAACGAACACTGTTATATCACTGTAAAAAAGTCAGTGAAAAAAACAATGATACAATAAACTTTGTTTAGTTTCAGAATAAAATGACTCGCATTCAAAATCCTTCGTTGTTTATATATTTTTTTTAATTACACTCCTTTAGACATAGCAACAAACATTATATACAGCATTAGCAGTTACCCACCCAATATACTGTCAATTTTGGGGTTTTCCAGACAACACACCCCTCAAGGGAGGTTCCTTGATGCTGGTGAGGGGCTCTTGATCTAGGGAATTGGATCTGTGCCCCAGTTCCCTGAACTGAACCTGAATACCTTCCATCTCCCCCCCCAATGCATTCTATAATCCTATGGGTATAGTGCTCCCCCATGATGATAACCCAGACAACATACTCTACATTTGAAGATCCCCAAACAGTGTACTGTAAACTTTGTGAATCTTCAGATATGATACTGCAATTTTGTGAATCTCCAAACAGCACACTGCAAATTTTGGTAATCTCCAAACAATATACTGAACATTATAGGGATCTCCAGACAATATATTTTTGGGGGATCTCGAGACAACATACTGTAAATTTTGTGTATCTCTAAATAACATACTGTCAATTTTTGGGATCTCCAAACAACATTCTCTGAATTTTGGCGGATCCCCAAAATTTGCAGTGTGTTTGGAGGAACTCCAAATGTTATATAAGATTTAATGTCCAGATCAATATACTGAATATGAACTTATAATTTACATAAGTTACTAATCGGTCTCCTTAAGTGCTAACACTTTAAAAACGTCGAAACACAGAAGGCAAGTCTATTGTTAGGACATCCACAGTGAAGAAACATGTAAAGAAATGGAGGATTTTGAACATGAGTCATTTTAATGTCTTATTTATTAATAATTTGACAATTATTGTTTCAGCCTAACAAAATTGTGTAAACGTTTTATTTTTAAATGAAACTTTGATCAAAATTGTGAGAGAAACCCAACGTTTGTTTAAAAATGAAAATAGATTTTATTTGTAGGAAACGTTACCAAGGGAACTTGTAGTGTGTGATGAGGTGACATGTAAGGTGACAGACATGCGACTAGTGAAGAGGTGCAGCATCGAGGGATGAGATCTGCTCACCAAAAGAAACTTTTAATTAGGAAGCTGTCTCGGCCTTTACCAAGACCTACTTTGTCTCGACCTGGACCATTTTGTTCACCTGCTCAACCTTCCTTAAAGATTCCAACCTCATCTTATTCGATGGTCTCACAAGCTCAACCATCAAGTGTGGTAACAATGGAAAATAGGAAAAAAGAGGAAAATACATATATTAAAATAACGAACGGAAATATTGCTAAGGATTTTAATGGGGATTATGTACTACAAGTTTACCAAGTGAACTGTACAACAGTCAAGTTAAACAAAGGTGAGCATGTTGGTGCCTTCAGTTAGGTCTTACCACTCAATCATCCAAAATTTATATGAAGTGGATGTCATACCAAATTTAACTAGTAAATATACCCGTGTTAAATTTGGAAGAAGTGGAAAAACAAAACCAATGGTAACTTAACATTTTTGGTCAGTACATTGTGAGTCATTCTTATAAACATTATATGAAGTCCAAAGTTGATAACACTTACAAAGATAATTCATATATTTAGATACAAAGAGAGAAAGAGAGATTATATTCTACTTTTGAGTGAATGATTTTACTAAATGTTCTTAATAGCTTGACAGAAAATAAAGTGAAAAAAGTTGTTTTCAGAATTATTTACATGACCTTCAGCTGGTGGTGACTCGTCTGTATTCATTAAAATAATTCACAATTTTCCAAAGGTCTTGAATAAACATAATAAAACATTAATGCCATTATTTTAATGTATGTAAAACAACGATCGTCAAACATCAGTTTTTATTTTTTTGCCCATTTTAAGATTTTACCCAAATGAAAGGACTTAGATTATTTTGCATCAGACTCTTATACCGCTTAACAAATTTTTATTAAAATTTAAGAAAGATGAAACGAAACACGTAGGAATATAATTACCTGACATCGACTCGCCTAGACATGAGTCTGACTCACCTTCGTAATTAACTTCAATCCGTATTTATTTTGTATTAAACTTTAATTCGTATTTAATTTTGCATTTGACTTTAATTAGTATTTAATCAGTAGTTTGTACCTCTCAGTTTAGGTGTTGGGAGATTCCTTCTAATGAGCGGAAACTTAATAAGGTTTGAACAGGTTTCACAGACAAGTGTGAGTAACTGTGAAAAATATTGGGAAATTTGGTGATTTGCCATTGAATGTACGAAGTATTTTCTCGGAAAAGAGGGAGACATAGTTTGTAAGCAACATTATCTAAATAAAGATTTTACTGCAAAACGAAGTTTTATCTTAATGGTAAACCATGTGGAAAATAATTAAATATTTGTGAATTAGAGCGATTGTTTTAATGGTAGAACCATTTTGAGACACTAATAAAATTGTGGAAAAAAATGATAATCCAACAATATACACGAGTTCTTTATTAATAAATCATATAATCATCTATGTATTTTGCACTTGTTGATGGAAATTAATTTCTACCATATTTTTCCACAAACATTGACTAGTTAAATCAGCATTTTGAACCTAATGTTTTGGATGGAGTAATCTGAGGCAGAATGGATCATGATTGAGTATGCGATAAGGTCTCTAATGGGTGATAATAGGTGATAGGCCTGGTGCACTGAAACCTGTAAATGGGTGAGAATGAGTGATATGTTTGAATCAGTATTTTCGGGGTAAAGAAGTATCATTAGTGGCGGAATATTAGTCTTAGTGTCTCTCTGAATAAGAGGTGTGAAGATCTTTGTTTTGTGCAAACTAGTGAATTCCCTTTAAATGTCACCGGTAAAGTTCGTATTCTTAAAGTTTGTCTTAATATAAGTTTGACTTTTATACCACAAAGAATTTTTTCTTTTAGCAGGTAAAAACATTTGCAGATTAGGTAAAAATCAATTGATCTGCGCATCGAAGAATGTCCGAAAGAGATTACTAGAAGACAGTGTGGTAGCAGCATACATGTCTTCATGTGATAGTTATCTGAGGACTCAACGGATACCAATGAACTATTCTGACAGACACATTAACATCTTGGGATCTAGATGCAGGGAATTTTTCAAAGCTTATCTGACCTCATGGTATGACCTACTTCCACTAGTGGGATTTCCACTGATGACTCCGCCTCCCACAGCTTCACCTCATCTGTCTGCAGTTTATGTGCAGTACTTTCATCAAGACTGATGGACTGAAGACATCGACTTAAGGCAAAGGGATTGATTACCTCAAACTCTTTCTCATCATCCACCCTTCTTTTCTGTTTTGGAATGAAGAATCCGCTGGCTGGTGAAACGTTTCAAGAATAAAAAATCCCAAATGTTCCCCAAGTGTCTCAGTTATTAACTCAGTTTTCTAAATTATTTATACAAACTTAAGAAACATAAGAAAGGAGGAATACTGCAGAAGACCTGTTGACCCATACTGGGCAGGTCCTTCACAACCCAGCCCACCTCACAAGATGTCTGGGTCTTACCAGTAAAGGTGTAAACTTTGACTTCAGAGGCCTGTGATGATTAATTGAATAAAGAATATTTAAAAAGCTGTAAGCCTGGTCACAGACCGGGCAGCGGGGGCGTTGACCCCCGGAACTCTCTCCAGGTAAACTCCAGGTAAGCCTATTTTTTCATTCCATTTTTGTAGACTGGAAAATACAGTTGTGATGTAGACGCATATTGTGTTCCATCAAGGGGAGAAAGTATTTTGTTTTTCAAGAAACTTATTTGTGTAATTTTTAAAAAAAAATTCCCCCAAGGTTGGATTTCTTTTTTCCATGAACTTATCAAAATTTCATTTTAAAACTAAAAACCCTCGTCGTGGGACTTGTA
The DNA here is from genome assembly GCF_026875155.1 of Cherax quadricarinatus. Taxonomy (NCBI): domain Eukaryota; kingdom Metazoa; phylum Arthropoda; class Malacostraca; order Decapoda; family Parastacidae; genus Cherax; species Cherax quadricarinatus. The sequence goes on from NC_069431.1 coordinate 29,934,183, forward strand.
TGCCAAAAGTGATGCAGAAAACACTTACTAGGTATTTTTTCCATGGGTTTATTTGTAAAAAAAATTTGGGGGTGGGGAGGTGGGGGGGTGGAGGACAACCTGGTGCGGGAGCACGAAGGAGAAGGAAAACTGAGCGGGGGACAGAATTTTGTGCGCGGGAAATTTTTACGGTTGATCGTTAGTGGGGTTTGTCGTGAAGAAGGTCGGGACATTTTCGGGCAGGAAAGATAAGTTTTGTTTTAACCAGAAAGGGGCAGAGGAGAGGGGGAGTGGGCATGTAAAATTTTTTTGGGATGTTTATGTACTCACCTAATTGTGGTTGTGGGGGTCGATTCAAACCCCCGGGCCCCCGCCACTTTATTAGTCGCTACTGGGTCACTCACTCCCTGCTTTTGGGAGTTTTAAACATCCCTTTCTTAAAGTATTAGGAATCCTGCCTCCCCACCCATTTCCAACTATTCCATTGCCTGCCCAATTTGTGCTGAATAAATACTTCCTAACATTTCGTGGCTCTCGAGTTTTTAAATTTTCCAAGTGGCCTCTTGTCGCTGTCTCCCATCTCGGGAAACATTTATCTCTGTCACCTTGTCGTTTTCCTCTCGTTTTTCATAGTTATCATGTCCGCCTCTGTCCTTAACCTCTTCTGTGGACATGCCCCTTAGCTCGGGGATAAGTCTCGTTGCAAAACCTTTAAACCTTCTCAAATTTCAGGCGTGTTTGAGAGGTGTGGGTTCCAAAGATGTGCTCTCTAATAGGGGGCTGACATACACGGTGTGCAGAGTTCTGAACGATTCCTTACTGGAATTAAAAAAAATATTTTTAGGTCCCTAGTCCCCCATATGCTTCAGCACTTATTTAGTTGTGTGCCCTCGGGATATGTTGGGTATTATATCCCCCAAATTTTTTTCCTTGAGAAAGTTTGTAGTTTTTGGCCCCCTGGGCTATATATTTTGCGGTCTTCTTTGACCTTCCCCGATCTTAGAGTTGCACTTAGGGGGGTTGAATTCGGAGTCAGTTGTTGACCAGGCTTGTAGCCTGTAAGGGCCCCCTTTTAGTCCTCCCTGGTCCCCCCAAACGACTAAATTCCCCCATTCACTTTACACGTCTCAGGCAGAACCTTCGAGTTTTTCCCTTCCGTCAGTTTTCACATAAACCCAAAAAGGGTTCCGGCCCTGAACTGCCCCCCTGGGAACCCGCTCGTCACAGGCGCCCACTCCGACACCCGTCACGTAAGGTGACTCCCTGTTCCCTTCCTGTCGTATTCTCTGATCCTTTTCAGTCCCTTTCCCCGTTATCCTTGGTCATTCATTTTTGCACTTTTTTTTTTTGAGGGAAACTGTGTCAAAACCCTTTTTACAGTCCAAAAAAATGCAATCAAACCCACCCCTTCTCTCTTGTCTTACTGATGTCACCTTGTCATAGAACTTAGGAGGTTTTAAATAGGTTTTCATTCCTGAATTCAGTGGTTGAATTCAGGGAATCCACCATCTTCTCCGAAAAAATTTCTCCATGACTTTAATACTATGCATGTCGTGAGCGGGCCCTGTAGTTTAATGTGCTGCGTCCCCTTTTTTTTAAAAAATTTGGGACTACATTTGCTATTTTCCTCCCTCAGGCCATCCCCCTGTTTCGAAGATGTGTCTGAGATTGTTGTCGTGGTAACGAGACCTTTCCCCCTCTCTCAGGACCCACAGAGAGACGTTATCTGGCCCCATCGCCTTTGAGGTATTATTGCTTAGCTACTTTTTTTACCTCCTCTTCAGTTGTGTGATTGTGTCCGCACATGAGGGAGTACCTACCACTCCGGTTCTGGAGTCTTTCCCTGTCTCCACTGTGAATACTTTTGTAGAGCTCCTCAATACTTCTCGGTCATTTCTTTGACTCTTCTCCTTCCTTCTTAGCCTGATTACCGGGTCTTTTACTTTTTTTTTTTTTTTTTCCTTTGTGGCTTACAACAGTTTTGGGTTAGATTTGGCTTTAGCCGCTATGTCTTTTCGTATTGTCGCTGCCCCTCAATCCTTACGGTGCATTTTCTTTTGGTTTTTCGACTCTCTCTTATTCCCTGGGTCCTATGCCTCTTATACTTCTTTTTCTCTTTTGCGTTTGGTTTTGGCCTCTCTACACCCCGGGTGAACCGGGTCGTCCGGGCCTCCTCGTTATGTTTTTTGTTTTGGGTAAAAACCCTCTCCTCTGCTGCCTTGCAGTTTGTCAGCACACCCACACACCCAAAACACACACACACCCCACAAAACCCACACACACACCACACCCCAACACACGTGTGTGTTGTTTTGGTGTGTGTTTGTTGTGTGTTTTGTTTGTGTGTGTGTGTGTGTGTGTGTGTGTGTGTGTGTGTTTTTGGGTTGTGTGTATTCAAATGTGTTGAGGTTAATGCAGGATTTTTAACCAAGGTAATCTACGAAAAACAATTTTTTTAAAGTATAACTTGTGTTAATACGTATATTACGATGTTATTTTTTTTTATTATGAATATTGCTAGTAAGCTCTAAATTCTTTTTTAAATCTTAGATTACTTCACTTTCTTTTTTTTTGGGGCTAAGTCTTTGTAAAACTTAAGACATTCACCTCTGAGATCATCCTCTTCATTGTGTTTTATAACTCAGTCTTCAATTTTAAACTTTAATCATTAAGTTGGAAGCAAAAAGTTTCCACTTTTCATTGACTTTATGTTCCCTCAAATCATTAAAATGAGAAAATTTTAAATTTTTCAGGGGAAATAACGTATTGTGTACATAAAATGAACCTGAGGTTGGCAAAATTCGAAAAAGTCAAGATTAATACAAGAAGTATGCTTACTTTTGTATATTTGAAAAAATATATATATTGATTTTATTATGTGAAGGGGGGGTAAGAGAGGCATGAATTTTCCCCTTTTTCTTCGCGGGAAATTTGGAGAGTTAATGTGGCTTTAAAAGGGGATAATGTATGCAAAAAAAATTAATTATTCAGATGACAAAATGAAATGCTGTGTCATAAAATTCCCTAATTTTCTGAATCTATTATGTCCACTGTACTTTGTTTGCCCCACTCCCACTGATAAAATACATCTGTACGTGCGTCATCACAGTATCCCCCGCGTCTGACGTGTCCATTAAGAAAACAAAATATCAACTTCCCACAATAATGTCCAAGCACAGGGGGTAAGGTCATAATATGTCAAGGTATTTCCTAGCTTTCTTCTCATTTTTGGATCAGCTTGTTGCTTTGTTTGTTAAAGTCACATAAATCTTCTAAATCTTGAATGGAAAGCTGGAGTGGGTTGCTTCCTTGGTGTATGCCATGACTGCCTGTGAAGAAGACTCTTGGTGGTATTCAGCTATAAAAAGTTTTGACCCTAAAAAAGACTGTGTTTTGTTTAACATTGCTCTCTCTCCCTCTCTCTCCTCTCTCTCTCTCCTCTCTCTCTCTCTCTCTCTTCTCTCCTCTCTTCTCTCTTCTCTCTCTCCCCCCTCTTCTCCCCTTAAATTAGTGAGAATATTCTTTTTTATAACGGTCATAAAGGTAAATATCAAAAGCTTGAACGTTTGCTAGAAAACGCATGGCATTATTTACATGTCTTAAATATGGTACCCCCAGTGGAAGTCAGAAGACTTATGCCACCCGGGGATGGAAAAATCGTAGTTGAAACTTTTGTTCGGGATTTTGGCTTTTTTAAATTTGACCTATAATTTAAAAATGTAGATTATCTTGGGTTTCTTCCTCAAAAAAAGAGTTTTGGAAATTTGGGGTTCTAAGAAATAAAAAAAAGGAGGAACCGAAAACGGGCCTTTGGTCCATTTTTGACAGGTCATGTCAAATCCAACCCACAAAAAAAACTTTTGCCCAACCACTTTCAGTGCTACCAAGAAATAACATAAGGACATAAGAAGAAGGAACCTCAAAAAATTATCCCCCTTAGGGGTAGTCCTATCAAACCCAAAAACCCCCCTACATAAATTTTTTCCCCCCAACTCCCCTTCAGTGTACCCAAACAAAAAATCCCGAAAACCCCCTTTAAACTAATGTGAAAAGCCCCGCTTAAATCAAACCCCCCTCTCATATTAAACATGGGAAGGAAGTGAGATTTTTGTTTCTTTATTGGGTTTTTCCCTCAGAATTCCCTTTTGAATGGTTACCTGGATACTATTTTCTATTCCAGTTCAGGACTGTTTTCTAAAAGCAGTGGTAAACAGAGCCTACCAGGGGTAAAAGTCTTGTCAAATAAGAAACACTCGAAAATAAATTGGAGTCAGAAGAGCTTGGCGCAAGTGATACAAATCAATCATTTTTTAAAATTAACTGAGAATACATTAATGATAATGGTAAAAATCCTTGATTTTTGATCTGCCGATTGTTTAAGGGGCTTAGGGAAACCTGCAAATTTTCGATTGGGGGTTTTCTAGCTAATGATTTTATTGACGATGATCATACTTATGATTTGAAGGGGTCTGTATTTTTGATTTTTTTTTTTAATAAAGTACACCCTGCTCGAGTATATACATTCCCAGAAAAAATTGGTTTTATAACGATCCCAAATGGATTAACAAAGCAAACCATCTGTTAGGGGGGAAAAAAGGGGAATATAAGGGGATCAGAAGAGGAGGGTTTAAATTACTGACCAATAGTTCACTTAAAAGAAAAGTAAAAAAAGGGGATTTGAAAGGGTAAACGTGACAAGAAATTTTGGTTGCTAAAGAATCAAAGCCTATCCAAAGGGGTTCTTTCAAGTGTATAGGACGAAGGGAGGGGAAAAATAGAACCTTGAAAAAAGGGAATGGACAGCTGAGGATAACGAACTGGAAATGTTTCCCTTTTTTAATGACTATTTTTTTTTCAGTTTTTACACAGGAAGATGTAAAGAATTCCCGAAAATTAACAATTATTTAGCTCCTGTGAATTTAAATTAACTAATATTACGTCACGAGGGGCATGGTTTTAAAAAAATAGACAACTGAAAAAAATAAGTCCCCGGGCCCCATGAGCTGTTTTCCAGGTACTTAAAGGTGCAAAATGGAGTTAGTCACCATTAAACGGTGGTTTAATTCGCATCTTTACCGGTGTTGTGGAAGTGGCTAATGTGGTTCCTTTTAAATTTAAAATTTCCGTCCATAAGTCTGACATCATAGCGGGAATTATTAGAAATAAATTTGAGATGACATTTTTAGAAATACCTTGAAGCATAACTTGATAAATGATTCTCAGCATGCATTCACGAAGGTCGTTCCGCCTGACAAATTTATGAGCTTTCAATAGAAAATTTGAGGCAGTTTAAAGGAAAAAATAGATATTTTTTATTTTGGGTTTTAGTAAAGCCTTCGATAGAGTCCTCCAAAGGGCAAGTGGCAGCTCATGGTATAGTAGGTAAATTCTGCATGGAAGAGGCAGGCTTATACATAGAAAAGCGAAAGTTAAATTTAAAGTGTGATACTGAATGGGGTTTTGTCATGTGGGGTTCCACAAAGGATCAGTTTTAGGCCCCCCTCTTGTTATAATTTTACATTAATTTCCCTTGTTTGAGGGATTTTCGAGGAATGAGTAAAATTTTTGATGATCAAAGATAGGCCCTATAATTTATTTTTAGGAGGTAGCAAAAAATCCAGGAGATTTGGAAAATTAATGTCGGTCTAAAATGGGGAGATGAAATTCAATGTGGAAAGTGTAAGGTACTAGTCCTTGGAATGAAAATAACCTCGAAGCTATAATCTAGGTGTGTAGGCTTTATCTTTCAGAATTGAAAAAGGTTTGGAGTCATGGGAAGCAGAAATCTAAAGCCAAGAAAAGCAGTGCCTTAGTGTGCGCAAAAAGGCAAGATTTCGGTTTATCTCAAAAGTATAAGTAAAAGAGTCCCAAAAGCATTTTTCAACTCTATAATCACTAGTGAGGCCCCATTTAATTTCACGCCGTTTTTTGGTCCCTTTTTACAGGATGGATTAGACTCATAAAGGGAAAATCAGGAAAATGACTAAAATTTATTTTTCCGTGTAAGGAATCTCTTGTATGAAGATGACTTAAAACCTTAAATCTCCCCTTCTGGAGGAAAGAAAACACCTAAATAACGGATTCACTTCTCAGCCATTAGCCTCCCTTAGCGGGGATATTTTTGTATGTTTTATGGGTTTTATTCTCGTTTTATTTGGTCCATGTGATAGAAAGAAGATTTAAATACAAAAATAACATGATTTTAATTGGTTTTTACGATGCAAAGTCCCTTTAAATTGAGCTGAAAATAGCAGAAATGTTCGATTCTTTGGAGAAATCAGTGGTAAAATATGAGGGCATGGCAGACAAATGAAGCGCAGTGACAGAAAATGAAACAGCAGTGACAGACAAATGAAGCAGCAGTGGCAGACAAAGAGGTAGCAGTGGCAGACAACTGAAAACAGCAGGACAGACAACAGAGGTAGCAGTGACAGAAAATGAAGCAAAATGGGAACAAAATGGGGACACGTGGCAGACATGAAAGAAGGGCAACAAAAAAAACACACAACAAAAAAAAAAAAAAAAAAACAAAAAAAAAACCCTGGCGAACTTTAGGAGCAGGGCAGAAACATGAAGCAGCAGTGGGCAGACATCATGAGGTAGCAGTGGCAGACGGACAAACGAAGTGGCAGGTAAACAAAGAGTGTAGCAAAAAGGAGCAAAAGTGTAGCAAATTTTTGCAGAAAATTTAAAAGTTTAGCAATAAAAATGAAACGTTTAAAAGTGTTGCACTTATAAGCCACTCTGTTGACTTTTTTGGGTATCCCAGGTTATCTACTATGTAGCCAGGAGCAGGAATGGCCCTATAAACCCCAACAACAAAAAGGCCCCTGTTACCACCACTAGCCCCAACCTAATGAATGTACTTTATTCATTCTAGGTTTATATCTGTTTCTATGTTATTTGTATTATTTATTATTCAATTACATGAATTGTCATAGATAAATAAGCTGTAGAGACGATATTAGGGAAATTATTTAAAGTATTTTCTCGTGCGGGAAATTCCACTGGAAGAATTAATTCCCTTTAATTAAATTTTAAAAGAGGAAAATTTACTCTGCAAACGAGCAAATCGTTTCGGCAAAGGGATGGAATGGGTTAAATCGTAAATAGAGGTTCCACTTACTGGTTTTTAAAGAGTTGTAGAGCATGGAATAATCTTCCCATTGGGTGATAGAGGCTAGGACTTTGGGTGTTTTAAAAGAATTGGCAAATATTGAGTGGAGAGGTGGGGGTTTTATTGGTGTCATTTGGGGGACGGGGTTTTTCTTGGGGGAGCTTTAGGGGGGGTCGTTTTTGATAACGACCTGCCTTACATGGGCCAGTAAGGCCCTTTTGCATGTTCCTCCCCTTTTTTGTCTTACGTTCTTATGAAAAGGGAAAACACTGCAGCAAACCCAAATGACCCCAACAAGGGAAGTCGCCCCTTTCCCAAAAAAAACACCCACCCAACCCACACTAAACCTTATTTTGCAACATTTATTTCTTTGAAAGAAACACTGGGAGAGAGAGTGTAGATATTTCTTTCTTTATTAGGTTTCCCCTCAGAATTACCTTTGAATGGTTTTCCTGGGTATTACTTTATTTCTCCGCCTTATATTTTAATTTTCTTTTTCCAGGCTTTGAATTATAACTTCAGAATGCCTTGTCCCATTGGTAACTTTTCAGAATGGGGACTGTATAAGGAAAAGGTTTATGTAATTATTAAAAGTGTGCGGTAATTCATGGTCATTCCCCGGAACCCATTAAAAGTTTCCCAGAAGAATCAAAACACTTTGAAAAACACTTTGATAACTTTAAATGCAGGGTGTTCCTTTTCTGAGGGAGAGAGTGGAAATGAGTGAAAAGTTGAAACTGCAGTTTTTTATTTTAAGATAGAGTAAAAAAAAAAACTTTTAAAGGGTTTTATTTATTAATAGGTATACATTCTTTTGAAGGATTTTTGATCTTTAATGGTTAGAGTTTTATGGACAGGATATCTCAAAAAAGGTCCTCTGTGTACTGCAATTTAAATTTATCAAAACATTGGATCCTCGGATATCAGCCCTTCCGGAATTTTGGCCAAATCGGATTTCAGCCCTTTTTTTGGGCCCAAATTCTATCATGGGTTTCGGGTTTTCAACTCGAAAATCATCCGTATTGGATGTGTCCGCCTGCCACTCTGCCGCATTCATGAGTCAGTCTGGCTGTGTCTCTGGGTGAGTGAGCAAGACTGCATATTCATCCAAACATCTCGCTATAATCCATTGTTTTTTGTGGCTGTTTATTGAGCCCAACTGCAAAATAAGCCACCATGGGCCCAAAGAAAGTTCTTAGTGCCAGCCCTTTGGTAAAGAAAGTGAGAAACATGATAGAATTCAAGAAAGAATTCTTAGTAAAGTACGAAAGTTAAGGAGGAAGAGAGAGGGGAGAATGTGCCTTCTTCAGTGATTTTACGATATGTACGATCTAAAAACACGGATTCGAAAAAGGTGTAGTGTCAGCCGGATAAAGGTGATTAATGGGAGGAAAAAGTTAATAGTAGGGTAGCAAGGGAGTGTATAGTAACAATAGTTTTTATTTCCGGGTACTTGTTTAAAGGGAGGGTAAGCCAGCTCCCGCACTCCCCCCCCCCCCCCTTTTTTCCCCCCCCCCCGAAATGATAGTTTGATTGCCCGGCTGTTGTTAAGGTTGGGCTCTAGCTCCCGCTATCCCTTTTTTCCCCCCCCCCCCCTTCCCCCTCCCCGAAAGGTGACTTGGGGCTCCCCGGGCAAACGTAAATCCTCGATCCAGCCCCAACACTACTGTAAGTACACGCCTGATTATATTTTAGGGACTTATTTTTTGAAAACTTTTACTTTTGACCAATAATTTAACTTAATCCTTTCTCTTTATCTTTAAATGTTTTAATAATCACCCCCTCTTTTAGGTATTTATTATCTGGAGATGATTTCTTAAAACAGTGGGTAATTGTCTCCTTTACGTTTTAAAGACAGAGAGGGTCACCACCCAACCAACGAGAAGAATAGAAGGAGCGACAACGTCCTGAACCCCCCCCTGTTTAATCAATTACCTTTATTAAGCCAACACAGGACCTAACCCCTCACAAGCAGTGGTAACGAACCTGATTCCGTCATCGAAGTAATTATTCACGGCACCTCTGTGAAGAACGACCCGGGTGGAGGCAAACACCGCTAACCCCCCCTCCAACATCACAAGGGCTACGTTTTTCAACAAAACAGTGTCCCAAACCCCTGACACCCCATTCCACATATACCTTATTAGCGTTGAGTTCAAATTAATTTTTTTTCTTTTAATTTTTTTCTTTTTTTCTTTCATTGGATACCCATTCATTTTTTTAATTTTTTTACATTTTCCGTTTTAAATAAAAAAGGTTTATCATTGTCTTTTATTTTTTTTTCATTCTTAATTTTCCTGAGGGGGGCCCACCGGGAATACTGACTGAAGTTGTTTACGGGGCGAGAAACCCTTCACAAGTGGCGACCTTGCCGGGATCAACTCTACAATCAAGTTTAAATTTCCATTTTGAATCACCTTTGGAATTTAAATGCCGCATACCACAGACGGTTACCACCAGCCATGAGTAATCATTCCTTGGTAGGACACGGTACGGGTATTAAAAGATTTGTGATTTTTAAGTCTCAATTTTTTTGTAAGTCAAGTCAGGCGGGATATAATTAATTTTTCTGCCACCTTTTCAGCTTGAAACACTTTGGGGGATTAGACCCAGGGCCCCGAGATTTTCCATGACAATTTTTTCATTGAGCCTTTTTTTTATAAAGGGGAACTGTCGTGGGACACTCTTGATTTGCTCGGAAAAATTTGGGGATGGAAAGGCCCCATTCAAACTTTCTGTTTGTTTTGACCGGGCATAAAACCCCCTCGTTTAATTAAAAACATATTGTTTAATAAGTGGGGATCGAGCCTTCTGGTTTTTTTTACAGTTTGAGCGGAGCAGGATTGAACCATCCTTTTCCCTTTAATACCAGTTTCATTTCCCCTGATATTTTGGGTTTTCTTGAAAGTATGAAGGAAACCTTTTGGATGAAGCTGGAAGTAAGTTAGGAATAACCCGAGAAAATTTAGAATCTTCATTATGCTAAATCCGGAAAGACTTAAAAGAGAGAGAATTGAAGAGAAAGAGACGTTAAAAGGAAAGAAAAGAGAAAAAAGGAGAGAGAAAAAAAAGATAAATAAAGAAAGCAGAAAGAAAAGAGGTAAAAAGGAAAAGACATCAATTGAAAGAAAAACCAAGATAACATTAAAAGGGAGAAAAACAAAAAGGAGCGGTAGATTTATCAAGGAGAAGCTAGAGTATGTGAGGAACCAGCTAAAGATGTGGGGAAAAAATTTAAATTTAAAGGAAACTTAGGAAAGAGAAAAGGATAAGAATTTAAGGAAAAAGCTAAGAACGTGAGAAAAAGCTAGAAAACTTTGATTAAAGAGAGAAAAAGGATCGGGGATTCAAAAAAGTCGCCTTGAATTAGAGAAAAAAAAGTTAACTCTTACACAACAAAAATTTGGGGAAGGGAGTAAATTTAAACATCATGCAGCAGTGCACAATTCCAACACCTAATTTCCCCTCCCTTCCAAGGGTAAAGACATTACTTCAAACATCACGGGTTTTTAAAAAATACTGCTACCCTCGGGAAATGGCCTGCGACACCTGGGCTACCAGTTGGGAATGCATTTTCGGAACCCTTTAAATTTCATAAAACTCTGTCGCAGGATATCACAGAAAATAAAACCACTGAAGAAGCAACCCCTTAAAGCATTCAAAAAACCACTAATTCTTACAGGAAAGATTTCGGGAATCCCACCTACAACTTTGCAAAACCTCGACAAGTTGACCTGGCGTAAAGCGCACAAATCGCGCAAAAGGAATAACAAAAAGTCGGTCGAGGGGATCTATAATTTCCTCACAAACAGAACACAGAAGTAGTCGAAACAGAGTAAATCCGAGCGCTAGGGGTGAAAAGCTCGCCCCCAAAAGGCAAGTACTAGCCCCATCTTGTTCCTCATCCTCATACCCCACTAGAAAAGGGAGTCAGCCACAGCACCCTGTCTTCCTTTGCGAGACCCCCCGAACGCAGACAGGTCTTCCTTTGCAGACACTGAAAGGCCCGGGGGACATCAACCAAATCTTTCAGTGGGCTGCAAAAACAAATGAAGTTCAACGTGAGAAATTAAAATTACTCGAAGGTAAACGGGGAAAATTTTAAATCTAAACAGAGTACAAAAAAAAATTCGGGGCCAAAAAAATAGAGCAAACACCAACGTCAAAGACCAGGAGGTTTAGTCGGAGGATCTCACCTTCAAGGACCATAACATGTTCAATCGCATCTGCAAAAAATACAGGAGTAATGAGAACCTTCAAAACTAGGAGGCCAAGCCCATGAGACACTTTCAGGTCACTTGTTCTACTAGCTGGAATATTGCTGAAACTCTAACAGCCCCTTTCAAGGCGGTAAATTGCCGACCTAAAAATGTACGAAAAATTTTTACGGCGCGCATAACGAGATAAAACCCTAAATTACGGGGAGCCTTGAGGTTTTTCTAAACCGAAATTCCCGGAACGCGGAGGGAGAATACATGATTATATACACCTGGAAAATCCTAGAGGGACTAGAAACCAAACTTCACACGAAAATCACTCCTACGAAAGAAAAAGCTGGCAACGATGCACCACCCCCCAATGAAAAGCAGGGGTCATACCGTTAAGAGACATACATAAGGTCAGGGGGGCCCCAGACGTTCAACCCGCCTCCCAAAACACAAAAGGGGGATTACCAACAACCCCTGGCAGTCTTCAAGCGGCATGGACAAACAACTAAAGTCAGTTCCGATCACCGGCTGTGGCCGTCGTTGGTTTTTCGTGCACCACACAAAAAGCCTGGGGATCGGCCTGATCCACCAGGGGCCTGGGCACAGACCGGGGCCGCGGGGGGGTTACCCCCGAAAAACCTCCCGGAAACTCCCGGTTACAGCAGGCCAAAACTTTCAGCATTTCAAGTAACACTCTTTTGTTTTTTCGACTTTTGGGTAAGGGGCTTCAGGGGAATTTATCACAGTTTTTGAAACTCTTAAGACTTTATTGTTGCTGACCATTCCTACAGCCCTTCCTCACCAGATAAGAACATTTATCAAGAACGTCCTATTAAAGCTGAGGAAGTTGCTGAGGGTCTGACCTGTATCTGAGGCTCACAATTCCTAAAAACCTAAAGGGATCGAACCCTAAGGGGAAAGGTTCACAAAAACCTTAAAAATCAAAGCCCTATGGAAAGTAAATTGCTTCTTTTTTTCCTTTTTTCATTTTGTGGTGTTAAAAGGGGGAAAAAGTTGATTTTCCTTCAAGAAGGTCCAAAAAATTGGAATGTTTAAAGATTGTAATGACCAAGCACCCTTCTGTTCGGGAAAATTAAAGGGCTTAATGTATCACCCAAATTTTTTCGAGACACTGGATGCACAAGTTAGTCATTTCTGAAACTTTCCCCAAACTTTAAAAAAACTCATTCCTCGCTATTCTTTCAGATACTTGGGCCGTACAGACCTTTTTCCCACCATCCGTATTAAATTAGGGCTAAATGGTTCACAGGTTGGGCTAAGCCGTACTAGCTCCCATCACTTCTTGCTCCGTACTAAAGGGGAAAGTAAAAGGTGCCTTCTTCCTTCTATTTACCTTTCATCACCAAAAAGGGGCATAAGTTTTCAGATCCCTTCCTGAAATCAAGAACCCCCGTAAATTAAGATGAACAAAGTCCGCGGAAAACATATGGATTAAAAACCGTGATGCTACTCTCGAAAAAACGAGGTATAGGATCCCGGTTTTACTTGTTAGATGAAATGAAGATATCACCTCCGATACATAAAAGTCTTTACAGGGGTCAGACCAAAAACCCAGGTTTCTCCTACTGTCCATCCTTTGATTTTCCCTGACTTTAAACCTTTTGATTATCGAAAAACTCTTTTTTGTCATTTACAACGTAACAAAAATTTTCACAAAACAAAACAAGTTATCCAAAGGGAAAAAATTTTCATATAAATTTGAATATATAAAGGAATCTTGCTAAGTCCGTATTTAAATTAAATTCAGATGAATAGACTTTTCCCTTATTTTTACAATCAATGCGAAGACTGTTTTTTTAAAATGGGCCGACCGCCAGTGGCCGGACATTTCTCGATTTTAAAAAATTAAATAAAATTAAGAAAAACCCATTTTTGGCCAAAAAGTCCTCAGAGTCACTACCATTGTAGATCGGTAAAGTTTCCAACTGTCCACCTCCAGGTACCAGGCGAGACCTATGGCAAAAGCCAGTCTTTTCGTACCCTTTTTAAAAGTAGCTATTGACAAAACGTTGGGCCTTTTTCCCCTTTCACTGGGGGACATAGATAATATAACGAGTTAATTATGCTTCGAGTTTCCCCCAAGCCGACCCTTAAAGACCCTTACCAAGGGGGGCTCAAACCCTTTTGTCCATCTTCCCCCAGAGGGGCATCCCAAAAGAAATTTTGTCTGACCGTGGGACACAATTCCATCTGACTTAACAAAATCAACCAACTTCTGGGAGTGAAGCCCTCTCACCAAAACCCAAAACATCCCCCGCGTAAGGGGGGATTGAGCGCCAGCATTGATTCCAAATCCATTTTAAAAGGAAACTTTGCTCCCCTTAAACCTAAGGAGTGGCATCGTTTCCACCCTGGCTTTTTTTTGCCATGAGGGAAGTTTTCCCCGGGGAAAAAACTTTTGGGGTTTTCCCTTTTAACTTTTTCTAGGGAACAGGCCAAGGGCCATTTCCATCCTTCATGACTTATGGGGCTAATGAGGAGGTAAATGCTGAGGTTTATCTTCTTAACAGTTTCCTCCTTGACCTTAGATCCAAACTGAGGGGACCTCTGATATAGTTCGAAAAACTTAAGCTTGCAAAGGGCCATAAAAACCCTATTTGATTCCAAAAGTCGAGGAGAAGTTTAACGAAGGGGTGAAGTTCTGGTACTTTTGCCTTCAAGTCAAATAAATTATTAGTAGCCGAAAGGTCCATATAAAGATTACAAATTTGTGGGAAAGTTGACTATCCATAGAAGTCAAGGGGGGGGAAACCAAGCTTTATCATATCAACACCTTTAAAAAATTACCGAAGAAATTGGTTAAATGCCTTAATAACTTTGCTTAGTTTTTCACACAAATTGAAAAAACAACTGAAGAAGTAAGGTGTGTGTAATTGACACCCCTAACTTAGATTTGATGAAAACTACATGACTTGGGGACTCTGACCACTCGGGCGCAACCAAAATTAAAATTAAGAAACTTGGTGACCATAAGAGACAAACTACTTCAAGTTGGAAAATTTTCAGACGTCTTTCTCATATTTCCAGGGGTTACCTCCACGGTATCCATAAATTACTTATTGACGGACAATCCGATCAAACGGAAATTATACCCAGTTCCAGTTCACCTTAGGGATGCATTTGACCGAGGGGTAGACAACTTATTAAAACTAAAGATCACTGAACCTTCAGTATCTGCATATTGCTCACCAGTAGTCATGGTTAAGAAGGAGGATAATTCATATACACTTGCTATTGACTTCAGAGGCCTTAATGCTATAACTCGGTGGGATGCTGAACCTATGCCCTTAATAGATAGCGATCTACACAAATTTTATGACGCTTCCTTCTTTTCAGAGATTGATATTGCGCAGGCACATCAAGTAATGTTAGATCCTTCTTCTAAGCAGTACACCGCTTTTCCTACCCACCAAGGACTGATGCAGTATAGAACTATGCCCTTCGGTTTGGTAACTGCCTGTGCTACCTACGTGAGACTGATGAGAAAGGTCTTGGGTAATATGCCAAATGTGTCAGTTTATCTAGATAACATTTGCATAATGACATCCACGTGAGGCAAGCATATCCAAATATTAACATCAGTTTTGGGTAGGTTACGCTCACATGGCCTCACTGCCAAGCCGAAGAAATGCTTCCTTTGGTATAACAAGATTAGATATCTTGGACTGATACTTTCTAATAACTCTCTGCAGCCTCTCCCCAGTAAGATCAAAGCTTTTATTAGAATTAAATTCCCCAAAACCAAGAAGCTCATGCGTAGTTTTCTTGTTCTGTAAATTTTTAATGCACGGTTTTATCCCGAACCTTACTGATCCTACAGGCATCTTATCCGACTTCCTTAAAAAGTCTGTGAAGGAACCTCTTGAACTTTCCGACGTAGCTCAGGAAAAGTTTAATGAGATTAAAAGTACCTTTTCGAAAGACCCTATACTTAAGATTCCAGATATTAATAAAGCATTTTGTTTAAGAACTGATGCCTCCAATACTGGCTTAGGTGCGGTGCTACTACAATACCATGATGGTACTCCCTTCCCTGTATGCTTCCTAAGGCGGAAACTCCTTCCCACAGAAACGAGATACTCCACCATGGAAAAGGAATGTTTTGCTCTTGTGTGGGGTATCTCCAAACTTAAATTTTATTTGCTGGGAAAAGAATTCATTTTAGAAATGGACCACAAACCTTTGATATACCTAGAAACTTTTAATGGAACCAACAGTTTCCTCTTGAGGTGGACATTGGCACTCTAGGCTTTTATGTTCCATATTGTGTATATCAATGGTTCATCCAATTATTTCTCTGACTGGTTAAGTCATGACAGTCAGTAGAAGATTTGTTGCCTTACGCGGCTTCCACATGTTAGAACTTTTTCCTCGCCTATTCTTCTTATACTCCTTGACTATAAGTCTTGGTATGGGGGAGTGTGAGGGAAAAGTTCAATAGATAGGAGTAGCAAGGGAGTGTATAGTAACAATAGTTTCATTGCCGGCTACTTGTTAAGGTAGGGTAAGTCCAGCTCCTGCTATTCCCCTCCTTTCCCCTCCCCCCGAAAATGATAGTTTGATTGCCGGCTGCTTGTTAAAAGGTATGGTCAGTCTAGCTCCCGCTATCCCTTCCCCTCCCTCTTCCCCCCCCTCCCCCGATAGGTGACGTGTGGGGCTCCGGTCAAACAGTAAATCACTCGACTCACAGCTCCCAACACTACTGTAAGTACACGCCTGATCATATTTTAGTGAACTTATTGGTTGAAAGCTTCACTTTTGACCAATAATTAACTTAGTCCTTTCAGTCTTTATCTGTTAAATGTTTCAATATTCACCACATCTTTTAGGTATTGTACTTATCATGGAGAGTGATTTCTTAAGCAGTGGGTAATCTGTCTCTCTTTACAGCTTGGAATGACAGAGAGGGTCACCTGCCAACCAACGAGAAGAATAGAAGGAGACGGACTAACGTTCTGAGACGTCCCATGTTTAACCTATTTAGCTCTTATGTAAGCCAACACAAGACCTTACCCTCATCATAGCAGTGGTAACGAACCTGAGTTCCTGTCATCTGAAGTAATTATTCACGGCTACACTCTGTGAAGAACGAGCCGGTGGAGGTCACCAACACCTGGTACCCCCCCCCACATCAGCAACAGCTACGATTTCAACAACACGCAGTGTCACCAACACCTGACACCCCATTACCACGATATACCTATATTAGCGTTGAGTTCAAATGTAATTTTTTTTTCATTTCATTTTTCATTTTTCTTTCAGTTAGGATACCCATTCATGTTTTATTATTTTACATTTTCCGTTTCTAAATAATAAAGCGTTTATCATTGTCTGTTATTATTTCTTTTTCTATTCATTAATTTTCCTGAGGAGGAGCCAGCCTTGATAATTTTACTGAAGGTGTTACAGAGGCTGAGTAAGCCTTCACAATTAAGAATGTAGCAAGTAAGTTAGCGATTTAAGTGATAGAAAAGGGCGACACGAAGCAGACTCCTCCAATGTTTGTTTGAGGTTTATAGGGCCACTTACAACAACGCCGCTCCTGACTATCTTCCTCCAACCCTAAACTCTGCCAGCATCTCCTCCATCGTAAGTGTGTACTGTAGTATTACATACCAGAAACCACTTTATTATTTACATTCTATATATTGTTTTATAAACAATACTTTTTATTTATTAAATTATGTACATTGTCTTATTGAAGTATTTTGTCCTGTCTCCTAACAATAAACTCTCCTACCTTTCCCCTCCTCGCCATCTTCCATACGTCAAAAAGATCTTCAATAAAGGTAACAGTGTTTAAATGTTCTCTTATCCATTTCATTATTTCATTTTATTTTAGTTCATCATTGTTTTGTTTATGTAAAATATAGTTAATCTTTATATAATGTTTGGTTTTGTTAATATGTTTTGGGGGTCTGGAACGGATTAATTTGTATTTACATTATTTCTAAGAGAAATATTACTTCGATTTTCGGCCTTATCGGATTTAGGCTGACCTTTCTGGAACAGATAATGACAGTAAACCATGGAGTCACTGCTTACTAATATAGTTTAAAATATTATAATACTATGGTAATCTCTGAGTAATTGAAGATGTCATCTTTTGATCATCTTGGAAGTTATTAGTGTTGATGTATATTGTAAGATAAATGACACAACACAAGTTTAGACTCTGCAGATGGAAATTTGAATCTTATAGAAAAGTCTATGAAATTCCATTTTCTTAAAAGACATCAAAACAAAATATTTTTTTTCTTTGAATATTATAGAGAATTTTTAATGGAATAAAAATGCAAAAACGAAATTCTGACAATGTTGTAAATTCTCATTTTTATGCAATTTATTTTTTGTGCTACATTTGTGACAGAAAACCCGGTTCATGTTGACGGGTATCTGGTATTTGGTCTTCCATAATTCTTCTTCTGGTGGCCTGGTGGTTAACGCTCTCGCTTCACACGGTGAGGGCCTGGGTTCGATTCCCAGCCAGAGTAGAAACATTGGACGTGTTTCTTTCCACCTGTTGTCTATGTTCCCCATCAGTCAAAATGACTCGGTACATGGGTGTTAGTGACTGGTGTGGGTGCATCCTGGAGACACTGACCTAAGGAAGGCCTGGTCACAGGACCGGGCCGCGGGGCGTTGACCCGGAACTTTTATCCAGATAAATCCAGATGTGGATTGTAGAAGGAGAATGAGGTAATCAGTCCCTCAACCTTGAGTAGATGTGGTCAGTCCACATCTTGATTGGATTGAATGGACTGACCACATCGATTCAAGGACTGATACACGTCTTCTCTGTTGTTCAAGCTTCTCCTTTGTAGGACTGTTGAAGCCACTTTGTGGGAAAACTTTCCTCAGTAAAGATACCAAGAGTTTGCACATGTGTTTAATTATATCAATTGTTTATAACTTGAAAATGCTTTTAAGATCAGCTTCAAATTATCGAACTATAGTTGAGCTAAACTTGTTGACGGCTCGTCAACAGTTGGCATGAGTAGATTGCCCTCTCTCAATTTTATACCAGACGTTTCACAAGGGAAAATAGGTGTGGAATAGTCTTCTTTGATAGTCTTGTTCCAGTTTGTCAGTTTGTAACTGCAGAGAATCTCTTCTCCTGGTATAATAAGCGAGAAGAGCTAATTTAATTCGTCCATAATTTCACCTCAACATATTATTTCATCTCCTGTCGATGATTGTTGACAGAGTGTAGCAGCTAACGGTCGTTCATCATCTTAAACAATGTCAAAAACTATTTGGGTTTCAATCGGGACAGCATCTGAAATGTTCAAATCTTCAATTTAGCATTGAGCACGAAATGTTAGATACTTTACTAATGAAGGAAATTACATCAGACTTTGTGTCGGTGAAAAGTTGCAAAGGGTTTTTTTTAGTTGTGCTTTATATGTGTTTATACAAAAAGAAATTTCATGAATACAATTCCCATGTTAAGTGAAGATGTTTCGCTCCATAGTACTACTCTTGTATATTATGTTGTGAAATGATTGTTTATATATTTCGTCAGTATTGATTCTTAAAATAAGTGTTTTGGAAAGTTGCTGACTTTTTAGCGTCAGTTGGATCGTTGCTTGCATTTGGTTTATATTATTTAAGCCGAAATTATAAACCAGGTTAATTAATGATGCAAAATCTTATTTCATTAATTAGGTTAGCCGAATTCTAAATCTAAATAAGTCAGGAAAGAGATTTTTACTCAACTTGGGACAACCGGAGATCCAAATGTAGCGTCATGGTGTGAAGGTCAGAAAATATTCGTTTGTCTCAGGCCCTGACAAGGACTAAAATATCCTGCAATTGGTTGGACATTATTTAATATACTGAAAAAGGATATAAGAAGGACTATTAAGGAGTGGAAGTGTTTGCAACTTTCTTTAATAACCCTCGTTTGTGACTTTAAAACTCGATTAACACCCAACCTACAAAAACATAACAAGGGTTTTTTCACAATCAAAAATCCAGGGACTGATATTTCCTACTTTATACATAATATAGAAATTATGAAATGTCTGCTAAAACAGTCACTGAAGCAATTTATATTTTAAACACTCATAGATTGATATACTGAATTGCGGCAAACACAGTATTTCACAGTATCATGGAACATTTATATTAGCGTGTGCACTTCAACTGTTCCATAACACTTAACACCTTGATTTCAAAAAGGCATCAAAAGTTAGACTAAGGTTTGACTCCACACAACTATTACATTCCTTGTTTGGTATAGGGATATATTTAGGAAGGATTCACACTACGGTGAGTCGACTGTTAAATAACGAATACACACAACGTGGAATTATTCGCCATGCAAAATAAAAAAAAACCTGTAGTTTTTTTAACACTGTTATCGCGACACCGACGGTACTTGTCTCACCTACAATCTTCATGATATGCCTATTAATGTGCTGAGTAATATTCCCTGACATGACTGGTTATCTCATCCCTCCGGGGCTTTTATATCAGTGGAACTTACGGATTGCCTGAATTAATAAATGAATAACATTGGCATGGATTAGGTATTTTATTGTTAATTAGAATATAGTATTTATACTATATGATTTTAACTTCCATAACAACAACTTTATATATTAAATATTTCATTACGACGTAGACTTCTCGCTGTCATTGGTTTACTACTTGATGTGAAATCAGGACTCTTGTATAGTTTTTTCCTCCTCAGTGGCAAGTTTTAGTTTATGATCCTAAACTTTTCTTATCTGCAAATTTTTTATGGGAGCTACTCTCCTTCACTTTAAAATTATAAATACATTTTGGGTTTTCAATGTTGCTTGATTTGGGAGAATATAAAATAGTCTCCTATTCAGAAATATGCTAATTATGTTAATTATGAAGTTTTAAAATAAACCAAATTTTTTTTTTTTTTACCTAAAAACATTATAAATTACGGGTTTATAAAATATTAAATAACACCACAATACTGGATCTGAAACAAGAGTACTTTAAAAAGAATAGTATAACAGAGGTGTGGCATAAGAAAAATTTTGAAAACCCAGAATATAAAATAGGAAGTGTAACAAACACACAAAAATACATACCATACCCATACACTGCACATTTGATACAAATTGATAAAATTATCTGACACTACACACAAAACTGGTGGGGGGGAGGAGCCCCATTAAACCCATCTATAAATACATCCACATCATTCACACACTTAAATGCTTCACAGCAGTGATCAACATTATGTTTATGTAAACTTTTATATAGGAATGCAAATAAACTAAACCCTTGTTAATGAGATTTTACTAAGAATAAACTCTAGCATTTATTCAAAACATGACTCCATAACAAAAATAACCATTATACAAAATAATGATCATATAAATAACAGCTGCAAAATTATTTTATACAGCAATATGTATAATCTTGCGAACGTTTGATCACAGACGAATTTCTCCACTGAGCTTCCACGGATGGTAAAGTATATTTATTATGAGAAATCCTAATATTTAAAAATAATGAATTTGTATTGTATCTCCTCAAGGATTTATGCTAGTAAGGAGAAAAATTACAACATACTCATATTGAAATATTCATTACTACAAATTAAATGGGGACTCTTTACTAAATCATGATACTGAATTGATACATTTCAGTGAATTTGTTGGAATAATCTCTGAACCATTCTTAAATACATAACTAATTATTATATCATTACAGGCATTATATCTTATGAACTTAACTAAGCAGGCATTGAAACTAAACCAAGCTTACCGAAACAACTATTACACCGTACCTCACCTTTACTTATCAAAAGCATCACTCACGCCCACGCTACTCAGAAGCCAGCCTCATTTTACCCATTAAGATTGCACGCCCATAAGTCCCTGACGGCGGAAGCTACGATATCCCTCGTAAAGTTTAATGCCACCTACTCCCTGTGATGTCTTTAATTCCTCCGTTGCCGTGCCATAAAACAGTCGCTGCCAGGGTCCTGATTCTCTCCCTTACTTGACCACATTTTGTAACCATGGACGTATACACAAAAAGTCCGTGACTAGATAACCCATTGCGTTCTGCACCGTCACCCGCCCCCCCCCCCTCATCTAAGCCTTAACGCCCTTAAACGCTAATTCCTCCTCCACCCACCATACGTAAAACCCTACTAAACTACTCCCTCACTGGTTCCAACCTCGCACAAAAAATACCGCTGAAAGACAGTAGTCAATGTCCCCACACACACAAACACTCCCCACCCTCCTGCACACGCCTATTTGCCAACACTTCTCCAGACGGCAATATATTGTGGAGAAATTTAAACATAACTCCCTTACCACTGCCTTCAATCGTAACCCTTTTAAACGGCCCCACATATCACTCACGAAAGGATATACCTTCCACCCTAGCAACCACCTCCTACCACCCACCTGAGCCAGTCTTCCTATCTTGACCCTGCGTGGGTCCCGTGCATAAATTAATAACCTCAACATTCCCTCATACATCTGGACATCTCTACCCCTCATCCAACGCTCCAAATCCCTGCGAACCCATGCCAAACCTGTGCCTGTAACCCTACCCTCCCTCAAATAACTGTGTTTAACATACATGCCCAACATCCTTTGATGCAACGCCATTAACCCCAGCCCTCCCCGGCATGCCGGAAGACACACAACATCTCTCGATAACCAGTCACATCCCGAACCCCAAATATATCGATATACACGCTTCAACAGACGCTTCTCATCGCACGTATGCAAGGGATATATACCTACCACATGCCACATCTTACCATACAAAAGCACATTCACCACAATAGCACGCTGGTGTAACGTCAGTCCTCTGTACGCAATCCCGCCAATCTACCCAGAACCCTATCCACAGTTTCTCTCGAGTTCAACTCCCTCGTCTCCTGAAGGTTTCCCATATGAACAACCCCACACACCTTAATTTGACACACCAGGGGCCAGCCTTCTTCCTGTCCTAGAGCACCACCCACGCCATCCCCCACCCTCATAAGCATAGACTTTTCCCTATTAAGAGTCATCCCTCCACCAATTCACCCACCTTTCGTAAATCCTTTGACCTTCTAAATAGAACAGTGGTATCATCCACAATCCCTGGTTCCACAGCCACATCTCTCTTCACTCCCTCCCTTACACTCCCTCTCACAGCCCTATAGAACGGATCCTGGATCAACGCAAAGAGAAGCTGCGACACAGGGCACCCTTGCCTCAAGCCCCTTTCCATCCTAACTAGTTTTCCTAGCCTACCATTTACCTGCACCCATACCATAGCCTGCTCATACAACACCTTTGCCCAACTGACGATTTCCCTCCCAAACCCTTGCCACTGCATTAACTTCCACAGTGCCTCACGCTCCACACAGTCATATGCCGCATGCCAATCCAATGCTAATACCCCACCTTTATTTCCCCCCCCCACTTTCGTCTATAAACCTACGTATAATCCCTTGCCCCACACACATTGATCGCCCAGGCACACCATATTGACCCTCATCCAAAACTTTCTCAAGAACTCTTTTCATCCTATTCCCTAACATTTTAGCAAAGATCTTGTAATCACCACACATTAAAAATATCCATCGATAATCATGTACGTAATCACAAGACTTCGTTTTCGGGACCATGACCACCACACCCGTACGTTTCTGTTCCCCCAATCTACCTTTGGCTTTCATAGCATTAAATAAAACCACTAAAAATTCACGCAAACATTCCCAGTTTTCCTTATCAAAATCACAAGGAATACCATCAATCCCCGGTGATTTTCCCACACTCATACTCTCCACTGCCAATCTAATCTCCTCCTCGCTTATAGGTCCACTCAGATTCAACCGATCCTTATGCTCTAGATTACAACATACCCATTCACCCATTTCCCCTAGCACCTCATTATTGACCCCCACTCTTTTCCATGCATTTCATACCATGCATCCACGTAGCAATCCATACCCTCTGTTGACATGAGCACCTGCCCCTGACGATACCCCTCCAATTGCTCCTGGACGCTCAAACTCATTATTTCCGTCGCCCTGCGACGTTTTCCCTGCTCTCTCAAGACATATGCTGATGGACAGTCGCCCCATAAAACCTCATCGATTCCTCCCTCGATTCGTGCCGCATTAAATTCACGATTTTGAATGTCCCTAATCAGTTGTTTTAAACCCTCAATCTCAACCACCCGATACTCACCCCCCTCCATATAGCATTCCTGCAGTTGACCTTCAAGATAATGTAAAACACCATTTTGATATCTCCGCTCTTCCCTTCCCTGCTTCTGATAAAAATCCCTCACCTTCCCCTTACCGACCGTGTCCCACCACTCAAGGATGTCTACCCCCACCAACCGTCTGCCCACCATCTCCCCCAAGCACTCTCAAAAGATTCCCTCCCATCCCATTTGCGCAATAACCCAATATTTAACTTCCAATAACCTCTGAAACGCTTTGGCAATCCCTCCCAATCCAAGTCTACCAGAACCCCTCTATGATCAGAGAAGCTCACATTCAATGCACAAACACTGCTTACCCTCACTCCCCGAGAAACAGATTCGATCCAGCCTCGCCGCATAATCACGCCTAATGAACGTATGCATGACCCCACCCACCTCCTCCCCTCCCACGTCCACTACATTCACACCTCGCAACAGATACCCTAAAGACCCCTAAAAAAACCTTCCTCTAGGTTCTACGTCCTTACGGCGAACAATACAGTTCCAATCACCTCCTAGAATCGTTACGACTGGCAGCGATCTTAAATGGTAAACAAGGACGTCCCTAAAGAACCTATTTTTGACGCCCATGTCTCCCTCCGCAGGCCCGTACACCCCTATGAAACCCACTTGTACCCCACCCCATGCGCCATCCACCCGAACCACCCGCCCCTCCTCCCCCACCTCGCATCTTTGCAGAGGAAACGGGCTAGCTTCTTTAATTAACAATGCCACACCACCTTTCAATCGTGCAGAGCATTCCATGTACACATCATATCCATCAATCATTAACACTCCCAATGATTTATAATTGTGTTCTTGCCGGAACACAACGTCAGGTACATATCTCTTTAAAAATACCTCGAGACTCTTACATTTATCTACTGACTTCAACCCGTTAATATTTAAAGTAATACACTTGAAGAATTAAATGGAGGCTTGCCTTTAGACACCTTAACACTCTTAGAACCTAGACGAGCACCCCCACCTCTCCCCCCACACCCCCTGTGCCTTCCCCTTTCACATGCTCAACACACTTTGTTCCACCCGTACCTCGATGAGTCACATCGCACTATGCTTTTTTCCCGGTCCTTTGCCCAGGAGTCAAAACATCATCACTATCGGTTATTACAGCAGCTCTCTTGCGAGAGCTACGATCTGCTACCATAGCCTCCTCTAGACTACTATCCCTCTGGACGTCCACTACTACAACCTGCTCTGCTTCCACACCACACGCGGCCTGCTCGTTGGGGCCTCCTGCCCTTGCCTCTACATCCTCGTTTTCCAGCCCAGCATGGGTCATTGCCGACGCCGAAACGTCCAGCAATTCATGCAGAGCCTCCTGAATGGATGCCTCCATTACATCCTGAGCAATTTTGTAGATGAATGGTTCAGAGAACCGACATGTTGATAAATTAGACACATGTGCAACTCTTGGGTATCTTTATTGAGGAAACGTTTTGCCACACAGTGGCTTCATCAGTCCATACAAGGGAGAATCTTGAAGAACAGGAGGAGAATGAGGTAATCAGTCCCTCAACCTTGAGTCGATGTGGTCAGTCCATCAATCTTGAATAGAATACGGCATACGTGCTGAGAAGGAGCTTATAAACCGTTGGCAGGAGAGGTGCAGCAGTCATAGGTCGTGTAACATTTGTTCAATGTTGAAGTAGGTCGTGCCCAAGAATTAGGCAAGCGAAGAATTCCCAAGTATTAAGATCCCAAGAAGTTGCAGTGTCTCACAGGTTTGTAGATGAATGGTTCAGAGAACCGACATCATCCTGAGCAATTACAGAATCCTCCTCAAGGTAGGGCAACATGCAGAAGACAACTCTGTCTCCCTCTTTACCTCCTCACTCCACGTCTCCCGTGCCAGAGACTCACGCTGTGTTGCCGAAGCGTATGTTTGCTGCTTCGTTGCATCATCAGTCCGTGTATCATCCGTTTATCTTCCTCGTCGCGTAGGACATTGCGCCGCGATGTGGTCATATGTCCCACATAGTCGATGCGTACGCCTCTGACCCGTGTACGTAACGAAGACTTGAGTATGGAAGTCCTCAATCACCACGTACGATGGTATAGGGTGTTTTAGGGACATTTTAAGGGAAAAAGACCCTTCCAGCATACCAACAAGCGGTCCATCACGCCAACATCCCAATGTCGCCAAATGTATCGTACCATAACGCCCAAAAACGTTCCTTAAATCACTCTCATCAGCTTCAAAAGGAACATTACGCACCTTGATCCAAGTTTAAAACCGTGATACATCATGGAGGCGGACAGTAACACCAGGGTTGACCGGCTTAACCACATCCTGGTACCTGGCCACCATATTTTCATAGGTGCTGCTCTGCCTTGAACTACCATTCAACGACACGCAATAGAGCTTCTCATTTGCGATGCCATACGTGTCTTTTAATATCGCCGTCAGCAAAAGATGGGTGTTCCGACTATTGAGCGATCCCTTCACAAGTTCAAGACAAACAGTGTTGACACGTCTATGTTCACCTTCCGTCATTATGAAAGTACTAAGGAAAACTGCGCAGAAAACCAGTTGATTCAGGAGCTACTGTGCAGCCTGTCCACACGGCCCGAGAGCGATGGGTACAATGTAAAATGAACAATTAGATGAAAAGGCTTACGACATGGAGACATTCACGTGTGGTGGGTCCCATAAATTATCATCGCCTTCATTACTAAATTAACTCATTTCTTAGATGTTTTGGTGTCATGTCCGAGATTATCTATAAAAAATATATTACTTGCTTATTATCACACCTATTCTTTAAGTAATATTTACTGCAAGCTTATTATAATTGTGAACAAAATTTATTATAACATACAGAGCAAAATGTATTTCGTTTGCTGGGAGATACGAGAATGATGAAGATCTGAAGTGAATCGTAAGTGGAATTCACATGACACCTTTTGAAAATTAAAATCCAAATTTCCTAAAAAAAAAAAAATAACTAAAGTTGGACAAACACAGCCTAAATCTTTTTCAAACTTCTCAAAGAGACCAGATAGACCAATATCCTAAAATATACAAGCACATTAAGCATGAAGCAGCTCTTATGTTGTATTACTTAGTTATAATCATGGAATGACTGAAGGTAATCGGATGAGAATCAGAAATTATTGCATGAAAAGCAGCATTTAATTTTTCTAAATCATTTCTATAAGAAAAACAATATTGAGACCTACCCCGGCTAAAATAACTCCAGCCTTTAATCAAAGTAAGATTAATCACAGTTTAAGCAATTAAGTTCATTACAAAATAATTAAATTTTACTTAAAATCTTCGGATATATAACCAATTTTTTTTAAATGGTCTCTGAAGTTCGCAGTATTTAATAAAAGGCCCACAAAAATACTTTATGTAGATTTAAACTAGAATAACAAAATAAAGTCAAATATTGTGATTTATTTCTGATCAGAAGAGACATTTTACAATAAAATTTTCAAAACCTAAAATAAAAATGAAACTCACTTTAAGGAAAACATCAGCAGTAATAACTGGAAGCTGACTGGAAGATGTATTCTCAAGTTACTACAGTAATAACTGGAAGCTGACTGGAAGATGTATTCTCAAGTTACTACAGTAATAACTGGAAGCTGACTGGAAGATGTATTCTCAAGTTACTACAGTAATAACTGGAAGCTGACTGGAAGACGTATTCTCAAGTTACTACAAACAATACAATAAATTTACATCTACGCAGCTTAAAGTCAAGAAATGTTTCAACCATTTCTTATGATGAATTAGCCATTATATATTGATGTCATTAACATTTCTTGTTTTTCAATATTTGGAAAGTTGGAAAATACTAAACTAGTATGAGTCACATAACACCTGTGGAATGGTAAACACTGAGACTTGATCATCTTGATTATCTAGAGAGAGTTCCGGGGGTCAACGCCCCCCCGGCCCGGTCTGTGACCAGGCCTCCTTAGGTCAGTGTCCCAGGATGCGACCCACACCAGTCGACTAACACCCAGGTACCCATTTTACTGATGGGGAACATAGACAACAGGTGGAAAGAAACACGTCCAATGTTTCTACTCTGGCTGGGAATCGAACCCAGGCCCTCACCGTGTGAAGCGAGAGCGTTAACCACCAGGCCACCAGAGCCCCAAGGAAGGAAGGATAAGTACAGTTACTTGTATACAAAGTTACTCACTACAGTCAAGGCAAAATAATACAGTAATGAACTGTAAAATATTATGACACCATTTCGAGACGGAAAGTACCTACACACACCATGGAAAGTACCTACACACACCATGGAAAGTACCTACACACACCATGGAAAGTACCTACACACACCATGGAAAGTACCTACACACACCATGAAAAGTACCTACACACACCATGGAAAGTACCTACACACACCATGGAAAGTACCTACACTCCATGGAAAGTACCTACACGCTCCACGGAAAGTACCTACACACACAATGGAAAGTACCTACACACACCATGGAAAGTACCTACACACTCCATGGAAAGTACCTACACACTCCATGGAAAGTACCTACACACTCCATGGAGAGTACCTACACACTCCATGGAGAGTACCTACACACACCATGGAAAGTACCTACACACTCCACGAAAAGTACCTTCACACTTCATGGAAAGTGCCTACACACACCATAGAAAGTACCTACACACTCCATGGAAAGTACCTACACACTCCATGGAACGTACCAACACACACCATGGAAAGTACCAACACACACCACGGAAAGTACCTACACACACTATGGAAAGTACCTACACACACCATGGAAAGTACCTACACACTCCATAGAAAGTACCTACACACTCCATGGAAAGTGCCTACACACACCATGGAAAAGCACCTACACACTCCATGGAAAGTACCTACACACTCCATGGAAAGTGCCTACACACACCATGGAAAGTACCTACACACTCCATGGAAAGTGCCTGCACACTCCATGAAAGTACCTACGCACACCATGGAAAGTACCTGCATACTCCATGGAAAGTACCTACACACACCATGGAAAGTGCCTACACACACCATGGAAAGTACCTACACACACCATGGGAAGTACCTACACACTCGATAAAAAGTACCTACACCCTCCATGGAAAGTACCTACACATACCATGAAAAGTACCTACACACTCCATGGAAAGTGCCATTACACAACATGGAAAGTACCAACACACACCATGGAAAGTACCTACACACTCCATGGAAAGTACCTACACATACAATGGAAAGTGCCTACACACTCCATGGAAAGTACCTAAACACTCCATGGAAAGTACCTACACACACCATGGAAAGTACCTACACACACATCATGGAAAGTACCTACACACACCATGGAAAGTACCTACACACACCATGGAACTTAGCTACACACACATACCATGGAAGGTACCTACACACACCATGGAAAGTACCTGCATACTACATGGAAAGTACCTACACACACCATGGAAAGTGCCTACACACACCATGGAAAGCACCTACACACTCCATGGAAAGTACCTACACATACCATGAAAAGTACCTACACACTCCATGGAAAGTACCATTACACAACATGGAAAGTACCAACACACACCATGGAAAGTACCTACACACTCCATGGAAAGTACCTACACATGTGATCCATTGCAGAATCATGGGAAAGAGCTCATCAACTTTGGTCACAGGTCACCTGAACTTGCTAAGTGTTTCAATAATTTGGCCCAAATTACCGTCCATAAGCAATGCATTATTCTTAAGCCGATCGCATAAGACTTTATTGAATTATGAGCGAAAGAAAAGAAAAAAGTTTGAAGAAATTATGGCAATAAGTATCACCTTCGGGGATACTTAAAATTATTTAATATTGCAGTTTGAAGTTGATTTTTATCTATTATCTAAATATCTAAAGATAAACTAATTATTTACATACTATATATACATCCCACCTTGTAAATAATTTCCATATGGTTCCTTTTTTATTGAAAATGTTGTAAAATACCCACAAGTTGATGATTGAGACACATGTGCAACTGTTGGATAACTTTATTGTTGAAACGTTTCGCCTACCTATATATACCCCGTGTGTTCCTGTATTGTTTGTAATTGTTTATCAAAGCTCCTGGAGAGCGAAACGTTGCTACAACAAAATGTGGAATTAGTTGCACATGTGCCCTTTTAAGTAAGAGAACAATAAAGGTATAACGCGGTATTAGAGATCATCTTGTAAAAGTAATCTGATGTATTTCAGGGATAGAAAAAACCACAATGAGTAGTGGCCAAATGGAGAACACTAGCATTCTGGAGAGACTGCTACTATGTGACAGTACCGGCACATCCTATAGTAAAATTATCGACATCAAGTGACGACCAAATATCAGACTGGAGAACAGAAGCAGTCATTGATATCAAGTAGATAAATATGGTACTAAAAAGACAACCCTGAGGGACACCTTCAGTTTGGACAAAGTCAGGAGTAAATCATATTATTAACCCGGACACAGAAATGTCTCTCAGTCAAGAAATTCTTAAGGTAAAACGGCACGTAGTCTCGACGAACTAATGTGCTTGGGCCAAAATGTTATAAGATCAAGTAGTGTTTTACGTTTTTGCGAGATCAAAAAAAAAAAAAAGGCAGCAATAACCAAGTGCTTTCTTGCGAAGGCATTACGACCATGGGGATCTCAATGGAGTAACGGCTCGATAGTGGATTTGCACCTACAAATGACAATTGATGAAGAGAAAGACAATCAACCTTCTCCAAATACCACAAATGTTTATTTACCAGACGTTATAACAACTTCCAAACTGCACTAGTAAAAGCAATGGGTTGATAGGCAGATGCATCATCACCCGAAATACCTGGCTTATGAAAGCGTAGAACAATGACAGTTTTCAATGGACGAGGAAGAACCCCTTGCGACCAAATAATAATAAAGAAACCACTGAACGGATAGGGGTTTCAACCCATGGCGAGTGAATCTTAAAACTCTAGGCCAGTGTGTAAGGGGTACTCGGCCAGCAGATTCATCCATCTAGGTTGTAGCCAACTGGCCAAGTGACTTGCTCACTGGCCTGGCTTATTAAGAGTCAGTCACCCGTTCTGTGGTTTCTTTGGAATGGGTGTTATTTTTGGTTTTCGAGTTATAGAAAAGAAAGAAAAAGGGAGGGGAAAATTTGATGTAAATGCAAAAACACAAAATAGGAAAGTCATCACCCAAACTGCCGACGGTCAGCAAGGGGTAAGGGTTGGGACTCAAGTTGCCAAAGCAAAAAAAAAGTTTCATTAAAAAAATTTCTCTATGCAAAGAGGTAAAAATCAAAAAAGGTACAAACTTTCGGGAAAAGTTTTGGGGGAAAAAGAAACTTAGGGGCACAAAAGGGAGCCCCTTGGTTTATGGACAGTTTTAATTGCGAAAGTTAAACAAGTTCTGCGTTGGAGTATAGGGCCCAATCAATTTTTTTTAAAATTAAAAACTTGACTGAAATCAAAAATTAAAATGGGAAGTAAGGAGCGGGGGAAATTGTCGCTGACATGAAAGATTGGTGTACTCCAGACCAAGTAAATCAAGCGAAGTTGAAGAACAGTATGAAAAAAAGTTTTTGGGAGTATGGGGGCAAAATAAATTTTGAGGGAAATGGTTTTTAAAAGTGGAGGGGGAAAGAAAAGGGAAAAAAGTTTCCCAAATGCCCCTCCCCGGGGGAAATGTGGGATAAAATTTCCTTAAAAGGAGGGTGGATCTGGGAAAAAAACCAGAAGAGCAACATCAAAAATAGTTAATGGTCGGGGAAAAAAAAAAGATACGAAGAGCCGACTTTTTAAAACCATTTTGTAATGAAAAAAAGTATGAATAAAAATCGGGAAACTATGGGTATTTCGGGATCAGAAGAAGTACACTTTCTTTTACCCTATCGGGAAAGGATTGGTGTCCCCAATATAAAACCCAAAGATGGAGGGGGAAAACAACAGCGGGCTCTTTTTTTGGTTCATGTAAACGGGACCAAACAAAAAAAAAAATTGGAGAGAAAAACCCCCCCCCCCCCCCCCCCTTAAACCCTTTCCCTCATTTCCCTTTAAAAGGCTTTAATTTTCCCAAATTAAGAAAATATGATATGTGATTTAAAAGTAAAACAGTAACTTTAAAAGAGGGAATTGTTTAGGGAAATGGGGAAGGTTTTAAAATTTCGACGTGGGGGAAGGGGAGGGAAATTAGGGGGAAAAATCTGAGAAGAAAGATGTTTGTAAAATTAAAATTTGTAGAAGGGTTGGGAATTTTAAAGTTTTTAGTAATGGGTCGGGGTCCATCACCGGTTTTGTCCCCTCAAAAAAGGGGAAAGAGACGATTGTTTCGTTTCAGTGACGGGGGAAAATGGGGGAAAGCATGGAGTCAGAGCCAAATGGTGAAGATTTGAAAAAGAATGGAGGACTTCGGTATTTTGTCAAAAAAGGGGGAGAAAAAAGAGGTTAGCGTTACTGTTTGGGAAAAAAATTTGAGTTGGAAACAGGAGAGGGAGTGACTGTAGTGGGGCAGATGAACACCCACAATGGTAACTGATGGGGGTATGAGGAAAAGGGGAATAGAGTAAGAAGGGGGAAAAAAATTTAAATTTGGGGGGCAAAAAGGGTTTTGATCTTCGAAGATGTTTTGAATTTGGAGATGGGGAAGCCCTATCATTCACCCCTGTATGGGCTTTCAGTGTTTCTCCCAGGTTTTACTGGTAATGGTAGACATTATTATTTTGGGGATCATCCCCCTTTTTTTTTCCCTCTCCAGCGTATCCTGTTTTTTAAACCCCTGTGAAATTTAAAAGCGTTGTCTTTACTTGTTTCATCAATACGGCCCAAAGTCTGCTTTTTTATTTCACTGTTCCCCAGGACAACACTTGCACCCTCAGCAGCAAATGTCCTCTCGGAAGCACTGGCACCCCCAGGAGGGACTGTCCCCCCCGGACAAACGAGCACCCTCAGGGGGCACTGTTCTCCCCCGCCCCATACCCTCGGAGCACTGTCGTCCAGAAAAACCCCTACCCTCAGGAGCACTGTCGTCCTTTGACCAAAACCCACCCTCAGGAGCAAATGTCGTCCAAAACAACTACCCCCAGGGGCACTTTTGTCCCAAAACATCACTAAACCCCCAGGAAACACGTCGTCCAAAAACAAAAATCCCTTTAGGAGCACTGGTCCAGACAAAACTCCCCAGGAGCACTGTCGTCCCGGCAAAAATTTCCTCAGGAGCACTGTCGTTTCCAAAGGGCAAAACCCCTACCCTCAGGAGCACTTTTCGTCCAAGAAAACACTACCCTCAGGAGCACTGGTTTGTTTCCCAAAACAAAAACTACCCTCAGGGGCACGGGCGTCCCAAAAACAAAAATACCCCCAGGGCACGTCGTCCAAAAACATAAAAACCCCCAGGGCATGGCCAAGACAAAAACTTTCCCTCAGGAGCATGTCGTCCAAGACAGCCCTGGGCCCAAAAAAACCCCTCTTATTTTCCCCGCTGGTCATTTTCCATGTAAGAGGAATTTAGGTTTTTTTTCTTTTATTTCAGATGTAATTTTTCCCCATACAGGTGTACCCAGTTTGGTCAGACCCAAAAAAACATCTCTCGGGGGTTTTTTATCAAGTGTGGTTATTGGTTTTAAAAAACCCGCATATACCATGGGGGCCAAGACCCTAGGAAAATTTAAGCAAAACCCGGCCCGTTTTCGCCCTTTTTTTTTCTGCAGAGTGAGCCGGGGGGTTTTGGAGTTTTTCCCCCAATACTTTGTCATCCCGGTTTATTCTGCTTCTGGGCTAAAAGAGGATGGAAAAAGCCTTTTAAAAATATAACCCCCCAAAACCCTGCGAATTATTTGTATTTTTAAAATAAGGAAATTTTTCCATGGTTCCCCTTTTCCAGATCTTCTAAAGATTTTAGTAGCATTTTCTTTCTTTTTCAGTTTTACCACAAATTTAAACCCTTTTTAAATTTTAAAATTACCTCTGCTGCCTTGGCGCTGTTAGTAAAACCGTAAGGGGTTTTGGGCCATCCAAACCTGGCAACTTTCCCCCGTTTCTCGGTCACCCTTTAAGGTTTTTCCCGGGAAAAAACTTTGAGTTTAAAAAAAAAGGGAAAAAAAAAAAACATAATTTTTTTATGAAAAGCATTTTTTTTGTTTTAAATAAAATTTGGGCATGGAAGCAAAGGTTCTAGGGTATGAGGGAAAATCATATAGGGAAAAAAATAAGATGCACATTATCATAAAAGGGGAACCCAAATCATTAAATTTAAAAACCCAACCAAACCAAAAAAAAGCCACTGAACAAAATCAAAAAGGGGGGAAAACCCCAGTATTTATTTTTCTATTATTTTTTTACCTTGGTATTTTTGTATCAGGGGAAAGGGATCTTTTCTGGGGGATCCACTAGAGGTACAGTGCATTACCCCGTATTGGAAGACCTTTGGGACCCCGGGGTTGGGTTTACCCGCCACACCTGCAAAACCCAAAAACCCAAAAATACAAACTCCGCTGATATTTATAATTTTCTTTTAATGAAATAAACAGTTAATTTTATTTTATAGGCTGCAGATTCTCTCACATTTAAAAAAAAAATTTCATAAATTTTTTTATTTTAATATTTTTTTTTTGTTGAATCTCAGGCCTAAATTTGGGGAAACCCAAAGGGGAAACCCCACGTAGGAAAATTTTCTTTTTGTTTATAAGAACAAAAAGGGAAAAGGGGGGAGCCTGGGGTTTGGATTACTGGAACCTGTCTGGCAAGGTCGGTTTGAAAAATTTCTCTTCAATCATTATACCCCCCAAAAAATGCCGAAAAACTTGGATACCAGTTTTATGTATAACTTTATTCAGTAAGACAAAAAAATCAGCATTCACATGACCACGTCACTTGGTATGAAGGATGAGTTAACCTCATCAGGAAGGTATTAACTAACCTTCAATAATTCGCACTAGACTGCGTCGACTGTCTTGACTACTACTAAGAATTCTAAAAACCAAACGTTTTTTTAGAAATTTCCATTGACTTAAGCGCGAATTATCGTGCTGAAAACTGATGTATATTCAGACATGTTATAGTCTGGAACAATTCACCAAGTTCATTCAACACTTCACGTTCTTACAAAAATTATTACACTTACACATTAGTTTGAAATTGTCGAAAAATGTTTTGCAGTCACAATCGAGTACATAACAAACACAGCACTGCCAGTGTGGGATACACAGTTGGGGGCAACTCACTCCAACCTACAGTAAGGTTTTCTCCCCAAACCCCAGCATCTAGACATTTTATGTACTTGTTCCTTCTTGGCATGAGGAGAAAGAACAGGTTTAATAATGCTTTATTCACAGACATAACTTTGTAATTATAAGTTGAAAAAGGTAATGATTAAACACTTAACTTATAACCAGTTATTAGTACCTTAATGTTAATTCTGTGACAAAATTAATAAAATGACGGGCTAAGCTTTCATTCTTCTAAATCACATATAGTTGTCAATCAGAGTTTTTATTGATGATTGAATAATTAAACGTACCCATGAGAAATTTTTTAAGCTTTTATTTTAATGCGTCTTTTACCAAGGCTCCTTTGGAAGAAGTATTTTTAAATTAGAATTATGATCTGCTAACACAATTAAGCAAATATATTAAATAAATGTATGTTGGGTGCCCTTTCCATAGCAATGCCATCTACAGAAAAATATTCAGGTTTGCAATGCATAATTAATTCAACCCTAAATTAAACCAATTTGTACACAACACCCATATATAGGACACATGGAACCTATTCGACATATCAATCCTATAGGACCATTAACCAGTTTCAGTATCCTATGAGCGGGTTACTTGTGGTCTCTGTCCCAGATTTCCACTTGGCCGACTTCATGGGACTGAGAAATTACCTGGGTGGGCTGAACTGGAATGATCTGACTATGGGTCAGGTAGGTTTTGATGGTTGCTGTTATGACGTTTTTTCAGAGCATAGTTCTAGCTTGGGGATTAATGTGGATGATTACAAGAGCCATTGCTTGCTTCTGCAGTGTTTTGAAATCTGAGGTTAGAGTGTTGGAGGAGAAGGTCCTACTTCAAGAGGAAATTAGGAGGCTGAAGGTTCACCTCGATTGGAGTATGAGGTGGCTGGATTGGGTGAAGGAAATGAGGCTACCAGCAGTGAGGAGCAGTCCAGCACATGCTACAAGTGGCGAGTGGTTCCCAGTAATGATAGGAGCGTCAAAATAAGGAAAGTTTGGAGATAAAGTTTGAAGGAAGAAAATCGCTTCTCTGTTCCTCAGGATGAGTGTACTTCAGTGGTAAGTGAAGGTAAAGGCACTACCTCCCCTGCAATAGAGGTAAGCGCATTTTTGTGGATGTCGACTCACAGGTAAGCTATATGGACCGTGGTTTCTGTAATAGGATAAGAAGGTGAAACAGAGAGTGTGCTTCCCTGGAGTTGGTGTTGGTAACATAGTCAACTGGTTGGATAATATCATGTCAGGTAATGGGAACAAGTCCATTATCTGTCTCAGTGCTGGTGGAAATGATATCAGGAAGGGTAGGAGAGATGAGCTACTGGATAAGTATAGGTGAGCTATGGATTTAATTAGGTCTAAGGGAGGGGTCGCAATTATATGTAGCCTTGCCTAGAAGGGGAGCGGGGAGTGAATGGATGTCTAGGGCAATTGGTGTAAATTGCTGGCTAGACAGATACTGCAAGGAACTTTCAATCCCATTCATTGACAATTGGGTCAACTTTTATGGCAAACATGATATGTATGCAAGGGATGGGGTACATCTCCCTGGGGCAGGGGTGTTAGCATTTACCAGCTCGATCGAGAAAGCCATTGCTTACTTGTCTAGGTTTTAAACTGATAGAAGGAAAGACGTATGGGTGTGTGTAGGAAGCAGTCAGGTTGCAGCATTAGGGCTGAAAACAGTAAATGTTTAAAGGATATTATTCATCATATAGTTACAAGTAAAGACAATGGAGCTGGTCAGCAAACAAAGGGAGTGTAAGAAATAAGATAGATGAGCTAAGATTTATTGCAAGTGCAAGAAACAGAAAATATTGCCATAACAGAGACCTGGTTCAATCTGAATGATACAGAATGATACTGAATGATACTGAATGCCACCTTCAAGGCTATAAATTATTCCACACTGATAGGGTCAACAAGAAAGGTGGAGGAGCGATGTATGTCACAGATAATTCGTAGGTTCGAGTCTCCTTCGGCCAGAGATCAGTGTTTGTGTATATTTCGCATGCTCTTGCGAATTCCTAGCATTGTTAAAATCTCTAGTTGATCGATGCATGCAGGGGATGAGATGAAAAGCTGTAAGCCTTCCCCCTGAAAGCTGGCTGCCTTGGATCAACGTCTAGCGCGAGCTGGGCGCCAAGGTATTGGTCCAGTGTGGTGAGAATGGTAAAGCACTGCGTACCTTGTTCCAAGGTTCGTAGGTTCGAGTCTCCTTCGGCCAGAGATCAGTGTTTGTGTGTGTGTGTGTGTGTGTGTGTGTGTGTTGTGTGTAATATATATATATATATTATATATATATATATTATATATATATATATATATATATATATATATATGTATATTAATGTAAATATATATAATATATATATATATAAATATATATATATAGGGAAGTACCACCTCTATGGCTGGAATGGGGACCCTCATCCTCAGAGAAGACAATAAACGTACCTCAGAGAAAAACTCAAGGTTCTCCCCGGAGCTGTTTGAATATTTTCTTCTCTACCACCCCCTATATATTTTTTATTCTATGTGAACATTTATTAATAAACAAAATACATTTACAGAAAAAAAATATATATATATATAATTATATTATATATATCTATATATATATATATATTATATATATATATTATATATAATTATATATTATTGTAGGTAGCAGGTTGGTAGACAGCAACGCCCAGGGAGGTACTACCGTCTGCCAAGTGAGTGTAAAACGAAAGCCTGTAATTGTTTTACATGATGGTAGGATTGCTGGTGTCGTTTGTCTGTCTCATAAATATGCAAAATTACAGGTATGTCTTGCCACTTCTACTAACACTTAGGTCACACTACACATACGTGTACAAGCATACATATACACACTCCTCTGGGTTTTCTTCTATTTTCTTTCTAGTTCTTGTTCTTGTTTATTTCCTCTTATCTCCATGGGGAAGTGGAACAGAATTCTTCCTCTGTAAGCCATGCGTGTCGTAAGAGGCGACTAAAATGCCGGGAGCAAGGGGCTAGTAACCCCTTCTCCTGTATATATTAATAAATATAAAAGGAGAAACTTTAGTTTTTTCTTTTGGGCCACCCTGCCTCGGTGGGATATGGCTGGTATGTTGAAAGAAGAATATAATATATATTATATATATATATATATATATATTATATATATATATTATATATATTTATATATATATATATATTATATATTTATATATATATATATATATATATATTTATATATAGATATTATATATATAAATTTATTTATATTATATATTTTATATATGTAATAACTGGT
The DNA here is from genome assembly GCF_026875155.1 of Cherax quadricarinatus. Lineage (NCBI taxonomy): Eukaryota > Metazoa > Arthropoda > Malacostraca > Decapoda > Parastacidae > Cherax > Cherax quadricarinatus. Next base: position 29,972,279 of record NC_069431.1, read on the forward strand.
TTAATTTGCAAGAACTCATTTAAAATTAAGTCACCTTTCTGAAATTTTCTTTTATACGTTTAAAAAAATTTATTTTTTTCATTAATGTTATTAAAAATTTTTTATTTTGCCCCAAAAAGAACTTAGAAAACTTACCCAACCCTTATTTTAAAAGCAATTTTTTTAAAACCAAACCCCAACTAAATATTTTTAAATGTTTACAAAAATTTTAAAAAACAAAAACAAAAAGGGGTTTAAATATTTTTTTTTCCTTTTAGTTTTCAAGAATGTTTTTTGCCCCCCCCCCCAAATTTATTTTCATAAAAATTTTAAATTTTTTCAAATATTTTATTTAAAATAAAAAAAAAAAAATTTTAAAAATTTTCTCGTTTTAAAACGGTTTTTTTTTTTTTTTTTTTTTTTAAAAAAAATATATTTTTTTTTTAATGTTGATGCAAAAAATTTTTTAAATTTCCCACCAAAAGGAACTTTGAAAAAACTTCCCTAACCTTATTTTAAAAGCCAATTTATTTTCCCAACCCAAATAAATATATTTTGATTTTTTTACAAAAATTTAATACTAAAAAAACCAGTGAAATATATTTTTTTCGTTGGTCAGAATGATTTTGGCAAAAAATTTTTGCATAAAAAAAATTTTCCTTGTCCATAGGGGAAAAGGATGGCGTTGCTTTTAAGCCAAAAAAATGCAATTTCCCCCATTCGGCACGAACGTTTCAGTGGCTCGCGCCTTGCTGCCCCCAAAATTCACACAGAAAAATTTGTGTTTTTGCGGCGAAGTGAAAAGCAAACCAAAAATACGGACTACAGGGGTCTTAACTTTTCCCAAAACCAAGGGCGGCTGCAAACAAAGGGTCAACGACATCTTTAAAGAGAACCCTTTACAGCGGATGCCCTCCCCGAGAGGGACCCCACGATCACTTGCAGAAAACAATACCCCAACCCAGAAAAAACCCCGACGGGACCCCATTATCCTTAAAAAGAATGGCAATTTTTAGCAGGGGACTTACCTTGTGTCCCACTGGTGAAACCTTATCCATCACAGTGGGGCACGGGGAGGAGCTGTGACCCAGGGAGGGGTACAAGATCAGCAAGTACAGGGAATTAGCCAAAGTATCAATTTTCCCAGTGGGATCGGGGACCTTGGGACATGGGGGAAAAAAAAGCCCACGTTTTCTTAAGAATTGGGTTTTGACTCATCGACACCCCCAGGGACCAAGGGCAGCCACTTTATGTTCCAGCGCCTCACGTCGCCATCCCGAGGGGGAAAACTTGCTGCTTTTCTTGGTACGTCCAGCCTCGGAGGACTGGAGAATTCATCTCTTTGATACATTTGCCATTGTATTCAGTTTAGTTTTTTTTGTAAATGTATTTTTTTATTAAAAATGTTCACAAGAATTAAAAACATATAGGGGGGGGTAGGAGAAGAAAATATTCAAACAGTCCGGGGGAACCTTGGGTTTTCTCTGAGGGACGTTTATTGGCTTCTCTGGGAGGAGGGGTCCCCATTCCAGCTATAGAGGTGGTACTTCCCCCATTCTATAAAAAAAAATTTTAAATATTAAATATTTATATATATATATTATAAAAATTATATATTATAATATTATATATAAGTTTTACAAATATACTATTAGTTTGGGAGAATTGCTTTATTCCCTCGTGGGGGATAAGTGCCCCGCACATTCCTCATTATTTTCCCCCTTTTAGTTGAAGTCACAACCCAGGAAAATTTTTTCCATTAAAACGTAACTCATTGTTCACTCACTGGACTTCTGAAAGTTTGGGAGACATTTATAGTCCCCCGAAATAGCACGGATCAAAGAAAAAGCCAAATATATATCCAAAAAGGGAAAGTTTTTTGTAAAGGTAAAGTGGGATCACTAGGATTATCAGGCTACAAAAACGGGTAAGTCCCGGTCTGCCTCCTGCAATTTCTCTCTTTGGAAAGCATAATTTTTTACCCTGAAGTTTAGTCGGTTGTCTCCAATTTTTCCTCAAACCCCGGGTTTGTCATTAAACATTCATCAGGCTTGATATATCCTTACTACCCTTGACTGAATTGAAAACTACTTTTAAATTTTCATTTTTTCCCAAGTCATGCCTTTGGGAAATTATTTTTTTATAAATGGGCTGGACCCTTCGTCAAACAAAGCAAAAAATTTTTTTGTTTGTTTCCCTTTAGTCAATGGCAAGGCTACTTCAGCAATTCTATTTTTCATTGTTTTGGTGAAATTTTCTTTAATAAAAGCTGTCCCAGATTTATCATCATTATCTTTATAAAACCCCTGGCATATTACAATATGGAGTTTCCCCTGCTGACACCAAATAAAATTTATTTTTTTGCTAGTTCCTTCACATTATGATTCCCCCAAACCCCTGATTACCTTTTATGTTCCTCCAATTTATCCCCCCTTAGCTTTCCAGCAAAATATGCTTTCCAGTTTCTTGAGGAATGGTTTTTAGGAAAAAAGACAATCACTTTTTTTTTCCCATTTCCCTATTTTAAGAAGGCTACCTCTTTTAAAGACTTTTTCCCTCTTATTTTCCGTGGTGCCCTTTTATTCCGGGTTTCCCCTGCCATTTAAAGAACATATGAAAAAAGGGACGTGCAGAGCCCTTTGGCCCCTGAAAGGCAGGCCCAAAGTCACCCCCCGGTTAAACCCAATGTCCACATATCAGTTCAAGTCAATCCATTTAAAAAAGGAGCAGGCTGTAAGTAAAACTCCCCCCTCTGTTTTATCCGTCCTATTTTAAAAAATTTCACAAGGTTTGATTATTGACGGTACTTGGAGTTTGTTCCCACTACCAAAAAAACTCTTTCCCCAAACCAGTCTTATTAGCATTCATGAATATGATTTTTTCTACTTAAAATTATTGTTAGAGTCCTGTTTTGGGAAAAATATTTTCTTTTCCGCAATATACATTTTTTTTAAAATTATCTCTGTTTTCCATTTATACCCTAGTATATCCCCCCTAATTCTACCCCTTTCTGTAGCGCAGATTCGGGGCCCTCAGTCTATCCTAAAGGGGAAGTTTCTAAACATGGGTAAATTTTTGCATCCTCCATGCCCATATCAACTAAATAATGCAGATCTTAATACTATGATTGAAAAAAAAGGTTTGGGTTCTGGTTGCAGTAATCTAAAACCCAAGACAACAGGCATAAGTTTCCCAATAAAGCAAAAGAACCCTTTGGGTTTTATATAAAGGAGGAAAAATAAAGGATTTCTCAGGTTGTTCTTAAAACTCTACCCTTAGTTAGGCCTCAGTCTGTTTCAGGGGGAAGATTTCAATACATGGTCAATTTTGTCATCCCCCTTTAAGTTTTCCAGTGCTTTTTTTCCCTTTTCTGAAATTCGGTGACCGAACAGTGCGATAATCTGATGGAACCTAATTATGATGTAGAGAGTGAAGAGCAACCTGAGAAGTCTGTTATTTATTGAGAAATTTATACCTGTTGTCTTGGTTTCAGATTACTGCTAACTTGAAATCCTAAAACCTTTTAGCAAAAACTAAACTTAAGTCTACATTTTTTTGTGATATGTGGCTGGTTATTTTCTTGTTTCCAATGTTTAGAAATTTTCTTCATTTACTAAAACTGCGCTGCATTTTCCGACCCCTGCATAGCTAATCAAATCTTCCTGAAATGCTCTTAAAGTCTTTTTAGAATGAAATTTGGTGATCTATTTTGGTATCATCAACAAACTGCTTATATTCTATTTTTCCCATATCAATGCGTTTTTTATAAATTGTGCAAAAAAGGGCCGTCCCAACCTCAGTGGAGCACCATCGTGGGCGCCCCCCCCTGTTTCTCCCCCTTGCCCCAAACATTCTGCTGCCTATTGTCAACCCTGCCTCTACCCGGGAAAAAAAATTTTTCTTTTATTCTGTGTGCTTAATTTTCCTCAAAAACCTTGATGGGAAATTAACAAAGCCTTACTGAAGTCCATTACACATATATATTCTTTTCCATGATCAACCTCCTAAAAACCTTGCTGAAAAATTTTTAGTAAATTCATAAGGCAGCAACGCCCCTTTTTTAAAATGCTGAAATTTATTATCAAATTTTTGCCTTTTAAGATGGCTACGAAAAAGCTGGCAGTTATTGAATCTATAATTTTTTTTCACTATGGAGGTAAAGCTTTTGGTCCATCATTTAAAGAAAGGACCTGTCCCTGCTTTTTATATAGATGGTGTTGTTTTGCCATTTTTCCATTGTCGGGCATAGCATTTGTGTGATATTGTAAAACGTTAGTAACGGGTGTACAAGTTTTGTTCTTTTAACCCTGCAAAATTCATGGGTGGATCCGTTTTCTGAAGGAACCATGTCCAGGGCCCCAAATTCGCTATATATTATGTCCCTGTTTCATTTATTTATCTCGGATTCAAAATGGCTAAAACCTTGAAAAAAATAAGCTTTAATAAAATTTAAAACATATTTCCTTATAAGAGTAAATTATTTTAAGTAACTTTTTTAAAAATGGGGGCCCTGCACTAATTTAAATTTAAATGGTTATCTAAGGGGTTTTATACCCCCCTTGGGAGCTCCCAGAAGAGAAGCGGGTAAGGATTTTTGGTAGTTTGTTTGGGACAAGGGAAATTATGGTTTGGAATGGGTATGTTATGAGTGACGAGTTAATACTATTGGGGTTTATTAAACGGGGTTTTCGGAGTTCAAATTAATAGTACAAGTAAATACTTTACCCAAGTTTTTTCGGGGGCATAGGAAAAGGGTTGGGAAAATTGTTTTGGTTAAGGGGTTAGAATTTAAGGACCTCCCATATGGCACAGTTTATGTTTCTTTTTAGGCTTTTCAAGATGTGGGGTTTTGACGTTACCCCTGCTGGCGTGTGAGACTGGTGGACGTGTCTCGATATTATACCTGGATAAAAGTTGAGGAATGTCCCCTTCGAGGCAAACGAAGCTGACATCAGAAACGTATTTGAGAAATATGGAACTGTGCATTCTCCCCACAGGGTAAGTGGATAATGGGTGCCTACACAGGTATCCCGGGAAGGTACATTCAGCTTTAAGATGACGTTGCGCCAACCCATACCGTCATATGTGTATCTTCAAGATTTTGGGAAACACAGGTAATGGTTTTATATCCTGGACAGCGGCGTACGTGTCGCATTTGTGGAGAGTATGAACCACATAGCGGCGGCATGCGAAAAGAACAGACGCGTGACCAAACCTGTGCAAGAAGACGTAGCCCCAGTCACACGTGATGAAGGTGAGCATCGTTCGTCAGAGGAAGGGGCGTGGTCGTTTGTGGGTGAGATGGTGGAACAGGCTTTTCGAAATGAGAGTGAGTCCTTCCCTCAGCTGCCTGCACCTGAGTCGTTGCCGATACCATCTACTGGATTGGTACCCCCGGCATGACGTGTTAGTATTGGTCGAGAGACGAATGTCGGTGAGGATTTAGACGAAGTTTTAAGGACCTTGTCACCGCAAGTGGTGGAAGCTCCGTCTCCGGAAGACGTAGCTGGAGCCCTTTCCGAGTCCGGATTGTCAACAATATGAGAACTCCGCAGAAGGACGACGAGACTGGGACATCGGGAGACTTCATACCTCATTGTGAGGTGGATGTTGGGTACACCGTGGGGTTTTCCTCGGATCTTGTCATGGAGAATAAGAACGTTTACCAGGAAACGGGCAGCTACGTCAGATTCGGAGACGTACTGACGCCGGCACAGAGGACGGGGAAAAAAACTAAGAGGATGGGTGAGGGGAGGGGTGGGGAGGGGGGGGTCATGAGGACGCCATCGCAAGAAGGGAGGCGAATGGGAAGGTACTGTAAAGAAGACACATAGACGTAACAAATCAAGTGGTGAACCACGGGAGGAGAAGAGGAAAGGGTGGAAAATATAACGGGCCTTAGGTGTATGACTGCTAATGTTAACGGTTTGGTACTAGACTAAAGAGAGATTGGTTGAGCATTTTTCTTAGCAAACATAAAAATTGATGTTCTTTTCCCTTTCAAGAACACAATTTTCAAAGAAGGAGAAGTGTTGCAGGTTCGGGTTATACAGTACTGACCCTGCCAACTATCCGTTTGAAAGGTGGTGTGGGTCTTTTAAAAAAAAGAGACGAGCCCTTTTTGTGTTGCAGAGATGTGAGGGGGGTGGGGGGAGGGTGTTGCAGAGATGTGAGGGGGGTGGGGGGAGGGTGTTGCAGAGATGTGAGGGGGTGGGGGGGGGGTGTTTGCGAGTGGATGGGACTTGGATGGGAAAGCGTGTATCCTTGGTAAGTGTCTATCCCCCTGCGGAGAATGACACGAAGGTTCGAACGGATTTTGTGTGTGAGGACCTTGTTTATTTTTGCGTGGTCTTCCGGAAGTAGCGATAGTGGGGGGTGACTGGAACTGTGTCATAAGGGCGGCTGACGTCGAACCCAAAGGGGGGGGCTGTGTCTGCACCTCTCAGAGATTTTTTTTGAGGGATGTTAAGTTAAGAGATGTGTTTGGGGAGGGGTGTGGGAAACAGAACATATTTTTAACCCGAAAGGGGATATGCTGCAAGGGTTTTGACAGAGTGTATATTTAACAGGGTGTAGTTTTTATAGTCTTTTAAACGGTGGAGACGGTCTTGTCAGATCATAGGGCAGTTTTAGTGGAGGTAGGGTGGGAGGGAATGGCCGAAATTTATAAGAATTATTGGAAATTAAATATTAGTGTGTTAAGTGATGAGGAAGGGTTGGAGGGTTTTTTATGCTGTGGAATGAGTTTTCAAGGGAAGCTCAGGAGGTGGAAGACATTGTAACGTGGTGGGACTCGGTGGCAAAGGAAAGGATAAAGTCCTTTTATGTTGAGGAGGGTGGCGTATAAACATTTTAAAAAATATGGGTTAGCGAATTATTTAGAGGATCGATTAGGGAAGTTGTTATGGGCAGGGATGGGTTAGTGGTGTTTACCCATGGACAAAATTGTAGACATAAAAGAGAGCTTGCGAACGTTGCATAATGAGCGGTTTCAAGCGGTGAAGGTGCAAGAGGATTAGAAGAAGTTTTGGGGGGAGATAGGCCACCCGCGTGTGTGTTGAGACAAAAGCAAAAGCAGGCGCTGACGGCAATCCCGAGCTTGGAGGGTAAATGAGACGATGGGAATCCATAGAGCAGGTCAAGTGATACGAAACACAAAAGCTATGAGTGCATATGCGGATACATGGTATAAAAAACAGGGACTAGTAGTGGCGTGGATGAAGGGGAATTTAAGTAAGGTGTGCACGTATGCTAAGTGCATTTTGGGTCACAGTGATAGGAAGGCTTTGGGGTGGGGTTATTACTGAGGAGGAAATTGAAATTGCTTTACACGGAATGAGGAAGGGCAAGTCCCCGGGTATTGATGGTTTTACCGGTAGAATTTTATTTGCAGCATTGGGAGTTGATTGGGAAGTTTCTTGGTAAGTTTATTAAATTGTATGAAGGAGAAGGGTACGTTAGGGATAAGCAGAATACGGCAGTTGTGGTGTTGGTCCCGAAAGGCAAAGGGCAGCCAAACCTTGGGAAGTTATAGGGCGATAACGTTGCTCTGTGCAGACTATAAGGTTTTCGCAAAAATTTTGGGTAATTTGGGTAAAATGCGTGGTGGGGAGGGTTGTTTCCCCCATCGCAGTATGGGTTGCCGGGGAGGTCGATGTTAGAAGGTCACGGGCTTATAAGAAGTTTTGTGGAGTCAAAGGGGAAGGGGGGGGCGGCTTTACTGGCCTTGGACTGGCGAGCCGCCTATGATAGGTGGAAAGGGGGGCACTGCAGAGTATTCTTCGAGACAGGGGTTTAAAGGAGAAGAAATAGTTGGGTGGGTAAACACTCTGTTAAGGGGGCAAGGATGAGGGTACAAATAAATGGGTGTATGGGGACGGACTTTGAGATGGGTGAGGTTTAAGACAAGGGTGCCCTATTCACAGATCTTATTTGCATGTTTTCAGGGTCCCTTTTACAGGATGGTTGAGAGCACAGGGTTTGTTCCCGGGGTGGGGGTGGGTAGGGGAAGGGGATTGTTGGCCGGCATTAATAGGGATGTGGATGATACGACTGTTTTGGTGTGTGAACGAATGTCTATGAAAGGGTGGAAGATGTTGTGCGTGTGTTTGAACGTGCCACGGGATTGAAGGTAAATAGTGAAAAAGTCGATTTATCATGGGGTTGGGTACCTGGAAAGAGGGTGGAATGGTGAGCTGTAACGTGGTTAACACAACTGCGATGTCATTAAAGATTTGCGGTATTATTTATAGAGACGATTTGGATGTGGCCGGGGGGAAAATTCAGTAAGGACGTTGGAAAAGGTCATTGGTCGTCTGGGGGTTTTGAGGCCCCAACATCTTTACTCTGGCCCAACGTGGGGATTGTTGTTAACGTTTTATTGTATAGTAAGGTGTGGCACGTTGCGGCTGTATTCCCAATTACAGGAAAAAAGCGATCAATGGAATATTGAGAAGAGTATTTACCTTTTTGTGGGGATCGAGGTGTGATGGTTAAAACGTGAGGTTGTTATGTTACCTGTACGTCGAGGGGTTTAGGATTGTTGGACTTAAAGCGTAGGGTGAAAAGTGTTTTTCTAAAGTGGAGGTTTGGCGTGTGGGGTGTGATGGCGGGAAATATGGACCAAGTATATACGGGGTGAAAAAGTGGTATAGGGGAATTGAGTTAAGGGAAAAGTGAGATTGTACTACGAGCTTTGTTGATGGTAAAGGAATGGAGGAACATTCGCATAAGGGTTTTAAGTAGTTACTAGGGGGTACGGCGCAGCTCCAGTAGAAGGTTTGTTCCCCAGTACTCGTGGGAAAAAAATATGGCTCCGATTTAGCAAATTGAAATTACGGCCTAGGGTGCGTGAAATTTATGTTTCGTTTTTTACATGGTATATTTGCCGTCAGGGGGAATACTACGATCCAGAAGAGTCGTGGTGGGAGGCGGGTGTGGGTTTTGTGGTGGGGAAGACACGGCTTTTCACGTTGTCTATTTTGCGAAGGTTTAGAAGATGTCAGGAGTTGGTTGGGTAGGGTGGTACAGAGGATGGGAGCAGAGGAGTGCAGGTCCTGCGGTGCGTTAAGTCTCGACATCGGTGGATTTGACCAGGACGTTGAACGGGCTTTAGATTATATTATCGTGGATACATTTATATTTCGTGGGTTAATGCGGGGGAAAAGGGGTCAGTGAGGTGAGAAGGGTGTCCTTGCAATTTAAAGTTTTATCGTTTCAATGTGTAGGAATAGGGAATTGTATGGGGAGGAGGTGGATAAGGGTTTTTTCGGACGGTTTTAAAAGGCTCAACTCTTGAAACCCTTGTGAATCTGTGATAAATATACGGGCATGCCGAATAAGTTGTTAGGTCAGTGGGCAATAGCTGGCTCGTCTCTTGGGGGAAGGATGTGAGTTGGCGTGAATATGAGTTTGGGCAGAATGTTTTTTAGTTGTTATGGATGTGTGGTTGTGGATTCAGGGGTTAGGGTTACTTTTTTGTACCCTTTTTGTAAAAAAATGACTGGGGTGCCTTACATATTTGTTATGTTTTTGATGCTTCCTTTGTAAAGACTCGTTGTATTCTTGAGTCACTAGTTTTTTTAGTTTTGTTTTTGATTGTGTTATGGAGGTCCAGATATTTGGCATATGAGCGTGGGATATTGTTATGTTGTGTGTATGTGCATAATATGTATATATGTATATATGTATATATATATATATTTATATATATATATATATAAAATATATTTTTATATATATATATATATATATATTTTAAAATATGTAATTATATGTATGTGTATATATGCATGTTTTATCCCTTCCCTGTTACTGTTCCCAAATTTGTCTGTGGGGTCCCAAGTATTAAAGGGATATAACACGTGTACATTACCCTGAGTTATCCAATTGTATCCTAAAAAATATGTAGCAACATTATGATTTTTGTTTGTGATTCAAAACGTAGTTCATAAAAAAAAAAAAAAAAAAAAAAAAAAAAAAAAAATCTTACTTCTATATTACCTGAAAGAAAAAACCCTTTTTGGATAGTCTTCGAATCCCTTGTCACTTTAGCCTCATAAATTCTTTTAGCTTTTCTTATTCCCTTTTTTATTTCCCTCTTTAAGTGAATATATTGATTTCTTAGCTTGACGTGTTTCAATATTATTTTTATTATGTGATGAATAATTGCAATTAACATAATTTATTTCTTCTGTTTATGGAGCTTGACATTGTAATGAGATACATCAAAATCATTCCTTGTTACATCATTTAAATTATTTGCCTGATTGTTTTGTAATTGGACAATTAACGCTTGAATACCTACTCTTATTTCCTCCAAAGAGAAGTATTTTTCATGGTACTTATTAGATAACACTCTACAGTCTTAGTAGTCAATTTATTTTGCACACTACTACTCAATATTCAGTCTGATCCGTCCAGATCATTTGTTACTTAAGGTTTTAAGTGTGCTTTCAAATCTGACTCTAAATTGCTGCAAATATTTGTAATTGTGCTCTGGAGTTAGTAGGTTCAACCTACTCTGTTCTAAATAACCGTGGGTGACCGCCAGCAGATCCACTGCTTCTGTGCAACTATTGTCAACTTTTGGAAAACCTTTTATTATTATTTGAGCATCACTTTTTACGTGTCCTTTTAAGGTAAATTAATTTGGTGACGTATAGAAAATAATTCCTGTTATGTTCAGCCTCCTTGAATACAAACCAGGATTTTTCCAAGCTTAGGTTAGGTTAGGTAAGGTTCGTCAGGAAACAGGACAAATGTTTCCTGACGCGGGTCTTAGTCAGATGATGACCCGCCTTTAGAGCTTTTGGTCATCTGACCGAGGCCTTCCGCTGGCTTACCGGTCCACCCCTTTAAAAATTATGGTCATTTATAACCATTTTTTTTTTTTTTTTTTTTTTTTTTTTTTTTTTTTTTTTTTTTTTTTTTTTTTTTTTTTTTTTTTTCCAAGCTGTCTCCTGAATTAAATGTGGGTAGAGACAGTTCTGGAAGTTTGGGGAAGAGACATCTCATTCACATTACTAGGATGGCCAACTGCATTTTTTATGCTCATTAATTTAATAAAATAATTTAATAAAATATTTTCTCCTCTAGATCATAATATTGGTTGATAAATAATTCCATTCTTGTTCATCTACACAATTTCTCAGCAGAATGACTTCACGTTTTTCATACACTAATTTGCATGAGTCATCTATTTTCTAATGAATCTAAATATAGATTTAAATCAACAATGTTCATTATTTCGTCAGATATTAGTTCCAAGCACTTATTACATGTCCTGGTTATACGACCTTTCCTTGCTTTCAAAGACACTTCTATTGTTTTAATATCCAAGGGTTTACCATTTACATTAATGTTGTTAGTTCTCTGTGGTTCTTATTTGGATTTGAACTTGAACATAAATTAATACTATTTTACACACAAATTATACAGTGATGCACTTTATAAAAGTCATTACAAATTCCTTGAAAAATCCTAGCCAAATTTTCTGGCATAGCAAATTAATATATATGGCAATTACAGTTCTATTCCCATCTGGGCTAAGCAACTTTAAGGCAATAATGATCGTACCTATATTTGGGCAATGCAATTCCACAATTATATTATTAATATTATTAATTACATAATAATTACACAATTATTTAAACAATTAACATTAAATAATGATTTTATTGTGGACCATTCTCTTTTCAGTCATACAATGTACATTATTATGTTGTAATTAATTTTTGCAGACACAAATAAAAAACATCTTTCCAGTCAAGTCACATTTATATATTTAATTTACTTGATCTTTACTGATCACCTCCGTTCAGAAGGACCAACGACTTTTGTGAAAAATTATGAGGATAAATTTTTACAAGTACAATTTTGAGTTAACACTTCACCCACATAACTCTGGAGAATTCTAAACACATCTAAAATGATAATTCACTTATTTTTATTTTTGAAACATGTGGGACTTTAAAAACAATAGGGAGCTTATAATGTCTCTTCTTCGAGAGGGACAGTATCACACATATTGCAGGGAAATTATCATAATTATCACGCTACTATTGCTTTCCATATGTTGACACTATTTCAGATTCTGCTCCAAAATATAAGTTATATGAATGGTTTTAACAAATAATTCAAAGGTAAAACTCTAATGTTATGGCATTATCAACACAAAATATTCCTGCTTAGAGAGCAGTTGACTCTTTCCCAGTAACCTTTGTACATTAAAATTTATTTTCTTTAAAAAGATGTTGTACTTTTTAGATTAGATTAGATTAGATTTCGCTCGGATTTTTAACCCCGGAGGGTTAGCCACCCAGGATAACCCAAGAAAGTCAGTGCGTCATCGAGGACTGTCTAACTTATTTCCATTGGGGTCCTTAATCTTGTCCCCCAGGATGCGACCCACACCAGTCGACTAACACCCAGGTACCTATTTGCTGCTAGGTGAACAGGACAACAGGTGTAAGGAAACGTGTCGAAATGTTTCCACCCGCCGGAAATCGAACCCGGGCCCTCCGTGTGTGAAGCGGGAGCTTTAGCCACCAGGCCACCGGGCCACAATACTCTGCTGTCTACACATTTAATTATCATAGCTACAATACGTGTCCGCATTTTTGAGAGCTTGCGAAGTTCCAGTAGGACAAATAGGCTATTGGGAAAACTACCGTTCAACAACACATGCCAACACTGATGCCCAGAACTTCACCATGAATCACGAAATCGTAATGACACGATTGCAAACAAACCATACTACGGGCGGGGATAGAACCCGCGATCAGAGAGTCTCAAAACTCCAGACCGTCGCGTTAGCCAGTGGCTAAGGCGACGGTCTGGAGTTTCGAGGCTCTCAGATCGCGGGTTCTATCCCCGCCCGTGATATGGTTTCACCATGAATCATTCACTGTGTTTGCCAGTCAGTCAAAACCTGTAGTTCTGGCCACTGTGGAGTTTTTGTACATTATTAGAGACAAACTTTCATTGTGTAATATTGAACGGTTAGTTGAGTACTTTGATTTTAGCTTCTTAGGTTTTTATGTATATTTTATCATGAGTGGATATTGCATTTATATATATGACTTTTAGATATTCTTGGGAAATTATGGCTTTTTGATGGCACAGGCAACAACTTGGATAAGTGGATGACCCTAAGAATACTGGACATGACAATAGGCCTACTAGCCTATGCTAGACAGGTGCAACTTACACCCAACAACAACCACAAATGTAGGTGTCCAACTTATTTAATACTACTCAAAGTTTTTGCTACTTTTTACCTCAGCTATGTCGATTTTTACAGATTTTGACCAAAATTTGGGCAAATATTCACCCCAGTGGCATTCCACTAGTAACGATTCCCCCATTCCAAATTCTTCAAATTTATGACGACTCTTGTGGACCATGCCTCGGCCCCGGAGACAATTTCTCCTATACCGTATACGACTGCTTTCTTCATTAGCTATTTGTGTGAAACTCTTATCATAGGCAATACTGAAATCTATATACTCAGTATCACATTCTTTATCATGATCTGCTTTTTCAAATGTCATGGTGAAAAATGCTAATAAATTCGTAAGACAAGAATGCCTCACTGATTCCCTTCCAGTCTTTAGTGAGTTTGATTGAGAGTCATTCATTACGACTTTTCTGAACATAGTGACAATGACATTAAAAAAACAAGAACTAGATCTCCAATCCTATTATTGCCAATGAGGGAATTCTGCTGTAAAAGAAGTGCAATTGACATCTCTGAATTCACCTGAAGAAAACAGGTTATAACATTCATATTAAGACAAACACAGCTTATTAACTGAGCACTGTTTTCACTCATACACGAATCTACAGGTTCGATAGTTCTTTTTCCTCCAGCCTCCATGAAGAGTTTTTCAGCTTGGAAGGTGAACCTTGTTATTGTCGCCTGGTGTCTTAATCCTATAATAGCTCTATTGTTTTTTGTCTTTCCTTAATAACGGCTCCTTGTATTGAAAGTCTGTTATTTTCCCAGTATATACACGAAGTTACTTTAGTTATGAAAGAGATATGTTCGTCCATTTTGTTTTTATTTTATCATGGAGATTCTGCTCTATAAGGGTAACCTTTTTAAAAAACATAAAAGATAGAGAGGTACAAAAAAAAGGTGTCGCCAATTATTTATTTAAAATTACCTTTAGGCGCACATCATTTGCATACTGTCTATGGCTACCTGTCAATCGGCATTTGACAGCCGATAAGGGGGATTACAATGCTCTTCATTTTGGGACACTAACCATTTTTAATGAGGGTAATCACCCAAAACCAAATCTACCTAAATAAAGTAAATAAAAAAAAATTGCTGAATAATTAGGAAAACTTGAATGTGATGAATATACGATGAATATGCACCAACAGTGATATATTGACTTAACAGTCGTGATTCATATTTCTTAAAATTTTCGGGGATATTTAGGCACAAAATTTTTGACATACAAAAAATTTTTGGAAAAACCTTTTTCTCGAAATAAATATCTTCGGTTTCTGAAACATCAAAATATTGGTGATTTGTTTCAAACAGGTATTCCCTGTCACCTACCACTCGACCCCAATTAAGCATGTAACAACCCCTACAACCTCCTGAACCACTGCTTTGCTCTTAAGTACCACCCCAGGGGATGGAAACCAAGCAGTGATGACCAAGTGGGTTGATTATTCCTGTATCCCAACCCAGCACCGCCCCTCCCCCACAACTTTGTACAATCTCCGTAATGAAATCATGTTTGTAGAGTAATCAAAGTACAACATATACAAAAGTTCACTCAACTAGGGGTACATTAATTCACTAAAAAAAAAGTCAGGACTGTCAAAAATGACCCTTTCATAATGCGTATGAAGAAAACCTTCAACACTTAACTTTTAAAAAACTGAGAAGATGCCTAAGCGCTTTAACCCCATTAAACTTTCCACTATACGTAAATGCTTAATTTCGAAGGTTAAGCCATTCGATTGTTACTTTTTTAATCAAAAACCGTACACCCTAAATTCATATTCACTTGTCAAATAAAGGTTTTCAAATTTTATATAGACAAGGGCAAGAAATAATCGTTTTTCACAAGTACAAGTTACAACTATAACAGATCCAACTGACACGCGGGTATACTAAAAAGAAAGTCCCAGGCCATGCAAGGCATTCTGGAAACTTATTTTAATTTTTTAAATCAGGATGCACCCACAACGGGCACTTACACCGGGTACCTACTTACTTTTGGGTGAACTAAAGCAGCAAGTAAGGAAACAACCCAACTTTTTCACCCGTCGGGATATTGACCCGGGACTCCCCGTGTGTGAACTGGGGACACTATCAACCAAGCGACGGTAGTTCCTCTTTAAAGCAAGGGAAAAATAAAGCTTAAGGAAAAATATTACCATACAATTTCGAATTTAAAAAGGGGCAAAGTCTGATCACAAAAGATTTTCCCGAGAAATCACAGGGAAAAAAAAAAAAGAAATGGCTTTGAAAAGCACAATGCAGGGGGGCACCATGCAAGGGAAACCATCAGAGGGCACCATGCAGGGGGCACCATGCAGGGGGCCCAGAACAGGGCACCATGAACAGGCACCATGTAAGGCACCAGCAGAGGGCACCATGCCTGGGCCCCATGCCAGGGCACCATCACGGGGGCACCATGCACAGGCACCATGCACGGGCACCATGAACAGGCACCATGCAAGGGCACCATGCACAGGGCACCATGAACGGGGCACCAGCAGAGGCGCTATGCACAGGGTACCAGCAGGGGGCACCATGCAGGGCACCATGCACTGGGCCCCATGCACAGGGCACCATGCACAGGCACCATGCACGAAATAGTCCCATGAATTTTACCCAAAAATTCTTTAAAAAACCGCATTCAAATCTTGAACCAATAAATAAGCGTTCTGGAGCAATAGAGAAAATTCGGACAAAATAAAGGAAAATAGGGGTACGGATTGCCAAAAAAGTGGGAAAAACCTCTCCTCTTTAAATACAAAACGCCTTCATCCCCGATTCCTTTTAAAGGGGGGCCCTTGGGCGTGGTGAAAGCTCTTGGTCTGGGGAATTAGACCTGTCATCTATTTCCTCAACCGAACTAATTCCCCCCCCCCCCCAATCCCCCGTTCCCTATCCCCATCCTTCCCTTTTTTCCTTTTCCTCCTCCTCCTCCCCCCCCCCCCCTTTTGCCCTTTTTTTTGGCCCTTTTTTTTTTTTTTTTTTTTTTCACGCCGCTATTTTTCTGGGTAGGAGAAAGGGGCCCGGGGTTTCCCATCCATTCCGTTGGGGTTTCTTGGCGGGGCGTAGTTTCCGGGGAATCTGGATTGCCTGGGGATGTCCCTATCCCCTCAGGTTTCCTGAGGGGGGTTTTGGGTGTTTTCCTGCGACGGGTGTATCTCGGGAAGCCCCCTTTTGGGTTTCCGGGGGTGGGGGCCGAAGGAGTATTTTTGTGGGGGACCCCCGCCGCCCCCCTTTTTTGCCCACCGAGGTAGCTGGGCAGATGTGAGGTTGCTACCCCGATTGCCGTTTACCGGCATGTGGGTAGGTATGGCAGGGGTTCCAGCCGCATCTGCGCTACTTGCGGTGCTGAGGTCTCTTGGGCGCGGAAGGAGTTTTTCTGGCCCTTTCATTCCTCCTAGGAACTATCCCTCCCCAGTCCCCCCTTTTTTATTCTTTTTTTTATTTTTATTTTTTTTTCCCTTCTTTCTTTTTTTTTCTTAAAAACAAAAAGAAAGAAGAAACCCTAAACCAGGGGCAGCCCTAGTCCATGATCCTGCTACCCCGGGCCCCTTCTTGATACCGCACCCCGTTCTGACCCTGCCTCATCTTTGGACCACTCTTCGGACACTCCTCATGACTCTGTACCTCTTGCCGGTGCTGTTTCCTCACCCGCTTCAGGTACGGGGCCCCTCGACTGACTCCTTCGTTTTATCTGACCTTCGCTTCCTCTGACTATGCTTCCGGCCTCTCCCTCTACGGTGCGGCAATTTTCGAATCGCCGGCCCATTCCACGTCGGACCAACTCTGGTCCCACGCCTAAACGACAACGACAATTACCTGTGATGACACTTCTCCACCTTCTCTTTCTTCTCAGAAAAGATCGACACTTTCCTTCACTACCTTTCCACGCTCAGTTTCAGACTGCACAATGGACTATATTCTTCACTTTACGACCGACTTCCTCTACTGCCTATCTTTCTGCCCACAGTATTGGCAAGGCACTCCTACGGCATGTTGGTAAAGATATTTCTTTTTCATGCTCTAAGAGCGGTACGCGCATCATCACCGTACAAAATGCTACCCGGCTCATGACTTTCTCGTCTTTCCCATATCGATACTGTTCCTGTAACTATTGAAAAGCATCATTCCCTCAATTCTTGTAGTGGGACCGTCATTCCTGCCCCATACCATAGTTTCAACAAAATTTTCCCGACATAGGGCACTGACATTCTTGAACAACTGGAACTCCAAGATCTCCCAATCCTCAAGGGAGACACTTTCGTTCTTCCTGCCCACGGGCGGAAGATACCCCCAGCAAGTGGCTCGTTTAACTTTTGACAGCCGTGAACTCCCATCCTCAGTTTATGTAGTAGGGCATCGGTTACAAGTTTAAAAGGTGATCCCTACACCGCAACAGTGTAGAAATTGCTGGCGATTTTGGCCATCCAGCGAAATATTGCAGATCTATCGCCGAATGCCAGTCTGTGGTGCCGATGACCATTCTAATACGTCTGCAATCGACCTCCCTCTTGCCCTTTAAATTTTCATGAGGCTCACCCTTCGTACTCTCGCCGTTGTCTAGTCACTTAAACGACGGGAAATCCGTTACCTCAAAGAGGCAGAAGGTCTCCCTTATGCCATGGCATTTCTCACTCCGCCTCCAAGGTGACCCACCTCGTGTTTCTTATTCCCATGTTTCAAAACGTCCCCCCACTTCTGGTATCCCATCTTCTGCACCCACCTCTGTGGTTACCTCTCCCATAGTCACTCCTGTAGCTAATTCTTTTGCTGTCCTTTGGCTCAGACGTCCCTACTTCAACGTCTCAGTCTGATCTTGCTTCTTCGTGTTCTCTGTCACAAGCCTCAGTAGCGACGAGATCTCGTATGACACCTCCTCCCAATCGTCCCCCCTACTTCTCAAAGGTCAAAAAAAGGTCCGGTAACACTCCTACCCATCTTCCACCTCCTCATTTTCCCTTCCCCGTCTCTGTACCTGGTTTCCCCCTCTCACTGGCTCTGTTACAAGTGTAGAGGTTCACCCTCCTCCTCGTACTGTACCTTCCTCCCCTGTTCCCTCCCAAGTTTCTTCCTCTTCTGCCACCTCCCAGGTTTCTGCCTCTTCTGTCCCCTTCCACGCTTCTCCAGTTCCCTCCACCCTTTTGGCCCCCCCCTACCTTGGTACAGTCCATTACAGTTCCAATCTTTACTCATCCTCCCCCTACCATTTCCAATATTGTCTCCCATACGACGTCTCTGAATTCTGAAACACTTGAAGCAATGTGTACGAATGGTATATAATACCGACAAGATGAGAGTAAGACACATGTGCAACATCTGGGTATCTTTATTGTAGACGTTTCGCCATCCAGTGGCGAAACGTCTACAATAAAGATACCCAGATGTTGCACATGTGTCTTACTCTCAACTTGAAGCAATCTCTGAATATATTGAAGAGACCAAACCATCAATGGACACTGATCCACCCTCCGCTCCTTCTCTCTCCTCTACTCCATCTGCACAACTCCTTTCTTCACAGCGCACTGTTCCTTCACTGCTTGAACGTTTTCCACTGCCTCTGCATGTGGACTTTTCTAATCCCTCTAGTCCATAGGAACCCTTACCTGCGGATTTCAGGTATCTTTATCATTGCCAATCATGGCCTATTTACAGTGGAATATACGCAGCCTCAGGGGTAATCGGGGTGAGCTTCAGATGTTACTCTCCCAGTTTTCCCCCGTTTTGGGGTTTGCTTACAGGAACCAAAATTACACTCTGCTGTTATCCTCCCATCTCAGGCTATAATTTATTGTTTTCTCAGGGTCCTTTTTCCTGATGGGAAACCCTTTTAAAGAAAGTTGCCCTTCTTCTACGCACTGATATTCCATAAACCCTCAGCTATTTGTTTATACTTCGCTGCATTACAAAAGCAGCCGTATCCACTTACATAGGTGGTATACGCTCTGTTCTTTATATCTCTCTCCTTCTCGGGCATTACTATTCCGGATATTGCCTTTCTTGTTTCGTCATTACCACCACCGATTCTGTTACTTGGTGATTTTAATGCCCACCATTTCCTCTGGGGGGGGGGTCCCCCACTGTGATTCCCGTGGCATTCAGTTAGAGGCTTTTCTTGCCACCCACCCCTCCATGTTTTAAATACAGGTACTCACACCCATTTTGATCCTCGGACTCACACTCCCCTCTTGCATCGATCTCTCAGTCTGCTCTTCCTCCGCCCCATTAGACTTTACTTGGTCTGTTCTTCCGGACTTACATGACAAACGATCATTTTCCCAATCATTCTTACTTTTCCCCCTTTATATTCACCACCTCTTCGCATCCCAACGCTGGCAATTTGATCAGGCAAATTTGGGGAAACCCTTTTCTCACCCTAAACTGTTTTTAGAGAGGTTCCTTTTTCGTCCTCCATCGATGAGCTTTTACACCTCTTCCCCGTCTCCGTTTAAAAAACCACAGCTTCTCATTCTATACCCCCAAACTTTGAGCAGGCATTCTCAAAATGCGTGCCTTTGGGGGTCCCTTGCTTGTGCTCGTGCAGTACGTTTGAAACGCGCGGCATGGGAGCAGGTACCGGTACAATAGAACCACAGAAGACTTCTTGATTTTAAGCAGAAGCGTGCGATCGCTCGCCGTGTCATCCGTGACGCTAAACGCACTTGCTGACGAGATTATGTCTCCACCATCACCTCTGCTTCCTCTTTGTGCAGTCTGGAAAAAAGTACGAAAACTGAGTGGTAAATAATTTTCCTGAAACCCCCTCCTTTGTTCTGCGGGGTTGCCGGGGTTGATATAGCAAACCCACTAGATGGTTTTCCAATGAAAAATTTGGGAATCATCTGGTCCGTATTTATCAGGACTCCATCTATGCCCCTCATTTCTTCCTCAAAGTCTGCCCAGAGAGTTAGCACCCTTGGACTTTTCTTCTCTCAAGAAGTACAGTATAATGTGCCTTTTACACTTCAGAACTGGAGGCAACACTCTCAGCTTGCGATCATCGGCAGCTGGGCCCGACGACCATTCATATTCGTATGCTACAACATTTACTCAGTCAGCCTTGCAGTCCTATTACGCCTTTAAAAATCTTATTTGGTCCCCCAGCTGTGGAAATCCGCCATTGTTCTCCCTTTCCGCAAACCAGGCACTACGGACATAAACCTCCCACTATCGTCCCATTGCCTTAACAGTGCAGTTTGCAAAGTGATGGAAAAGCCTAGTAAATAGCGTTTAGTGTGGTATTTAGAGACACACAACAGTCTCTCCACTCGTCAATATGGCTTTCGTAAGGGACGTTCTACCATAGACCCCTTACTACGCTTGGATACGTAGTTCGTAATGCCTTGCGAATAACCACTCATTTATTGCCATATTTTTTTGACCTTGAGAAGGCTATGACACAACTTGGAGGTATAATATTTTAGCCCCAAGCCCATCCTTATCCTTCGGGGCAATCTCCCCATCCTTCCTTAAAAACTTTTTAACGCAGGCATTTCTTTTTGGAATAAGGCCCTCCCCCGGACTTCATCCAAGCTAAAGGGTTCCCCCGGGGATTGTTCTGAGCACAACACTTTTTTCTCCTTGCTATTTAAATTTGCCTCAGTTTTCCCAAAAATTTTTTTTGGTCTCACTTATTTGATGATTTCCTATTGCCCGTGCAGCCTGACGCCCCTTATACTTTTTCCCTCCAATGCAGTCGCCCGGTTTTCCCAATTGGGCCACAACACTGGTTTAAATTTTCCAGCACTAAACCCCCAAAATTTTTTTCACTAACGCTCGTCATCTCCGACACCCTTTGTAACCTCTAGGGCCCCGATCCTGAACTGATACGGCAAGTTCGGGGCCTCCATTTTGATCGTAGGTTATCCTAAAAACCCTCACATTTACCTCCAAAGGGCAACTGTCAAACCCGGGCTGAACCTTCTTAAAACCCTTGCTCATCTTTCATGGGGACTGATCGTCGAACCCCCTTCGCTTACATTCCACCCTTATCTATCGAAACTTGATTATGGTGACCAATCTATTCAGCGGCATCTCCTGCTACTCTCTCTAGCCTTAACCCCATTCATCACCAAGGATTACGTTTATGCCTTGGTGCTTTTCGCTTTTCCCCTGTCGAGAGCCTCTATGCAGAAGCGAACGTGCCATCCTTATCCAATCGCCGTGATGCCCATTGCCTTCGCTACTATGTACGCTCTCATGATCTCCGCAATCCTTCCATTTATAGAATGGTTACTGATATTAGTAGACATTCTTTATTTGTTCGCCGCCCCTGTTTACTCCGTCCCTTCTCTCTTCGCCTTCATTCGCTCTTGTCTTCTCTTCAACTACCACCTTTCTATGTACATGTAGCATCTCACTTGTCCCTACCCCCCTGGAAGTTCCAGCTGTTCGAGTGTGTTTCTTTCTCTCTCCCTTGCTCGAAAGCCCAACTGTCTACGGTCGCTTCCCGCTCTCTTTTTCTTGACCACTTTCACTCTCATTCTCATGCCATTGCTGTGTACAAAGATGGCTCTAAGTCTTCTGATGGCGTAGGATTCACAGCAGTGTTTCCGGACAGCGTCGTACAAGGGCATTTACTATCTTTGGCTAGTATTTTTACTGCTGAATTGTATGCCATCCTTACAGCACTACCGTATTGCATCTATGCCTGTGTCATCATTTGTGGTTGTCTCAGACTCCCTTAGTGCTTTACAGGCTATACAGAAATTTGATACACCTCACCCCTTAGTCCTCTGTATTCCAACTTTGGCTGTGCCGCATCTTTACCAAGCATAAAGATATTGTTTTTGTTGGGTCCCTGGTCATGTTGACGTACAGGGCAATGAACAGGCAGACACTGCTGCGCGGTCAGCAGTACATGACCTACCAGTTTTCATGTAGAGGTATTCCATTTACGGACTATTTTGCTGCAATATCTTCCCAACTTCACACCCGTTGGCAACAACGTTGGTCTACTATGCTCGGCAACAAACTTCAATCTATTAAACCGAGTATAGGTTACTGGCCGTCTTCTTATCACCAGTGTCGAGGTTGGGAGACTACTCTCTCCCATCTTCGCATTGGCCATACTCGTCTTACTCATGGATATCTCATGGAGAGGCCCTGCTCCTCTCTGTGAGAATTGCCAAGTTCCATTATCAGTCAGCCACATTCTGTTGGAACTGCGCACTTTATCAAAGAGCATGCAGAATTTACCTCCGTCATCGTCTTCGCTCTGCTGCTCTCTCTCTACCTTCCTTTCTCGCTGATGGACCCACCTTTCATCCAGACTCTCTCATTGACTTTTTGACAACAACCGACTTACTTCACAAATTCTGATACCTTCAGCCCTTTCTACTTCAATCTCTTGCTACCCTCTACCCCCGCACTATCCCCTGCCCCGCTGTTTTCTGTAACCTACTGATCATCCCTCCTCCCTTCTGCCATCCAATACCCTCGCTTCCTTCCCTACCCTGCAGCGCTGTATAGCCCTTGTGGCTTAGCGCTTCTTTTTGATTATAATAATAATAATAATAATCCCCGGATTTTTATATTTTTCCTTTCAGTTATTTTTCACATTAACATTCTTTTTAAAATTCTCTTATAGTCCTATATGAAAAAAAATTTGGGGGGATTTTTTTTGAAAAAGTGAATTTGATAAAATTGGCAAAAAAGAGCAAACTGGCACCCATGCAGCTCAAAATTAACACATAGCAACACAAGAAAGAAGGAACACTGCAGCAGGGCTACTGGCCCATGTGAGGCAGGCCCAATTTTTCTACCGGCTTAAGCCTAACCTATACAGGTCAGGTCACGTTCACTTAAGGAAGGTAGCATAGCATCTGACCTAGTAGCACAAGCTAGTCAGGTCCACCTCACACCCACCCACAACCACTCATGTATTTATCTAACCCATTTTTTAAAACGACACAAGGTTTTATCTTCTATGACGGTACTCAGGAGTTTGTACAACTCTTCCACAACTCTATTACCAAACCAGTGCTTTCCTATATCCTTCCTGAATCTGATTTTTTCCAATTTGAAAACATTTCTGCGAATCCTGTCTAGGTTAGATATTTTTAGCACGCTACTTACATTCCCTTTATTTATTCCTGTTTTCCATTTATACACCTCAATCATATCCCCTCTAATTCTACGCCTTTCTAGAGAGTGTAGATTCAGGGCCTCAGTCTATCCTCATAGGGAAGATTTCTGATACATGGGATCAGCTTTGTCATCCTCCTTTGTACGTTTTCCAGAGCATTTATATCCATTCTGTAATACGGTGACCAGAACTGAGCAGAATAATCTAAATGAGGCCTAACCAAGGATATATAGACTTGAAGAACAACCTGAGGACTTTTATTATTTATGCTTCTTGATATGAAGCCAAGGATTCTGTTAGCTATATTGCGAACATTTATGTACTGTTGCCTTAGTTTTAGATTACTGCTAACCAGAACTCCCAAATCCTTTTCGTAAACAGTAATATTAAGATCTACATTATTTAGTTTATATGTGACATGGTTCTTTTTCTGTCGAATGTTTAGAACTTTGCACTTGTCTACATTAAACTGCATCTGCCACTTCTCCGACCACTGTATCACTCTATTTAAATCTTCCGGGGGTGCTCTAATGTCCTCGTCAGAACGAAATTCGTTGGCCTATTTTGGAGTCATCGGCAAACCTGCTTATGTGGTTATTTATTGCCTCATCTATGACATTTATGTAGATTGCGAACATCAAGGGCCCAACACTGACCCCTGTCGAATACAGGTCGTAATGCTTCCCCACTCTGATTTTTCCCCATTTATGCAAACTCTCTGCTGCCTATCTGTCAACCATGCCTCTATCTAGGAAAAACTTTCTCCTCCTATTCCGTGTCTTAATTTTCCTCAATAGTCTCTGATATGGGACCTATTAAAAGCTTACTGAAGCCCATATACACAAAATTTATATTCAATACCATGAACACCTC
>NC_069431.1:29996960-30045839 GCF_026875155.1 Cherax quadricarinatus
TTTGTCTACTTCAGGGGATAAAAATTTGCTCGTCTCAAACTTTCAGAAGTCCAGTGAGTGAATCAATGAGTTAACAGTTTTATGTGGACAATTTCCTAGGTGTGACTTCAACTGAAGAGAAAATAATGAGGATATGTGCGGAGGCACTTATCCTCACGAGGGAATGGAATAGCAATTCGTCCAAACTATATAGTATATATAGTATATACGTATATATATATATGTCGTGCCGAATAGGCAGAACTTGCGATCTTGGCTTAAATAGCAACGCTCATCTTGCCATATAGGACAAGTGAAAATTTGTTTATGCAATAATTTCGCCAAAATCATTCTGAACCTAATGAAAAAATATATTTCACTGTGTTTGTTTAGTATTAAATTATTGTAAACAAATCTAAAATATATTTAGTTGGGTTAGGCTAAAATAAATTGCGCTTGTTATAATAAGGTTAGGTAAGTTTTCTAAGTTCCTTTTGGTGCAAAATTAAAAATTTTTACATGAACATTATGAAAAAATATATATCTTTAAAACGTATAAGAGAAAATTTTAGAAAGGACTTAATTTTAAATGAGTCTTGCTAATTGGCCAGTTTTACATATTCGGCACGACATATATATATATATATATATATATATATTATATATATATATATATTATATATATATTTATATATATATATATATATAATATATATATTATATATATATAATATTATATATATATATGTGGCAGATGTTGCAAGTGTATGGTGTAGGAGGTAGGTTACTGAAAGCAGTGAAGAGTTTTTACGAGGTAGTGAGGCTCAAGTTAGAGTATGTAGGAAAGAGGGAAATTTTTTCCAGTAAAAGTAGGCCTTAGACAAGGATGTGTGATGTCACCGTGGTTGTTTAATATATTTATAGATGGGGTTGTAAGAGAAGTAAATGCGAGGGTCTTGGCAAGAGGCGTGGAGTTAAAAGATAAAGAATCACAACAAAGTGGGAGTTGTCACAGCTGCTCTTTGCTGATGACACTGTGCTATTGGGAGATTCTGAAGAGAAGTTGCAGAGATTGGTGGATGAATTTGGTAGGGTGTGCAAAAGAAGAAAATTAAAGGTGAATACAGGAAAGAGTATGGTTATGAGGATAACAAAAAGATTAGGTGATGAAAGATTGAATATCAGATTGGAGGGAGAGAGTATGGAGGAGGTGAACGTATTCAGATATTTGGGAGTGGGACGTGTCAGCGGATGGGTCTATGAAAGATGAGGTGAATCATAGAATGATGAGGGAAAAAGAGTGAGTGGTGCACTTAGGAGTCTGTGGAGACAAAGAACTTTGTCCTTGGAGGCAAAGAGGGGAATGTATGAGAGTATAGTTTTACCAACGCTCTTATATGGGTGTGAAGCGTGGGTGATGGATATGTTGCAGCGAGGAGAAGGCTGGAGGCAGTGGAGATGTTGTCTGAGGGCAATGTGTGGTGTGAATATAATGCTGAGAATTCGTAGTTTGGAAGTTAGGAGGAGGTGCGGGATTACCCAAACTGTTGTCCAGAGGGCTGAGGAAGGGTTGTTGAGGTGGTTCGGACATGTAGAGAGAATGGAGCGAAACAGAATGACTTCAAGAGTGTATCAGTCTGTAGTGGAAGGAAGGCGGTGGTAGGGGTCGGCCTAGGAAGGGTTGGAGGGAGGGGGTAAAGGAGGTTTTGTGTGCGAGGGGCTTGGACTTCAGCAGGCATGCGTGAGCGTGTTTGATAGGATGTGAATGGAGACAAATGGTTTTTAATACTTGACGTGCTGTTGGAGTGTGAGCAAAGTACATTTATGAAGGGATTCAGGGGAAACCGGCAGGCCGGACTTGAGTCCTGGAGGATGGGAAGTACAGTGCCTGCACTCTGAAGGAGGGGTGTTAATGTTGCAGTTTAAAACTGTAGTGTAAAGCACCCTTCTGGCAAGACAGTGATGGAGTGAATGATGGTGAAAGTTTTTCTTTTTCGGGCCACCCTGCCTTGGTGGGAATCGGCGGTGTGATAATATAAATAAAAAAAAATAATTTATATATATATTTATTATAATATATATATATATTTAATTTATTTATATATATATTTAAATATATATATATATATTTTTATATATATATTTTTAGATATATATAAAGATTTATATATTATATATATATATGTATTATATATGTCGTGAGAGTAGGCAGAACTTGCGATCTTGGTTAAAATAGCAACGCTCATTTCCCATACAAGACAAGTGAAAAATTGTGTATGCATAAATTTCGCCAAAATTCCATTCTGAACCTAAGAAAAAAAAATATATGATTGTGTTTGTTAGTGCTAAATTATTGTAAAAGTATTTAAAAATATTAGTTGGGTTAGGTTAATATAAATTGTTTTCTTTTATTATAAGGTTGGGTTAATTTTATAAGTTTCGTGTGCGTTGCAAAAATTAAAAAACTGTTTCTATTAACATTAATGAAAAAAAAATATATCTTTAACGCATAAGAGGAAAATTTCAGAAGGACTTAATTTTAATGAGTTTTGCTAATTAACCAGTTATATATATATATATATATATATTATATTATATATATTTATATATATATATATAGATATATTCTATATATTTATATATATATTATATTATATATATTTTCTTCTTTCAACATACCAGCCTTATCCCACCGAGGATATAGGTGGCCCAAAAGATAAAATCTAAAGTTTCTGCTTTTTTATTTAGTAATATTCATTCAGGAGATGGGGTTATCAGCCACCTTGGCTCCCGGCATTTTCAGTGCCTCTTCGAACGTCTTATCTTACAGAGGAAGAATTCTGTTCCAACTTCCCCATGGGAGATAAGAGGATTAAACAAGAACAAGAATTCAGAAAAGAAAATAGAAGTAGGACCTTCTCCTTCTCACAATTCTAACTCAGATTTTCAAACCAGCAGAAGCCAAGCAATCTGCTTTGTAATCCTCAACACTAATCCCCAAATCTCTAGAACTTATTGCTCTGACAAAACGTCATAACTGCAACCATCAATTACCTACACTGACCCATAGTCTGACTCATTCCAGTTCAGCCTCCCTGGTAAGTTATCTGTCCAATGAAGTCGGCAAGTGGGAAATTGGGACAAGACCACAAGTAACCCGTCATAGGGATACTGAAATGGTTATTGGTCTGTAGGTTTGATATGTCGTAATAGGTTCCATGTGTCCTATAATTTGGGTGTTGGTACAAATTGGTTAAGTTAGGGTTGAATTATGTTATGCTTTGCAAACCTGAAATATTTTTTTGTAGATGGCATTGCTAATGGAATGGACACCAACATATCATTTATTTAATATATTTCGCTTAACTGTGTTAGAAGATCATAATTCTACATTTAAAAATTTTATTCAACGGAGCCTTGGTAAAAGACTGCATTAAAATAAAAGCTAAACCAAATGTTCTCAATGGGGACGTTTATATTATTCAATCTTTCAATAAAAAACTCTCGATTGGACAAACTATGTGTGATTTAGTTGAATGATGCTTAGACACAGTCATTATAATTAATTTATGTCACTGAATTAACATTAAGGGAACAAATAATGGTTATAAGTTAAGTGTTTATTCATTACTTATTAATTATAATTACCTAGTTATGTCTGTGAATATAAGCATTATTTTAACGTTCTTTCTCCTTTCACGAAGAGGAAAATGTAATAAAATGTCTAAATGCTGGTACTGTAGGCTGGTGTGAGTTGCACCAAATGTGGTATCCCACATGGCAGTGCTGTGGGTTTTGTTATGTACTCGATTGTGGCTGCTAAACATTATTGCGACAATTTACTAAAACTATTGTGAAGTGTAATAATTAATGTAATAACGTGATGTGTTGATTGAAAATTTGGTGTATTGTTTCCAGACTATAATACATGTTGAATGATACATCAGTTTCTTGCACGTTTAATTCGCGCTTATAAGTCAATGGAAATTTCTACTTAAAACGTTTGGGTTGTGGAATTCTTAGTAGTAGTCAGACAGTCGACGTCAGTCTAGTACGAGATTATTGAAGGTTAGTTATTACCTCATGATGAGAGTTAACTCCTCCTTCATACAAGTGACGTGGTTTGTGATATTGCGATTTCTACTGTATTACTGATTGAAGTTATACATTAAATTTGGTATCCAAGTTTGTTCGGAATTTTTGGGTATAATGAGTGAAGAGAAAGTTCTCAAAAGAACTTGCCTGACATGTTTCCATGTATGCTACGCAGAGCTCCTTCTTCTTTTGTTAATTATATAACTTAGTATGTAAATTCTGACGTGGTGGTTCTGGCTGGTTACTATTTTGGCACTGAGATTCAACTAAAAAAATATTTAAATAAATAAATTTATGTCAATTTTAAAATCGTGAGAGATCTGCAGCCTATAAAAATGAATTGAACGTGTACTTCATTAAAAGAAATTATAAATATCAGCGGAGTTTGTGATTTTTGTTGTTGGTTGTAAGGTGTGGCTGCTGAAACCAGATATCCCGGGTCCCTAAGGTCTTCCAATATGGGTAAATGCACTCTTCCTCTATGTGGATCACCAGGATAAGATAACTTCCCTGATACATAAATACCAAAGTAAAGCACTCTAATAGAATATAAATACGGAGGTTCCCCATTTGATTTTGTTTAGTGGCGTTTTTTGGTCTGAGATTTAGGTATTTTAATGATGAGTTGTTGCATTTATGATTAATCGGGATTTATTTTTTCTATTATGTATTTTCATAGCTAGAAATCTTTGCTTCCATGTCCATTATTATTTTAAACAATAAAAATGCTTTTCAGTCAAAAATTAGGATTTTTTTTTTTTAACCTTTGTATTATCTCAGTGTTTTCCCGGAGAAACATTGAAGGTGACCGAGTCGGTGAAAGTTGCCAGGTTGTGGATGGCCCTTAATCCTTACTGTTTTAATAAGCAGCGCCAAGGCATCAGAGGTAATTTAATTTAGCCAAAGAATTTGAATGTGGTAGTTTCTGTTAAGAATGAAATGCTACTAATATCTAGATCTGGATAAGGACCTTGGTTTATTTCCTTCATGTTAAAAATACCAAATCTAATTCGCATGGCTCTGGGGGTAATTTTTTTATGCCATTTTCATCCTCGGGTAGTCCATGAAGCAGAATGAACCTGGATGGCAAAGTAGTGGTGGAAAGACTCCATACACTCGCTCAATCTGCAGAAGGGTAAGGGACGAAACAGGCCTGTTTGCTTCAAATTTCTATGGTCAATTGGACCATGGGTATAGGCAGGGTTTTTAACCAATTGACCTCAATTGATATAAACCCTGCGAACAGATGCTTTTGGGTCTGGCCCAAACTGGTACCACCTGTATGAGGAACTTAAATCGGTATAAAAGACCAGAACACCTATATAAATTATAATCTCACAAGGATATTCCTTTCTGTGAGCATGGTAATGACAGTAGCGAAAATAAGATGGATGGTTGGACAGGGTTGTCTTGTCGTCTGAGGGACAGTGCTCTGAAGGGTAGTGTTGTCTTGGTGGACAGTGCTCCGGAGGGTAGTGTTGTCTTGGACGACCGTGCTCCTGAGGGTAGTGTTGTCTTGGAGAAACTGTGCCTCTGAGGGTGCTGTGTTGTCCTGGAGGACAGTGTCCTGAGGGTGCCAGTGACTGTCCGAGAGGGATCAGTGCTCATGAGGGTGCTAGTCGTTGCTCCTGGAGGACTGTGAAATAAAAAGCAGACATTGGCCGTATGTGATGAAACAAGTAAACGACAAACGCTAGTCAAATTCACAGAGGTACAAAAAACAGTGATACTGCTGGAGATGGAACATATGGGGATGTTGCCTCAGACTAATAATGTCTACTCAATTACAGTAAAACATGGCTGAAGCCTGATGCCCATACTGGGTATGATGATCAGGGTCTTACACTTCTACAATTTCTTAAAACATCTTCGAAGATCATAACTCTTCTGCCCCACACTTTACGTTTCCCCGCTTCGTTACTCTAAGTCCTTTGACTCATACACATCAGTTACATTGGGAACGTTCAATTCTGTCCACCATCGCGATAGTCACTCCCTCTCCTGTTTCCATCAAGTTCTTCCCATCAGTTATGCTAAACCTCCTTTTGTCTTCCCTTCTTTGACAAATACCGAAGGTCTCCTCCTTTCTTTACAAAGTTTCACCATTTGGCTTCTGAACACTGCCTTCCTCATTTCCTTGTGCAGCTGAAACGAAGCTAGTATTCTCTGTGTTTTTTAAGGAGACAAAAACGGTGTCGGACATGGACCCGCTACTAGAACTTCACATTCACAACTTCATACATTTAATTTTTCTACTTTTTTCTTTCAGAGTTCCCGTTATTTCCCGCTTTCTACTAAACGTCGACTTTAAGACATTCCTAGTCCGTATACACAAATTCCATTTACTGTTTTGGTTATACTCTAACCACGTATCATGCTATTTTTATGACAGTGGAATAGTAGAGACTTAGGGGTAATTTGAGGAGATGGTTAAGGGACGTTGTCTCCAAGTTTCTTTATTCGTTTTGTGTCTGTTTTCATGTAACTAAAATAGTGACTCCGCTGTTGTCCTCGCCATCTTAGGCTGTTATATTGTGATCACACCAGAATTCCTTGTTCCCGATAGGATTTTAATGAAAGTGTACTTCTTCTGATCTCCGATTATTCCATAGCTTTCGATTTTTATTCATATTTTTTGCATTACAAGTGGTTTACAGTCCGGCTCTTCGGATCTTTCTATTTTCCCTACTTCTTTTTCGACCCTCATACTCAAATTCTTTTATGCTTAGTGTTCTTTCAACTTCGATTGACTTTACTTGTGTCTGGAGTACACCAGATCTACATGTCAGCGATCAAATTACCATGCTCCTTACTTCCCATTTAATTTCTGATTTTCTTAGTCACGTTAACATTTAAACGAGTGATTGGGCCACCTATACTTCTACTGCTGAACTTATTTAACTTTGCACATATATTAACTTGTCGAAATATATCTCAAGGCTCCGTTCTGCGCCACCTAGGTTCTTTCCTCCAATACTTCCAGAGAGTTTGTACCTTTCGATTTTCCTCTAGCATAGAGGTATTATTTAATGAAACTTTTTTTTTGCTTTGTAACTTGAGTCAAGTTTACCACTTGCTGACCGTAGGCAGCTTGGGACTGAGACATTCCCTAGTTGTATGTTTCAACTTTACATCGATTGGCCACGTATTCTCTTACGTACTCTTTAATCTCGGAACCATAATAACCGATTGCAAGAAAAACAGACCTCGGGTGGATGACTCGTAATAAGCCAGGCCAGTGCGCAAGTCAGTGGCCAGCTGAGCTAAAAACCTAGATGGTTGAATTGCTGGCCGAGTTCCCCACTCTTACAACATGGCTAGAGTTTTAGTATTCACTCGCATGTGGTGAATCCCAACATCCGTCTAGTGGTTTCTTTTTTATTATTTGGCGCAAGGGGTTCTCCCTAGGCCATTGAAATACTGTCATTGTTTCTACGCTTTCATAAGCAGGTTTTCCGGGTCATGATGCCATCTGCCTTCACCCATTGCTTTTACTTAGTGCAGTTTGGAAGTGTTATAAAAGTCTTGGTACATAAACATTGTGGTATTTGGTGAAGGTTGGATATGTCGTCTCTCTCTCAATAACATTTTTGGGCATTTGTCAGGTGGCAAATCCACTATCGAGCCGTTAATCCTAGAGATCCCCAATGGTCGGTAATGCTCGCAAGAAAGCACTTGGTGATTGCTGCCTTTTTTTTTTTTTTTGATCTCAGCAAAAAAGTAATTACATACTTGATCTTATAACCTTCTTGGCCCAAGCCAACTTTAGTTCGTCGAGACTACGTGCACCGTTTTACCCTTAAGATTCTTGACTGAGAGACATTTCTGTGTTCCGGGTTAATTAATATGATTTACTCATGTCTTTGTCAAACCTGAAGGTGTCCTTCGGGTTGTCTTTTTAGTACCATTATTTATATACTTGATATCTATGTATGCTTCTGTTCTCAGTCTGATTTTTGGCTCTTCACTTGATGCGTCGATAATTTTACTAATAGGAATGTGCCGGTACTGTCACATAGTAGCTGGTCTCTCAGTATGCTAGTCGTTTCTCATTTTGGCCACTAACTCATTGTGGTTTTTTTCTATACTGAAATACATCAGATTACTTTTACAAGATGATACTCTATTCCGCGTTATTACCCTATATTTGTACTCTTACTTAAAAAAGGGCACATGTGCAAACTAATTCCTCATTTTGTTGTTAGCAACGTTCGTCTCAGGAGCTTTGTAATAACAGTTACAAACAATACAGGAACACAGGGGTATATATAGGTAGGCGAAACGTTTCAAGATAAAGTTATCCAACAGTGAAAATGTGTCTTCAATTCATAACTTGTGGGTATTTTACACCTTTTTCAATAAAAAGGACCTTTGGAAATTATGTACAAAGGCTCGTTGAGTGTTGTCTGTTTAGTGATTAGAAATGTTATAGAAAAAGTAGAACTGCCAGATATAATAATCTGATGTGCTGTGTGAACTCGCTATTACACGTCTTAGTGATGAGATGAGCGCCTCCTTCGCTCTATGCTCTCGAGATTAACTATCACAATAAGATGCAACCACTCTAGCTACAACATCTATATACTGGTCACTACAATATCTTCTCATCGTTCACCCAGAATGTGCCATAACTTATGGCCAATTTTCATTCTAAACTTTTTTTCTTTTCTTTCGTCATAATTCAATAAAGTCTTATGCGGATCGGATTAGAATCAAAGCATTTGCTTATGGACGGTAACTTGGGACCCCAAATTATTGCAAAAACAGCAAGTTAAGGTGTACTGGTGACCAAGGTTGATGAGCTTCTTTCCATGATTCTGCACGGGTATCACATAACTTCAACAACTTTCAGTGGGATAAATACTGAAGTTCAGAAAAAAGTGTTGATACACAGAAGTGACCAGAATTTCAAGGTGCAAATTTGATATTTGATTTGTTTTAAAATTGTAAAATTTTCAGTTAAATTTGTTAAATAAATTGTCGTTAACTTTCCTGAACAAATTCAATATTTAATCACAGGACGTTCTTATGGCCCTCGATAATATCGTTATATTTTGTTTATGGGTAACTTGTCAATGTTGTAAAATAGTGAAGATCCCTGAATCGTTGAAACATCCATATAATGAATGCGTGAACGCCTCTTATAATCGGGCTTAAATGTTCAACATTGATGTGACTTCTGAACACAGATTCGCGCTGTTTTAGTTGATAAGTTAAAATGTACACATTCAGATGCGGCACTATGTTAAGAAGATGAAAAACCATAAGTTGTATTATGAGTTGGTTTACAAGTTTGAAATTTGACATTAAAACTGCCGAAAACAATTTATAATCGCTGGAAACAGATAAAATTTACAGGAGAGATGATTGTCTTCTTGATCAGGTTGAAAAATTTTAACATTGGTGATGTTTATTTATAAGGAAATTTTGAGCTGAGTACACTTTTAATTTGTCCCGTTTTATTAAATAAATTGTTTTTCCCGTGATACCTAAATACTGCCTCTTTTCTGATCAGCTTCAACCTAAAATGTTGATGTTTGTAATTACCAGTAATTTTGGTAAAGTTATTGGCTTGTGTGTTGCGCCTATTTGCCTCACAAAATCATAATATTTTAATTGAAATTTTCTCTTTAAAAAATTATAATATAACGATTATTTATTATACAAATTATATGACATTTAAGAGAGAAATGAGAAGTTTTAATAGTCATTTATTTTTGATTCATGAATTAAAATAACTTTATGATTCAATAAAATCGTAATAAGATGAATTAAAAACAGATAAGGTAACAGGTGGAACTTGAATCTGCCCAAGTGGAACCCTGAAAAACTAACACCATAAATGTAGGTTTTTAAAGCTGAATCCCACGCCATTGTGGCTGTGTTGGAACTTAGCTCACTGGAACTCTGAGTTTTAACGGACCTTCATTTGCCATGGGTTCACATTCCACTTGTTTCCGTTATTTGTTTCAATTGTGTTATACCGATTTGGTGAGTATGTTGAGGTTTAGAGTTTGCCAAAGTCCACGTGGTGTGGGATGTCATCTGTAAAAAACCTGTATTTCGTGGTACAGTGGTGGCCAGGCTTAACTTCCCTGTGTTGGATGGAATCTTACTTAAAGGCAGGTGGCCAGTGGTTAGCGCTCTCGGCATGTGAGTTTTAATGCTCACTGACCATGGCTTTAAATCACAAAGTTACATGCTTCAAAGACTTCCTCGACCTTTCATATTTTCGGAATGTTGAGCGGCACATTTTTCTTATCTCCAAAATATTTGTTTAACACTGAGTAAACTCTTTGTGACTTGTTTCAATTTTTTAACACTGAATATTATTTGGATAAATGTAGTGCAAAATTCATGGGAAATTTACAATGTTGGTGTACTACACACAAATGTTCATATTGTATTGTAGTTTCTGCAGTTATAACTGCAGGAAGTCTCTTCTGATGCATTACAAAATTCATCAGTCATGTTCCTACTTACAAGTTTGTGGTATTGTTAATTTTTGTAGGTAACTTCCATGGTGTTGGTAGGTACTTTTCCATGTTGTGTGTCGGTACTTTCATGGTCGTGAGTAGGTACTTTTCATGGTGTGTGCAGGTACATCATGGTGTGATGTAGTACTTTCCGTGGTATGAGTACGGTACTTTCCATGGTGTGGTACGGTACTTTCATGGTGTGCTGTAGGTATTCATGGTGTGTGTAGGTATTTCCATGGTATGTGTATGTACTTTCCATGGTGTGACAGTAGGTACTTCCCATGGAGTGTGTAGGCTATTCCCCATGGTATTTGATGTGTGTAGGGTACTTCCCCATGGTGTGTGTATGTACGTCACATGGTGTGTGTATCGGTACTTTCCATGTTGTGTTGTAGGTACTTTCATGGTTGTGAGTAGGTACTTTCCATGCGTCGTGTGAGTAGGTCATTCTCATGGTGGGTGTAGGATGCTTTCCGTGTATGTGCAGAGCTACTTTCCTTGGTGTGTAGGTACTTCCCATGGGTGTGTACGGAGTACTTCCATTTGTGTTGTGTAGGTATTCCCATGGTGTGTGTTAGGTACTTCCCTCTGGTGTGTTCCGTTAGGTACTTTCTCATGTTGTGTGTAGGTACTTCCATGGTGTGAGTAGGTACTTTCCTTGGTGTTGAGTAGTACTTCCCATGGTTGGTGTAAGGTAACTTTCCATGTTGTGTGTATGGTATTTCATGGTGTGTGTAGGTACTTCCCATGCTTCGTGCTTGTATGGTATTTTCCATGGTTTGTCTGTAGCGTACTTTCCATCGTATTGGGCCGTGCGGACGTGCTCGCAGTCGCTCTGATTGAGTTGGCGTTATGCGCAGTGTTGACGTGTTGTACTTGGCTCTGTGAAGACCTGTTTGTGCGCTCTCTAGAACTTGAAGCAAGATGACTCATCGAGTCAACTTTACCACGGCTTAAAGATAGAATTGAGGTTGGCGAATAGGAAATTCGGCAACTGATCTGAGGCAAACACTAAACAGCTTCGGTGTAGTCCTCCTCTGTTTTGAGCATAAGGTCAAGAAGGGAAAACTGGTCAGTGGTTGGGACAGCAGGGAAAAGAAGTTGCGATACAAAGAAGACGAAATGGAAAGTAGAAACGATGAAGAAGAAAGAGGACTGCCGTGGAAAACTGTTGTGGAAACATACATTACATTTCTCAGTGTACCGACGAAATGTGAGTCTACTACTGGGAACGTTCACGACGAAGACATTAAGGAACGGTAAGAATATTTTGTTGTTGTTGGGGATAGCCAGTAGGTAGCTTGGTATTGGGCGTTATGCTTCGAAGGACTAGAGTAGGAGACAGTGAGTTTGCTTTCCTGGCGGCTGGGTGGAGGATATTGTTAGCGTCTGGATGACATAATTGAGAGGTAAATGGAGCAATCCTATTATCTGTCTCAGTGCTGGATGGCAACGATGTTGGCAGGACGTAGGAATGTGTTGGATCCCCTGATTAAGCAGGTATAGGTCGCATTGAAATAATTAGAAAGTAAGGGTTGAGGAACCCTCCATATGTGGTATTTGCCAAGGAGGGGAGTTGGAATTGATTGGTTGTCCAGGGCAATGTGTGTCAATTGCTGGCTGGGACAAATACTGTAAGGAAATGCGGTAAACATCGCATTGACAACTGGGCCTCCTTCTATGGCCGAAAGAAATTGACATTATGCTAGGGATGGGGTTCACTTATCTTGGGTGGGAAGGTGGGAGCATATGGCAAACAGCCAGTGGAGGGGAGGCAGTATAGGAATTTAACTAGGAATAGTTGTGGTATGGGTTTTGGCAGGCAAAACAGTTGAAGTAGTCCCAGTGTAGTAATTTTACGAGTTCTAGCGTAGGAATCTAGTAATAATAAGAACGAGATAGATATTGAAACCAGGGACCTTGGGTGTTAAGGGGCAAGTATTAGGTTTAGCTAGAAAAATTGAATGAGCAGGAAGGGTAAAGAGACAAGGGGAGAGTCTTTCATTGTTTATTATGCTAATTGCCGTTAGTGAGAGGAATAAGATGGACGAGTTGAAGATTAGTTTGCTAGTGTAGGTAACATTGATGTATTTGGTCTTTAACTGAGAGACGTGGTTTAATTAAAAAAGTCGGGACATTGCCTGCGGATGTCATAGTCAGGGTTATAAATTGATTCAAAGAAGATAGAAGTTTGGGGAGGGGGGGTGGGCGCGGTGCGCATTGTATGTCCGAGATCGCTTGAACTGTTGCTTTAAAATCGGGTATTATAGTATGAAGTAAAACTTACGAGATCTGTTTGGTTTAGAATTTTCAGAGGGGCCTGAAAAAACTGGATTTTAGGAAGTGATATACCGTCCAACCAAACTTAGTTATGGGCCAAGGGAAACTTCACTATGGGAGGATATTGGTTTAGGCCTCTAAGGACGATAATGTAGTTAATTTTGGGTGACTTACTTTAGTCATGTTGATTGGAATTTCTTCGACTGGGAATTTAGAATCATACAACTTCTTGAAGTTTTCGGGAAAATTTTTTTTGGAAGCAGTTTGACAAAACCCTAAAAGGGGGAAAAAACCCTGCTTGACTTAGTTAGGCAAAAAATGAACCCCTTTGTTAAAAATTTAAAAAAATTTCGAGGAACTGGTGCTACGCCCACAAATCAATTACATTTAGCATTGAATGGAAGTCGATGTAGCGTAACTCAGTAAAATCCGATTTTCGCTTAGCAGATTACGATGGGTTAAAAACACTTATCATCTGTTGAGGGGGTAAAACAAAAAGCTACAATTGACAGTTTTCTGAACACTTACTGCTGTCAAGAGCGTTTACCCCATAAAAAGAAAAGTTTCAAATAGAAAATGCCCCAAAAAAAATGTGAATAATAGGCTCAATTATCTATAGGGCATAAGAAAGGAATTTTAAGGCGTATCAAAAAAGGTGGGGTCTCTTATGAATCAGTTTTTTGACTTTAAGAGGGACATTAAAAAGGGATAGAAAAGTAAAAGGGACTATGAAATTAAAGTTGCTGGGGATTCTAAAAAAACCCCAAAAAAAGTTTTTTCATTTCAAGAACAAAAGTTAGAAAAAATTTGGGCCCCCTTAAAAATAACTAGGGCCCCTTTTGAAAAGAAATGAAATTGCTTGATTTTAAAAAATTTATTTTCTTCAGTTTTTCACAGAAAAGAACTAAAATATTCAGAATTAATATTTCAGTGGGGTAGAAAAAAAAATTATGTAACACACATTTACTAGTAGATGGTTGTGAAACGATGCAGATGAACAAAATAAGTCGCCGGGCCCGATGAGGGTTTTTTTTAAGGGTTCTTTAAGGAAAGAAAATGGAATCTGTGAACCATTAAAATATTTTTTTAAATTTATCTCTTCAACAGGTGTATGTCTGATATGGGAGAGGGGTAATGTAATCCCCTTTTTAAAAAAAGGGAAAAGTCGTTACCCCAAATTTCGCCCCCAAAAAGCCCGACTCAATGTAAGGCAAATTACTAGAGTCATTTATAGCTGAGATTATAAGAATCCAACTCGATAAGCATAGTCTTGATTAATGAAACTCAGCATGGATTCACAATAGGCCGTCTGTCTAACAATTTATAACTTTCTTTCAGTAAAGCATTGGAGGCTGTTGACCATCAATAAGAATATGATATTATTTCTTAATTTTAGTAATGTTTTGATAGAGTCCCGCACCATAGACATTGTTAAAGAAAGTGGCCGCTCCATGGCATTGGGTGAAAAGTGCTTCGTGGATCGAGTCAGGCCACTGACAGGAAGCAGAGTGTCCATAAATGGGGTTAAATCCGAGTGGGGATCTGTAACAAGTGGCGTTCCACAGGGATCAGTCTTGGGCACCTATTTTGTTGTTAAAAAATATCGGTCAATGATCTTGATGAGGGAATTACTAGTGATATGAGCCAAATTCAGCCGAATGACACAAGATAGGTAGGATAATTGGATTCAAACGTAGATGATTATGGAACTCAGGATGATATAAGAAACTCTATTCTTGGCAGAAAAGTGCAGATGCAGTTCAATGTAGATAAAATGCAAGGTTCTGAACTTGGGATGTGCCCATAACCCTAGTACTTATAAATTAAATGATGTAGAACTAGCCATACAGATTGCGAAAAGGACTTGGGGGGTTATGGTGAGCAGCAACCTTAAACCAAGACAGCAAAGCCCTAAGACGTACGTAATAAGGCAAATATATACTGGATTGTATTCAAAAAGTGATAAGCAACAGAAGTCCCAGAGGACATACTGCAGCTTTATACATCATTAGTAAGGCCCACCTAGATATGCAGCTCAGTTTCTGGACACCGATTACAAGAATGGCATAAAATTCGTTGAGAAAACATCAGCGTAGGATGACCTAAATTAGTACATAGCATTAGAAATCTCCATATGAAGAAAGATTGAAGACCTCTAAGTTACATACACTTGTTAGACGAAGAAAAGATGGGATACCTGATCGAAGTGTCTAAGTGGAAGATAGGTATAACTAAAGGGGATATTAATAAGGTCTTGAGTATTTCACTCCAATGAGAGAACCCGCAGTAATGGATTTAAATAGATAAGTTAAGATTAAAAGGACATAGGAACTATTGGTTTGGAAATAGGAGTTAAGATGGACCCAGTCTACCATTGGGGTTATTTGAGGCAGGGACTTTGGGTAGTTACAGAATCTAGGTGGATAAGTACATTGAGTGGGAGGGGCTGGATTTGATTGGGACTTCACATCAGAGCTTATTTCTTGGGTGGCATTTGAAAATTTGGGTTGGGCAAATGTTTTGTTAGTGGGATGAATTGAAAGGACCGCCTAGTATGGGCCAGCAGGCCTCCTGCAGTGTTCCACCCTTTCTTAAAAGTTATTATGGTGTGAGTAGGTACTTTCCATGGAGTGAGTAGGAATTCGCCATGGTGTGTGTAGGTACATTCCATTTAATAGTGTAGGTACTTTCCAGGTGTGAGTATGTACTCCCATGTGTGGTAGGTAGCTTTATATGTTGTGTGTAGGTACTTTTCCATGGTGTGAGTAGGACTGTCCCATGGTTTGGGAGTAGGGTACTTTCCATGGTTTGTGTTAGGTACTTTAAATGGGCTGAGTGTATGTACTTCCATGGTGTGGTAGTTATATTCCATGGATAGTGAGGTACTTTCCGTTGTGTTTGTAGTACTTTTCCATGGTGTGTGTAGGTACAAATCCAGGTGTAAGAGGACTTTTGATGGAGTGTGTAGGTACGTTCCATGTTTGTATAGTACTTTCCCATGGGTGTGTGTGTAGGTACTTTCCATGGTGTTGTAGGTACTTTCCAGTGTGTGTGTAGGTACTTTCCATGGTGTGTGTAGGTACTTTTGATGGTGTGTGTAGGCAATTTCCATGGTGTGTGTAGGTACTTTCGATGGTGTGTGTAGGAAATTTCCATGGTGTGTGTAGGTACTTTCCATGGTGTGTGTAGCTACTTTCCTTGGAGTGTATAGGTACTTTCCATGGTGTGTGTAGGTACTTTCCATGGTGTGTTTAGGTACTTTTGATGGTGTGTGTAGGTACTTTCCATGTTGTGTGTAGGTACTTTCCATGGTGTGTGTAGGTACATTCCATTGAGTGTATAGGTACTTTCCATGGTGTGTGTAGGTACTTTCCATGGTGTGTGTAGGTACTTTCCTTGGAGTGTGTAGATACTTTCCATGGAGAGTGAAGGTACTTTCCACGGAGTGTGTAGGTACTTCCCATGGTGTGTGTAGGTACTTCCCATGGTGTGTATAGGTACTTTCCATGGAGTGTGTAGGTACTTCCCATGGTGTGTGTAGGTACTTTCCATGGTGTGTGCAGGTACTTTCCATGGTGTGTGTTGGTACTTCCCATGTTGTGTGTAGGTACTTTCCATGGTGTGTGTAGGTACTTTCCATGGTGTGTGCAGGTACTTTCCATGGTGTGTGTTGGTACTTCTCATGGAGTGTGTAGGTACTTTCCATGGTGTGTGTAGGTACTTTCCATGGGTGTGTAGACACTTTCAATGGTGTGTGTAGGTACTTTCCGTGGTGTGTATAGGTACTTCCTATGGTGTGTGTAGGTACTTTCCATGGTGTGTGTAGGTACTTTCCATGGTGAGTGTAGGTACCTTCCATGGTATGTGTGTGTAGCTACGTTCCATATTGTGTGTAGGTACTTTCCGTGGTGTGTGTAGGTACTTTCCATGGTGTGTGTGTAGGTACTTTCCATGGTGTGTGTGTAGGTACTTTCCATGGAGTGTTTAGGTACTTTCCATGGAGTGTGTAGGCACTTTCCATGGTATGTGTAGGTACTTTCCATGGAGTGTGTAGGTACTTTCCATGGTGTGTGTTGGTACTTTCCATGGTGTGTAATGGTACTTTCCATGGAGTGTGTAGGTACTTTTCATGGTATGTGTAGGTACTTTCCATGGAGGGTGTAGGTACTTTTTATGGAGTGTGTAGGTACTTCCCATGGTGTGTGTAGGTACTTTCCATGGTGTGTGTAGGCACTTTCCATGGTGTGTGTAGGTATTTTCCATGGAGTATACAGGTACTTTCCATGGTGTGCGTAGGTACTTTCCATGGAGTGTGTAGGCACTTTCCATGGAGTGTGTAGGTACTTTCCATGGTGTGTGTAGGCACTTTCCATGGAGTGTGTAGGTACTTTCCTTGGAGTGTGTAGGTACTTTCCATGGTGTGTGTAGGCACTTTCCATTGAGTGTGTAGGTACTTTCCATGGAGTGTGTAGGTACTTTCCATGGTGTGTGTAGGTATTTCCGATGGTGTGTGTATTTACTTCCATGGTGTGTGTAGGTACTTTCCATAGTGTGTGTAGGTACTTTCCGTGGTGTGTGTTGGTACTTTCCATGGTGTGTGTTGGTACGTTCCATGGAGTGTGTAGGTACTTTCCATGGAGTGTGTAGGTACTTTCTCTGGTGTGTGTAGGACACTTTCCATGAAGTGTGTAGGTACTTTCCATGGAGTGTGTAGGTACTTTCCATGGTGTGTGTAGGTATTCTCCATGGAGTGTGTAGGTACTCTCCATGGAGTGTGTAGATACTTTCCATGGTGTGTGTAGGTACTTTCCATGGAGTGTGTAGGTACTTTCCACGGAGTGTCTAGGTACTTTCCATGGTGTGTGTAGGTACTTTCCATTGTGTGTGTGTAGGTACTTTTCGTGGAGCGTGTAGGTACTTTCCATGGAGTGTAGGTACTTTCCATGGTGTGTGTAGGTACTTTCCATGGTGTGTGTAGGTACTTTTCATGGTGTGTGTAGGTACTTTCCATGGTGTGTGTGTAGGTACTTTCCATTGTGTGTGTAGGTACTTACCATGGTGTGTGTAGGTACTTTCCATGGTGTGTGTAGGTACATTCCATGGTTTGTGTAGGTACTTTCCATGGTGTGTGTAGGTACTTTCCGTCTCGAAATGGTGTCATAATATTTTACAGCTCATTACTGTATTATTTTGCCTTGACTGTAGTGAGTAACTTTGTATACAAGTAACTGTACTTATCCTTCCTTCCTATGATCAAGTCTCAGTGTTTACCATTCCACAGATGTTATGTGACTCATACTAGTTTAGTATTTTCCAACTTTCCAAATATTAAAATACAAGAAATGTTAATGACATCAATATGTAATGGCTAATTCATCATAAGAAATGGTTGAAACATTTCTTGACTTTAAGCTGCGTAGATGTAAATTTATTGTATTGTTTGTAGTAACTTGAGAATACATCTTCCAGTCAGCTTCCAGTTATTACTGTAGTAACTTGAAAACACTTCCAGTCAGCTTCCATTATACTGTAGTAACTTGAGAATACATCTTCCAGTCAGCTTCCAGTTATTACTGTAGTAACTTGAGAATACATCTTCCAGTCAGCTTCCAGTTATTACTGTAGTAACTTGAGAATACGTCTTCAGTCAGCTTCCAGTTATTACTGTAGTAACTTGAGAATACATCTTCCAGTCAGCTTCCAGTTATTACTGTAGTAACTTGAGAATACATCTTCCAGTCAGCTTCCAGTTATTACTGTAGTAACTTGAGAATACATCTTCCAGTCAGCTTCCAGTTATTACTGTAGTAACTTGAGAATACTCTTCCAGTCAGCTTCCAGTTATTACTGTAGTAACTTGAGAATACATCTTCCAGTCAGCTTCCAGTTATTAACTGTAGTAACTTGAGAATACATCTTCCAGTCAGCTTCCAGTTATTACTGTAGTAACTTGAGAATACATCTTCCAGTCAGCTTCCAGTTATTACTGTAGTAACTTGAGAATACATCTTCCAGTCAGCTTCCAGTTATTACTGTAGTAACTTGAGAATACATCTTCCAGTCAGCTTCCAGTTATTACTGTAGTAACTTGAGAATACATCTTCCAGTCACTTCCAGTTATTACTGTAGTAACTTGAGAATACATCTTCCATGAGCTTCCAGTTATTACTGTAGTAACTTGAGAATACATCTTCCAGTCAGCTTCCAGTTATTACTGTAGTAACTTGAGAATACGTCTTCCAGTCAGCTTCCAGTTATTACTGTAGTAACTTGAGAATACATCTTCCAGTCAGCTTCCAGTTATTACTGTAGTAACTTGAGAATACATCTTCCAGTCAGCTTCAGTTTACTGTGACTTGATACTCTTCATCAGTTCCAGTTTTACTGAGTAACTTGAAATACATCTTCCAGTCAGCTTCCAGTTATTACTGTAGTAACTTGAGAAATACATCTTCCAGTCAGCTTCCAGTTATTACTGTAGTAACTTGAGAATACATCTTCCAGTCAGCTTCCAGTTATTACGTAGTAACTTGAGAATACATCTTCCAGTCAGCTTCCAGTTATTACTGTAGTAACTTGAGAATACATCTTCCAGTCAGCTTCCAGTTATTACTGTAGTAACTTGAGAATACATCTTCCAGTCAGCTTCCAGTTATACTGTAGTAACTTGAGAATACATCTTCCAGTCAGCTTCCAGTTATACTGTAGTAACTTGAGAATACATCTTCCAGTCAGCTTCCAGTTATTACTGTAGTAACTTGAGAATACATCTTCCAGTCAGCTTCCAGTTATTACTGTAGTAACTTGAGAATACATCTTCCAGTCAGCTTCACAGTTTATTACTGTAGTAACTTGAGAATACATCTTCCAGTCAGCTTCCAGTTATTACTGTAGTAACTTGAGAATACATCTTCCAGTCAGCT
This sequence comes from Cherax quadricarinatus, assembly GCF_026875155.1. NCBI lineage: Eukaryota > Metazoa > Arthropoda > Malacostraca > Decapoda > Parastacidae > Cherax > Cherax quadricarinatus. Next base: position 30,016,717 of record NC_069431.1, read on the forward strand.
TCCAGTTATTACTGTAGTAACTTGAGAATAACATCTTCCAGTCAGCTTCCAGTTATTACTGTAGTAACTTGAATACATCTTCCAGTCAGCTTCCAGTTATTACTGTAGTAACTTGAGAATACATCTTCCAGTCAGCTTCCAGTTATTACTGTAGTAACTTGAGAATACATCTTCCAGTCAGCTTCCAGTTATTACTGTAGTAACTTGAGAATACATCTTCCAGTCAGCTTCCAGTTATTACTGTAGTAACTTGAGAATACATCTTCCAGTCACTTCCAGTTATTACTGTAGTAACTTGAGAATACATCTTCCAGTCAGCTTCCAGTTATTACTGTAGTAACTTGAGAATACATCTTCCAGTCAGCTTCCAGTTATTACTGTAGTAACTTGAGAATACATCTTCCAGTCAGCTTCCAGTTATTACTGTAGTAACTTGAGAATACATCTTCCAGTCAGCTTCCAGTTATTACTGTAGTAACTTGAGAATACATCTTCCAGTCAGCTTCCAGTTATTACTGTAGTAACTTTGAAATACATCTTCCAGTCAGCTTCCAGTTATTACTGTAGTAACTTGAGAATACATCTTCCAGTCAGCTTCCAGTTATTACTGTAGTAACTTGAGAATACATCTCCAGTCAGCTTCCAGTTATTACTGTAGTACTTGAGAATACATCTTCCCAGTCAGCTTCCAGTTATTACTGTAGTAACTTGAGAATACATCTTCCAGTCAGCTTCCAGTTATTACTGTAGTAACTTGAGAATACATCTTCCAGTCAGCTTCCAGTATTTTACTGTTAGTAACTTGAGAATACATCTTCCAGTCAGCTTCCAGTTATTACTGTAGTAACTTGAGAATACATCTTCCAGTCAGCTTCCAGTTATTACTGTAGTAACTTGAGAAACATCTTCCAGTCAGCTTCCAGTTATTACTGTATGTAACTTGAGAATACATCTTCCAGTCAGCTTCCAGTTATTACTGTAGTAACTTGAGAATACATCTTCCAGTCAGCATTCCAGTTATTACTGTAGTAACTTGAGAATACATCTTCCAGTCAGCTTCCAGTTATTACTGTAGTAACTTGAGAATACATCTTCCAGTCAGCTTCCAGTTATTACTGTAGTAACTTGAGAATACATCTTCCAGTCATCTTCCAGTTATTACTGTAGTAACTTGAGAATACATCTTCCAGTCAGCTTCCAGTTATTACTGTAGTAACTTGAGAATAAATCTTCCATCATCTTCCAGTTATTACTGTAGTAACTTGAGAATACATCTTCCAGTCAGCTTCCAGTTATTACTGTAGTAACTTGAGAATACATCTTCCAGTCATCTTCCAGTTATTACTGTAGTAACTTGAGAATACATCTTCCATTCAGCTTCCAGTTATTACTGTAGTAACTTGAGAATACATCTTCCAGTCATCTTCCAGTTATTACTGTAGTAACTTGAGAATACATCTTCCAGTCATCTTCCAGTTATTACTGTAGTAACTGAGATACATCTTCCAGTCAGCTTCCAGTTATTACTGTAGTAACTTGAGAATACATCTTCCAGTCACTTCCAGTTATTACTGTAGTAACTTGAGAATACATCTTCCAGTCATCTTCCAGTTATTACTGTAGTAACTTGAGAATACATCTTCCAGTCATCTTCCAGTTTATTACTGTAGTAACTTGAGAATACATCTTCCAGTCATCTTCCAGTTATTACTGTAGTAACTTGAGAATACATCTTCCAGTCACTTCCAGTTATTACTGTAGTAACTTGAGAATACATCTTCCAGTCAGCTTCCAGTTATTACTGTAGTAACTTGAGAATACATCTTCCAGTCATCTTCCAGTTATTACTGTAGTTTAGTAACTTGAAGAGTAATTACATCTTCCAGTCATCTTCCAGTTATTACTGTAGTAACTTGAGAATACATCTTCCAGTCAGCTTCCAGTTATTACTGTAGTAACTTGAGAATACATCTTCCAGTCATCTTCCAGTTATTACTGTAGTAACTTGAGAATACATCTTCCAGTCATCTTCCAGTTATTACTGTAGTAACTTGAGAATACATCTTCCAGTTATTACTGTAGTAACTTGAGAATACATCTTCCAGTCAGCTTCCAGTTATTACTGTAGTAACTTGAGAATACTTCTTCCAGTCAGCTTCCAGTTATTACTGTAGTAACTTGAGAATACATCTTCCAGTCATCTTCCAGTTATTACTGTAGTAACTTGAGAATACTCTTCCAGTCAGCTTCCAGTTATTACTGTAGTAACTTGAGAATACATCTTCCAGTCAGCTTCCAGTTATTACTGTAGTAACTTGAGAATACATCTTCCAGTCAGCTTCCAGTTATTACTGTAGTAACTTGAGATATCTTTTCCAGTCAGCTTCCAGTTATTACTGTAGTAACTTGAGAATACATCTTCCAGTCATCTTCCAGTTATTACTGTAGTAACTTGAGAATACTTCTTCCAGTCAGCTTCCAGTTATTACTGTAGTAACTTGAGAATACATCTTCCAGTCATCTTCAGTTATTACTGTAGTAACTTGAGAATACATCTTCCAGTCAGCTTCCAGTTATTACTGTAGTAACTTGAGAATACATCTTCCAGTCATCTTCCAGTTATTACTGTAGTAACTTGAGAATACATCTTCCAGTCAGTTCCAGTTATTACTGTAGTAAACTTGAGAATACATCTTCCAGTCAGCTTCCAGTTATTACTGTAGTAACTTGAGAATACATCTTCCAGTCATCTTCCAGTTATTACTGTAGTAACTTGAGAATACATCTTCCAGTCAGCTTCCAGTTATTACTGTAGTAACTTGAGAATACATCTTCCAGTCAGCTTCCAGTTATTACTGTAGTAACTTGAGAATACATCTTCCAGTCAGCTTCCAGTTATTACTGTAGTAACTTGAGAATACATCTTCCAGTCATCTTCCAGTTATTACTGTAGTAACTTGAGAATACATCTTCCAGTTATTACTGTAGTAACTTGAGAATACATCTTCCAGTCATCTTCCAGTTATTACTGTAGTAACTTGAGAATACATCTTCCAGTCAGCTTCCAGTTATTACTGTAGTAACTTGAGAATACATCTTCCAGTCAGCTTCCAGTTATTACTGTAGTAACTTGAGAATACATCTTCCAGTCAGCTTCCAGTTTTACTGTAGTAACTTGAGAATACATCTTCCAGTCAGCTTCCAGTTATTACTGTAGTAACTTGAGAATACATCTTCCAGTCAGCTTCCAGTTATTACTGTAGTAACTTGAGAATACTCTTCCAGTCAGCTTCCAGTTATTACTGTAGTACACTTGAGAATACTCTTCCAGTCAGCTTCCAGTTATTACTGTAGTAACTTGAGAATACATCTTCCAGTCACTTCCAGTTATTACTGTAGTAACTTGAGAATACATCTTCCAGTCAGCTTCCAGTTATTACTGTAGTAACTTGAGAATACATCTTCCAGTCATCTTCCAGTTATTACTGTAGTAACTTGAGAATACATCTTCCAGTCAGCTTCCAGTTATTACTGTAGTAACTTGAGAATACATCTTCCAGTCATGCTTCCAGTTATTACTGTAGTAACTTGAGAATACATCTTCCAGTCATCTTCCAGTTATTACTGTAGTAACTTGAGAATACATCTTCCAGTCACTTCCAGTTATTACTGTAGTAACTTGAGAATACATCTTCCATCATCTTCCATTATTACTGTAGTAACTGAGAATACATCTTCCATCAGTCTTCCAGTTTATACTTAGTACTGATAAAATTGTTTTCCTTATAAAGTAACTTGAGATTACATCTTTATTCCAGTTTTATGTAAAATTTTATGAATACTCTAACAGTTCCATTATTACTGATAGTATTTAGAATCACATATGTACTTCATTTGTTATTACTAGTATTAGAATACATAAATTATTGTGCCTCTTTCATTAATTACTGCAGTAACTTCAGATGACATCTAACATAAAGCTTCAGTTATTATGAGTCTGAGATATTTTCCAGTACTTAATTATTTGTAGTAACTTGAATTCTTCCAGACTTAGTTATTACTTTTTGATTAATTTAGGTTAGTTATTTTACGTAGGTCTTGAAATATTTCGTTCATTTCAGTTATTACTGTATAACTTGAGAAAAAATACAATTGCTCTGCTTTCCATAATTATTTAGACTTACGATACCTTCAGTCAGCTTCCATTATTAACTATAAACTAGATCTGCTTCAGTTAATTCATGTTATTTTAGTAATTGAGTACATTTCTCGGTACTCTTAATGTAGAAAGTTGAAGAAAATTTAGGCTTCCAGTTATTCTGTCAATTAGATTAATTTATTTTTATTTTAGAAATTTGGATACATCTTCCAGTAGCTTCCATGTAATTACGCAGTTACTGGATTCATCTTCAGTCCACTTCTCATATTACGAGTAACGAGAATACACTTCAGTGCTTCAGTATGCTCAAAGTGACACATTTTATTTAAATTATAAAAGCCCTTGCAAAAAAATATTACTTAAAGAATAGGTGTGATAATAAGCAAGTAATATATTTTTTATAGATAATCTCGGACATGACACCGAAACATCTAAGAAATGAGTTAATTTAGTAATGAAGGCGATGATAATTTATGGGACCCACCACACGTGAATGTCTCCATGTCGTAAGCCTTTTCATCTAATTGTTTATTTTACATTGTCGGACATGGCTGCGCAGTAGCTCCTGAATCAACTGGTTTTCTGCGCAGTTTTCGTTAGTACTTTCATAATGACGGAAGGTGAACGTAGACGTGTCAACACTGTTTGTCTTGAACTTGTGAAGGGATCGCTCAATAGTCGGAACACCCATCTTTTGCTGACGGCGATATTAAAAGACACGTATGCATCGCAAATGAGAAGCTCTATGGCGTGTCGTTGAATGGTAGTTCAAGGCTTTTCGTAAATTCCGGCAGAGCAGCACCTATGAAAATATGGTGGCCAGGTACCAGGATGTGGTTAAGCCGGTCAATCCTGGTGTTACTGTCCGCCTCCATGATGTATCACGGTTTTAAACTTGGATCAAGGTGCGTAATGTTCCTTTTGAAGCTGATGAGAGTGATTTAAGGAACGTTTTTGGGCGTTATGGTACGATACATTTGGCGACATTGGGATGTTGGCGTGATGGACCGGTTGTTGGTATGCTGGAAGGGTCTTTTTCCCTTAAAATGTCCCTAAAACACCCTATACCATCGTACGTGGTGATTGAGGACTTCCATACTCAAGTCTTCGTTACGTACACGGGTCAGAGGCGTACGCATCGACTATGTGGGACATATGACCACATCGCGGCGCAATGTCCTACGCGACGAGGAAGATCAACGGATGATACACGGACTGATGATGCAACGAAGCAGCAAACATACGCTTCGGCAACACAGCGTGAGTCTCTGGCACGGGAGACGTGGAGTGAGGAGGTAAAGAGGGAGACAGAGTTGTCTTCTGCATGTTGCCCTACCTTGAGTTGGAAAGGACGTATGCTTGGTGTCGGCGATGGGTGAGGAGGATTCTGTAATTGCTCAGGATGTAATGGAGGCATCCATTCAGGAGGCTCTGCATGAATTGCTGGACGTTTCGGCGTCGGCAATGACCCATGCTGGGCTGGAAAACGAGGATGTAGAGGCAAGGGCAGGAGGCCCCAACGAGCAGGCCGCGTGTGGTGTGGAAGCAGAGCAGGTTGTAGTAGTGGACGTCCACAGGGATAGTAGTCTAGAGGAGGCTATTGTAGCAGATCGTAGCTCTCGCAAGAGAGCTGCTGTAATAACCGATAGTGATGATGTTTTGACTCCTGGGCAAAGGACCGGGAAAAAAGCATAGTGCGATGTGACTCGTCGAGGTACGGGTGGAACAAAGTGTGTTGAGCATGTGAAAGGGGAAGGCACAGGGGGTGTGGGGGGAGAGGTGGGGGTGCTCGTCTAGGTTCTAAGAGTGTTAAGGTGTCTAAAGGCAAGCCTCCATTTAATCCTTCAAGTGTATTACTTTAAATATTAACGGGTTGAAGTCAGTAGATAAATGTAAGAGTCTGGAGGTATTTTTAAAGAGATATGTACCTGACGTTGTGTTCCGGCAAGAACACAATTATAAATCATTGGGAGTGTTAATGATTGATGGATATGATGTGTACATGGAATGCTCTGCACGATTGAAAGGTGGTGTGGCATTGTTAATTGAAGAAGCTAGCCCTTTTTCCTCTGCAAAGATGTGAGGTGGGGGAGGAGGGGCGGGTGGTACGGGTGGATGGCGCATGGGGTGGGGTTCACGTGGGTTTCATAGGGGTGTACGGGCCTGCGGAGGGAGACATGGGCGTCAAAAATAGGTTCTTTAGGGACGTCCTTGTTTACCATTTAAGATCGCTGCCAGTCGTAACGATTCTAAGAGGTGATTGGAACTGTATTGTTCGCCGTAAGGACGTAGAACCTAGAGGAAGGTTTTTTTTAGGGGTATTTAGGGTATCTGTTGCGAGGTGTGAATGTAGTGGACGTGGGAGGGGAGGAAGTGGGTGGGGTCATGCATACGTTCATTAGGCGTGATTATGCGGCGAGGCTGGATCGAATCTATGTTTCTCGGGGAGTGAGGGTAAGCAGTGTTTGTGCATTGAATGTGAGCTTCTCTGATCATAGAGGGGTTATGGTAGACTTGGATTGGGAGGGATTGCCAAAGCGTTTCAGAGGTTACTGGAAGTTGAATGTTGGGTTATTGCGCAAAGGGGATGGGAGGAAATCTTTTGAGAGTGCTTGGGGGAGATGGTGGGCAGACGGTTGGTGGGGGTAGACATCCTTGAGTGGTTGGACACGGTCGGTAAGGGGAAGGTGAGGGATTTTTATCAGAAGCAGGGAAGGGAAGAGCGGAGATATCAAAATGGTGTTTTACATTATCTTGAAGGTCAACTGCAGGAATGCTATATGGAGGGGGTTGAGTATCGGGCGGTTGAGATGAGGGTTTAAAACAACTGATTAGGGACATTCAAAATCGTGAATTTGATGCGGCACGAATCGCGGGAGGAATCGATGAGGTTTTATGGGGCGACTGTCCATCAGCATATGTCTTGAGAGAGCAGGGAAAACGTCGCAGGGCGACGGAAATAATGAGTTTGAGCGTCCAGGAGCAATTGGAGGGGTATCGTCAGGGGCAGGTGCTCATGTCAACAGAGGGTATGGGTTGCTACGTGGATGCATGGTATGAAATGCATGGAAAAGAGTGGGGGTTAATAATGAGGTGCTAGGGGAAATGGGTGAATGGGTATGTTGTAATCTCGAGCATAAGGATCGGTTGAATCTGAGTGGACCTATAAGCGAGGAGGAGATTAGACTGGCAGTGGAGAGTATGAGTGTGAGAAAATCGCCGGGGATTGATGGTATTCCTTGTGATTTTTATAAGAAAAACTGGGAATGTTTGCGTAAATTTTTAGTGGTTTTATTTAATGCTATGAAAACCAAAGGTAGGTTGGGGGAACAGCAACATACGGGTGTGGTGGTCATGGTCCCGAAAAAGAAGTCTTGTGATTACGTACATGATTATCGATCGATATCTTTAATGTGTGGTGATTACAAGATCTTTGCTAAAATGTTAGGGAATAGGATGAAAAGGGTTCTTGACAAAGTTTTGGATGAGGGTCAATATGGTGTGCCTGGGCGATCAATGTGTGTGGGGCAAGGGATCATACGTAGGTTTATAGACGAAAGTAGGGGGGGGGAAATAAAGGTGGGGTATTAGCATTGGATTGGCATGCGGCATATGACTGTGTGGAGCGTGAGGCACTGTGGAAGTTAATGCAGTGGCAAGGGTTTGAGAGGGAAATCGTCAGTTGGGCAAAGGTGTTGTATGAGCAGGCTATGGTATGGGTGCAGGTAAATGGTAGGCTAGGAAAACTAGTTAGGATGGAAAGGGGCTTGAGGCAAGGGTGCCCTGTGTCGCAGCTTCTCTTTGCGTTGATCCAGGATCCGTTCTATAGGGCTGTGCGAGGGAGTGTAAGGGATGGAGTGAAGAGAGATGTGGCTGTGGAACCAGGGATTGTGGGTTATATGGATGATACCACTGTTCTATTTAGAAGGTCAAAGGATTTACGAAAGGTGGGTGAATTGGTGGAGCGTTTCGGAAGGGCAACAGGGATGACTCTTAATAGGGAAAAGTCTATGCTTATGAGGGTGGGGGATGGCGTGGGTGGGGCTCTAGGACAGGAAGAAGGCTGGCCCCTGGTGTGTCAAATTAAGGTGTATGGGGTTGTTCATATGGGAAACCTTCAGGAGATGAGGGAGGTGAACTCGAGAGAAACTGTGGATAGGGTTCTGGGTAGATTGGCGGGATTGCGTACAGGACGCCTGACGTTACATCAGCGTGCTATTGCGGTGAATGTGCTTTTGTATGGTAAGCTGTGGCATGTGGTAGGTATATATCCCTTGCATACGTGCGATGAGAAGCGTCTGTTGAAGCGTGTATATCGATATATTTGGGGTCGGGATGTGACTGGTTATCGAGAGATGTTGTGTGCCTTCTGGCATGCTGGGGAGGGCTGGGGTTAATGGCGTTGCATCAAAGGATGTTGGGCATGTATGTTAAACACAGTTATTTGAGGGAGGGTAGGGTTGCAGGCACAGGTTTGGCATGGGTTCGCAGGGATTTGGAGCGTTGGATGAGGGGTAGAGATGTCCAGATGTATGAGGGAATGTTGAGGTTATTAATTTATGCACGGGACCCACGCAGGGTCAAGATAAGAAGACTGGCTCAGGTGGGTGGTGGAGAGGTGGTTGCTAGCGTGGAGTGATATGTGGGGCCGTTTAAAAGGGTTACGATTGAAGGCAGTGGTAAGGGATATTATGTTTAAATTTCTCCACAATATATTGCCGTCTGGAAAAGTGTTGGCAAATAGGCGTGTGCAGGAGGGTGGGGAGTATTGTGTGTGTGTGGGGACATTGATACTGTCTTTCATGCGGTATTTTTTTGTGCGAGGTTGGAACCAGTGAGGGAGTGGTTTAGTAGGGTTTTACGTATGGTGGGTGGAGGTGGAATTAGCGTTTTAAGGGCGTTAAGCTTAGATGTGGGGGGGGGGTGACGGTGCAGAACGCAATGGGTTATCTAGTCACGGACTTTGTGTATACGTCATGGGTTTACAGACATGTGTCAGTAAGGGAGAGAATCAGGGCACTGGCAGCGATATTTTATGGGACGCAACGGAGGAATAAGGACATCACTGGGAACAGGTAGCATTTAACCTTTTCGGAGGGAAATCGTAGCTTCCGCGTCAGGGACTTATGGGCGTTGCAATCTTAAGGGCTAAAATGAGGCTGGCTTCTTGAGGTATGCGTGGGCGTAAGTGATGTTTTTGATAAGTAAAGGTGTGGCGTACGGTGTAATAGTTGTTCGGTAAGCTTGGTTAGTTTCAGAAGACTGCTTAGTTAAGGTTAATAAGATATAATGCTGTAATGATATAATAATTAGTTATGTATTTAAGAATGTTCAGAGATTACTTCCAACAAAATTCACTGAAATGTATCAATTCAGTCATGCTTTAGTAAGAGTCCAGTTATTTTGTAGTAATGAATATTTCAATATGAGTATGTTGTAATATTTCTCCTTTACTGCATAAAGTGCTTGAGGAGATACATTAAAAATTCATTATTTTAAATATTTGGATTTCTCATAATAAATAGACTGCTGTGAGTAATTTGTCTGTGATCAAATGGTTCCAAGATTATACATATGCTGTATAAATTTTGCAGCTGTTGATTTATATGATCATGTATTTTGTATAATGTTTATTTTTGTTATGGAGTCATGTTTTAGAATAAATGCTAGAGTTTATTCTTAAGTAAAATCTCATAAACAGTTGCATATCTATATAAAAGTTACATAAACTAATGTTTGATCACTGCTGTGATCATTAAGTGTGCGAATGATGTGGATGTATTTATAGATGGGTTTTAATGGGGGGGTCTCCCCCCCAACAGTTTTGTGTGTATGTGTCAGATATTTAATCATTTGGTATAATGTGTGTCAGTGCATGGTATGTTGTATTTTGCGTGTTTGTTACACATTCCTATTTTATATTGGGTTTTCAAAATTTTTCTTCTGCAATTGTGATACTATTCTTAGTAATCTTGTTCAGATCCTGTATCGTGGTGTTATTTAATATTTTATACCACCTTGTAATTTATAATGTCTTTAAATAAAATAAAAAAAAATTGTTTATTTTAAACTTCATAATTAACATAATTAGCATATTTCTGAATAGGAGACTATTTATATTCTCCCAAACCAAGGCAACATTGAAACCCAAAATGTATTTATAATTTTAAGTGAAGCAGAGTAGCTCCCAGAAAAAAATTTTGCAGATAAGAATAGTTTAGGATCAGTAAATAAAACTTGCCACTGAGAGGATAAAACTATACAAGAGTCCTTGATTTCACATCGTTAACCAATGACAGCCGAGAAGTCTATGTCGTAATGAAATATTTAATATTTAAAGTTTTGTTATGGAAGTTAAATCATATTGGTATGAAATACTATATTCTATTAACAATAAATACCTAAATCCATGCCAGATGGTTATTCATTAATAATTCAGGCAAATCAGCAGTTCACTGATATAAAAGCCCCGGGAGGGATGAGAGAACCAGTCATGTCAGGGAATATAATCAACACATTAATAGGCATCCTGAAGATTGTAGGTGAGACAAGTACCGTACGGTTCGCGATTCAGTGTTGAACCAATTTTTTTTTTTCCATGGACGAATAATTCACGTTGTGTGTATTCGTTATTTAACAGTCGACTCACCGTAGTGTGAATGCCTGTCCTAAATATATCCCATATACCAAACAAGGAAGTGTATAGGTGTGTGGATGTCAACCATTAGTCTAACTTTTTGATGCCTTTTGAAAATCAAGTGTTAAGTGTTATGGAACAGTTGAAGTGCACACCTAATATGAAATGTACCATGATATTGTGATATACTGTGTTGCCGAAATCAGTCCATGACAGTGTTTAAAATTAATTGCTTCAGTGACTGTTTTGAGCAGACATTTCATAATTTCTATATTGTGTATAAAGTGTAAATATCAGTCCCTGGATGTTTTGATGATGTGAAAATACCCTTGCTATGTTTTGTGGTTGGGTTGTTAATCGAGTTAAAAGTCACTAAACGAGGGTTATTAAAGAAGAGTTGCAACACTTACACTCTTAATACGGTCCATCTTATAGACTTTTCAGTATATTAAATACTGCTGTATATTAAATACTGCTGGATTTAGTCTTGTCAGGGCCTGACAAAGAATATTTTCTGACCCGTCACCCCAAAGAGTTTACATTTGGATCTCCGGTTTGTCCGAAGTTGATAAAGAATCTTTTTGCCTGACTTATTTAGATTTAGAATTGGGGATAATAATATTAAATGAAATAATTGATTTTGCTTAAAAAATTTAAAACCGGTTTAAACATTTCGGCTTAAATAAAATTAATAAAACTACGAAATAAAGCCACTTTTCCAAATAACAAAATATTTCAAGGAGCAACTTTCCTTTAAACATAATTATTAAAATCTTTATAAAAAATAATAAGACAATTTTTAAAAGAACCTTTAAAAAATATTCCCCGAAAGGACAAAATTTCCCTTTTATATGAATCTTATTCCATGAAATTTTCTTTTTTTTTAAAACATTAACCCCAAAAACATTTTAAGGAGAACCTTTTGCAACTTTACACACGCCCAAAAGAAAATTTGGGTTAATTTCAAAAAAATTATGACTTTTTATACGGAAAATTTCCTGAGAAATGAAAATTTTTGGACATTCAAAGACATTGAACCCCAAAATTTTTTTTGTGAATTCTTTAAGATTGAAAAGGACTTATCCCAACTTTGCCGACCTCACAAGGGGAGTAAAATAGTTGAATTAGGGAAATCGAATTAAATTACTCTCTGCCTTATTACCCCCCAGAGAGGATTCTATTCAAATTGAACGGGACCAAGATTTAAAAAGAAGGGACTATATACACCATTTTCCTTTTTAAACCCCTTTATAACTGAGCCCGGAGGGAAAACTCTCATGCCAAGTTGCACTGGTCCAATTTATCAAAAATGTCGTTTTGGGCTTTTCTTTAAAAGCATTTTCAAGTTATAAACGAATTGATAAATTAGACACATGTGCAACTCTTGGGTATCTTTACTGAGGAAACGTTTCCCCACAAAGTGGCTTCAACAGTCCATACAAAGGAGAAACTTGAACAACAGGAGAAGAATGAGGTAATCAGTCCCTCAACCTTGAGTCGATGTGGTCAGTCCATCAGTCAATCAAGATTGATGGACTGACCACATCGACTCAAGGTTGAGGGACTGATTACCTCATTCTCCCATCTACAATCCACTATAAACGAATTAATGGAAGAATTAGTGGAAGACCAAATAACAGTACCCGTCAACATGACCAGTTCTGTCACAAATGTAGCACAAAAATAAATTGCATAAAAATGCGAATTTACAACATTGTGAGAATTTCGTTTTTGCATTTTTATTCCATTAAAAATTCTCTATAATATTCAAAGAAAAAAAATACTTTGTTTTGTGTCTTTTAAGAAAAGTGAATTTCATAGACTTTTCTATAAGATTTCAAATTTCCATCTGCAGAGTCTAAACTTGTGTTGTGTCATTTATCTTAATAAATACATCAACACTAATAACTTCAAGATGATCAAAAGAGACATTCTTCAATTATCTCAGAGATTCCATATATTATAATATTTTAAACTATATTAGTATACTGTGGACCCATGGTTACTGGCCATTATCTGTTCCAGAAGGTCGGCCTAAATCCGAAAAGGCCGAAAATCGAAGTAATATTTCTCTTAAGAATTAATGTAAATACAAATTAATCCGTTCCAGACACCCAAAAAATATTAACAAAACATACATATATAAAGATTAACTATAGTTTTACATACACAAAACAATGTGAATTAAATAAAATGAATAATGAAATGGATAAGTGAACATTTAAATCACTGTTACCTTTATTGAAGAGTCTTTTTGACGTATGGAAGATGGCGAGGAGGGGAGAGGTAGGAGAGTTTATTGTTTGGAGACAGGACAAAATACTTCAATATGACAATGTACATAATTTATAAATAAAAAGTATTGTATAAAAACATAATAGAGAATGTAAAGTAATAAAGTGGTTTCTATATGTATACTATAGTACACACTTACGATGGAGGAGATGCTGGCAGAGGTTTAGGGTGGTGGAAGATAGGCAGGGCGGCGTGTGTTGTAAGTGGCCCTATAAACCTCAAACAACATTGGAGGAGTCAGCTTCGTGTCGCCCTTTTTCTATCACTTAATCGCTTAACTTACTTGCTACATTCTTAATTGTGAAGGCTTACTCAGCCCTGTAACAACTTCAGTCAGTATTACCAAGGCTGGCTCCTCCTCAGGAAAATTAATGAATAGAAAAAGAAATAATAACAGACAATGATAAACACTTTATTATTTAGAAACGGAAAATGTAAAATAATAAAACATGAATGGGTATCCTAACTGAAAGAAAAATGAAAAATGAAATGAAAAAAAATTACATTTGAACTCAACGCTAATATAGGTATATCGTGGTAATGGGGTGTCAGGTGTTGGTGACACTGTCTTGTTGAAATCGTAGCTGTTGCTGATGTGGGGGGGGGGGGGGGTAGCAGGTGTTGGTGACCTCCACCGGCTCGTTCTTCACAGAGTGTAGCCGTGAATAATTACTTCAGATGAGAGGAACACAGGTTCATTACCACTGCTATGATGAGGGGTTAGGTCCTGTGTTGGCTTACATAAGAGGTAAATAGGTTAAACATGGGACGTCTCAGAACGTTAGTCCGTCTCCTTCTATTCTTCTCATTGGTTGGCAGGTGACGCTCTGTCTATCCAAGCTGTAAAGAGAGACAGATTACCCACTGCTTAAGAAATCACTCTCCATGATAAGTACAATACCTAAAAGATGTGGTGATTATTAAAAACATTTAAACAGATAAAGAGACGAAAGGACTAAGTTAATTATTGGTCAAAAGTGAAGCTTTCAACCAATAAATTCACTAAAATATGATCAGGCGTGTACTTACAGTAGTGTTGGGAGCTGTGAGTCGAGTGATTTACTGTTTGACCGGAGCCCCACACGTCACCTTTCGGGGGGGGGGGGGGGAGAGGGAGGGGAAGGGATAGCGGGAGCTAGACTGACCATACCTTAACAAGCAGCTGGCAATCAAACTATCACTTTTGGGGGAGGGGAAAGGAGGGGAATAGCAGGAGCTGGACTTACCCTACCTTAACAAGTAGCCGGCAATGAAACTATTGTTACTATACACTCCCTTGCTACTCCTATCTATTGAACTTTTCCCTCACACTCCCCCATACCAAGACTTATAGTCAAGGAGTATAAGAAAAATAGGCGAGGAAAAAGTTCTAACATGTGGAAGCCGCGTAAGGCAACAAATCTTCTACTGACTGTCATGACTTAACCAGTCAGAGAAATAATTGGATGAACCATTGATATACACAATATGGAACTTAAAAGCTTGGAGTGCCAATGTCCACCTCAAGAGGAAACTGTTGGTTCCCTTAAAAGTTTCTAGGTATATCAAAGGTTTGTGGTCCATTTCTAAAATGAATTCTTTTCCCAGCAAATAAAATTTATGCTTGGAGATACCCCACACAAGAGCCAAACATTCCTTTTCCATGGTGGAGTATCTCGTTTCTGTGGGAAGGAGTTTCCGGCTTAGGAAGCATACAGGGAAGGGAGTACCATCATGGTATTGTAGTAGCACCACACCTAAGCCAGTACTGGAGGCATCATTTCTTAAACAAAATGCTTTATTAATATCTGGAATCTTAAGTATAGGGTCTTTCGAAAAGATACTTTTAATCTCATTAAACTTTTCCCGAGCTACGTCGGAAAGTTCAAGAGGTTCCTTCACAGACTTTTTAAGGAAGTCGGATAAGATGCCTGTAAGATCAGTAAGGTTCGGGATAAACCGTGCATAAAAATTTACAGAACCAAGAAAACTACGCATGAGCTTTTGGTTTTGGGGAATTTAAATTCTAATAAATCTTTGATCTTACTGGGGAGAGGCTGCAGAGAGTTATTAGAAAGTATCAGTCCAAGATATCTAATCTTGTTATACCAAAGGAAGCATTTCTTCGGCTTGGCAGTGAGGCCATGTGAGCGAAACCTACGCAAAACTGATGTTAATATTTGGATATGCTTGCCTCACGTGGATGTCATTATGCAAATGTTATCTAGATAAACTGACACATTTGGCATATTACCCAAGACCTTTCTCATCAGTCTCACGTAGGTAGCACAGGCAGTTACCAAACCGAAGGGCATAGTTCTATACTGCATCAGTCCTTGGTGGGTAGGAAAAGCGGTGTACTGCTTAGAAGAAGGATCTAACATTACTTGATGTGCCTGCGCAATATCAATCTCTGAAAAGAAGGAAGCGTCATAAAATTTGTGTAGATCGCTATCTATTAAGGGCATAGGTTCAGCATCCCACCGAGTTATAGCATTAAGGCCTCTGAAGTCAATAGCAAGTCTATATGAATTATCCTCCTTCTTAACCATGACTACTGGTGAGCAATGTGCAGATACTGAAGGTTCAGTGATCTTTAGTTTTAATAATTTGTCTACCCCTCGGTCAAATGCATCCCTAAGGTGAACTGGAACTGGGTATAATTTCCGTTTGATCGGATTGTCCGTCAATAAGTCAATCTTATGGACTACCGTGGAGGTAACACCTGGAATATCAGTAAAGACGTCTGAAAAGTTACTCACACATTGAAGTAGTTCATGTCTCTTATGGTCATCCAAAGATTCATTAATATTAATGTTGGTTGCGCCCGAGTGGTCAAGAGTCACCAAGTCATGTACTTCTTCATCATAGTCTAAGTTAGAGGTGTCAATTACACACACCTTACATTCTTCAGTTGTCTTATCAAGTTCGTGATGAAAAACTAAGTCAAAGTTATTAAGGCAGTTAACCGAATTTCTTCGGTAATATTTCTTAAGGATGTTGATGTGATAAAGCTTAGGTTTCCCCTTGACTTCTATGAGATAGTCAACTTTCCCACAAATTTGTAATACTTTATATGGACTTATCCATGCTACTAATAATTTATTTGACTTGATAGGCAAAAGTACAAGAACTTCATCCCTTACGTTAAAACTTCTCCTCTGACTTTTGGAATCAAAATAGGGTTTTTACTGGTCCATTGACAAGCTTAAGTTTTTCGAAACTATATCAGAGGTCTCCTCAAGTTTGGATCTAAGGTCAAGGAGAAACTGGTAAGAAGACTGAACCTCAGCATTTACCTCCTCATTAGTCCATAAGTCATGAAGGATGGACAATGGACCTCTGGCCTGTCTACCATAGAGAAGTTCAAAAGGTGAAAACCCCAAAGAGTCACTGGGAACTTCCCTCATGGCAAACAAAGCACAGGGTAGGTAACGATGCCACTCCTTAGGTTTAAGGGAGCAAAGTTTCCTTAAAATGGACTTGAGAATCGAATGCTGGCGCTCAATCCTCCCATTACAGCTGGGATGATAGGGTGTGGTGAAGAGAGGCTTCACTCCCAGAAGTTGGTGTAGATGTTGCATTAAGTCAGATGTGAATTGTGTCCCACGGTCAGACAAAATTTCTCTAGGGATGCCCACTCTGGAGAAGATGGACAAAAAGGGCTTGAGCCACCTCTGTAGTAGTTATGGTCTTTAAGGGTACGGCTTCAGGGAAACTCGAAGCATAATCAACTACTGTTAATATATGTGTATGTCCCCCAGATGAAAGTGGAGATAAAGGACCAACGATGTCAATAGCTACTCTTTCAAAGGGTACCGTAAAGACTGGCATTTTGACCATAGGTACTCGCCTGGTACCTCGGGAGGATGACAGTTGGCAAACTTTACACGATCTACAATAGGTAGTGACATCTGAGGACATTTTTGGCCAAAAATAGGTTTCCCTAATTTTATTTAAGGTTTTACAATGCGAGAAATGTCCGGCCACTGGCAGGTCATGAGCCATTTTAAGAACAGTCTCTCTGCATTGACTTGGAACAACTAAGATGGAATAGTCTATCTCATCTGAATTTAATTTGAATACTGACTTATGCAAGATATCCTTTATATATTCAAATTTATATGAAAAGTTTTTCCTTTGGATAACTTGATTTTGTCTAGCTGTAAATTTTTGTCTACGTTGTAAATTGACAAAAGAGTCCTTCGATATATCTAAAGGCTTGAAGTCAGGGAAAATCAAAGGATGGACAGTAGGAGAAACCTGGGCTTTGGTCTGAGCCCTAGTCAAGACATTTATAGTATCGGAGGTGATATCTTCACTTTCATCTAACATGTGAACCGGTGATCCTACTACCTCGCTTTCGAGAGTAGCATCACTGGTTTTTAATCCCATATGTATCTCGCGAGACATTGTCTCATCTTAACTTACGAGGGGCTTCTCTGACTCTACAGGAAGAGGATATGAAACACTTATGTCCATCTTTGGTGATGAAAGGTCAACCTCAGAAGGAAGAATGGCACCTTTTACATTACCTATTAGTACGGAGCAAGAAGTGATGGGAGCTAGTACGGCTTCAGACCAACCTGTGAACCATTTAGACCTAATGTAACAACGGATGGTAGGAAAAGTGTCTGTACGGCCCAAGTAGTCTGAAAGTATAGCAGAGGAATGAGTTTCTTTAAGATTAGGGAACAGCTTATCAGAAATGACTATACATGTGCATCATTAACTGTTCCTGAACAGAAGGGTGCTTGGTCATTACAATCTTTAAATTATTATTATTATAATCAAAAAGAAGCGCTAAGCCACAAGGGCTATACAGCTACAATCTTTAAAACCTTCTTAGAAGGACAATCTGAACTTTTATGTCCCTTAACACCACACAAATGACAAACAGGAATAAAAGAAGTCAATTTACTTTCCACTAGAGGCTTTGATTTCTTAAGGTCTGATGAACCTTTGCCCTTAGGGTTCGATCCCTTTAGGTCTTTATAGGAATTGAGCCTCAGATACAGGTCAGCACCTCAGTCAACTTCCTCAAGCTTTAATCAGTTCGTTCTCTGATGAATGTTCTTATCTGGTGAGGAAGAGCTGTCAGGAACTGGTCAGCATAAATGAAGTCTCTAAGAGATTCATAACTGTGATCAATTCCTGAAGTTTGCTATCAATAAGCGAACAAAGAAAGAGTTTACTGTAACGTGCTGAAAGTTTTGCCAAGCTGGTAAGTATGGCATAACCTGAAATCTTTCCTGTAAGTAATTAGTGGTTTTTTGATATGCTTTAAGAGTATTGCCTTCTCTAGTAGTTTAATTACATGTTGATTATCTTGCAACAGAGTTGCATAGATTATTCAGGCTGTACCAAAAATGAATTCCTAACCTGGTAGCCCAGGTTCAGCAGCTTCACAGATGGTTAGCAGTATTTTCAACTGATGATGTATGAAGTAATGTCTCACCCTCTGTGAAGGAGTAAACTAGGTGTTGGAATATGTGCACTACTGCTATGATGTTAATTACTCATTCCTCTATATTGTTTGTTGTGTAAGAGTTAACTTTTATTCTCTATTCAAGGCGAGCCTTTTTCGAACTCACTATCCTTTTTCTTCTCTGTATTAACTCAATTTCTCTAGCTTTTTTTCCTCACGTTCTCTGCTTTTTCCTCAACTTCTCTATCCTTTGCTCTTCCTTCAAGTTTCTTAATTTACTTGTTCCTCACATACTTTAGCTTGTTCATCACATACTTTAGCTGTTCCTCACATACTCTAGCTCATCTTCCTCATGAACAAGTAACACGCCCGTTTTGGTCTTCTCTCTCCTTTCTAACTGTCTATCCTTGGTTCTCTCTTCAATTCTATTCTTTCCTTTTTATCCTCTCTTTCTCTTTCTGGCTTCTTGATTCTATCTCTCTAATCTTCTCTCTCCTTATTCCTTCTCTTTCCCTTTCTGTCTCTCTTCTCTCTCAAATCTCTCTCTTTCAAGTCTTTCCTGGATCTTAGCACAATGAAGAGAATTAAATTTTTTCCCTGTTATCCTAACTTACTTCCAGCGTTCATCCCAAACGTATTCCTACCATACTTGCAAGTATAACCTAAAATATCAGGGGTAATGTGAAACGGGTATTAAATACAACGGATGGTTCAATTCCTCTCCCTCAAATGTAAATTAAACCAGACGGGCATCGACCCTACTTTCAATTAAACAATATGTATTAATTAAAACAAGGGTCTATGCCGGCCTCCAAGCAAACATAAGTAGAAAGAGGTCACTTGTACCTTCCAATCTTCTCACGAGCAAATCAAGAGTGTCTACAACATGTTATCCCATTGATAAAATAAAGAGCTCAATGAAACAAAATTGCATGGAAATCTCGGTTCCCTAGAGTCTAATCCTCAAAGTTTATCAAGCTCGACAAAGGTGGCGAACTGTATATGTTAATAACCTGCCTGATGACTTACATAATTGTGACTAACAACACCAAGACTCTTTTAAATACCATAGGAATGATTACTCATGGCTGGTGAACGTCTTGTGGTATCGCGGCATTAAGAGTTCCAAAGGTAGATTCAGATGGAATGAATCTAGATTCAGTAGGTTGATACTGCAAGGTCGCATGTGAAGGCTTTTCCCCTGTACAACTTCATCTGTTTACCCAAGCTGCTCCTCTCAGGAAAATTGAATAGAAAAGAAATAACAGACAATGATAAACCACTTATATTTAGAAACGGAAAAATGGTAAAATAATAAAACATGAATGGTATCGATAAATTGAAAGAAAGATGAAAAATGAAATGAATTAAAAAATTAATTTGACTCAACGCTAATATAGGTAATATCGTGTACTACATTGGGTGTCAGTGTGTGGTGACACTGTTTGTTGAATCGTAGCCCGTGATGTTGGAGGGGGGTGTAGCAGGTGTGGAGACCTCCACCCTCTTCTTCACAAGTGTAGCCGGAATAATTACTTCGGAGGGGAACTCAGGTGTCGTTTCCCTGCTATGTGGGGGTTAGGTCCTTGTTGGCTTACATACCAGGTAATATGATTAACATGGGACGTCTTCAGGACGTTAGTCTTCTCCTTCTAATCTTCTCGTTGTTGGCTGGTGACCCTCTCAGTCAATTCTAAGCTGTAAAGAGGGACAGATTACCCACTGATTAAAGAAATCACTCTCCATGATAAGTACAATACCTAAAAGATGTGGTGATTAGTAAAACTTAAAACAGATATAGACTGAAAGGATTTAGTTTAAATTTTATTGGTCCAATAAAGTGAAGCTTATCAAAAAATAAGTCCACTAAAATATAAACAGAGGCAGGCGTGTAATTACAGTATGGTTGGGACTGTGAGTCGAGTGATATACAGTTTTGAACCGGACCCCAACACGTCACCTTTCGGGAGGGGGAAAGTGTAGGGGAAGGGATAGCCGGGAGCAAGACTGACCCTTCCTTAAACAATCCCGGCAATCAAAACTATCACTTTTCGGGGAGGGTGAAAATAGGGGGGTAGTAGCTGCGGAGCTGACTTACCCTACCTTATAACAAGTAGCCGGGCAATGAAACTATTTGTTCTATACACTTCCCTTGCTACTCCTATCTAATGAACTATTCTTCCCCTCCGCAATTAGATCTCCACTTATCACTGGCTGACACTACACCTTTATCGAATCCTGGCAGCCTTTAGTATCGAACATATCGTAAAAATCAACTGAAGAAGGCACATTCTCTCTCCCCCTCTCTCTTCCGTTTCCTTATCTTTCGTAACTTTACTAAGCATTCTTCTTGACTTCCTATCATGTTTCCGTCCCTTTCTTTACCAAAGGGGCTGGCACCGCAAGAACTTTCTTTGGGCCCATGGTGGCTTATTTTGCAGTTGGGCTCAATAAACAGCCACAAAAAACAATGGATTATAGCGAGATGTTTGGATGAATATGCAGTCTAGCTCACTTCCTGCCAGAGACACAGCCAGACTGACTCATGAATGCGGCAGAGTGGCTGGCGGACACATCCAATACGGATGATTTTCGAGTTGACAACCGAAATCCATGATAGAATTTCGGCCAAAAAAGTGCCGAAATCCGATTTGGCCGATATCCGGAATGGCGAAATCGAGGAACCAATGTATTGATAAATTTAAATTGAAGCCCTTTATACCAAAAAACCAGAGTACCTTATATGAATATCAGTATTCCTGTCCATAAGATACTCTAACCATTAAAGATCGAAAACCTTCAAAAGAGTTATGTATACCGAAGTTATATAACTAAAGCTAAAATCCTTTAAAAGGTATTTTTTTTTACTCTATCTTAAAATATAAAAAACTGCAGATATTCAACTTTTCAACATCATTTCCATTCTCCATCCTAGTCATATAAGGATACACCTGCATTTAAAGTTATACATAAGTGTTTTACAAAGTTTTTCGATTCAGTTCTGGGAAAACTTTATAATGGGTTCCAGAGAAAGTCACATGATTACCTGCCCCATTAATAATTACATAAACCTCCTTCCTTATACAGTCAGAACCAGCTCTGAAAAGTTGAAGCCAATCGGGACAATGCATTCTGAAGGTTATAATTCATAGCCAGGAAAAAGAAAATTAAAATATAAGGCGGAGTAAAAAGTAAAATCCAGGAAACCATTCAAATGTAATTCTGAGGGAAACCTAATAAAAGTAAGAAATATCTACACTTCACTCTCCCAGTTTTTCTTCAAAGAAAATGAATGTTGCCAAAATAAAGGTTTAGCTGTGGGTTGGGTGGTTTTATTTTTGTGGGTATGAGGGGGCGACTTGCCAAGTGTGGTACAGTTGGTTTCTGCAGTGTCCTTCCTTTCATAATAAATTAAGTAACATAAGATTGAGGAACACTGCAGAAGGGCCCTTACTGGCCCATGTAAGGCAGTCGTTAATCAAGAACGACCTCTACCTAAAAAAAAGCTACCAAGAAATAACTCCCATACCACCAATGACACCAATCAAACCCAATAGCCTCTCCCACTCATATATTTGTCCAATCTCTTCTTAAAACAATCCAAGGTTCCTAGCCTCTATCACCCAACTGGGAAGATTATTCCATGCATCTCAACTCTGTTAGAAAACCTGTACGTGGAACCTCTACTACGGAGTTTAATTAAACCATCATGACCTTGCTCGCAACAGGATTTGGCTCGTTTGCAGAGTCAATTTTCCACATTTAATTAAATTGAAATGGAATTAATTCGTTCCAGTGGAAATTCCCAGGCACGAGAAAATACTTTAATAATTTCCTAATATCGTCGCTACAGCTTATTATCTATGATCATTCATGTAATATGACATAAAAAAATAATACTAATAACATAGAAATCATGAATATATACACTAAAGGAATAAAGTACATATCATTAGGTATGTGGCTAGTGGTGGTAACAGCGGCCATTGTAGTTGTTGGTGTTAATAGGGCCATTCCTGCTTCCTGGCTACATAATGTAGAGAACCTAAGGATATCCCAAAAAAGTCAAGACAGAGTGGCTTATAAGTGCAACACTCTTAACGCGTCACTTTATTTCTAAACTCTATAATTCTGCACTTTTCTCTAGGCACTTAATTGCTACACTCTTATTGCTACACTTAATTGCTACACTCATAATGCTAACAACTGGCCACTGAGCTGCTTCATGTCATCTGCCACTGCGTACCTCATGATGTCTGCCACTGCTGCTTCATGTTGTCATGCCACTTGCTACCTCATTATGTCTGCCACTGCTACTTCATGTTGTCTTTTCCACTGCTGCTTCATGTTGTCCTGCCACTTGCTGGCTTCATGTTGGGTCCTGCCACTTCTGTTTTTTCCTTCAGTGTCTGCCACTGCTGTCTCATTTTGTCTGCCACTTCTGCGTTCATGTTGTCTGCCACTGCAACCCTCATGTTGTCTGTCAACTGCTACCTCACGATGTCTGTCACTGCTGCTTCATGTTGTCTGCCACTATCTGCGTTCATGTCTACCACTGCCTGCCTCATGTTGTCTACCACTGCTGCTTCATGTTGTCTGCCACTTCTGCTTCATGTCTGCCACTGCTGTCTCAGTTGTCTGCCACTGCTGCTTCATTGTCTGTCACTGCTGCTTCATGTTGTCCTGCCATGCTACCTTATGTTTTTTCTGCCACTGCTGCTTCATGTTGGTCTGCCGCTGCTACCTCATGGAATGCCTGCCACTGTTATTCATGTTGTCTGCCCACTGCTTCTTTCATGTTGTCTGCCACTGCACCTCATGATGTCCTACCACTGATTTCTCCAAAGAATCGAACATTTCTGTTTAATTTCAGCTCAATTTCAAGTACTTTTTTCATCGTGAAAAACCAAATTAAAAATCATGTTTATTTTTTGTAGTATATCTTCTATCTATCACATGAGGCCAAAATAAAGACGAGAATACAACCATAAAAACCAATACAAAAAATATACCGCTAAATGGGAGGGCTAATGGCTGATGAAGTGAACCTCCGTTATTTATGGTCCGATTCTTTCACTCCAGAGAGTGAGATTTAAGTCTTTAAGTCTATCTCCATACAAGAGATTCCTATACAGCGGTAATTCACATTTTAGTCATTCTTCTCTGTAGTTTCTCTTATGAGGTCTATAAATATCCATGCCTGTAGTAAGGAAAGGACCAAAACTGAGCAGTGTAATCTAAATGAGTGCCTCACAAGTGATGTAATAGAGTTGTAAAATAGCTTTGGACTTCTGTACTATTCTTCTTGAGATAAGATCCAAGTAATCTGTTGGCCTTGTTGCGCACACTAAGGCACTGCTGTCTTGGGCTTTAGATTTCTGCTTTACCGATGACTTCCAAAAACCTTTTTCACATTCTGTATGATCAAGCTCTACTACATCACCAAGTTATAGCTTATCGAGGGTTATTTTCCATTTACCTAGGACAAGTACTTACACTTGTCCACTTTGAACTTCATCTGCCATTTTCAGACCAAGACCATTAATTGTCCCCAAATACCCGAAGTTTATTGCTAATCCTCCTCAAATGAAATTATACGGCCTATCTTTGTATCATCACAAATTTACTCATGTCACTCTTAATCCCCTCCAACAAGGGCATTAATGTAAATTATGAACAAGAGAGGGCCTAAAACTGATCCTTGTGGAACGCCACAGTGACTAATCCCCATTCAATATCACCACATTAATGTAACTTTCTGCTTTCTGTGTATAAGCCATGCCTCTAATCCATATGCTAATAACTTTACCTACTATACATGAGCTGCCACTTGTCTCTTGTGAGGTACTCTATCGAAGGCTTTACTAAAATCCAAATAAACAATATCATATTCTTTATCGACATTCAACTGCCTTCAAATGTTCTTATTGAAGAGCACAGTAAATTGTCAGGCAAACGATCTCTCGTGAATGCATGCTGAGAATCATTTATCAAGTTATGCTCTTCAGGTGACTTCTAATAATGTCACTCTAATTGATTCTAATAACTTCCCGCTATAGATGTCAGACTTATTGACGGTAATTTTGAATAATAGAACCACATTAGCCATCTTCCCCAGCAACACCGGTAAGATGGACGATATTAAACCACACTCGTTAATGGCTGACTAAGCTCCATCTGCATTCCTTGTAAGTACCCACAGGAAAACAGCTCATCGGTCCCTGGGGACTTTATTTTTTTTCAGTTTGTCTATTTGTTTAATAACCATGTCCCTCGTGACAGTAATATTAGTTAATTTAAATTCATCAGGAGCTAAATAATTGTTAATTACAGGAATCTCATTTACATCTTCCTGTGTAAAAACTGACAAAAAAATAGTCATTAAATAAGGAACACATTTCCAGTTCGTTATCCGTCAGCTGTCCATTCCCTATTTTCAGAGGTTCTACCTTTCCCTTCACCTTCGTCCTATACACTTGAAAGAACCCCTTTGGATTAGGCTTTGATTCATTAGCAACTCTAATTTCATTGTCACGTTTAGCCTTTCTAATCCCCTTTTTTACTTTTCTTTTAAGCTGAACATATTGGTCAGTAAGGTTAACCCCTCTCCTCTTCTGATGCCTATATATTCCCCTTTTCTCCCCTAACAGATGGTTTAGCCTCTTGTTAATCCATTTGGGATCGTTATTAGACCTAATTTCTCTCTGGGGAATGTATATACTCTGAGCACGGTGTACATTATTAAGAAAAAAATCATAAATACAGATCCCTTCATAATCATAAGTATGATCATCGTCAATAAAATCATTAGCTAGATAACCCCAATCGAGATTTGACAGGTGTTCCCTAAGTCCATTACAATCGGCAGATCGAAAATCAAGGATTTTTAACCGTATTATCATTATTCTGTATTCTCAGTTAATGTTAAAAATGATTGATTTGTGATCACTTGCGCCAAGCTCTTCAGTGATCTCCAGATTATTTACGAGTGTTTCCTTATTTGACAAGACTATTACCCCTGGTAGGCTCTGTTACACACTGCTTCAGAAAACAGTCCTGAACTGGAATAGAAAGTAGTATCCAGGTAACCATTTCAAAGGTAATTCTGAGGGAAACCCTAATAAAGAAACAAATATCTACACTTCTCTCTCCCAGTGTTCTAATGAGTGAAGGGTTCGATTTAAGCGGATTTTACACATTAGTTAAGGGGATTGTCGGGATTATTGTTTGGGTAGCACTGAAGGTGAGTTGGGAAAATATTTATGTAGGTGGGTTGGGATTTGATAGGACTACCCCTAAGGGCAGTAAGTTTTCTGCAGGGGTTCCTTCTTTCTTATGTCCTTATGTTATTGCTTGGGTAGCACTGAAAGGGGGTTGGGCAAATGTTTTGTTAGTGGGTTGGATTTGACATAGACCTGTAAAATATGGACCAATAGGCCTTTTTGCAGTGTTCCTCCTTTTCTTATGTTCTTATGAAACCAATTTCCAAAACTCTTTGTTTAAGAGGAAGAACCTAAGATATATCTACATTTTTAAATTATAGGTCAAATTTAATAGCCAAAATACCTGAACAAGAGTTTCAACTACGATTTCGCTCATCCCTGGGTGGCATAAGTCTTCTGACTTCCACTGGTAGGTACCATATTAATGACTATTGTAAATAATGACCATGCCTTTTCTAGCAAGACAGTTCAAGCTTTTGATATTTACCTTTATGACCAGTTATAAAAATGAATATACTCAGCTAATTTAAGGAGAGAGAGAGGAGAGAGGGGAGAGAGAGAGAGAGATGAGAGAGAGAGAGAGAGAGAGAGAGAGAGAGAGAGAGAGAGAGAGAGAGAGAGAGAGAGAGAGAGAGAGCAATGTTATAACAACAACACAGTCTTTGAGGCTCAATCTTTTCTATATGCTGAATACCTACCATAGAGTCTTCTTCACAGGCAGTCACTGGCATACACCAAAGGAAAACTACTCACTCCAGCATTCCACTTCAAGATTTTAGAAGAGTTTATGTCGATCTTTAACAAACAAAGCAACAAGCTGATCCAAAAACTGGAGAAGAAAGCTGATGGAAATACCTTTGACATATATGATGACCTTACCCTCTGTGCTCTGGACATTATTTGTGGTAAGTTGATGATTTTGTTTTCTTAATGGACACGTCAAGACGCGAGATACTGTGAAAGACGCACGTACAGAATGTATTATTATACAGCTGGTAGTGGACAAAGCAAATGTACATTTGGACATAATAGATTCAGAAAATTAGGGATATTGTTATGACACAGCATTTCAGTTGTGTCATGCAGAATAATTGAATTTTATTTGACATACTTTATCCCCTTTTTTAATAAGCCTACATTAACTCTCCATTCCTGCGAAGAAAAGGGAAGATTCATGCCTCTCTCTACCCCCCTTCACATATATAATATCATATATATATATTTTTTCAAGTAGTACAAAAGTAAGCATACCTTTCTTGTATTAATCTTGACTTTTTCAGAATTTTGCCAACCTCAGGTTCAGTTTTATGTACACAATCACGTTATTCCCATGAAAATTAAATTTTCTCCATTTAATGATTAGAGGCAATCATAAAGTCAATGAAAAGTAGGAAATCTTTTTGCTTCCTAACTTAATGATTAGATGTTAAAGTTAGAAGTGACTGAGATTATAAAACACAATGAAGATGGATGATCTCAGAGGTGAATGTCTTAAGTTCTACAAAGACTTATGCCCAAAAAATAAGAAAGTGAAGTAATCTAATGATTCAAGAAAGAATTAGTAGAGACTTACTAGCAATATTCATAATAAAAAAAAATAATCATCGTAATATACGTATTAACACAAGTATATACTTAACAGAAATTGTTTTTCGTAGATTATCCTTGGTTAACAATCCTGCATTAACACTCATACACATTTGAATACACACACACACACACACACACACACACACACACACACACACACACACACAAACAAACACACAACAAAAAACACACACCAAAACATACACACACGTGGTGTGTGTGATGTGTGTGTGGGGTTGTGTGTGGTGTGTGGTTGTGTTGTGGTGTGTGCGTGTGCGTGACAATCTGCAAGGCAGCAGAGGAGAGGTTTTTACCCAAAAGCAAAAGACATAACGAGGAGGCCAGGACGAGCCCTTGGTTCACCCGGAGGTGTAGAGAGGCCAAAACCAAACGCAATAGAGAATGAAAGAAGTATAAGAGGCATAGGACCCAGGAGAATAAGGAGAGTAGTCGAAAAGCCAGAAAGAATATGCACCGGTAAAAGGGTTGGGGGCGCAGCGACAATACGAAAATGACATAGCGGCTAAAGCCAAGTCTAACCCAAAGCTGTTGTACAGCCACATAAGGAGAAAAACAACAGTAAAAGACCTGGTAATCAGGCTGAAGAAGGAAGGAGAAGAGCTCACAAGAAATGACCGAGAAGTATGTGAGGAGCTCTACAAGAGTATTCACAGTGGAGACAGGAAAGACTCCAGGAACACGGAGTGGTAGGGTACTCCATCATGTGCTGGACACAATACACACAACTGAAGAGGAGGTAAAGAAGTAGCTAAGCGAACTAGATACCTCAAAGGCGATGGGGCCAGATAACGTCTCTCTGTGGGTCCTGAGAGAGGGAGCAGAGGCTCTCTGTGTACCACTGACAACAATCTCAGACACATCTATCGAAACAGGGCGACTGCCTGAGGTATGGAAAATAGCAAATGTAGTCCCAATTTTTAAAAAAAGGAGACAGACATGCAGCATTAAACTACAGGCCAGCATCACTGACATGCATAGTATGTAAAGTCATGGAGAAGATTATCAGGAGAAGAGTGGTGGATTCCCTGAATTCAACCAGCATGAATTCAGGGAAATGAAATCCTATGTCACAAACCTCCTGAAGTTCTATGACAAGGTGACATCAGTAAGACAAGAGAGAGAGGGGTGGTTTTGAATTGCAATTTCTTTGGGCTGTAAAAAGGCTTTTGACACAGTTTCCTCTCAAAAAAATTAGTGCAAAGCTGAATGACCAGGAAAAGGATAACAGGGAAGGCACTGAAATGGATCAGAGAATACCTGACAGAAGGCAACAGGGAGTCACCTTACGTGACGAGGTGTCGGAGTGGGCGCCTGTGACGAGCGGGGTTTTCCCCAGGGGTCAGTTCTAGACCGGTACCGTTTCTGGTTTATGTGAACGACATGACGGAAGGGAAAAGACCCCAGAAGTGTCTCTGCCTGCAGACGATGTAAAGTGAATGAGGAGAATTTAGTCGTTGGAGAAACCCGGCAGGACTAAAAGGGACCTTGACAGGGTACAAGCCTGGTCTAACAACTGACTCCTGAAGTTCAACCCCGCTAAGTGCAACGTCATGAAGATCGGGGAAGGTCAAAGAAGACCGCAGAAATAATATAGCCTAGGTGGCCAAAGACTAC
The DNA here is from genome assembly GCF_026875155.1 of Cherax quadricarinatus. Taxonomy (NCBI): domain Eukaryota; kingdom Metazoa; phylum Arthropoda; class Malacostraca; order Decapoda; family Parastacidae; genus Cherax; species Cherax quadricarinatus. The sequence goes on from NC_069431.1 coordinate 30,045,663, forward strand.
AAACCTTACTCAAGGAAAAAGATCTTGGGGGGATTTTAATACCGAACATATCTCCGAGGGCACATCAACTAAAAAAAGTGCTGAAGCATAGGGCGACTAGTGGGCCTAAGAATAGTTTTTTCTACATTTTCAGTAAGGAATCGTCAGAACCTGCCCACCGTGTAGTAGCCCCATTTA
>NC_069431.1:30046339-30061770 GCF_026875155.1 Cherax quadricarinatus
GTGCTTTTAAACCCTTTTTCGGAGGGAAATCGTAAGCTTCCGCGTCAGGGACTTATGGGCGTTGCAATCTTAAGGGTAAAATGAGGCGGCTTCTTGAGGTATGCGTGGGCGTAAGTGATGCTTTTGATAAGTAAAGGTGTGGTGTACGGTGTAATAGTTGTTCGGTAAGCTTGGTTAGTTTCAGATGACTGCTTAGTTAAGGTTAATAAGATATAATGCTGTAATGATATAATAATTAGTTATGTATTTAAGAATGTTCAGAGATTACTTCCAACAAAATTCACTGAAATGTATCAATTCAGTCATGCTTTAGTAAGAGTCCAGTTATTTTGTATTTAATGAATATTTCAATATGAGTATGTTGTAATATTTCTCCTTTACTGCATAAAGTCCTTGAGGAGATACAATACAAATTCATTATTTTAAATATTTGGATTTCTCATAATAAATATACTTTACCATTCTGTGGAATCTGCTGTGAGTAATTCGTCTGTGATCAAAAGGTTCCAAGATTATACATATGCTGTAATAAATTTTGCAGCTGTTGATTTATATGATCATGTATTTTGTATAATGTTTATTTTTGTTATGGAGTCATGTTTTAGAATAAATGCTAGAGTTTATTCTTAGGTAAAATCTCATAAACAGTTGCATGTCTATATAAAAGTTACATAAACTAATGTTTGATCACTGCTGTGATCATTAAGTGTGTGAATGATGTGGATGTATTTATAGATGGGTTTTAATGGGGGGCTCCTCCCCCCCAACAGTTTTGTGTGTATGTGTCAGATATTTTATCATTTGGTATAATATGTGTCAGTGTATGGTATGTATGTATTTTGTGTGTTTGTTACACATTCCTATTTTATATTGGGTTTTCAAAATTTTTCTTCTGCACTTGTGATACTATTCTTAGTAATCTTGTTCAGATCCTGTATTGTGGTGTTATTTAATATTTTATAAAACCTGTAATTTATAATGTTTTAAATAAAATAAAAAAAAATTGTTTATTTTAAACTTCATAATTAACATAATTAGCATATTTCTGAATAGGAGACTATTTATATTCTCCCAAATCAAGGCAACATTGAAACCCAAAATGTATTTATAATTTTAAGTGAAGGAGAGTAGCTCCCAGAAAAAATTTGCAGATAAGAAAAGTTTAGGATCAGTAAATAAAACTTGCCACTGAGAGGATAAAACTATACAAGAGTCCTTGATTTCACATCAAGTTAACCAATGACAGCCGAGAAGTCTACGTCGTAATGAAATATTTAATATTTAAAGTTTTGTTATGGAAGTTAAATCATATTGGTATGAAATACTATATTCTATTAACAATAAATACCTAAATCCATGCCAGATGGTTATTCATTAATAATTCAGGCAAATCAGTAGTTCACTGATATAAAAGCCCCGGGAGGGATGAGAGAACCAGTCATGTCAGGGAATATAATCAGCACATTAATAGGCATCCTGAAGATTGTAGGTGAGACAAGTACCGTACGGTGTCGCGATTCAGTGTTAACCATTTTATTTTTTTTTTGCCATGGACGAATAATTCACGTTGTGTGTATTCGTTATTTAACAGTCGACTCACCGTAGTGTGAATGCCTGTCCTAAATATATCCCATATACCAAACAAGGAAGTGTATAGTTGTGTGGATGTCAACCATTAGTCTAACTTTTTGATGCCTTTTGAAAATCAAGTGTTAAGTGTTATGGAACAGTTGAAGTGCACACCTAATATGAAATGTACCATGATACTGTGATATACTGTGTTGCCGAAATCAGTATATTCTATGAGTGTTTAAAATTAATTGCTTCAGTGACTGTTTTATGCAGACATTTCATAATTTCTATATTATGTATAAAGTGTAAATATCAGTCCCTGGATGTTTTTTATGATGTGAAAATACCCTTGTTATGTTTTGTGGTTGGGTTGTTAATCGAGTTAAAAGTCACTAAACGAGGGTTATTAAAGAAGAGTTGCAACACTTACACTCTTAATACGGTCCATCTTATAGACTTTTCAGTATATTAAATACTGTCAACCAATTGCTGGATTTAGTCTTGTCAGGGCCTGAGACAAAGAATATTTTCTGACCCGTCACACCATGAGTGCTACATTTGGATCTCCGGTTGTCCGAAGTTGAGTAAAGAATCTCTTTCCTGACTTATTTAGATTTAGAATTGCGGCTAACATATTAATGAAATAAGATTTTGCATCATTAATTACCTGGTTTATAATTTCGGCTTAAATAATTATAAACCGAAATGCAAGCACGATCCAACTGACGGCTAAAAAGTCAGCAACTTTCCAAAACACTTATTTTTAAGAATCATACTGAAGAAATATATAAGACAATCATTTCAACATAATATACAAAAGTAGTTACTAATGGAGCGAACATCTTCACTTTACATGGGAATTGTATTCATGAAATTTTCTTTTTTTATAAACACATATAAAGCACAACTAAAAGAACCCTTTTGCAACTTTTCACCGACACAAAGTCTGATGTAATTTCCTTCATTAGTAATGAATCTATCATTTCGTGCTCAATGCTGAGAATTGAAAGATTTGACATTCAATGCTGTTCCACGATTGAACCCAAATAGTTTTTGACATTGTTAAGGATGATGAACGACCGTTAGCTGCTACACTCTGTCAACATCAGCGACAGGGAGATGAATAATATGTTGGTGACATTATGGATCGAATTAAATTAGCTCTTCTCGCTTATTATCCAGGAGAGAGATTCTCTGCAGTTACAAACTGACAAACTGGACAAGACTATCAAAGAAGGACTATTTCACACCTATTTTCTTGTGAAACGTCTGTATAAAATTGAGAGGAGGGCATCTACTCATGCCAACTGTTGCACGAGCCGTCAACAAGGTTTAGCTCAACTATAGTTCGATATTTGAAGCTGATCTTATAAAGCATTTTCAAGTTATAAACGAATTGATAAATTAAACACATGTGCAACTCTTGGGTATCTTTACTGAGGAAACGTTTCCCCACAAAGTGGCTTCAACAGTCCATACAAAGGAGAAGCTTGAACAACAGGAGAAGAATGAGGTAATCAGTCCCTTGAATCGATGTGGTCAGTCCATCAATCAATCAAGATGATGGACTGACCAATCGACTCAAGTTGAGGGACTGATTACCTCATTCTCCCATCTACAACCACTATCTGGAGTTATCTGGAGAAGTTTTCGGGGTCAACGCCCGCGGCCCGTCGTGACCAGCCCTTTCAGTGTCCCAATTCCCCAACACAAAAGTCGACAAACACCCAGTACCCATTTACGATGGGAACATAGACAACAGGTGGAAAAAAAAAAACACGTCCAATGTTATAACTTGGCTGGGAATCGAACCCAGGCCTCAACGTGTGAGCGATTAGCGTTTAACCACCAAGAACTCAAATGAAGAATTAGTGGAAGAAACCAAATAACAGTTTCCCTCAACATGACCATTCTGTCACAAATGTAGCACAAAATAAATTGCATAAAAATGAGAATTTACAACATTGTCAGAATTTCGTTTTTGCATTTTTATTCCATTTAAAAATTCCTATAATATTACAAAGAAAAAAAATATTTTGTTTTTGTGTCATTAAGAAAAGTGAATTTCATAGACTTTCATAAGATTTCAATTTCCATCTGCAGAGTCTAAACTTGTGTTGTGTCATTTATCTTAATAAATCATCAACACTTAATAACTTCAAGATGATCAAAAGAGACATTCTTCAATTATCTCAGAGATTCCATATATTATAATATTTTAAACTATATTAGTATACAGTGGACCCATGGTTACTGGCCATTATCTGTTCCAGAAGGTCGGCCTAAATCCGAAAAGGCCGAAAATCGAAGTAATATTTCTCTTAAGAATTAATGTAAATACAAATTAATCCGTTCCAGACACCCAAAAAATATTAACAAAACATACATATATAAAGATTAACTATAGTTTTACATACACAAAACAATGTGAACTAAATAAAATGAATAATGAAATGGATAAGTGAACATTTAAATCACTGTTACCTTTATTGAAGAGTCTTTTTGACGTATGGAAGATGGCGAGGAGGGGAAAGGTAGGAGAGTTTATTGTTTGGAGACAGGACAAAATACTTCAATATGACAATGTACATAATTTATAAATAAAAAGTATTGTATAAAAACATAATAGAGAATGTAAAGTAATAAAGTGGTTTCTGTATGTATACTATAGTACACACTTACGATGGAGGAGATGCTGGCAGAGGTTTAGGGTGGTGGAAGATAGGCAGGGCGGCGTGTGTTGTAAGTGGCCCTATAAACCTCAAACAACATTGGAGGAGTCAGCTTCGTGTCGCCCTTTTTCTATCACTTAATCGCTTAACTTACTTGCTACATTCTTAATTGTGAAGGCTTACTCAGCCCTGTAACAACTTCAGTCAGTATTACCAAGGCTGGCTCCTCCTCAGGAAAATTAATGAATAGAAAAAGAAATAATAACAGACAATGATAAACACTTTATTATTTAGAAACGGAAAATGTAAAATAATAAAACATGAATGGGTATCCTAACTGAAAGAAAAATGAAAAATGAAATGAAAAAAAATTACATTTGAACTCAACGCTAATATAGGTATATCGTGGTAATGGGGTGTCAGGTGTTGGTGACACTGTCTTGTTGAAATCGTAGCTGTTGCTGATGTGGGGGGGGGGGTAGCAGGTGTTGGTGACCTCCACCGGCTCGTTCTTCACAGAGTGTAGCCGTGAATAATTACTTCAGATGACAGGAACACAGGTTCGTTACCACTGCTATGATGAGGGGTTAGGTCCTGTGTTGGCTTACATAAGAGGTAAATAGGTTAAACATGGGACGTCTCAGAACGTTAGTCCGTCTCCTTCTATTCTTCTCGTTGGTTGGCAGGTGACCCTCTCTGTCATTCCAAGCTGTAAAGAGAGACAGATTACCCACTGCTTAAGAAATCACTCTCCATGATAAGTACAATACCTAAAAGATGTGGTGATTATTAAAACATTTAACAGATAAAGACTGAAAGGACTAAGTTAATTATTGGTCAAAAGTGAAGCTTTCAACCAATAAATTCACTAAAATATGATCAGGCGTGTACTTACAGTAGTGTTGGGAGCTGTGAGTCGAGTGATTTACTGTTTGACCGGAGCCCCACACGTCACCTTTCGGGGGGGGGGGGGAAGAGGGGGGGGAGGGATAGCGGGCTAGACTGACCATCCCTTTTTAAACAAGCACCGCAATCAAACTACCCTTTTGGGGGGGGGGGAAAGGGGGGGAAAAGCAGGAGCGGGATTTACCCTACCTTAAAACAAGTACCCGGGAAAATAAAACTATTGTTCTATACACTCCCTTCTATTTCCAAAACAAATTAAAACTTTTCCCTCACACTCCCCCATCCCAAAGATTTAAAATTCAAGGAGTAAAAAGAAAAATGGGCGAGGAAAAAGTTCTAACATGTGGAAGCCGCGAAAGGGCAAAAAACCCTTCAAACTGACTGTCATAAATTAACCCATCAAGAAAAAATTTGGATAAACCCATTGATATACAAAATATGGAACTTAAAAGCCGAGTCCCAAATTGCCCCACCCAAGGGAAACTTTTTGGTTTCCCCTTTAAAAGTTTCTAGGTATATAAAAAGGTTTTGTGGCCCCCATTTCTAAAATGAATTTTTTTTCCCAGCAAAAAAAATTTAATTTTTTGGAGATACCCCACAAAAAGGAAAAACTTTCCCCTTTTCCATGGTGGATTTTATCCTTTTTCTGTGGGAAGGGGTTTTTTCCGGGTTTAAAGGAAGCATACGGGGAAAGGGGAGAACCATCAGGTATTGTATACACCCACCAAAAGCCAGTATGAGGCATCATTTCCCTTAAAAAAAAATGCTTTATTAAAAACGGGAATCTTAAGAAATAGGGTCTTTCAAAAAGGGAAAATTTTTTTAACCTTTAAAAATTTTTCCCCGACTACGTGGGAAAAATTTTAAAGGGGTTTTCCTTCACAATTTTTTTAAGGGAAGTCGGATAAAAATCCTGAAAGGATAAAAAAGGTTTGGGGAAAACCTTGCATAAAAATTTACAGAACCAAGAAAACTACGCATGACTTTTTTTTTTGGGGGAATTTTTAAATTTTTAATAAACTTTGATCTTACGGGGGAGAGGCTCCCAGAGGGGGTTTTTTAGAAATTTACCCAGCCCCAAAAATTTCAAATCTTTTTAAACCCAAAAGGGAACATTTCTTGGGTTTTGGCAGTGAGGCCATGTGAGCAAAACCCTTTTCCCAAAACTGATGTTAATTTTTTGGATTTCCCTTGCCTCACGGGATTCTTTAAAGCAAATGTTATCTAAAAAACTAAACACATTTGGCATTTTTACCCAAGACCTTTTTAAACCAGCCCCTCACGTAGGACACGGGCATTTTAACCAAACCAAAAGGGCATAGTTCTATACTGCACCCAAGTCCCTTGGGTGGGTGGGGAAAAGCGGTGTACTCCCTTTAGAAAAAGGATCTAACATTATTTTATGTGCCTCGAAAATATCAATCTCTGAAAAAAGGAAGCGCCAAAAATTTTTGGTGTAGACCCGCTATCTTTTAAAAGGGGGGCATAGGTTCAGCACCCAAACCGAGTTATAGCTTTAAAGGGCCCTTTCTAAAAGTCAATAAAAAGTTATATGAATTTACCCCCCTTTTCCTTTAACCAGGACACGGGTTGGGGGCAATTGCAATATTTGAAGGTTCAGTGATTTTTAAAGTTTTAATAATTAGTCTCCCCCTTCGGCAAATGCACCCCAAGGTGAACGGGAAACCCTGGGAAAAATTTTCCGTTTGATCGGATTTCCCTCAATAAGCCCCCAATCTTATGGACTACCGTGGAGGAAAACACCTGGAATATATAAAGACGCTAAAAAAGTTCCCTCAAAACTTTTGAAGTAGTTAAATGCTCTTTTTGGCCCAACCCAAAGGGGAATTCATTAATATTAATGTTGGGTTGCGCCCGATGGTCAAGAGTCACCAAGTCATGTATTTCTTCATCAAAATCAAGTTAAAAGGGCCCAATTTAAACACACACCTTACTTTCCTTCATTTGTCTTAAAATTTCGTGATAAAAAAACAAAATCAAAGTTATTAAGGCATTAACCGAATTTCCCCGGTTTTTTTCAAAGGGATTTTGATTGAAAAACCCTTGGGTTTTTCCCCTTAAACTTCATGAGATAGTAAAATTTTTCCCACAAATTTGTTTTACTTTTTTTGGGCCCTTTCCAGCTACAAAATAATTTTTTTTGATTTAATGGGAAAAAGAAACCAAGAACTTCATCCCAAAATTTTTAAAACTTTTTTTCCTCGATTTTTTGGAAAAAAAATGGGGTTTTTTCCCTGGCCCAAATTGACAACCCTTAATTTTTTTCAAAACTATTTCAGAGGCTCCTAAAAGTTTGGATCTAAGGTAAAAGGGAAACTTTTAAAAGACTAAACCCACATTTCCCCCCTCATTATTCCATAAGTCATAAAGGGTTGGAAATGGCCCCTCGGGCCCGCCCTACCATAGAGAATTTCAAAAGGTGAAAACCCCAAAGAGTAAACTGGGAACTTCCCTCAGGGAAAACCCAAAGCACGGGGTAGGAAAACGATGCCACTCCTTGGGTTTAAAGGGGAGCAAATTTTTTCCAAAAAATGGCCCTTGAGAATCGAATCCCTGGGCCAACCCTCCCATTACAGCGGGAGGGTTTGGGTGTGGTGAAGAGGGGCCCTTTCACCCCCAGAATTTTGGTTAGATTTTGAAATTAAGCAATGTGAATTTTTTGTCCCCCACGGTCAGACAAAATTTCTCTGGGAAAAATCCCCACTCGGAGAAAAAGGAAAAAAAGGGTTTTGAGCCACCTCGTAGTAATGGTTTTTAAAAAGGGTACGGCTTCGGGAAAACTCAAAAGCAAAATTTTAACACTGTTAATAAATTTATGCCCCCCCAGTGAAAGTGGAGATAAAGGCCCAAACGATGTAAAAAGCTACCTTTTCAAAGGGAAACCGTAAAGCCCGGAAATTTTTAAACCATAGGTCCAGCCGGGTACCTCGGGGGGATGACAGTTGGAAACCCTTTAAAACGATCTACAATGGGTAGTGACATCTGAGGATTTTTTTTTGGCCAAAAAAAAATTTCCCTAATTTTTTTTAAAGGTTTTTAAAAAGCGAGAAATGCCCGGGGCCCACTGGCAGGTCAGAGCCTTTTTAAAGGGAACCCAGGCCCCTCTGCTTTGATTTTGGAACAACTAAAAAGGAAAAGCCCAAATCCCCATCTTTTTAAATTTGAATACTGCCTTATGCAAGATATCCTTTTATTTTTAAATTTTTAAATATGAAAATTTTTTTCCTTTTGGGAAAAAATTTGGGTTTTTTGCTAGCGGAAATTTTTTTGTCTACGTTGTAAATTGACAAAAGAGTCCTTGATATATCTAAAGGCTGAAGCCCAGGGAAAACCCAAAGGGAGGGAACGTGGGAAAAAACCTGGGTTTTTGGCCCTGACCCCTATTTAAAGACATTTATAGAAACGGAGGTGTTTACCTTCACTTTCATCTAAAAAATTGAACCGGTATCCTACTACCTCGCTTTCAAAGAGTAGCATCCCCGGGTTTTTAACCCCAAAAATTATCTCGCGAGACATTGTCTCATCTTAACTTACGGGGGGTTTTCCTCTGACCTACGGGAAAGAGGATATGAAAAAAACTTATGCCCAAATTTTTGGGTGATAAAAAGGCCCAACCTCAAAGGAAGAATGGCACCTTTTACATTACCTATTAGTACGGAGCAAAAAGGGTTGGAGCTAGTAGGGTTTTTCAGACCAACCTGTGAACCATTTAGACCTAAGGTAAAACGGATTTTAGGAAAAGTTTTTCTGTACGGGCCCCAAAATATTCCCGAAAGAAAAGGGAGAGGAATAGTTTCTTTAAGATTTTGGGAACACTTATCAGAAAAGGGCATACCATGTGCATTATTTTAAAAGGGGGGGGGGTTTGGGGGGGGGTGTTTGGTTTCCCTTTAAAAATCTTTTAAAATTTAATTTTAAAATTTTTAAATTTTAAATTTAAATTCAAAAAAGAAAAGAAAAAAAGCCCCCAAAGGGCCCAAAAAAAAGGGGCTATAAACCCCCGGCCCCCTACAAATTCTTTAAAACCTTCCTTAGAAAGGGGAAAAAATCTGATTTAAAATTTAAAAAAGGGTTTTTTCCCCCCTTAAAACCCCCAACCCCCCAAATGGGGCCAAAACAGGGGAATAAAAGAAAAGTTCCAAATTTTTTTTTCCCCCCCCCCCCCCTTTCCCACTTTTTGAAAGGGGCTTTGGATTTTCCCCCCCTTAAGGGGTCCCCCGGGATTTTTTTTAAAACCTTTGCCTTAGGGTTTCGGATCCCCCCTTTAGGGTTTTTTTTTTAAAAGGGAATTTTGGTTTTTACCCCCCAGGCCCAAAAAACAAAGGTTCCCGGGCAAGCCTCCAAGGCCCAAAAACCCAAACCCTTCTTTTTTCCCTTTTAAAGCCCCCCTTTAAATTTTTAAGGGTTTGCCGTAAAAAATCCCGGGGTGAAAATTTTGGGGTTTTTATTTTTTTGGTGGAAGGAAGGGGGGTGGTTTCCCAAAAAAAACTTTTTTTGGTCAGGCCCAAATTTTTTTTTAAAAAGGAAAAGTTTCCCTTTTAAAAAGGAATTCAAAAACTTTTTTTGATTTTTAATTTTCCCTGAAGGGTTTTCTTTAAAACCCAAAAGGTCGAACAAAGGGGGAAAAAGTGTTACCTTTTTGTTAAACCCTTTTTCTTTGGGAAAAAAAGTTTTTTTTTTAATTTTTTTGGGCCCTGGCCCTTTGGGTTTTAAAAGGTGGCATAAACCCGAAATCTTTTTTCCCGTAAAAATTAGTGGTTTTTTTATATCTTTTAAAGGGTTGCCTTTTTCAGTAGGTTATAATTACATGGATACCTGCAAAGAGGGTTTTATAGATATTCAAGGCTGTACCAGAAAATGAATTCCTAACCTGGTAGCCCAGGTTTTACACAGGCCATTCACAAGGGAAACAGTATTTTTTTAAACCTGAAGATTAAAAAGAAGTAAAGTCCTTTTACCCTCTGTGAAGGGGGGAAAAATTTGGTTTTGGGGAAAATTTGCACTAAACTGCATGGGTGTTTAATTTTCTCCTTCCTCTAATTTTTTGGTTTTTGGGAAGGGGTTAACTTTTTAAATTCCCCAACAAGGCAGCTTTTTCGAACTCACGATCCTTTTTTTTCTTATTAACTCAAGTTCTCTACTTTTTCCCCACGTTCTCTAGCTTTTTTCCTCAAAATTCCTTTTTATCCTTTGCCTTTTCCCCCAATTTTTCTTAATTTAACTTGTTTTCCCCACATACTTTAGGGTTGTTTCCCTTTTTCCCCATAATCTAGCTCTCTCCTCATGACAAGTCTACCACGCTCCTTTTTTTTCTTCTCTCTCCCTTTCCAACCCGTCTTTTCTTTGGGTTTTTTTCTTTCAATTCGATTCTTTCCCCTTTTTACCCCCTTTCCCTTTCCCGTCTTTCTTGATTTTATCTCTCCCATTCTTTCCCCTCTCCTTATTCTCTTTTCTTTTTCCCCTTTTTAAATCTCCTTTTTCTCCAAATTCTCTCTCTTCAATCTTTCCCTGGAACTTTTGCAAATAATGAAAAAATTCTAAATTTTTTTCCCTGTTTTTTCCCAACTTACTTTTCCCCGTTTACCAAAACGGGGATTCCCCCATACTTGCAAAAAACCTAAAATATCAGGGGGAAAAGAAAACCGGGGATTAAAAAAAACGGATGGTTTCAATTCCTCTCCCTCAAACTGTAAATAAACCAAAAGGCCTTTGATCCCCACTTCAATTAAACAATATGTATTAATTAAAAAGAAAAGGGTTTTAAAGCCCGGGTCAAACAAACAGTAAGTAGAAAAGGGGTCACTTGACCATCCAATCTTCTCACAGCAAAAACCCCAAAAGTGTTTCCCAACATTTTCCCCTTTATAAAATAAGCCCCAATGAAACAAATTGGGCACTGGAAAAACTCGGGGGCCCTAGAGTCTAATCCTCCAAAGTGTTTCAACTCGAAAAAGGGGGGCAAATTAAAAATTATATCCCGCCTGACTTGACTTACAATAAAAATTTAGACAAAAACAATCACCAAATCTTTTTTAAATTTCCATAAGAATGATTACTCCCGGCGGGGGGTAACCGTCCTGTGGGAAAGCGGCATTAAAGGTTTTCCCAAAGGGAAATTCAAAATGGAATTGAAATCTTGATTCCCTAGAGTTGAACCCGGCAAGGGCGCCACTTGTGAAGGGTTTTTCACCCTGTAACAACTTCAGTCATAATTTCCAAAGCCCGGCTCCTCCCAGGAAAAAAAATGAAAAGAAAAAAAAATAACAGACAAGATAAAAACTTTATTTTTTAGAAACGAAAATGTAAAATTTAAAAAAACTTTAAGGTTTTCCTAATTGAAAGAAAAAAGAAAAATTAAATGAAAAAAAATTACAATTTTAAAATCAACGCTAAATAGGAAAACGTGGGAATGGGGTGTCAGGGGTTGGTTACCCCTTTTGTTGTTTTAAATCGAAACCGTTGGGTGATGTTGGGGGGGGGGTTAGCAGGGGTTGGGACCTCCCCCCCGCTCGTTTTTTTTCCAGAGGTAGCCCTTTAATAATTACTTCAGAGACAGGAACTCAGGGTTCGTTAAACCCCGCTATGATTTGGGAAAAAGGGGGAAAGGGCCTTGTTTTTGGTTTTCATAACAGGTAAATAGATTTAAAAATGGGACTCCCCAGGGCTTTGTCCCCGTCTCCCTCCCATTTTTTCTCGTTGGTTGGCTGGGGGACCCCCCTCTGTCATTTAAGCTGTAAAGAGAGCAGATTACCCACGCCTTTTAAGGGAAAACACTCCCCCCCATGTAAATTCAATACCTAAAAGATGTGGTGATTTTTTAAAACATTTAACAATAAAGACGAAAGGGTTTAAATTTTAAAATTTTTTGGTCAAAATTTAAGCTTTCAAAAATAAGTCCCCCCAAAATAAATCAGGCGTGGGACTTACATAGTGTTTTTTTTTGGGGCTTTTGAGTCGAAATGATTTACTGTTTGGAAACCCGGGGCCCCACACTCACCTTTCGGGGAAGGGGGGAAAAGGGAGGGGAAGGGGGTAAACCCTGGGGCAGAACCCACCCTACCTTAACAAGCAGCCGGGAATCAAACTAAACACTTTTTGGGGAAAGGGGGGAAAAAGGGGGGGGGGGAGCCCGGGGGCTGGACCCTTTCCCAAACCTTAAAAAAGTACCGGGCCCAAAGAAAATATTTTTTACTAAAAAACTCCCTTTCTACTCCCACAATTTAACTTTTTCCCCCCCATTTTAAAGTTTCACTTTATCACTGGGTGAAAACACAGCCTTTTTTTTCGAATCCTGCTGCTTTAGTATCGTACATAACGAAAAAAACTGAAGAAGGCACATTTCCCCCCCCTTCCCCTTCCCCCTTAAAAATTTTCCCTACTTTAAATAAAATTCCCTTTTTTGAATTCTATCATGTTTTCTCACTTTTCCTTTTTCCAAAGGGCGGCACCAAGAACTTTTTTTTGGGCCCCCTGGGGCTTATTTTTTAGTTGGGGGTCAAAAAAACCCGCCACAAAAAACAATGGATTATAGCGAGATGTTTTGGGTGAAAAAAGCAAACTTGCTCACTCACCCAGAGACACAGCCAGACTGACCAATGAAAAGCGGCAAAGGGCGCGGGGGGCACATCCAAACCGGGTGATTTTCGAGTTGACAACCGAAATCCAGATAAATTTCGGCCAAAAAAGTGGCCGAAATCCGATTTGGCCGATATCCGGAATGGCTGATATCCGAGGAACCAATGTATTGATAAATTTAAATTTGCAGCCTACACAGAGTGACCTTATTGAGCAGTATCCTGTCCATAAGATACTCTAACCATTAAAGATCGAAATCCTTCAAAAGAGGTATGTATACCATATTATATAACTAAAATCCTTTAAAAGGTATTTTTTTTACTCTATCTTAAATATAAAAACTGCAGATATTCAACTTTTCACATCATTTCCATTCTCCATCCTAGTCAGATAAGGATACACCCTGCATTTAAAGTTATACAGAAGTGTTTTTCAAAGTGTTTCGATTCATTCTGGGAAACTTTTAATGGGTTCCAGAGGAATGACCATGTATTACCTGCACACATTAATAATTACATAAACCTCTTCCTTATACAGTCAACCAGCTCTGAAAAGTTGAAGCCAATCGGACAAGGCATTCTGAAGTTATAATTCAAAGCCTGGAAAAAGAAAATTAAAATATAAGGCGGAGTATAAAGTAATATCCAGGTAACCATTCAAAGGTAATTCTGAGGGGAAACCTAATAAAGAAAGAAATATCTACACTTCTCTCTCCCAGTGTTTCTTTCAAAGAAATGAATGTTGCAAAATAAGGTTTAGCTGTGGGTTGGGTGGGTTTTTTTTTGTGGGTATGAGGGCGACTTGCCTAGTGTGGGTCAGTTGGTTTGCTGCAGTGTCTTCCTTTCATAAGAACGTAAGTACATAAGAATTGAGGAACACTGCAGAAGGCCTACTGGCCCATGTAAGGCAGGTCGTTATCAAAACGACCTCTACCTAAAGCTACCCAAGAAATAACTCCCATACCCAATGACACCAATCAAACCCAGCCTCTCCCACTCATATATTTGTCCAATCTCTTCTTAAAACTATCCAAGGTCCTAGCCTCTATCACCCAACTGGGAAGATTATTCCATGCATCTACAACTCTGTTAGAAAACCAGTACAGTGGAACCTCTACTTACGAGTTTAATCCATTCCATGACCTTGCTCGCAACTGGATTTGCTCGTTTGCAGAGTCAATTTTCCTCATTTAAATTAATTGAAATGGAATTAATTCGTTCCAGTGGAATTCCAGGCACGAGAAAATACTTTAATAATTTCCCTAATATCGTCTCTACAGCTTATTTATCTATGACAATTCATGTAATATGACATAATAAATAATACTAATAACATAGAAACATGATATATACACTAGAATGAATAAAGTACATATCATTAGGTATGTGGCTAGTGGTGGTAACAGCGGCCATTGTTGTTGTTGGGGTTTATAGGGCCATTCCTGCTCCTGGCTACATATGTAGAGAACCTAGGATATCCCAAAAAAGTCAGACAGAGTGGCTTATAAGTGCAACACTCTTAATGCTTCACTTTATTGCTAAACTCTTAATTCTGCACTTAATTGCTACACTCTTATTGCTACACTTAATTGCTACACTCTTAATGCTACACTGCCACTGCTGCTTCATGTCGTCTGCCACTGCTACCTCATGATGTCTGCCACTGCTGCTTCATGTTGTCTGCCACTGCTACCTCATGATGTCTGCCACTGCTACTTCATGTTGTCTTCCACTGCTGCTTCATGTTGTCTGCCACTGCTGCTTCATGTTGTCTGCCACTTCTGCTTCATGTCTGCCACTGCTGTCTCATGTTGTCTGCCACTTCTGCTTCATGTTGTCTGCCACTGCTACCTCATGTTGTCTGTCACTGCTACCTCACGTTGTCTGTCACTGCTGCTTCATGTTGTCTGCCACTTCTGCTTCATGTCTACCACTGCTGCCTCATGTTGTCTACCACTGCTGCTTCATGTTGTCTGCCACTTCTGCTTCATGTCTGCCACTGCTGTCTCATGTTGTCTGCCACTGCTGCTTCATGTTGTCTGTCACTGCTGCTTCATGTTGTCTGCCACTGCTACCTTATGTTGTCTGCCACTGCTGCTTCATGTTGTCTGCCGCTGCTACCTCATGATGCCTGCCACTGTTGATTCATGTTGTCTGCCACTGCTGCTTCATGTTGTCTGCCACTGCTACCTCATGATGTCTACCACTGATTTCTCCAAAGAATCGAACATTTCTGTTATTTTCAGCTCAATTTCAAGGTACTTTTCATCGTGAAACCAATTAAAATCATGTTTATTTTTGTAGTATATCTTCTATTCTATCACATGAGGCAAAATAAAACGAGAATACAACCATAAAAACCATACAAAAATATACCGCTAATGGGAGGCTAATGGCTGAGAAGTGAACTCCGTTATTTATGGTCCGATTTCTTTCACTCCAGAGAGTGGAGATTTAAGGCTTTAAGTCTATCTTCATACAAGAGATTCCTTACACGGTAAATCATTTTAGTCATTCTTCTCTGTATGTTCTCTTATGAGTCTATATCCATCCTGTAGTAAAGGGACCAAAACTGAGCAGTGTAATCTAAATGAGGCCTCACTAGTGATGTATAGAGTTGTAAAATAGCTTTTGGACTTCTGTTACTTATACTTCTTGAGATAAATCCAAGTAATCTGTTGGCCTG
>NC_069431.1:30062270-30127270 GCF_026875155.1 Cherax quadricarinatus
TATTTTTTTTGTTTTTTTTCCGGGGGGAAAAATCGGACGTAAAAAATGAAGTTCTAAGAATTCATAACGTGATCAATTCCTGAAGTCTTCTATCCAAAAGTCGGGAAAAAACGAAAGAGTGTTTCTTGTAACTCTTAAAGTTTTGGCCATCTGTAACTGGAGTTTACCTGAGGAGGTTTCCCGGGGGGCAACGCCCCCGCGGCCCGGTCTGTGACCAGGCCTCTGTGGATGGGACATTTTACCAGTGTTTGCTATCTAGTTCAGCAACGAGAAACCCCGGGCCCCGGCAGTCAGAACTGACTTTAGACTTGTCTCTGCCAGCTTGAAGAATGCCGGGGTCTGTGGTAATCCCTCTTTGTGTGCTGAGGCTGAACATCTCGGCCCTGCACTTATTATGGTCTCTTAACGTGCAGTGACACCCCTGCTTTCATTGGGTGTGCATCGTTGCCAGTCTTGCTTCGTAGTGATGATTGTGTGCAAGTTGGTACTATCCTCTATTTTCAGGTGTAATAATCATGTATCTCCTCCTGCGTTCAGGAATAAGGTTGAAACCTCAAGCGTCCCCTATTGATGTTTTAATCTACTTTATGCAAGTACCTTAATTCTTTTATGTACAAGTTTTCTAGGTCGGGCAATTTCACGTTGTAAATTGAAATGGTCCTTGTTATCTAAGCAATAGTCCCGGGAAAACAAGGGTGAACAGTGGAGATTACATGGGCTTTTGGTCTCCCTAGATTTTGAAGGGTTTCTTCATTTATCCAATCCTGTCCTATTTTTCTAGCATCATGGTTTTATCCAATGTATTGGGTTCCTTAAGGTGAGCTCTTCCCTCGGGGATATGAAACACTTTTCCATCTTTTGAAGTTGGGTGAATGGCCCTTTTTAAATTTTTGTGGAGCAAGAATTGGGGGTTTCGACTCTGATGAACATTTAATTTCCTAAATGTTTACCCCATATCTGAAATTTAAAGAAATTTCTTTAAGTTGGAAACTTTCATATCTGGTTTTTCCCTGCTTGGCCCAACTTTGAAAGATTTGGTTGATGCCGCCAGGAGCTTTCATGTCTGCAATGGAAGACCTTCAGGCAGATTGAACTTTTGTCAACTGCAAAAAGACACCCGGGTGAGTCATTTTCTTTCGGATATGAGGATTTTAAAGGGACAGATGGAGCTTTGGGGACGTGCCTTTAGGACAGGAACTTTTCACCGGTAGCTGCCTCGGACTTTACTCTGTTTAACGGACTACTCTGTGTGTTCTTTTTAGGGGAGGAAAGTTATATGGTCCATCGAACCAAGATTCCTGTTAAATTTCCCTTTTTATCGCGAACATTAGAGAGTATTACCCCTGGTCAACTTTTCGAAGGCTTTTGGGAAGTCTGTAGGTGGCATACCTGAAATCTTTCCTGTAAGAATTAGTGGTTTTTTGATATGCTTTAAGGATTGCCTTCTTCAGTAGGTTATAATTACATGTGATATCCTGCGACAGAGTTGTATAGATATTCAAGGCTGTACCAGAAAATGACATTCCTAACCTGGTAGCCCAGGTGTCAGCAGGCCATTCACAGAGGGTAGCAGTATTTTCAAACCTGATGATGTATGAAGTAATGTCTTCACCCTCTGTGAAGGGAGGCAAATTAGGTGTTGGAATATGTGCACTAGCTGCATGATGTTTAATTACTCCTTCCTCTAATTGTTGTTGTGTAAGAGTTAACTTTTTATTCTCTAATTCAAGGCGAGCTTTTTCGAACTCACGATCCTTTTCTCTCTCTATTAACTCAAGTTCTCTAGCTTTTTCCTCACGTTCTCTAGCTTTTTCCTCAACTTCTCTATCCTTTGCTCTTTCCTCAAGTTCTCTTAATTTAACTTGTTCCTCACATACTTTAGCTTGTTCCTCACATACTCTAGCTCTCTCCTCATGATCAAGTCTACCACGCTCCTTTTTGTCTTCTCTCTCCCTTTCTAACTGTCTATCTTGGTTTTCTCTTTCAATTCGATGTCTTTCCTTTTTATCCTCTCTTTCTCTTTCTGTCTTTCTTGATTCTATCTCTCTATTCTTTCTCTCTCCTTATTCTCTTCTCTTTCCCTTTCTAACTGTCTCTCTTCTCTCTCAATTCTCTCTCTTTCAAGTCTTTCCTGGATCTTAGCACTAATGAAAGATTCTAAATTTTTCTCTGTTATTCCTAACTTACTTCCAGCGTTCATCCAAAACTGGTATTCCTCCATACTTGCAAGAATAACCTAAAATATCAGGGGAAATGAAACTGGTATTAAAGAAAACGGATGGTTCAATTCCTGCTCCGCTCAAACTGTAAATAAACCAGAAGGCTCGATCCCTACTTCAATTAAACAATATGTATTAATTAAAACGAAGGGTTCTATGCCGGCTCAAAGCAAACAGTAAGTAGAATGGGGT
This sequence comes from Cherax quadricarinatus, assembly GCF_026875155.1. Classification (NCBI taxonomy): domain Eukaryota; kingdom Metazoa; phylum Arthropoda; class Malacostraca; order Decapoda; family Parastacidae; genus Cherax; species Cherax quadricarinatus. The sequence goes on from NC_069431.1 coordinate 30,064,682, forward strand.
CACTTGACCATCCAATCTTCTCACGAGCAAATCAAGAGTGTCCTACGACAGTTCCCTTGATAAAATAAAGAGCTCAATGAAACAAATTGTCACTGGAAAATCTCGGGTCCCTAGAGTCTAATCCTCCAAAGTGTTTCAAGCTCGAAAAGGTGGCAAATTTAAAATATTATACCCTCCCTGACTTGACTTACAAAAATTGAGACAATAACAATCACCAAATCTTTTAAATCCCATAGAAAGGGAAATGTTTACTCTGGGGTGGTAACCGTCTGGGGTATGCGGCATTAATTTCCCAAAGGGTTTTTCCCAAGAGGGAAATTAAATCTTGTTTCAGTAGAGTTGACCTGGCAAGGTCCCCACTTGTAAAGGGTTACCAGCCCGGGAACAACTTCAGTCAATTCCCAAGGCGGTCCTCCCGGGAAAAATAAGAAAAAAAAAAGAAATAACAGAAAAGATAAAACTTTTTTATTTAAAAACGGAAAATGAAAAATAATAAAACTGAAGGGGTACCAAATTGAAAGAAAAAAAAAAATTTAAATAAAAAAAAAATTACATTTGAACTCAACGTAAAAAGGTATATGGGTAATGGGGTGTCAGTTTTGGTACACTGTGTTTTTTGAAATCGAGCCGTTGTGATGTTGGGGGGGGGTTAGCGGGTGTTGGGCCCCCAGGGGCTCGTTCTTCCCAAGAGTGTAGCCGTAAAATAATTACTTCGGGAACGGAATCATTCTTTACCACTGCTATGATGAGGGGGTTAGGTCCTTTTTTTGGTTTAATAACAGGAAATGTTTTAAAAGGGGAGTCTCAGGACTTGTCGTCCCCTTCTATTCTTCTCGTTGGTTGGTGGTACCCTCTCTGTCTTTTAAAAGCGTAAAGGAGCAGATTCCCCACGTTTAAAGAAATCCTCCCCCATGAAAAGTTCAATACCTAAAAGATGTGGTGATTATTAAAACTTTTTAACAGATAAAGACGAAAGTTAAGTTAATTATTGGTCAAAAGTGAAGTTTTAAAAAAATAAGTCCCCCTAAAATAAAAGGGGGTTCTTACAGTATGTTGGAGTGTGAGTGAGTGATTTACTGTTTGACCCGGGGCCCCACATCACCTTTCGGGAGGGGAAAGGGAGGGGAAGGGTAGCGGGGGCTAACTGACCCCACCTTAACAAGCAGCCGGCAAACAAACATCATTTCGGGAGGGGAAAAAGGGGGGGGGGGGTAGCGGAGTGGACTTTCCCACCTTTAACAATAGCCGGCATGAAAATATTGTTACTTTTAAAACTCCCTTTTACTCCACTATTTAATTTTCCCTCCATTAATGTACACTTTTCACTGGGTGACAACAGCCTTTTTTCGAATCCTGCTGCTTTTATGACAAAGAAAAAAATGAAGGGCACATTTTCCCCACTCTCTTCCTCCTTAACTTTCGTACTTTACTAAGAATTCTTTCTTGAATTCTATCATGTTTCTCACTTTCTTTACCAAAGGGCTGGCACTAAGAACTTTCTTTGGGGCCCCCGGGGCTTATTTGAGTTGGGCTCAATAAACAGCCACAAAAAACAATGGATTATAGCGAGATGTTTGGATGAATATGCAGTCTTGCTCACTCACCCAGAGACACAGCCAGACTGACTCATGAATGCGGCAAAGTGGCAGGCGGACACATCCAATACGGATGATTTTCGAGTTGACAACCGAAATCCATGATAGAATTTCGGCCAAAAAAGTGGCCGAAATCCGATTTGGCCGATATCCGGAATGGCTGATATCCGAGGATCCAATGTATTGATAAATTTAAATTTGCAGCCTACACAGAGTGACCTTATTGAGCAGTATCCTGTCCATAAGATACTCTAACCATTAAAGATCGAAATCCTTCAAAAGAGGTATGTATACCATATTATATAAATAAAATCCTTTAAAAGGTATTTTTTTTACTCTATCTTAAATATAAAAACTGCAGATATTCAACTTTTCACATCATTTCCACTCTCCATCCTCGTCAGATAAGGATACACCCTGCATTTAAAGTTATACAGAAGTGTTTTTCAAAGTGTTTCGATTCATTCTGGGAAACTTTTAATGGGTTCCAGAGGAATGACCATGTATTACCTGCACACATTAATAATTACATAAACCTCTTCCTTATACAGTCAACCAGTTCTGAAAAGTTGAAGCCAATCGGACAAGGCATTCTGAAGTTATAATTCAAAGCCTGGAAAAAGAAAATTAAAATATAAGGTGGAGTATAAAGTAATATCCAGGTAACCATTCAAAGGTAATTCTGAGGGGAAACCTAATAAAGAAAGAAATATCTACACTTCTCTCTCCCAGTGTTTCTTTCAAAGAAATGAATTTTGGGCAAAAAAAGGTTTAGCTGTGGGTTGGGTGGGGGGTTTTTTTGTGGGTATGGGGGCGACTTGCTATTTGTGGTCAGTTGGTTTGCTGCAGTGTCTTCCTTTCATAAAACGTAAGTACATAAGAATTGAGGAACACTGCAGAAGGCCTACTGGCCCATGTAAGACAAGTCGTTATCAAAACGACCTCTACCTAAAACTACCCAAGAAATAACTCCCGTACCCAATGACACCAATCAAACCCAGCCTCTCCCACTCATATATTTGTCCAATCTCTTCTTAAAACTATCCAAGGTCCTAGCCTCTATCACCCAACTGGGAAGATTGTTCCATGCATCTACAACTCTGTTAGAAAACCAGTACAGTGGAACCTCTACTTACGAGTTTAATCCATTCCATGACCTTGCTCGCAAATGGATTTGCTCGTTTGCAGAGTCAATTTTCCTCATTTAAATTAATTGAAATGGAATTAACTCGTTCCAGTGGAATTCCAGGCACGAGAAAAAAACTTTAATAATTTCCCTAATATCGCCCTCTACAGCTTATTTATCTATGACAATTCAGTAATATGACATAATAAATAATACTAATAACATAGAAACATGATATATACACTAGAATGAATAAAATACATACCATTAGGTATGTGGCTAGTGGTGGTAACAGCGCATTGTTGTTGTTGGGGTTTTATAGGGCCATTCCTGCTCCTGGCTACATATGTAGAGAACCTAGGATATCCCAAAAAGTCAGACAGAGTGGCTTATTAAGTGCAACACTCTTATGCTTCATTTTAAATGCTAAACTCTTAATTCTGCACTTAATTGCTACACTCTTATTGCTACACTTAATTGCTACCTCTTAATGCTACACTGCCACTGCTGCTTCATGTCGTCTGCCACTGCTACCTCATGATGTCTCCCCACTTCTGCTTCATGTTTCTGCCACTGCTACCTCATGATGTCTGCCACTGCTGCTTCATGTTGCCCTTCCATCTGCTACTTCATGTTGTGTTCTTCCACTGCTGTTTTCATGTTGTCTGCCACTGCTGTCTCATGTTGTCTGCCACTTCTGCTTCATGTTGTCTGCCACTGCTACCTCATGTTGTCTGTCACTGCTACCTCATGTTGTCTGTCACTGCTGCTTCATGTTGTCTGCCACTTCTGCTTCATGTCTACCACTGCGGCCTCATGTTGTCTGCCACTGCTGCTTCATGTTGTCTGCCACTGCTGCTTCATGTTGTCTGCCACTTCTGCCTCATGTCTGCCACTGGTGTCTCATGTTGTCTGCCACTTCTGCTTCATGTTGTCTGTCACTGCTGCTTCATGTTGTCTGCCACTGCTACCTCATGTTGTCTGCCACTGCTGCTTCATGTTGTCTGCCACTGCTACCTCATGATGTCTGCCACTGCTGCTTCATGTTGTCTGCCACTGCTACCTCATGATGCCTGCCACTGCTGCTTCATGTTGTCTGCCGCTGCTACCTCATGATGCCTGCCACTGTTGATTCATGTTGTCTGCCACTGCTACCTCATGATGCCTGCCACTGCTGCTTCATGTTGTCTGCCACTGCTACCTCATGATGTCTACCACTGATTTCTCCAAAGAATCGAACATTTCTGCTATTTTCAGCTCAATTTCAAGGTACTTTTCATCGTGAAACCAATTAAAATCATGTTAATTTTTGTAGTATATCTTCTATTCTATCACATGAGACCAAATAAAACGAGAATACAACCATAAAAACCATACAAAAATATACCGCTAAGGGGAGGCTAATGGCTGAGAAGTGAACTCCGTTATTTATGGTCCGATTTCTTTCCCACTCCAGGAGTGGAAAATTTAAGGCTTTAAGTCAAATCTCCATACGAGAGATTCCTTACACGGAAAAATCATTTTAGTCATTCTTCTCTGTAGTTCTCTAATGAGTCTATGTCCATCCTGTAGTAAGGGGCCCAAAAAACTGAGGCAGTGTAATCTAAAAGAGGCCTCACTAGTGATGTAATGAGTTGTAAAATAGCTTTTGGACTTCTGTTACTTATACTTCTTGAGATAAATCCAAGTAATCTGTTGGCCTTGTTGCGCACACTAAGGCACTGCTGTCTTGGCTTTAGATTTCTGCTTACCATGACTCCCAAACCTTTTTCACATTCTGTATGATCAAGCTCAAACATCACCTAGATTATAGCTTCGAGGGTTATTTTCATTACCAAGGACTAGTACCTTACACTTGTCCACATTGAACTTCATCTGCCATTTTCAGACCAAGACATTAATTTGTCCAAATCCTCCTGGAGTTTATTGCTGTCCTCCTCAAAATGAATTATACGGCCTATCTTTGTATCATCAGCAAATTTACTCATGTCACTCGTAATCCCTCCAACAAGGTCATTAATGTAAATTATGAACAAGAGAGGGCCTAAAACTGATCCTTGTGGAACGCCACTAGTGACTAATCCCCATTCAGATATCACCACATTAATGGTAACTTTCTGCTTTCTATGTATAAGCCATGCCTCTATCCATGCTAGAAATTTACCTACTATACCATGAGCTGCCACTTGTCTCTTGTGAGGTACTCTATCGAAGGCTTTACTAAAATCCAAATAAACAATATCATATTCTTTATCACTTTCAACTGCCTCAAATGTTCTATTGAAGAGCGTCAGTAAATTTGTCAGGCAGGAACGACCTCTCGTGAATGCATGCTGAGAATCATTTATCAAGTTATGCTCTTCAAGGTGACTTCTAATAATGTCAACTCTAATTGATTCTAATAACTTGCCCGCTATAGATGTCAGACTTATTGGACGGTAATTGAATAAGGAACCACAATTACCCCATCTTCCACAACCCCGGGTAAAGATGGACGAATTAAACACACTCGTTAATGGCTGACTAAGCTCCATCTTGCATTCCTTAAGTACCCTGGAAAAACAGCTAAATCGGGTCCTGGGGACTTATTTTTTCAGTTTTTCTATTTGTTTAATAACCAGTCCCTCGTGACAGTAATATTAGTTAATTTAAATTCATCGGGAGTAAAATAATTGTTAATTACAGGAATCTCATTTACATCTTCCTGTGTAAAAAACTGACAAAAAATAGTCATTAATAAGGAACACATTTCCAGTTCGTTAAACCGTCAGCTGTCCATTCCCAATTTTCAGAGGTTTTTACTTTTTCCCTTCACCTTCGTCCTATACACTTGAAAGAACCCCTTTGGATTAGGCTTTTATTCATTAGGGAACTCTAATTTCATTGTCACGTTTAGCCTTTCTAATCCCTTTTTTTACTTTTCTTTTAAGCTGAACATATTGGTCAGTAAGGTTAACCTCTCCTCTTCTGATGCCCTATTATTCCCCTTTTCTCCCCTAACAATGGTTTAGCCTCCTGTTATCCATTTGGGATCGTTGTTATTAGACCTAATTTCTCTCTGGGGAATGTATATACTCTGAGCACGGTGTACATTATTAAGAAAAAAATCATAAATACAATCCCCTTTATAATCATAAGTATGATCATCGTCAATAAAATCTTAGCTAGATAACCCCAATCGAGATTTTACAGGTGTTTCCCTAAGTCCATTATAATCGGCAGAGCGAAAATCAAGGATTTTTACCGTATTATCATTATTCTTGTATTCTCAGTTAATGTTAAAAATGATGGATTTGGATCACTTGCGCCAAGCTCTTCAGTGATCCCCGATTATTTACGAGGTTTTCCTTATTTGACAAGACTATTACCCCTGGTAGGCTCTTTACACACTGCTTCAGAAAACAGTCCTGAACTGGAATAGAAAGTAGTATCCAGGTAACCATTCAAAGGGAATTCTGAGGGGAAACCTAATAAAAAAAACAAATATCTACACTTCTCTCTCCCAGTGTTGTAATGAGTGAGAGGGGTTCGATTTAAGGGGGGACTTACAAATTTGTTAAGGGGATTGTCGGGGATTATTGTTTGGGTAGCACTGAAGGTGAGTTGGGCAAATATTTATGTAGGTGGGTTGGGATTTGATAGGGACTACCCACTAAGGGCAGTAAGTTTGCTGCAGTGTTCCTTCTTTCTTATGTCCTTATGTTATTGCTTGGGTAGCACTGAAAGTGGGTTGGGCAAATGTTTTTGTTAGTGGGTTGGATTTGACATAGACCTGTCAAATATGGACCAATAGGCCTGTTGCAGTGTTCCTCCTTTCTTATGTTCTTATGAAACCAATTTCCAAAACTCTTTGTTTAGAGGAAGAACCTAAGATAATCTACATTTTTAAATTATAGGTCATATTAAGTAGCCAGAAATACCTGAAGAAGAGTTTCAACTACGATTTCGCTCATCCCTGGGTGGGCATAAGTCTTCTGACTTCCACTGGTAGGTACCATATTAATGACTAGTGTAAATAATGACCATGCTGTTTTCTAGCAAGACAATTCAAGCTTTTGATATTTACCTTTATGACCAGATATAAAAATGAATATATCTCAGCTAATTTAAGGAGGCTCAATCTTTTCTATATGGTGAATACCTACCATAAAGTCTTCTTCACAGGCAGTCACTGGCAGACTCGCAGGAAGCTACTCACTCCAGCATTTCCCCTTCAAGATCTTAGAAGAGTTAAAGTCGTCTTTAACAAGCAAAGCAACAAGCTGATCCAAAAACTGGAGAAGAAAGCTGATGGAAATACCTTTGACATATATGATGACCTTACCCTCTGTGCTCTGGACATTATTTGTGGTAAGTTGATGATTTTGTTTTCTTAATGGACACTGTCATGACGCGAGGATACTGTGATGAACGCACGTACAGAGTGTTTTTTATAAAAGCTGGTAGTGGACAAAGCAAATGTACAGTGGACATAGGAGATTCAGAAAATTAGGGATATTGTTATGACACAGCATTTCAGTTGTGTCATGCTAGAATAAGTTGAATTTTATTTGACATACATTATCCCCTTTTTATAAGCCTACATTAACTCTCCATTCCTGCGAAGAAAAGGGAAGATTCATGCCTCTCTCTACCCCCCTTCACATATATAATATCATATATATATTTTTTTTCAAGTAGTACAAAAGTAAGCTACCTTTCTTGTATTAATCTTGACCCTTTTTTAGAATTTTGTCAACCTCAGGTTCAGTTTTATGTACACAATCACGTTATTCCCATGAAAATTAAATTTTCTCCATTTAATGATTAGAGGCAATCATAAAGTCAATGAAAAGTAGGAAATGTTTTTGCTTCCTAACTTAATGATTAGATGTTTTAAAATTAGAAGTTTACTGAGATTATAAAACACAATGAAGATGGATGATCTCAGAGGTGAATGTCTTAAGTTCTACAAAGACTTATGCCCAAAAAATAAGAAAGTGAAGTAATCTAATGATTCAAGAAAGAATTTGTAGAGACTTACTAGCAATATTCATAATAAAAAATATAATCATCGTAATATACGTATTAACACAAGTATATACTTAACAGAAATTGTTTGTCGTAGATTATCCTTGGTTAACAATCCTGCATTAACACTTATACACATTTGAATACACACACACACACACAAACACACACACACACACACACACGACACACCACACCACACACACACACACACACACACACACACACACACACACAAACACACACACAAACACACACACAAACACACACACACAAACATACACACACGTGTGTGTGTGTGTGTGTGTGTGTGTGTGTGTGTGTGTGTGTGTGTGTGTGTGTGTGTGTGTGTGTGTGTGTGTGCGTGTGCGTGACAATCTGCAAGGCAGCAGAGGAGAGGTTTTTACCCAAAAGCAACAGACATAACGAGGAGGCCAGGACGAGCCCTTGGTTCACCCGGAGGTGTAGAGAGGCCAAAACCAAATGCAATAGAGAATGAAAGAAGTATAAGAGGCATAGGACCCAGGAGAATAAGGAGAGTAGTCGAAAAGCCAGAAATGAATATGCACCGGTAAGGACTGAGGCGCAGCGACAATACGTAAATGACATAGCGGCTAAAGCCAAGTCTAACCCAAAGCTGTTGTACAGCCACATAAGGAGAAAAACAACAGTAAAAGACCTGGTAATCAGGCTGAAGAAGGAAGAAGAAAAAGCTCACAAGAAATGACCGAGAAGTAAAGTGAGGAGCTCAACAAAAGATTTAAGGAAGTATTCACAGTGGAGACAGAAAAGACTCCAGGAACACGGAGTGGTAGGGTACTCCATCATGTGCTGGACACAATACACACAACTGAAGAGGAGGTAAAAAAGTAAACTAAGCGAACCCAATACCTCAAAGGCGATGGGGCCAGATAACGTCTCTCTGTGGGTCCTGAGAGAGGGAGCAGAGGCTCTGTGTGTACCACTGACAACAATTTCTGACACATCTATCGAAACAGGGCGACTGCCTGAGGTATGGAAAATAGCAAATGTAGTCCCAATTTTTAAAAAAAGGAGACAGACATGCAGCATTAAACTACAGGCCAGCATCACTGACATGCATAGTATGTAAAGTCATGGAGAAGATTATCAGGAGAAGAGTGGTGGATTCCCTGAATTCAACCAGCATGAATTTAGGGAAATGAAATCCTATGTCACAAACCTCCTGAAGTTCTATGACAAGGTGACATCAGTAAGACAAGAGAGAGAGGGGTGGTTAGATTGCATTTTCTTGGACTGTAAAAAGGCTTTTGACACAGTTTCCTCTCAAAAAAATTAGTTCAAAAGCTGAATGACCAGGAAGGTATAACAGGGAAGGCACTGAAATGGATCAGAGAATACCTGACAGGAAGGCAACAGGGAGTCACCTTACGTGACGAGGTGTCGGAGTGGGCGCCTGTGACGAGCTGGGTTCCACAGGGGTCAGTTCTAGGACCGGTACCGTTTCTGGTTTATGTGAACGACATGACGGAAGGAATAGACTCAGAAGTGTCTCTGCTTGCAGACGATGTAAAGTGAATGAGGAGAATTTAGTCGTTGGAGGACCAGGCAGGACTACAAAGGGACCTTGACAGGCTACAAGCCTGGTCTAACAACTGACTCCTGAAGTTCATCCCCGCTAAGTGCAACGTCATGAAGATCGGGGAAGGTCAAAGAAGACCGCAGAAATAATATAGCCTAGGTGGCCAAAGACTACAAACCTTACTCAAGGAAAAAGATCTTGGGGTGAGTATAATACCGAACATATCTCCTGAGGCGCACATCAACTAAATAAGCGCTGAAGCATATGGGCGGCTAGTGGACCTAAGAATAGTTTTTCTACATCTCAGTAAGGAATCGTTCAGAACTCTGCACACCGTGTATGTCAGACCCATATTAGAGTATGCAGCATCAGTTTGGAACCCACACCTCTGCAAGCACGCCTGGAAATTAGAGAAGGTTCAAAGGTTTGCAACGAGACTTATCCCAGAGCTAAGGGGCATGTCCTACGAGAAGAGGTTAAGGACAGAGGCGGACATGATAACATATGAAAAACTGAGAGGAATCGACAAGGTGGACAGAGATAAGATGTTCCAGAGATGGGAGACAGCGACAAGAGGCCACAATTGGAAATTGAAGACTCAGAAGAGCCACAGAAATGTTAGGAAGTATTTATTCAGTCACATAGTTGTCAGGCAATGGAATAGTCTGGAAAGTGAGGTGGTGGAGGCAGGATCCATATATAGCTTTAAGAAGAGGTATGATAAAGCTCACAGAGCAGGGAGTGAGTGACCCAGTAGCGACTAATAAAGTGGCGGGGCCAGGAGGTTTGAATCGACCCCTACAACCACAATTAGGTGAGTACATAAACATCCCCAAAAATCTGTACATGCCTCACTCCACCTCTCTCTCTGCCCCTTTACTGAGTTAACTACAAAACTTATCTTTCCGTGCCTGAGTGTCCCGACCTTCTTCACTGACAACCTCACTAACGAGTCAACCGTAAAATTCCTGTCAGCACAAAATTCTGTCCCCAGCTCAGTTACCTGTCTCCTTCAGTGTCTCCTGCACCAGGTTGTCTCTCCACCATCCCCACCTCCACACCCCTCAATTCTTTTACAAGATATACCCATGGAAAAAATGCCTAGTGTTTTCTGCAGTCAGCTTTTGGACAGTACAAGTCCCACGACGAGGATTTTTAGTTTAAAATGTATTATAGATAAGTTTCATGGTAAACAAAGTTACCTTGGGAGAATTTTAGTTTAAAACTTATCACAAATAAGTTTCTTGAAAAACAAAATACTTTCACTCCTTGATGGAACACAATATGCGTCTACATCACAACTGTATTTTTCAGTCTACAAAAATGGAATGAAAAAATAGGCTTACCTGGAGTTTACCTGGAGAGAGTTCCGGGGGTCAACGCTCCCGCTGCCCGGTCTGTGACCAGGCTTACAGCTTTTTAAATATTCTTTATTCAATTAATCATCACAGGCCTTTTGAAGTCAAAGTTTACACCTTTACTGGTAAGACCCAGACATCTTGTGAGGTGGGTTGGGTTGTGAAGGACCTGCCCAGTATGGGTCAACAGGTCTTCTGCAGTATTCCTCATTTCTTATGTTTCTTAAGTTTGTATAAATAATTTAGAAAACTGAGTTAATAACTGAAAACACTTGGGGAACATTTGGGATTTTTTATTCTTGAAACGTTTTCACCAGCCAGCGGATTCTTCATTCCAAAACAGAAAAGAAGGGTGGATGATGAGAAGGAGTTTGAGGTAATCAATCCCTTTGCCTTAAGTCGATGTCTTCAGTCCATCAGTCTTGATAAAAGTACTGCACATGTACTGCAAACAGATGAGGTGAAGCTGTAGGAGGCGGAGTCATCAGTGGACATCCCACTAGTGGAAGTAGGTCATACCATGAGGTCAGATAAGCTTTGAAAAATTCCCTGCATCTAGATCCCAAGATGTTAATGTGTCTGTCAGAATAGTTCATTGGTATCCGTTGAGTCCTCAGATAACTATCACATGAAGACATGTATGCTGCTACCACACTGTCTTCTAGTAATCTCTTTCGGACATTCTTCGATGCGCAGATCAATTGATTTTTACCTAATCTGCAAATGTTTTTACCTGCTAAAAGAAAAAATTCTTTGTGGCATAAAAGTCAAACTTATATTAAGACAAACTTTAAGAATACGAACTTTACCGGTGACTTTTAAAAGGGGAATTCACTATTTGCACAAAACATAAAGATCTTCACACCTCTTATTAAGAGAGACACTAAGACTAATATTCCGCCACTAATGATACTTCTTTACCCCGAAAATACTGATTCAAACATATCACTCATTCTCACCCATTTACAGGTTTCAGTGCACCAGGCCTATCACCTATTATCACCCATTAGAGACCTTATTGCATACTCAATCATACACAAATGACTCGCACATAAAAGAGAGAAGCTTACGACGACGTTTCGGTCCGACTTGGACCATTTACAAAGTCACACTAACCAGAAGAGGAGCAGGACGGCTATATATAGGCAGGAAGAGGTGGTGGTAGTAGTAGTAGTAGTACAAGAATGGTATATAATACCTTGTATGAATCTTAGCCCTGGCTTCGTCTCTGTAGATGCCTTCCTCTCCCACTACATTGTAAAATGCTCCAAACTTCAGAACACCCGTGACTTAACATGACTCCTCATTTTTTTTCTTTTTCTTTTTCTTCTTCTCCCTCTTCCCCTTTCATTTTTTCTTTTTCTCCTCTGGGTTGCCTTTCTCTCTTCTGTCTCGTGTTTCTGTTCCTTCTTCATTTATTTCACCACTTCCCCTTTCTCGCACCTCTGTGCGCTTTCTCTCCCTTTGTGGGCACCTAGCTCTCTTGCAGTGCTCCCCTTCCTTTGTATTTGACTGGCTCGTCCTCCTTATTCCCCATTTCTACCTCTACCACTACTACTACCTCTTCTACTACTACTACTACTACTGATGAAATTAAGACACATGTGCGGCGTCTGGGTGTTTTTGTTGTGGACGTTTCGCCATCCAGTGGCTGGCTGAATGGCGAAACGTCTACGATAGGGATGCCCGGGTGTTGCGCATGAGTCTTAATTTCATCTTGTCGGTATTATATACCATTCTTGTACTACTACTACTACTACTACTACCACCTCCACCTCTTCTTGCCTATATATAGCCGTCCTGCTCCTCTTCTGGTTAGTGTGACTTTGTAAATGGTCCAAGCCGGACCGAAACGTCGTCGTAAGCTTCTCTCTTTTATGTGCGGGCTATCTGTGTATCGTTCCACTCACGGTATTGTGCCTTTTTTTGTTACTCAATCATGATCCATTCTGCCTCAGATTACTCCATCCAAAACATTAGGTTCAAAATGCTAATTTAACTAGTCAATGTTTGTGGAAAAATGTGTAGAAATTAAATTTCCATCAACAAGTGATGAACCATCTGTGCAAAATACACAGTGATTATATGATTTATTAATAAAGAACTCGTGTTTTATTGTTGGATTATCATTTTTTTCCACAATTTTATTAGTGTCTCAAAATGGTTCTACCATTTATACAATCACTCTAATTCACAAATATTTAATTATTTTGCACATGATTTACCATTAAGATCAAACTTCGCTTTGCAGCAAAGTCTTTATTTAGATAATGTTCTTACAAAATATGTCTCCCTCTTTTCCGAGAAAATACTTCGTACATTCAATGGCAAATCACCAAATTTCCCAATATTTTTCACAGTTACTCACACTTGTCTGTGAAACCTGTTCAAACCTTATTAAGTTTCCGCTCATTAGAAGGAATCTCCCAACACCTAAACTGAGAGGTACAAACTACTGATTAAATACGAATTAAAGTCAAATGCAAAATTAAATACGAATTAAAGTTTAATACAAAATAAATACGGACTGAAGTTAATTACGAAGGTGAGTCAGACTCATGTGTAGGCGAGTCGATGTCAGGTAATTATATTCCTACCTGTTTCGTTTAATTTTTCTTAAATTTTAATAAAAATTTGTTAAGTGGTATAAGAGTCTGATGCAAAATAATCTAAGTCCTTTCAGTTAGGTAAAATCTTAAAATGGGCAAAAAAATAAAAACTGATGTTTGACGATCGTTGTTTTACATACATTAAAATAATGACATTAATGTTTTTATTATGTTTATTCAAGACCTTTGGAAAATTATGAATTATTTTAATGAATACAGACGAGTCACCACCAGCTGAAGGTCGTGTAAATCATTCCGAAAACAACTTTTTTCACTTTATTTTCTGTCAAGCTATTAAGAACATTTAGTAAAGTCATTCACTCAAAGGTAGAATATAATCACTCTTTCTCTCTTTGTATCTAAATATATGAATTATCTTTGTAAGTGTTATCAACTTTGGACTTCATATAATGTTTATAAAAATGACTCACAATGTACTGACCAAAAATGTTAGTTACCATTGGTTTTGTTTTTCCACTTCTTCCAAATTTAACACGGGTATATTTACTAGTTAAATTTGGTATGACATCCACTTCATATAAATTTTGGATGATTGAGTGGTAAGACCTAACTGAAGGCACCAACATGATCACCTTTGTTTAACTTGACTGTTGTACAGTTCACTTGGTAAACTTGTAGTACATAATCCCCATTAAAATCCTTAGCAATATTTCCGTTCGTTATTTTAATATATGTATTTTCCTCTTTTTTCCTATTTTCCATTGTTACCACACTTGATGGTTGAGCTTGTGAGACCATCGAATTAGATGAGGTTGGAATCTTTAAGGAAGGTTGAGCGGGTGAACAATATGGTCCAGGTTGAGCAGGTGAACAATATGGTCCAGGTTGAGCAGGTGAACAATATGGTCCAGGTTGAGCAGGTGAACAATATGGTCCCAGGTTGAGCAGGTGAACAATATGGTCCAGGTTGAGCAGGTGAACAATATGGTCCAGGTTGAGCAGGTGAACAATATGGTCCAGGTTGAGTAGGTGAACAATATGGTCCAGGTTGAGCGGGTGAACAATATGGTCCAGGTTGAGCAGGTGAACAATATGGTCCAGGTTGAGCAGGTGAACAATATGGTCCAGGTTGAGCAGGTGAACAATAGGGTCCAGGTTGAGCAGGTGAACAATATGGTCCAGGTTGAGCAGGTGAACAATATGGTCCAGGTTGAGCAGGTGAACAATATGGTCCAGGTTGAGCAGGTGAACAATATGGTCCAGGTTGAGCAGGTGAACAATATGGTCCAGGTTGAGCAGGTGAACAAAATGGTCCAGGTTGAGCAGGTGAACAATATGGTCCAGGTTGAGCAGGTGAACAAAATGGTCCAGGTTGAGCAGGTGAACAATATGGTCCAGGTTGAGCAGGTGAACAAAATGGTCCAGGTTGAGCAGGTGAACAATATGGTCCAGGTTGAGCAGGTGAACAATATGGTCCAGGTTGAGCAGGTGAACAATATGGTCCAGGTTGAGCAGGTGAACAATATGGTCCAGGTTGAGCATGTGAACAATATGGTCCAGGTTGAGCAGGTGAACAAAATGGTCCAGGTTGAGCAGGTGAACAATATGGTCCAGGTTGAGCAGGTGAACAAAATGGTCCAGGTTGAGCAGGTGAACAATATGGTCCAGGTTGAGCAGGTGAACAAAATGGTCCAGGTTGAGCAGGTGAACAATATGGTCCAGGTTGAGCAGGTGAACAAAATGGTCCAGGTTGAGCAGGTGAACAATATGGTCCAGGTTGAGCAGGTGAACAATATGGTCCAGGTTGAGCAGGTGAACAAAATGGTCCAGGTTGAGCAGGTGAACAATATGGTCCAGGTTGAGCAGGTGAACAATATGGTCCAGGTTGAGCAGGTGAACAAAATGGTCCAGGTTGAGCAGGTGAACAATATGGTCCAGGTTGAGCAGGTGAACAATATGGTCCAGGTTGAGCGGGTGAACAATATGGTCCAGGTTGAGCAGGTGAACAAAATGGTCCAGGTTGAGCAGGTGAACAATATGGTCCAGGTTGAGCAGGTGAACAAAATGGTCCAGGTTGAGCAGGTGAACAATATGGTCCAGGTTGAGCAGGTGAACAATATGGTCCAGGTTGAGCAGGTGAACAAAATGGTCCAGGTTGAGCAGGTGAACAATATGGTCCAGGTTGAGCAGGTGAACAATATGGTCCAGGTTGAGCGGGTGAACAATATGGTCCAGGTTGAGCAGGTGAACAATATGGTCCAGGTTGAGCAGGTGAACAATATGGTCCAGGTTGAGCAGGTGAACAAAATGGTCCAGGTTGAGCAGGTGAACAATATGGTCCAGGTTGAGCAGGTGAACAAAATGGTCCAGGTTGAGCAGGTGAACAAAATGGTCCAGGTTGAGCAGGTGAACAATATGGTCCAGGTTGAGCAGGTGAACAAAATGGTCCAGGTTGAGCAGGTGAACAAAATGGTCCAGGTTGAGCAGGTGAACAAAATGGTCCAGGTTGAGCAGGTGAACAAAATGGTCCAGGTTGAGCAGGTGAACAATATGGTCCAGGTTGAGCAGGTGAACAATATGGTCCAGGTTGAGCAGGTGAACAATATGGTCCAGGTTGAGCAGGTGAACAATATGGTCCAGGTTGAGCAGGTGAACAATATGGTCCAGGTTGAGCAGGTGAACAATATGGTCCAGGTTGAGCAGGTGAACAATATGGTCCAGGTTGAGCAGTGAACAATATGGTCCAGGTTGAGCAGGTGAACAATATGGTCCAGGTTGAGCAGGTGAACAATATGGTCCAGGTTGAGCAGGTGAACAATATGGTCCAGGTTGAGCAGGTGAACAATATGGTCCAGGTTGAGCAGGTGAACAATATGGTCCAGGTTGAGCAGGTGAACAATATGGTCCAGGTTGAGCAGGTGAACAATATGGTCCAGGTTGAGCAGTGTGAACAATATGGTCCAGGTTGAGCAGGTGAACAATATGGTCCAGGTTGAGCAGGTGAACAATATGGTCCAGGTTGAGCAGGTGAACAATATGGTCCAGTTGAGCAGGTGAACAATATGGTCCAGGTTGAGCAGGTGAACAATATGGTCCAGGTTGAGCAGGTGAACAATATGGTCCAGGTTGAGCAGGTGAACAATATGGTCCAGGTTGAGCAGGTGAACAATATGGTCCAGGTTGAGCAGGTGAACAATATGGTCCAGGTTGAGCAGGTGAACAATATGGTCCAGGTTGAGTAGGTGAACAATATGGTCCAGGTTGAGCAGGTGAACAATATGGTCCAGGCCGAGACAGCTTCCTAATTAAAAGTTTCTTTCGGTGAGCAGATCTCATCCCTGGATGCTGCACCTCTTCACTAGTCGCATGTCTGTCACCTTACATGTCACCTCATCACACTCTACAAGTTCTTCACTAGTCGCATGTCTGTCACCTTACATGTCACCTCATCACACTCTACAAGTTCTTCACTAGTCGCATGTCTGTCACCTTACATGTCACCTCATCACACTCTACAAGTTCTTCACTAGTCGCATGTCTGTCACCTTACATGTCACCTCATCACACTCTACAAGTTCTTCACTAGTCGCATGTCTGTCACCTTACATGTCACCTCATCACACTCTACAAGTTCTTCACTAGTCGCATGTCTGTCACCTTACATGTCACCTCATCACACTCTACAAGTTCTTCACTAGTCGCATGTCTGTCACCTTACATGTCACCTCATCACACTCTACAAGTTCTTCACTAGTCGCATGTCTGTCACCTTACATGTCACCTCATCACACTCTACAAGTTCTTCACTAGTCGCATGTCTGTCACCTTACATGTCACCTCATCACACTCTACAAGTTCTTCACTAGTCGCATGTCTGTCACCTTACATGTCACCTCATCACACTCTACAAGTTCTTCACTAGTCGCATGTCTGTCACCTTACATGTCACCTCATCACACTCTACAAGTTCTTCACTAGTCGCATGTCTGTCACCTTACATGTCAACTCATCACACTCTACAAGTTCTTCACTAGTCGCATGTCTGTCACCTTACATGTCACCTCATCACACTCTACAAGTTCTTCACTAGTCGCATGTCTGTCACCTTACATGTCACCTCATCACACTCTACAAGTTCTTCACTAGTCGCATGTCTGTCACCTTACATGTCACCTCATCACACTCTACAAGTTCTTCACTAGTCGCATGTCTGTCACCTTACATGTCACCTCATCACACTCTACAAGTTCTTCACTAGTCGCATGTCTGTCACCTTACATGTCACCTCATCACACTCTACAAGTTCTTCACTAGTCGCATGTCTGTCACCTTACATGTCAACTCATCACACTCTACAAGTTCTTCACTAGTCGCATGTCTGTCACCTTACATGTCACCTCATCACACTCTACAAGTTCTTCACTAGTCGCATGTCTGTCACCTTACATGTCACCTCATCACACTCTACAAGTTCTTCCACTAGTCGCATGTCTGTCACCTTACATGTCACCTCATCACACTCTACAAGTTCTTCACTAGTCGCATGTCTGTCACCTTACATGTCACCTCATCACACTCTACAAGCTCTTCACTAGTCGCATGTCTGTCACCTTACATGTCACCTCATCACACTCTACAAGTTCTTCACTAGTCGCATGTCTGTCACCTTACATGTCACCTCATCACACTCTACAAGTTCTTCACTAGTCGCATGTCTGTCACCTTACATGTCACCTCATCACACTCTACAAGTTCTTCACTAGTCGCATGTCTGTCACCTTACATGTCACCTCATCACACTCACAAGTTCTTCACTAGTCGCATGTCTGTCACCTTACATGTCACCTCATCACACTCTACAAGTTCTTCACTAGTCGCATGTCTGTCACCTTACATGTCACCTCATCACACTCTACAAGTTCTTCACTAGTCGCATGTCCGTCACCTTACATGTCACCTCATCACACTCTACAAGTTCTTCACTAGTCGCATGTCTGTCACCTTACATGTCACCTCATCACACTCTACAAGTTCTTCACTAGTCGCATGTCTGTCACCTTACATGTCACCTCATCACACTCTACAAGTTCTTCACTAGTCGCATGTCTGTCACCTTACATGTCACCTCATCACACTCTACAAGTTCTTCACTAGTCCCATGTCTGTCGCCTTACATGTCACCTCATCACACTCTACAAGTTCTTCACTAGTCACATGTCTGTCACCTTACATGTCACCTCATCACACTCTACAAGTTCTTCAATAGTCGCATGTCTGTCACCTTACATGTCACCTCATCACACTCTACAAGTTCTTCAATAGTCGCATGTCTGTCACCTTACATGTCACCTCATCACACTCTACAAGTTCTTCACTAGTCGCATGTCTGTCACCTTACATGTCACCTCATCACACTCTACAAGTTCTTCACTAGTCGCATGTCTGTCACCTTACATGTCACCTCATCACACTCTACAAGTTCCCTTGGTAACGTTTCCTACAAATGAAATCTGTTTTCATTTTTAAACAAACGTTGGGTTTCTCACACAATTTTGATCAAAGTTTCATTTAAAAATAAAACGTTTACACAGTTTTGTTAGGCTGAAACAATAATTGTCAAATTATTAATAAATAAGACATTAAAATGACTCATGTTCAAAATCCTCTATTACTTTACATGTTTCTTCACTGTGGATGTCCTAACAATAGACTTGGCTTCTGTGTTTCGACGTTTTTAAAGTGTTAGCACTTAAGGAGACCGATTAGTAACTTATGTAAATTATAAGTTCATATTCAGTATATTGATCTGGACATTAAATCTTATATAACATTTGGAGTTTCTCCAAACAACACACTGCAAATTTTGGGGATCCGCCAAAATTCAGAGAATGTTGTTTGGAGATCCCAAAAATTGACAGTATGTTATTTAGAGATACACAAAATTTACAGCACGTTGTCTCGAGATCCCCCAAAAATATATTGTCTGGAGATCCCTATAATGTTCAGTATATTGTTTAGAGATTACCAAAATTTGCAGTGTGCTGTTTGGAGATTCACAAAACTGCAGTATCATATCTGAAGATTCCCAAAGTTTACAGTACACTGTTTGGGGATCTTCAGATGTAGAGTATGTTGTCTGGGTTATTATCATGGGGGAGCACTAAACCCATAGGATTATAGAATGCATTGGGGGGGGGGAGATGGAAGGTATTCAGGTTCAGTTCAGGGAACTGGGGCACAGATCCAATTCCCTAGATCAAGAGCCCCTCACCAGCATCAAGGAACCTCCCTTGAGGGGTGTGTTGTCTGGAAAACCCCAAAATTGACAGTATATTGGGTGGGTAACTGCTAATGCTGTATATAATGTTTGTTGCTATGTCTAAAGGAGTGCAATTAAAAAAAATATATAAACAACGAAGGATTTTGAATGTGAGACATTTTATTTTGAAAACTAAACAAAGTTTATTGTATCATTGTTTTTTTTCACTGACTTTTTTAGTGATATAACAGTGTTCGTTGAAGCATCATTTATTTCGATGCCTTATTTATAATGAAACTTAACAAAGGTTTGTTTAAGTCATATTTTTAATGCAACTTTGATGAAAATTGAGTGAGGAAACTTAACAAAATTTGTTTAAAGAATAAACTAGGTTTTGTTTGTTGGAAACATTAACACGGGTACTTGTAGAGTGTGAGGAGTTATTATCCGATAAAACTGCTCACTACATCAAACCCGCCCGGTGGCCTGGTGGCTAAAGCTCCCGCTTCACACACGGAGGGCCCGGGTTCGATTCCCGGCGGGTGGAAACATTTCGACACGTTTCCTTACACCTGTTGTCCTGTTCACCTAGCAGCAAATAGGTACCTGGGTGTTAGTCGACTGGTGTGGGTCGCATCCTGGGGGACAAGATCAAGGACCCCAATGGAAATAAGTTAGACAGTCCTCGATGACGCACTGACTTTCTTGGGTTATCCTGGGTGGCTAACCCTCCGGGGTTAAAAATCCGAACGAAATCTTATCTTATCTTATCTTAACCTTCAAGCAGGTAAAGGTCTCGACCTTTACCAAGACCTCTCAGTGATTCAGCCGGGACTGTCTCGTAGACCTTGTGCTCAACTCTCATCTCTTTCGATGGTCTCACAAGCTCAACATTCAAATGTGGTAACAATGAAAATTATGGAAAAAGGAACGAAACGTGTATTAAAATAATTAATTGAGATGTTGCTAAGAAATATAGTGATGATAATGTATCACATGTTCTGTAAGTGAATTATTGTACTGCAGTCAAATGGAAGGGAGGTGAGTTTACCAATGCCAAAAAGAGCTGTCAGAGAAAAGTGTCAAATTTGGAAGTACAGTAAGACCCCCGTATGTGTTGATCCGGTATCCGTTGATCCGGTATCTGCTGATCCAGTATCCACTGATCCAGTATCCGCTGATCCAGTTATCCTCGGTTTGCCTCAGCCAGAAAATATTAAGGAGGTTATAATTTGTGGTTTCATTTTACTTCATATATCTTCCAGATTTATTAATTTCTTTTATTATTTGAATAAGAGTTCATAAAATATGGTCCCATAAAGCTTCGGTAAAATCTGGCAGAAAACAAGAACTGACTGGCACTGCCAGAAGTCTTCTTCTCAGCAGCAGCAGCAGCAGCAGCAGCAGCAGCAGCAGCAGTAGTAGTAGTAGTAGTAGTAGTAGTAGTAGTAGTAGTAGTAGTAGTGGTGGTGGGAGGTGGTGGCAGTGGGTGGTGGGGTGTGGGTGGCAGTGGGTGGTGGTGATGGCAGTGGGTGGTGGTGGCAGTGGGTGGTGGTGGTGGCAGTGGGTGGTGGTGATGGTGGCGGCAGTGGGTGGTGGAGATGGTGGTGGCAGTGGGTGGTGGTGATGGTGGTGGCAGTGGATGGTGGTGGCAGTGGGTGGTGTGATGGTGGTGGCAGTGGGTGGTGGTGATGGTGGTGGCAGTGGTGTGGTGGTGGTGGGTGGTGGTGGCAGTGGTGTGGTGGTGGTGGCAGTGGGTGGTGGTGGTGGCAGTGGTGTGGTGGTGGGCAATGGGTGGTGGTGGCAGTGGTGGTTGGTAGCAGTGGGTGGTGGTGATGGTGGCGGCAGTGGGTGGTGGTGATTGTGGTGGCAGTGGGTGGTGGTGGTGGCAGTGGGTGGTGGTGATGGTGATGGCATGTGGGTGTGGTGATTGTGGTGGCAGTAGGTGGTGGTGGTGGCAGTGGAGGTGGTGGTGGCAGTGGGTGGTGGTGATGGTGGTGGCAGTGGGTGGTGGTGATTGTGGTGGCAGTGGGAGGTGGGGTGGCAGTGGGTGGTGTGGTGGCAGTGGGTGGTAGTGGTGGCAGTGGGTGGTGGTGATGGTGGTGGCAGTGGGTGGTAGTGGTGGCAGTGGGTGGTGGTGATGGTGGTGGCAGTGGTGGTGGTGATGGTGGTGGCAGTGGTGGTGGTGATGGTGGTGGCAGTGGGTGGTGGTGGTTGTGGGGTGGTGGTGGCAGTGGGTGGTGGTGGTGGCAGTGGGTGGTGGTGGTGGCAGTGGGTGGTGTGGTGGCAATGGTGGTGGTGGCAGTGGTGGTGGTAGCAGTGGGTGGTGGTGATGGTGGCGGCAGTGGGTGGTGGTGATTGTGGTGGCAGTGGGTGGTGGTGGTGGCAGTGGTGGTGGTGATGGTGGTGGCAGTGGGTGGTGGTGATTGTGGTGGCAGTAGGTGGTGGTGGTGGCAGTGGGAGGTGGTGGTGGCAGTGGATGGTGGTGATGGTGGTGGCAGTGGGTGGTGGTGATTGTGGTGGCAGTGGTAGGTGGTGGTGGCAGTGGGTGGTGGTGGTGGCAGTGGGTGGTAGTGGTGGCAGTGGGTGGTGGTGATGGTGGTGGCAGTGGGTGGTAGTGGTGGCAGTGGGTGGTGGTGATTGTGGTGGCAGTGGGTGGTATGGTGGCAGTGGGAGGTGGTGGTGGCAGTGGTGGTGGTGATGGTGGTGGCAGTGGGTGGTGGTGATTGTGGTGGCAGTGGGAGGTGGTGGTGGCAGTGGGTGGTGGTGGTGGCAGTGGGTGGTAGTGGTGGCAGTGGGTGGTGGTGATGGTGGTGGCAGTGGTGGTAGTGGTGGCAGTGGGTGGTAGTGGTGGCAGTGGGTGGTGGTGTCGCAGTGGGAGGTGGTGGTGGCAGTGGGTGGTGGTGATGGCGGTGGCAGTGGGTGGTGGTGGTGGCAGTGGTGTGGTAGTGGTGGCAGTGGGTGATGGTGCATGGGTGGTGGTGGTGGCAGTGGGTGGTGGTGGTGCAGTGGGTGGTGGTGGTGGCAGTGGGTGGTGGTGGTGGTGGCAGTGGGTGGTGGTGGTGGCAGTGGTGGTGGTGGTGGCAGTGGCAGGTGAGCCACCACCACCACCCACTGCCACCACCACCACCATGCTTGGATGGGCGGGTACCAGAAATAGTTCAATCTGGCAACATTTTGTTGTATGTCTCATATTCGTAAGATGTTTCTGAAGAAAATAAAATAATAACCATAAAATAATAAATAATAATACTCATATAATTTTTATTAATAACATTATAAACTAATAACTTCCAATAATTACTTACAAATCTTAATATTACTTTTTATAATTCTAACACGACAATCATAGCAACTTCACACCCTAGATCGACACCATGCCTAACCCTTCTAGGGTAGGGTAGGTGCCTGAGTCCGAGCCTTTAGCTCATAAGACTGTCATTCCCATTTGTTCCCTTGGGGCGGGGATGGCAGACCAGAGAGGCCTAGCTTGTGGCTAGGCCTGGGAACAGTTGGTCCCAAAGATGAGGAGGTACTTGTGCCTCCTCCCATGGGAGACTTAGGTCTCAGACACTCCCTAAAGAGGGAGCCAAGGCCGGGCCACCACTTGGAAAAGGCCCGGGCCGGGAGAATACCGACTAATCTTTAATAATAATAATAATAATTCACACCCTAATAATTGTACCATTATAAATTAAACTAACCAACCACCAGTGCAGTGTGACTCACGAAATCGTAATGACACGATTGCAAACAAACCATACCACCGGCGGGATTGAACCCGCGGTCAGAGAGTCTCAAAACTCCAGACCGTCGCGTTAGCCACTGGACCAGCTAGCCACAGTGGTGCCTGTGCTAACCTTCCCATGGTGTAGAAATATACCTAGTTGGACGACTCTTATTGTGGCTAGCTGGTCCAGTGGCTAACGCGAAGGTCTGGAGTTTTGAGACTCTCTGACCGCGGGTTCTATCCCGCCCGTGGTATGGTTTGACCAGTGCAATATTATATCCTCATAATTGTACCATAAAAAAATTTAACTAGCTCCCTTTTATTTCTACTTTTTTTTTTAATTTACCATAACTCGTTTAAAATATATCAGTCCCCATATATATGTACCACTAGTCTGTTTTTTTTGTAAAATCAATTACTATAGTCATTGCCTTCAAGCACATTTAACTGCCAATTGTAATTTCAGATATCACAAACTGCAGTATAATAATAACGTAATACTTGTCAGAGTATGCAAGTCAACTACCCCAACAATCAACTTCACTCTGCCAATTAGACATTCTTAATCTTACTTTATTCATAAGTTAAGCATCTTACATTATTCTTAAGTTAAACATCCAGAATCAAACTTTAAATTTATGATTACAAACATTGATCCTGATATCAACCTCTTAGTAAATGTATGTCTATCATTACTCTCACTGAAGCCTGGTTAAAGCCTGGTGGTACAGATATCTATGCCATCCCTGGCTACACAGCCATACACAACTGTAGGCCAGACCAACAAGGAGGTGGAACAGCTATATATTACAATGATAAACTTGAATGTATAAACAAAGCTTACACAAGGGATGAACATGGAGAATATGTTATAGCTCAATTTAAATCCAAAGACCTTACAAAACCTCTAACAGTTGGAACAACCTACAGAGTACCTCAGTCCAATATTTATATATTTAATGAAAAATTAAGAAGCATGATAAATGAGAAACATATGAGCAAACACCATCTGATTATCACAGGCGACTTCAATATAAAGTTCCAACATGACCATGACCCACAAGTAACTGAATTCACAAACACTGAGCAGCTACAAGAATCTGGGAGACTAGTATCTCCTTACTAGACCACATCTGGACAAACACAATATCCCAATTAAAATCAGGCATAATCACAGATAAGACAACTGACCACTATCCTAACTTTCTCACTTGTGTCCTTTTACTTTACATATCGTCGGTAATTCTACCAACATTATTACATACCATGACATAACCACAATGTTCAGTATACCATGACATAACAACAATGTTCAGTATACCATAACATAACCACAATGTTCAGAATACCATGACATAACCACAATGTTCAGTATACCATGACATAACCACAATGTTCACTATACCATGACATAACAACAATGTTCTGTATACCATGACATAACAACAATGTTCAGTATACCATGACATAACCACAATGTTCAGTATACCTTGATATAACCACAATGTTCAGTATACATCTACATCAATGCAGTATCCACTAAAACTATTGCAAAACATCAGTTTAATGTATTACTTCATCAGCACTCTGTATATTGTCCCAGAGTGATCACATATGTCAGAGTGATCACATATGTCAGAGTGATCACATATGTCAGAGTGATCACATATGTCAGAGTGATCACATATGTCAGAGTGATCACATATGTCAGAGTGATCACATATGTCAGAGTGATCACATATGTCAGAGTGATCACATATGTCAGAGTGATCACATAAGTCATAGTGATCACATATGTCAGAGTGATCACATATGTCAGAGTGATCACATATGTCAGAGTGATCACATATGTCAGAGTGATCACATATGTCAGAGTGATCACATATGTCAGTGTGATCACATATGTCAGAGTGATCACATATGTCAGAGTGATCACATATCTCAGAGTGATCACATATGTCAGAGTGATCACATATGTCAGAGTGATCACATAAGTCATAGTGATCACATATGTCAGAGTGATCACATATGTCAGAGTGATCACATAAGTCGTAGTGATCACATATGTCAGAGTGATCACATATGTCAGAGTGATCACATATGTCAGAGTGATCACATATGTCAGAGTGATCACATAAGTCATAGTGATCACATATGTCAGAGTGATCACATATGTCAGAGTGATCACATAGTCAGAGTGATCACATATGTCAGAGTGATCACATATGTCAGAGTGATCACATATGTCAGTGTGATCACATATGTCAGAGTGATCACATATGTCAGAGTGATCACATATCTCAGAGTGATCACATATGTCAGAGTGATCACATATGTCAGAGTGATCACATAAGTCATAGTGATCACATATGTCAGAGTGATCACATATGTCAGAGTGATCACATAAGTCGTAGTGATCACATATGTCAGAGTGATCACATATGTCAGTGTGATCACATATGTCAGAGTGATCACATATGTCAGAGTGATCACATATGTCAGAGTGATCACATATGTCAGAGTGATCACATAAGTCATAGTGATCACATATGTCAGAGTGATCACATATGTCAGAGTGATCACATATGTCAGAGTGATCACATAAGTCATAGTGATCACATATGTCAGAGTGATCACATATGTCAGAGTGATCACATATGTCAGAGTGATCACATATGTCAGAGTGATCACATAAGTCATAGTGATCACATATGTCAGAGTGATCACATATGTCAGAGTGATCACATATGTCAGAGTGATCACATATGTCAGAGTGATCACATATGTCAGAGTGATCACATATGTCAGAGTGATCACATAAGTCATAGTGATCACATATGTCAGAGTGATCACATGAGTCATAGTGATCACATATGTCAGAGTGATCGCATATGTCGGGGTGATCACATATGTTGGGGTGATCACATATGTCAGAGTGATCACATATGTCGGGGTGATCACATATGTCAGAGTGATCACATAAGTCATAGTGATCACATATGCCAGAGTGATCACATATGTCAGAGTGATCACATTAGTCATAGTGATCACATATGTCGGGGTGATCACATATGTCAGAGTGATCACATAAATCATAGTGATCACATATGCCAGAGTGATCACATATGTCAAAGTGATCACATTAGTCATAGTGATCACATATGTCAGGGTGACCACATATGTCAGGGTGATCACATATGTCAGAGAGATCACATGTATCAAAGTGATCATATAAGTCAGTAATCACATATATCAGAGTGATCACATATGTCAGAGTGATCACATGCCACAGTGATCAGGTGCCAGAGTGATCATATGTTGGAATGACTGGGCCGAAGAGCGATCGGTTACCAGAGTTGTCGGGTGCTAAAGTGATCGTGTACCAAAGTGATCAGGTGCCAGAGTTATTGGGAACCAAAGTCATCGAATGCCAGAATGATCGGGTGCCAGAGTGATTGGGTACCAGAGCGATCAGGTTCCAAAGTTATCGGGTGCCGTAGTCATTGAATGCCAGAATGATCGGGTGCCAGAGTGATTGGGTACCAGAGTGATCGGGTGACAGAGTAATCGGGAACCAAAATGACTGGGTGCCAGAGAGATCAGGTGCAAGGGTGACTGGGTACCAGAGTGATCGGATGCCAGAGTGATCAGATGCCAGAGTGATGGCATACCAGGGTGATGAGATGCTAGAATGACGGGTACCAGAGTGGTCGTGTGCCAGAGAGTTCGGGTTCCATAGTGATCAGGTACCAGAGTGATCGGGTACCAGAGTGATCGGGTACCAGAGTGATCGGGTGCCAGGGTGATCGGGTGCCAGAGTGATCGGGTACTATAATGATCGGGTAGCATATTGACCGAGAACCAGAGTGATCGGTGGCAGAGTGATCGGGTAATATACTAATCCGGTACTATGGTGATCGATCGGT
Organism: Cherax quadricarinatus; assembly: GCF_026875155.1. Classification (NCBI taxonomy): domain Eukaryota; kingdom Metazoa; phylum Arthropoda; class Malacostraca; order Decapoda; family Parastacidae; genus Cherax; species Cherax quadricarinatus. The sequence goes on from NC_069431.1 coordinate 30,091,817, forward strand.
ACCATTGTGATCGAGCACCATAGTGATCGGGTACCAGATTAGTCGGTTACCAGTGTAATCGGGTGCCAGAGTGATAGGACTGTGCTCGGGAGAATGTGATGAATGGTAAGGTTAACATCTACAACCAAACCCTCAACACTGTTACCCCTGATCAAATTCCATGGATCAATACACGCCACCCCTGCATCAATTTCATGGATAAAGACCTGCATTCTTTCCCTCCCACCCAGTGTCCCAGCGCTAATCCCGTGTCCAAATACTAACCCAGTGCACCGGCACTAACCCAGTGCACCGGCACTAACCCAGTGTCCAGGCATTAACCCAGTGTCCAGGCACTAACCCAGTGTCCCAGCACTACCTGGAGTTTACCTGGAAAAGGTTTCAGGGGTTAACACCCCCGCGGCTCGGTCTAAGACCAGGCCTCATGGTGAATTTGGGTCTGATCAACTAGGCTGTTACTGCTGGCCGCACGCAAGCTGACGTACGACAACCACAACCCGGCTGATCAGGTACTGACTTTAGGTGCCTGTCCAGTGCCTTCTTAAAGACAGCCAGGGGTCTATTGGTAATCCCCCTTATGTATGCTGGGAGGCAGTTGAACAGTCTTGGGCCCCGAACACTTATTCTGTTGCCTCTCAATGTACTCGTGGAGCTCCTGCTTTTCATCGGGGAAATGTTGTATCTCCTGCCGAGTCTTTTGCTTTCATAGGGAGTGATTTTCGTGTGCAGGTTTGGTACCACTCACTCCAGAACCTTCCAAGTGCATATTATCATGTATCTCTCTCGCCTGCGTTCCAGGGAATACAGGTCAAGGACCTTCAGCCGTTCCCAGTAATTTAGATGCCTTATCGTACTTATGTGTGCCATGAAACTTCTTTGTACACTCTCCAGGTCTGCAATGTGGCCAGCCTTGAAGGGGGCAGTTAATGTACAGCAGTATTCCAGCCAAGAGTACAAGCGATTTGAAGAGAATCATCATGGGCTTGACGTCCCTAGTTTTGAAGGTTCTCATTATCCATTCTATCATTTTCCTAGCAAATGAGGTAGATACATTGTTGCGGTCTTTGAAGGCGAGATCCTCTGACATTATCACTCCCAGATCCTTCATATTACTTTCTCTCTCTACTGTATGGTTAGAATTCGTCGTATACCCTGATACATTTTTGAATTCATCCAGTTTCCCATATCTGAGTAGTTGAAATTTCTCCTCGTTGTACTTCATATTGTTTTGTGAGGCTCATTCGAAGATTTGGTTGACGTCTGCTTGGAGTCTTTCGTTGTCTTCGATGCAGGACGCTGTCATGGCAATTCGGGTGTCATCTGCAAAGGAAAACATGGAGCTATGTCTTACATCTCTGTCTATGTCAGAAATGAGGATAAGGAATAGAATGGGAGCGAGTACTGTGCTTTGTGGAAGAGAATTTTTCACCGTGGCTGGAAGATATTGATCCATATGCCATCTTTTACCACGCATTTTGTGTGTTATAACACCATGGTCACACTTGTCGAAAGCTTCTGCAAAGTCTGTGTATACATCTGTATTTTGTTTATCCTCAACAGCATTCAGGACCTTGTTATAGTGGTCCAGTAGCTTGGACAGGCAGGAGTGATTTGCTCTAAAATCGTGTTGCCTTGGGTTGTGTAACTGATGGGTATCTAAGTGGTTGGGGATCTTGCTTCTTAGAACCCTCTCAAAGATTTTTATGATACTGGATGTTAGTACTATCGGTCTGTAGTTCTTTGCAATTGCTTTACTGTCACCTTTGGGAGTGGGGCTATGTCTGTTCTTTTTAGTGTGTGTTGGATGACCCGTGTCCATGTTCCCTCTCCATAAAATGCCGAAGGCACGCGATAAGGGCTTCTTGCAGTTCTTGATGAGCACGGAGTTCCATGAGTCTGGGCCTAGGGCAGAGTGCATAGGCATATCATTTATTGCCTTTTTAAAGTCTTGTGGAGTTAGGATAATATCCGAGATTTTTGAGATGACTAAATTTTGGGTTTCGTTCATAAAGAATTCATTTGGATTGTCGACCCTTAGTCTGGGCAGCGGCTTGCTGAACATTGAGTTATATTGGGACATTAGTACCTCACTCATTTCTTGGCTGTCATCTGTGTATATCCCATCCCGCCGAAGCAGGGGCCCAATACTGAGTGTTGATTTTCCCTTAGATTTTTTTTTTTTCAGTTTCCTTTATGGCTTTTAGTTCTATGATTTTTGTCTCCTGTAAGATTCCTTCAGCTGAAGTTCGATATTTGCAATTTCATTAACTAGTGCGTCCCTTCGTGGTCTAACCCAGTGTCCCGGCGCTAACCCAGTGTCCCGGCACTAACCCAGTGTCCAGGTACAAACCCAGTGTAACTGCTCTAACCCAGTGTCCTGGCACTAACCCAGTGTCCTGGCACTAACCCAGTATCCCGCCACTAACCCAGTGTCCTGGCAAAATCCCAGTATTCCGGCACTAACCCAGTGTCCCTAACCTAACCACCTGTCCTCTTCCACCCAGCCTCCACCCCAACATCCACCCAGCCTCCACCCCAACATCCACCCAGCCTTCACTCCCAACATCCACCTAGACTCCACTCCCAATACCCACTCACACTACACCCCCAACACCCACCCAGCCTGTACTCTCAAATCCACCCAGCTTCCACCCACAACATCCACCCAGCCTCCACCCCAACATCCACCCAGCCTCCACCCCAACATCCACCCAGCCTCCACCCCAACATCCACCCAGCCTTCACTCCCAACATCCACCCAGCCTTCACTCCCAACATCCACCCAGCCTTCACTCCCAACATCCACCTAGACTCCACTCCCAATACCCACTCACACTACACCCCCAACACCCACCCAGCCTGTACTCTCAAAATCCACCCAGCTTCCACCCACAACATCCACCCAGCCTCCACTTCCAACATCCGCCCAGCCTCCACTCCCAACATCCACCCAGCCTCCACTCCCAACATCCACCCACCCTACACCCCCAACACCCACCCAGCCTCTACTCCCAACATCCACCCAGCTTCCACCCCCAACCTCCAACCAGCCTCCACTCACAACATCCACCCAGCCTCCACCCCCAACATTCAAACGGCCTCCACTCCCAACATCCACCAAGCATCCACCAGTAACATCCACTCAGAATCCATTCCCAACATCCACCCAGCCTCCACTGCCAACATCCACCCGGCCTCCACTGCCAACATCCACCCACCCTCCACTCCCAACATCCACCCAGCCTCCACTCCCAACATCCACCCAGCCTCCACTCCCAACATCCACCCAGTCTCCACTCCCAACATCCACCCAACCTCCACGCCCAGCGTCCACCTAGCCTCCACCACCAACATCCACCCAGCCTCCATCGTCAACATCCACCCAGCCTCAACTTCCAACACCCACCCAGCCTCCACTGCCAATATCCACCCAGCCTAGAGTCTCATCATCTACCCCCATCATCCACCCAACCTCCACTTCCAACATCCACCCAGTCTTCGCTTCCAACATCCAGCCAGCCTTCACTCCACCCAGCATCCACCCCTAACATCCACCCAGCCTAAACAACAAACACCCACCCTTCCTCCACTCCCAACATCCATCCAGTCTCCTCTGCGAACATCCACACAGCCTCCACTCCCAACACTCATGACCAGTCTTCATGTCACCACTCAACAACCCTCCCACCTCCACCTACTTTTCACTATATATTCCTCCCTCACCACTCGACAACACTCCAACCTCCACCTACCCTTCACTATATACTCCTCTTTTACCACTCAACAACCCTCCCACCTCCACCTACCCTTCACTATATATTCCTCCCTCACCACTCAACAACCCTCCCACCTCCACCCACCCTTCACTATATATTCCTCCCTCACCACTCAACAACCCATCCACCTCCACCTACCCTTCACTATATATTCCTCCCTCACCACTCAACAACACTAACACCTCCACCTACCCTTCACTATATATTCCTCCCTCACAACTCAACAACACTCCCACCTCAACCTACCCTTCACTGTATATTCCTCCCTCACCACTCAACAACCCTCCCACCTCCACCTACCCTTCACTATATATTCCTCTCTCACCACTCAACAACCCTCCCACCTCCACCTACCCTTCACTATATATTCCTCTCTCACCACTCAACAACTCTCCCACCTCCACCTACCCTTCACTATATATTCCTCCCTCACCACTCAACAACCCTTCCACCTCCACCCACCCTTCACTATATATTCCTCCCTCACCACTCAACAACCTGCCCACCTCCACCTACCCTTCACTATATATTCCTCACCACTCAACAGCACTCCCACCTCCACCTACCCTTACCTGGGGTTTACCTGGAGAGGGTTTCGGGGGTCATCGCCCCCGCGAATCGGTCTGAGACCAGGCCTCGTGGTGAATCAGTGTCTGATCGACCAGGCTGTTATTGCTCGTTGCACGGAAACTTACGTCCGAACCACAGCCCGGTTGGTCAGGTACTGACTTTAGGTGCCTGTCCAGTGTCTTCTTGAAGACAGCCTTGGGTCTCTTGGTAATCCCCCTTATGTATGCTAGGAGGCAGCTGAACAGTTTTGGGCCCCTAACACTTATTGTATTGTCTCTCAGTGCTCTCGTGGCACCCCTGCTTTTCATTGTGGAAATGTTGCATCTCCTGCCGAGTCTTTTGCTTTCATATTAAGTGATTTTCGTGTGTATGGTACTAATCCCTCTAGGATTTTTCTGAGTGTATATTATCATTAATCTTTCTCGCTTGCGCTCCAGGGAATACAGATCATTGGACTTCAAGCTTTCGCAGTAATTTAGGTGCCTTATCGTACATATGATTGCTGTGAAAGTTCTTTGTACACTCATAAGGTCAGCAATTTCGCCTGCCTTGGAGGGGGTAGTTAGAGTACTCTCATGGCAGTCCTGGTGTCATCCGCAAATGAAGACACGGAGCTATAGCTTACATCTTTATGTCAAATATGAGAATGAGAAACAGAGTGGGAGAGAGTTCTGTGATTTGTGGAACAGAGCTTTTCACTGTAGTTGTCTCAGATTTTACTCTGTTTACTGTTACTCTTTGTGTTCTATTTTTCAGAAAGTTATAGATCCATCTACCAACTTTTCCTGTTATTCCTTTAACACGCATTTTGTGCTCTATAACACCATGGCCACACCTGTCGAAAGCTTTTGCAAAGTCTGTGTATACAATATATGCATTTATTTGATCCTCTACAACATCCATAGTGGTCTAGTAACTGGGACAGGCAGGAGCGACCTGCTCTAAACCCGTGTTGCCCTGGATTGTGTAACTGATATGTATCTAGATGGTTGGGGTTCTTGCTATATATTCACTATATATTCCTCCCTCACCACTCAACAACACTCCCCACCTCCACCCTACCCTTCACTATATATTCCTCCCTCACCACTCAACAACACTCCCACCTCCACCTACCCTTCACTATATATTCCTCCCTCACCACTCAACAACACTCACACCTCCACCTACAATTCACTATATATTCCTCCCTCACCACTCAACAACACTCCCACCAACACCCACCCTTCACTATATAATTCCTCCCTCACCACTCAACAACACTCCCACCTCCACCTACCCTTCACTATATATTCCTCCCTCACCACTCAACAACACTCCCACCACACCCACCCTTCACTATATATTCCTCCCTCACCACTCAACAACACTCCCACCTCCACCTACCCTTCACTATATATTCCTCCCTCACCACTCAACACTCCCACCTCCACCTACCCTTCACTGTATAATTCCTCCCTCACCACACAACAACACTCCCACCTATATTTACCCTTCACTGTATATTCCTCCCTCACCACTCAACAACACTCCCACCTCCACCTACCCTTCACTGTATATTCCTCCCTCACCACTCAACAACACTCCCACCTCCACCTACCCTTCACTGTATATTCCTCCCTCACCACTCAACAACACTCCCACCTCCACCCACCCTTCACTATATATTCCTCCCTCACCACTCAACAACCCTCCCACCTCCACCAACCCTTCACTATATATTCCTCCCTCACCACTCAACAACACTCCCACCTCCACCAACCCTTCACTATATATTCCTCCCTCACCACCAGGAACACTCCCAACCTCCACCTACCCTTCACTATATATTCTTCCTCACCACTCAACAACACTCCCACCTCCACCTACCCTTCACAAAATATTCCTCCCTCACCACTCAGGAACACTCCCACCTCCACCTACCCTTCACTATATAAATTCTTCCCTCACCACTCAACAACACTCCCACCTCCACCTACCCTTCACTATATATTCCTCCCTCACCACTCAGGAACAACTCCCACCTCCACCTACCCTTCACTATATATTCTTCCCTCACCACTCAACAACACTCCCACCTCCACCTACCCTTCACTATATATTCCTCCCTCACCACTCAGGGAAAACTCCCACCTCCACCAACCCTTCACTATATATTCCTCCCTCACCACTCAGGAACACTCCCACCTCCACCTACCCTTCACTATATATTCTTCCCTCACCACTCAACAACACTCCCACCTCCACCTACCCTTCACTCTATATTCCTCCCCCACCACTCAAAAACACTCCCACCTCCACCTACCCTTCACTGTATATTCCTCCCTCACCCACTCAAAAACACTCCCACCTCCACCTACCCTCACTGTATATTCCTCCCTCACCACTCAACAACACTCCCTCCTCCACCTACCCTTCACTCTATATTCCTCCCTCACCACTCAAAAACACTCCCACCTCCACCTACCCTTCACTGTATATTCCTCCCTCACCACTCAAAAACACTCCCTCCTCCACCTACCCTTCACTCTATATTCCTCCCTCACCACTCAAAAACACTCCCACCTCCACCTACCCTTCACTGTATATTCCTCCCTCACCACTCAAAAACACTCCCTCCTCCACCTACCCTTCACTCTAAAATTCCTCCCTCACCACTCAAAAACACTCCCACCTCCACCTACCATTCACTGTATATTCCTCCCTCACCACTCCCAAAAACACTCCCTCCTCCACCTACCCTTCACTCTATATTCCTCTCTCACCACTCAACCCTCCCACCTCCACCTACCCTTCACTGTATATTCCTCCCTCACCACTCAACAACACTCCCACCTCCACCTACCCATCACTATATATTCCTCCCTCACCACTCAACAACACTCCCACCTCCACCTACCCTTCACTATATAAATTTGTCCCTCACCACTCAACAACACTCCCACCTCCACCTACCCTTCACTATATATTCCTCCCTCACCACTCAACAACACTCCCACCTCCACACCTACCCTTCACTATATATTCCTCCCTCACCACTCAACAACACTCCCATCTCCTCCTACCCTTCGCTATATATTCCTCCCTCACCACTCAACAACCCTCCCACCTCCACCTACCCTTCACTATAATATTCCTCCCTCACCACTCAACAACACTCCCATCTCCACCTACCCTTCACTATATATTCCTCCCTCACCACTCAACAACCCTCCCACCTCCACCTACCCTTCACTATATATTCCTCCCTCACCACTCAACAACACTCCCATCTCCACCTACCCTTCACTATATATTCCTCCCTCACCACTCAACAACACTCCCATCTCCACCTACCCTTCACTATATATTCCTCCCTCACCACTCAACAACCCTCCCACCTCCACCTACCCTTCACTATATATTCCTCCCTCACCACTCAACAACACTCCCACCTCCACCCACCCTTCACTATATATTCCCCCCCTCACCACTCAACAACACTCCCACCTCCACCCACCCTTCACTCTATATTCCTCCCTTACCACTCAAACAACACTCCCACCTCCACCTACCCTTCACTATATATTCCTCCCTCACCACTCAACAACACTCCCACCTCCACCTACCCTTCACTATGTATTTCCCCCCTCACCACTCAACAACACTCTCACCTCCACCTACCCTTCACTAAAATATTCCTCCCTCACCACTCAACAACCCTCCCACCTCCACCTACCCTTCACTATATATTCCTCCCTCACCACTCAACAACACTCCCACCTCCACCTACCCTTCACTATATATTCCTCCCTCTCCACTCAACAACCCTCCCACCCCCACCTACCCTTCACTATATATTCCTCCCTCACCACTCACAACCCTCCCACCTCCACCTTCCCTTCACTATATATTCCTCCCTCACCACTCAACAACCCTCCCACCTCCACCTTCCCTTCACTATATATTCCTCCCTCACCACTCAACAACCCTCCCACCTCCACCTTCCCTTCACTATATATTCCTCCCTCACCACTCAACAACCCTCCCACCTCCACCTACCCTTCACTAATATTTCCTCCCTCACCACTCAACAACCCTCCCACCTCCACCTACCCTTCACTATATATTCCTCCCTCACCCACACAACAACACTCCCACCTCCACCTACCCTTCACTATATTTCCTCCCTCTCCACTCAACAACCCTCCCACCTCCACCTACCCTTCACTATATATTCCTCCCTCACCACTCAACAACCCTCCCACCTCCACCTTCCCTTCACTATATATTCCTCCCTCACCACTCAACAACCCTCCCACCTCCACCTTTTCCCCTTTACTATAATATTCCTCCCTCACCACTCAACAACCCTCCCACCTCCACCTACCCTTCACTATATATTCCTCCCTCACCACTCAACAACCCTCCCACCTCCACCTACCCTTCACTATATATTCCTCCCTCACCACTCAACAACCCTCCCACCTCCACCTACCCTTCACTATAAAATTCCTCCCTCACCACTCAACAACCCTCCCACCTCCACCTACCCTTCACTATATATTCCTCCCTCACCACTCAACAACCCTCCCACCTCCACCTACCCTTCACTATATATTCCTCCCTCACCACATTACGCAAAACTTTAATGATTTCTAGTTCCTTTTTTACCTGATTTGTTTATTTAAGAAATATTTACTAAGAGTCATATTCCGCACTGCTCTACAAGCAATCTTACACCATATTTTCTCAGAGGTTATATTCCCCAGTTATGCAAAATTACCACTGGAACAAGAACTCCTAGACTTACTATCCCCTGTATCTACGTACAATACTCTCTGGCTTGTTTTTTAAACTGATATTTGATAATAGGGCCTTATTCCTCACTGGTTCTAAATGAACCTTATATAATTTGATTTTAATTTTTTTTGTGAGTAAATGGTGACTGACGGTTTCTTTACGTTAGTATTGCCCAAATAATCCTCCTAATATTATCTTTTTTAGGCATATGAAATAATTTTTAAGGTGTCATAGTCTTATGGGAAAATTTTAAGGATTACCTGTATGAACTTCGTCCTTACATTCATACAAATAATCTCATTGGGAGGTGACAACCGTATATTGTTTACAGTACTTACCCCGTGTAGACTTGTGAGAAAACTTAAACCACTCCTGGTCGCTGCAAGCAGCCCATTCGACCTCACACATCTTAAATACATCTCTCCTAGACCAGCATTATAGATTAAGGTTGGATAACATCAGTAGGCATGGCGTTAAAAATTAGTTGTGGACTGTATGTATCAAATGGACCGATTAGAAAAGGGGGGATGGGGTTGCACGTGTCAACATAATAAGACCACCACTTACCCGATTATCGGTGGCACTGGAGATCTTTGTAATGCACACAGTACCTGTCCTATTATAACACCTAACTAGCCAGTTATTCTTATATAATAAGGTTTACTTAACTGTGCGCGAGGAGGCAACATTCCTTGACTTCCTTTATTCCCTATTCTGATTTAGACGTCCTGCCAAATTGATGTGATTCTTCTTCCGACAGGAAAATGTTATCACTTGGGTTGTTCTGATTTAGGAGACGAGACTCCGTAAAACTCCGTGTTCCTAGGAATAGGGCTGGACGTTTTACATGTGCTCACTCGGAGAATGGTGACTCGTTCACTTCACACATTCCCTTAACTTAGTGTTATTATCACTGATTTCACTATAATTCACAAAACTTAGTGTTCCAATAATTTACACACATTAGCGGTTGATCCATTAAGATCTGAGTCCGATGAGTGTCGATTGAATAGTCGGGTATTCTTCCCAATGAACTCGTTCGTCATGGCTTCGTCGCGTCGTTCACTAATTTCCTAATTTCCGTTGTTTCCACCCAATTATGTCCCAGAATATGTGCCGGGAACAGTTAGAACACTTCCTCTTATGAATTGAGACCACTAATCATGTTTCGGTCGTCGGAACCGCCAATTTGTAAAGTAAAAGGACACAAGTGCAACTAATGTGACATTTATTGTGGCAACGTTTCGCTCTCCAGGAGCTTTATCAAGCCATTACAAACAATACATGGACACAGAGGGTATATAAAGGCTCAGAGTGAGGTGAATACTAGTGAGGTACAATTTCGATGTTCACTAGTGGTAGTAGTAGTAGTAGTAGTAGTAGTAGTGACAAAAGTAATACAATATGGTAAAGCAATTAATTCGTACATGAGTAAAAGGATATAAAAGCTATTACTTGGTGTTACAAAAAACGCGTTTCTAAAAGCTTAGAGATCTCCAGTGAATACTAGAAAGGACTGCCCTTCTAGCATCCAGCCTGTTACTGGGTTTTCGTAACAAGTAGTCAGTATCCTTGTCCAATTATCCATTAAAATTCAGTATGGTTCAACAGTGCTTTAGGATTACAACTGGTAGGCTACTAACTAGAGAAAATTAAAATTTAATAAATTTATTAAGTCTATAAGTTGTCTAGAGGTATATTATAAAATTAAATTAATTACAGCAATCAAAATAAAATCAATCTCTCGAGTTCAATATTATTGTGCTAAAAGCACATATCACATTTATAATTCTTAAGTACCGTCAGGTACCTTAACATTTAATAAGATATTACAAATATGTACAAGTGTGTGTATGCGTGTAAGTGCTCTTAAGTAGTTAGCCATGTCTCAAGACTCGAATAAGACTTAAACAAGTGACTGACAAAGTCCTCAAATAAACTAACTTCTTGACCGACTGGCAACCCGAACAGTCTGCTTGAACAACAAAGAATGTTAAGCCCAATAGCAATGCAATATCAAGCGACAGCGACACAGAATCAGGAACTGGGAAATAATATAACGACACTAAGTAGGGACCATCAGCAGATCCTCCACAAAACTCCCATAATACTGAATCTAAATTCAGCATAGGTAAAACTGTGACTGTGACAATACACAGGAACCAGTACAAAATTAGGTCAGAAGCTATAGCTCGGGACCTGAGATGTTCAGAGTGTCTATGTGACACACAACCTCAGTACAACGTCGAAAATCACAAAGTCTTTACAATGTTCTGTGAACAAAGTTCTACAGAACTAACAAGAATAATGAGACAGACAATCTGTCCAACCAGCAAGCGAGTCTCCAGCAGACTGACTACTTCACTAGAGGTGAGGACACCCCCCCCTCGATCACGTGATAGCTACGTGGACAACTGCAGCTCAGAAGCCGGCAGTATAACGAGCGACAAGCGATAATTACAGTAGTTTGACAATCAAGACTAACTGAGCACATTTTATATACATCCTAACAACATAAGCTAAATAACAATATAACAGTCAAATAATAATATAAAGTCATACATTTACGATTTAGCTATTATCGCAAATATAAGCAATATAAAATTAAATGAAAAGATAATATACATTACATATATACATAATAATCATTGTAACCCATTCAGGGGTTGCAACACTTGGGTAACATAAAAATAGGTTGGACAAATATAAACTGGAATGAGGCAGCTTGTTTCAGTGTTCACTCTCTGTGCTTTGTGTAGTATAACAGGAGAGACTATGTGATGGCAGGGTTTACTGTTTTCAGGAGGATTCTTGCTAAGACTTCGGAGATGGTGAAGCTGCCGTTGTTTTGTTTAATTGTATTCGAAACAGCGATCAGTGCTGATTCGAGGCACTTGCGTCTGCGGAAATTAGTTTCTTTGATCACTAATTGGGCGTCTCTGAATTTCATGAGATGATTGGTGGAATTTCGGTGTTGTACACAGGCGTTGTTCAGGTTATCGTTCCTACATGCGTAAAGGTGTTCATTGAGGCGGGTGTCGAAGTTTCTGGCTGTTTCACCTACGTAAATCTTGTCACAGCCTCCACAGGGTATAGTGTAAACTCCTGCATTGACTGGTTCGTGGTGCTTGGATTTTGTCCTGGTTATATCCTTTATTGAAGTGCTAGAAGCGATGGCTTCTACACACACACATACACACACACAAACACTATGTATTTTTAATACATAGAAGTGAAGGGGTCTATTTCTGGGCGCTCAACACTTAACTACTACAACCAACACACGCACACACCCATTTTAGGTCCTTAGTGTTTAAGGGGTCACTCTATTCCCCTCCTTCCCTCTCCCCCTCTCTCTTACACTCCCAACTCCCATCCTATCACTTCCTCTCTCTCTCTCTGTCTGTCTCTCTCTCTCTCTCTCTCTCTCTCTCTCTCTCCCTCTCCCTATCCCTCTCCCTTTTACACTCGCACCTCCCATTCTACCACTTTCTCTTTCTATTGCTTTCTCTCTCTTCCTCCCTATCTTCCACCTTTCTCGCTCTCTCTTCCCTCCCTCTCTTTCCCCTTCTCACTGTCCCTTTTACACTCCCATTCTATCACTTTCTCTTTCTATCACTTTCTATAACTTTTGTGAAACAAAATTATTTGGTGTTTCTGGTAGCGGTGAGTAAATGATACGTCTTCAGAGGCTTCTTGCTTTATTTGCAAAGTTGTGATGGGTACACAGGCTTGTGTATTTGTGCCCATGGCCCGGGAGGGCCATGCCCACGAGGGAGAGAGGAGTAAGCTTGTTTTCTGAGTCTAGGCCGCTGAGAGAGTGTGAGTGGGACCAGCGTCCCACTGACCTGGGTAGGCCTAGAGAGGGCAGCACCTGAGTGCCGCAAAATATGAACTAAGCTGGCAAACAGCATAGGCTGTCTGTGCAGACAGTACAGGCTGTCTACATTTGCTCGGCCACCTACCTCGCGTCGTCCCGACGCGACGATACTTGTGGTAAAAGAAAATCGGTCTCTCTCTCGCAGGAACAGAGCACAGAACACAAAATAAAAACATGTATATACATATGGACATGGAAAAAAAAGCTTCCTACAGGGAGGGAAGAAAAAACATGTGGGGTGTGCTGAACATTGTGGTCAAAGGCAGTGAGCATCGATGGGCATCACTGCACGCCTTCCTGCGTCTGGACAGATACTGCAACACAGGAGATATCGCTGCGGCTGAGCTGTTACGTAATGGGGTACGGTCTCCTCTAGAACGGTGAAGCAGACATCGTAGGAGTCACTGCAGGTTTCACTCAACCTGGGGCACGACATGCTGGTGCCGTCGAGTGAGGCGTCGTCAAAACTCAGCAACTGGGCAGCACTTCTGGCAAGCGACTCAGGAGGACACTTCTCGGCTGGTACTGTCGCTGGGCTGTCACTGCTGGCGAGCATGAAGTGAGTCATGGCAGAGACGACTCGGCGAAACATCTGGGAGTCGTAACACCGTACACCAGACCGCAGTGAGCGAGCTAGCAGTCAAAGTGACATCATCTTTGTGCAGGAATTCACTGAAGCTTGTGACACAAGGCTGACACAGCGCCTGCCGACAGGGCTAACTGCGGCTTGACGAGTGTCATTCTCTCGACAGTTGGAGTCATAGCAGAGGTTAGTCTAAGCATCCCCAGACTTGTTTCTCTACATATAACTGCACTCTGAAGGTCTGGAGGTGAAGCGAAACAAACCTCAATGCGAATTGTAGAAGGTACGATTCTGCAAAACATCTATGAGCAATGAACATAAGAGATTTCTGTACAAGGGGCTCATACACTCAGGGCTGACTATGTAGACAGCCTGTACTGTCTGCACAGACAGTCCATGCTGTCTGCCAGCTTAGTTCACATTTCGCGGCACTAAGATGCTGCCCTCTGTAGCCAGGCCTCTCGGTGGTGCACACCAGCCTGCCTGCCCTTGCCACGCTCTCACTCTGGCGACACCCATCACTCAGTCAAGAAGTGTCCTCTCTCGTGGGATGGCCTCCAGGGTCATGGGCACAACACACAAGCCTGTGTATCCACCACGACTTAACAATAAAGTAAGAAGCCTCCGAAGACATTTATCATTGAACCACCCGCTTTCAGCTCTACCAATTAAACTCATTATAAATGGTGGCAGCGGTGGGGGCAGCAGTTGTTTGCCCGGAGAGAGGAAGGAAGGTATGAAGTCATCTTCACTTCATCACCCCAAGCAAGAAGCATCAGTCTCTCAACGAGTTATCCTGATGCCATGTCTGCACGTTTGAGCATCCAGACACAGGTACAAGCAGGACCCAGCCGAAATTTGCCGAATTTCTTTGAGAATTGTAAGTGGCTTTCCAGCGACCCCACGCTACAGCGTCCCATGCTATTTCTCAAGTCACGTGTTCCTACATCACTTGTATGTTGCTGTTGTTGTTCAGCTCAGGACAGCTGTTTCAGCAGAGGTGAGTTTTGTGGTGATTTCTGCATCCAGTGTGAGTTTCTCCACATGTTTGTGGGAGAGGAGGAAGTGGCCGTTCCTTGCCTCGCCCTGCTGTACTCTCACACCTCACCAGGCTACCATACACCATTCACCACTGCCCACTCCCTCTGCTGTGTTTTCTGCTGTTTTTCGTGTGATTCATTGCCAGAGCTGTGTATCCGAGTGCCCAAGGCCACTCGAAGCTACGTGGATCAGCATGCCACATAGATCACGACATCACATGGATCACGACGCCACGTTGGATGTGGGAGATGTCACGTGGATCTACAAACCACGTGAGTTACCGAGCCAGATGTCCCAGGCCTCATGCTGTGGTCTGCTGCCTGCATGACATTGACGTCACCGACGATGCTGCCCGACTTCATGACGTCACGATGTCTGCTGACGTCACAGTGCTGCTGACGTCACCTCGCGACATCATGCCGACATCACATGATGTGACATCGAGTGTTTCTAGTAATTACTTCAGTATTGTCGAGAAGATTGAGAGAAGTTATATGTCGTGTGTTAATTCCTCTCAATCAGTGTTCTCACAAGTTAGTGTACCGCATGTACTGCGGGTGTGTGTTCCGTGTGTCCAGTGAGGTCTGAGCCAGACCTGAGTAGCACTACTGTGATAAGTCACCCGTGTGACCAGTACGTTTGACAGTTATCATCAGTCAGCTCTGAGCCCCGAGCCTTTGTACAGAAAGCTCTTATGCTCGTTGCTCATAGATGTTCTGCAGAATCGTACCTGCTACGATTCCCATCGAGATTTGTTTCACTTCACCTCCAGACCTTCAGAGTGCAGTTATATGTAGAGAAACAAGTCTGGGGATGCTTAGACTAACCTCTGCTATAACTCCAACTGCCGAGAGAATGACACTTGTCAAGCCGCAGTTTAAGCCCAGTCGGCAGGCGCTGTCAGCCTCTTGTCACAAGCTTCAGTGAGCAACCTGCACAAAGATGATGTCACTTTGACTGCTAGCTCGCTCACTGCAGTCTGGTGAATGATGTTACAACTCCCAGATGTATCGCCCAGTCGTCTCTGCCACGACTCGCTCCACAACTCGCTCCACGCTCGCCGGCAGTGACAGCCCAGCGACAGTACCAGTCGAGAAGTGTCCTCCTGAGTTGCTTGCCAGAAGTCCTGCCCAGTTGCCGAGTTTTGTCGACGCCTCACTCGAGGGCACCAGCATGTCGTGCCACATGTTGAGTGAAAACCTGCAGCGACTCCTGCGATGACTGCTTCACCGTTCCAGAGGAGACCATAACCTGTTACGTCACAGCTCAGCCGCAGCAACGTCTCCCGTGTTGCAGTATCTCTCCAGACGCAGGAAGGTGTGCAGTGATGCCCTTCGACATTCACTGCCTGTGACCACGATGTTTAGCACACCCCACATGTTTTTTTCTTCTCTCCCTGTAGGAAGTTTTCTTTTCATGTCCATATGTATATATATGCTTTTATTTTGTGTTCTGTGCCCTGTTCCTACGAGAGAGAGACCGAGTTTCTTTTACCACCAGTATTGTCACGTCGGGACGATGCGCAGTAGGTGGCCGAGCTTATGTAGACAGCCTGTACTGTCTGCACAGACAGCCCATGCTGTCTGCCAGCTTAGTTCATATTTCGTGGCACTAAGATGCTGCCCTCTGCAGCCAGGCCTCTCCGTGGGCATGCCAGCCTGCCTGCCCTTGACACGCTCTCACTCTTGTGACACCCATCACTCAGTCAAGAAGTGTCCTCTCTCGTAGGATGGCCTCCTGGGCCATGTGCACAACACACAAGCCTGTGTACCCACAACGACTTAACAAGACTCCGAAGACATTTGAGCTACAGTGGTGCTACACACTGGTCTGGGCTGAAGACCACACTGGACACACAGAAAACTTTACACACACCCACTGTACATGCTGTACAACATGGCTTAAACTAACAAATGATGCTTTTCCGTGCACAAAATTGACACTAAGCCATACATTAACATGTCAGAACACTGACCAATAGGAATTAATTTACATATGACATATCTTCTTTCAATCTTCTCGACAATACTGATATAATTACTGAAACACTCGATGTGACATTATGTGATGTCAGGCGTGGCGTCGCGAGGTGACGTCAGCAGCACTGTGACGTCAGCAGACGTCTCGAGATGACGTCAGGCAGACATCGTGATGTCATGAAGTCGAGCAGCAGCAGGTCACAGCATGTGGCCTGGGATGTCTGGCTTTGTAACTCGAGTGGCTCATAGGTCCATGTGGCTTCGACCACACCCCACATGGGGTCAGAATCCGCGTGGCATCGTGATCTACATGGCATGCTGATCCACATAGCTTTGAGTGGCCTCGGGCACTTGGATATACAGCTCTGGCAATGAATTCACATGGAAAACAGCAGACAACACAGCAGAGGGAGTGAGCACATAGTGGTGGAATATGGTGGTAGGCTGGTTAGGTGTGAGTGAGGCAGGAACCCGGCCACTTCCTCCTCTTCTCCCACAAATATGGAGATACGCACACTGGATGCAGAAATCACCACAAAACTCACCTCTGGCTTGCTAAAATAGCTGTGCTGAGCTGAACAACAACAGCAGAACATAAAAGTGACGCTGAACACGTGACTTGAGAAACAGCATGGGACGCTGTAGAGTGGGGTCACTGGGACAATTCTCGAAAAAATTCGGCAAATTTCGGCTAGATCCTGCTTGTACCTGTGTCTGGATGCTGAAATGTGCAGACACGACATCAGGATAACTCGTTGAGAGACGAATATATCTTGTGTAGGGTGATGAAGTGAAGATGACTTCCTTTCCCCGGCAAGCACAACCGCTGCGACCACCGCTTACACCATTTATAACCAGTTTATTTGGTGATGCTGCAGCGGAGTGGGGTTCAATGATAAACATCTTTGGAGGCTTTTTACTTTATTTGACTCCTATCTTCTCACGGCCATGGCCTTCCCAGGCCATGGGGACTTAACATACAGTTAAAAGAAGTGTCCTGGAACCACTTTTCATTGAACCCTGCTCCGCTGCAGCATCACCAAATAATTTTGTTTCACATTGGAGGAAACGGTGGTTGCAGCAATTGTGTTTGCCCGGAGAGAGGAAGGAAGAGGTATAAAGTCATCTTCACTTCACCCTACACAAGAAACATCCATCTCTCAACGAGTTATCCTGATTTCGTGTCTGCACGTTTCAGCATCCGGACACAGGTACTAGCAGGATCTAGCCGAAATTTGCTGAATTTCTTCGAGAATTGTAAGTGGCATCCCATGCTGTTTCTCAAGTCACGTGTTCAGCGTCACTTGTATGTTCTGTTGTTGTTCAGCTCAGCACAGCTATTTCAGCAAGCCAGAGGTGAGTTTTATGGTGATTTCTGCGTCCAGTGAGAATTTCTCCACGTGTTTGTGGGTGGGAGAAGAGGAAGTGGCCGTGTTCCTGCCTCACCCGCCTACCACCACATTCCACCAGTATATGCTAACTCCTTCTGCTGTGTTTTCTGCTGTTTTCCATGTGAATTCATTGCAAAAGCTGTGTACCCGAGTGCCCGAGGCCACTCGAAGCTATGTGGATCAGTGACACCATGTGGATCCAGACGCCACGTGGGGTGTGGACGAAGCCACATGGACCTATGAGCCACGTGAGTTACAGAGCCAGACGTCCAAGGCCACATGCTGTGGTCTGCTGCTGCCCAACTTCAAGATGTCACGATGTCTGCCAGACGTCACCTCGAGACGTCTACTGACGTCACAGTGCTGCTGACGTCCCCTTGTGACATCACGCCTGACATCACATGATGTCACATCGAGTGTTTCAGTAATTATGTCAGTATTGTCGAGAAGATTGAGAGAAGATATGTCGTGTGTTAATTAATTCCTCTCAGTCAGTGTTCTAACATGTTAGTGTATGGCTTAGTGTTAATTTTGTGCACAGAAAAGCATCATTTGCTAGTTTAAGCCATGTTGTACAGCGTGTTCCATGGGTGTGTGTAAAGTTTTCCGTATGTCCAGTGTGGTCTTGAGCCCAGACCAATGTGTAGCACCACTGTGTTATTGTCACCCGGTGTGACCAGCTCGTTTGACAGCTGGTATTAGTCAGCCCTGAGTGTATGAGCCCCTTGTACAGAAAGCTCTTATGCTCGTCGCTCATAGATGTTCTGCAGAATCGTACCTGCTACGATTCCCATCGAGATTTGTTTCACTTCACCTCCAGACCTTCAGAGTGCAGTTATATGTAGAGAAACAAGTCTGGGGACACTTAGACTAACCTCTGCTATAACTCCAACTGCTGAGAGAATGACACTCATCAAGCCGCAGTTTAAGCCCTGTCAGCAGGTGCTGTGTCAGCCTCCTGTCATAGCTTCAGTTAGCTCCTGCACGAAGATGATGTCACTTTGAGTGTTAGCTCGCTCGCTGCAGTCTGGTGCATGACGTTACGACTCCCAGATATTTTGCCCAGTCGTCTCTGCCATGACTCGATCCACGACTCACTCCACGCTCGCCGGCAGTGAGAGCCCAGTGACAGTATCAGTCGAGAAGTGTCCTCCTGAGTCGCTTGCCAGAAGTCCTGCCCAGTTGCCGAGTTTTGACTAAGTCTCACTTGAGGGCACCAGCATGCCATGCCCCAGGTTGAGTTAAACCTGCAGTGACTTCTACGATGATTGCTTCACCGTTCTAGAGGAGACCGTACCCCATTACGTAACCAGCCACAGCAATGTCTCCTATGTTGCAGTATCTGTCCAGACGCAGGAAGGTTTGCAGTGATGCCCCTCGACTCTGCCTATGGCCACGAAGTTCAGCACACCCCACCTGTATTTTTCTTCCCTCCCTGTAGGAAGTTTTTTTTTCCATGTCCATATGTATATATATATGTTTTTATTCTGTGTTCTGTGCCTTGTTCCTGCAAGAGAGAGACCGAGTATTTTTTACCACCAGTATTGTCATGTCGGGATGACGCATCATGGTATACTGAACATTGTGGCTATGTCATGGTATACTGAACATTGTGGTTATGTTATGGTATACACGATGTTCAGCACACCCATTGTGGTTATGTTATGGTATACACGATGTTCTGCCCACCCCACCTGTGTTTTTCTTCCCTCCCTGTAGGAGGGAATGAGGGGTATATGGTAAACACGATGTTCAGCACACCCCACCTGTGTTTTTCTTCCCTCCCTGTAGGAGGGAATGGGGGGATGATGCGTCATGGTGTACCGAACATTGTGGCTATGTCATGGTATACTGAGGGGATGATGCGTCATGGTATACTGAACATTGTGGTTATGTTATGGTATACTGAACATTGTGGTTATGTTATGGTATACTGAACATTGTGGTTATGTCATTGTATACTGACCATTGTGGTTATGTCAAAGTATACTGAACATTGTGGTTATGTCATGTGATGTAATGTGACATTTCATTGGGGCAATGTTTCGCTCTCCAGGAGCTTTGTCAAGCCGTTACAAACAGTACATGGACACAGAGGGTATATATAGGCTCAGAGTGAGGTGCAATACTAGTGGTAGTAGTAGTAGTAGTAGTAGTAGTAGTAGTGATATAAGTTGTAATAGTAGCAGTAATACAATATGGTAGAACAATTAACTCGCACATGAGTAAAAGGATATAAAAGCTATTACTTGGGTAACATAAAAATAGGTTAGACAAATATAGACTGAATAGAGAAGGCCTGTTTCAGTGTTCATTCTCTGTATTGCGCTTTATGTAGTATTAACAGGAGAGACTATGTGATGGCAGGGTTTACTGTTTTCAGGAGGATTCTTGCTAAGACTTCAGAGATGGTGAAGCTGCCTTTGTTTTGTTTAATTGTATTCGAAACAGAGATCAGTGCTGATTCAAGGCACTTGCGTCTGCGGAAATTAGTTTCTTTGATCACTAATTGGGCGTCTCTTAATTTCATGAGATGATTGGTGGAATTTCGGTGTTGTACACAGGCGTTGTTCAAGTTATCGTTCGTACATGCGTAAATATGTTAATTGAGACGAGTGTCGAGGTTTCTTACTGTTACACCTACATAAATCTTGTCGCAGCCTCCACAGGGTATACTGTAAACCCCTTCATTGACTGGTTCGTGGTGCTTTGATTTTGTCCTGGTTAGAGCCTTTATTGAAGTGCTGGAAGCGATGGCGACTCTGGTGTTAGCTTGTGAAAGTACTTTAGAAACGTTCAGTGCAACCTGGCTATTGGGAAGAATTATAACATTGTTGGGAGTGGTGTTGGTGCGTGGAGAATTAATGATCTGAAGAGCTTTTTTCTTGCAGTCTTTGATGAAAAAGGAAGGAAAATGTAACTCAGTGAAGGTTTGGTGAATGTATGTACATTCCTCCTCAAGAAACTCAGGACTACAAATTCGGTATGCTCTTAGGAAAAACCCGACGATAATGCCTCTTTTGGTCTTAGTATGTTGATTGGAATAGAAGTGTGTGACATCATTTTTATTGGTAGGTTTCTGATAAACTTGAAATCTTAGGTTGTTGTCTATTTTGTAAATGAGGACGTCGAGGAAAGGTAGCTTGTCATTGGACTCTTCTTCTAGTGTAAACTGGATCGCCGGTTCAACTGCGTTGAGCCTTGCCTGAAGATTCCGTACATCAAAACATTTGGAAGTTAATATGAGGACGTCGTCCACGTAACGTAACCAAGTGACGCTTGAAGAGATGATGTTTGCGATGAGTTCGGACTCTAGGTGTTCCATGTACAAGTTGGCTAGGACGGCACTGATGGGGGACCCCCATTCCCATGCCGTAGGTTTGTTTGTAGAGCCTGTTATTGAATGAAAAAACAGTTGAAATTAACACAGAGTTCAATCAAGTCAACAAAATCTCCGGGAGGTAGAGGAAGATTAAGGTCCTGGTTGAACCTCGATGGCTTTTGTGGTAGGTACTTTTGTGAAGAGGGAAGTCACGTCCAAACTGTTTAGTTTCTTGTTACGGATGGAGAGGTTTCGGATGCGGTTGAGAAGGTCGCCTGAATGTTTAAGATGAGAGGGGCTGATGGTCCCCAGAAGGCATGAAAGATGTTTGGCAATAATTCCGGCTAGTTTGTGTGGTGCGCTGCCTATACATGACGTGATTGGTCTGAGAGGAATATTATGTTTATGGGTCTTGGGTAAACCATACATGTGTGCTGGTTTAGGGTTGCTGGGTAACAAGTACAGAAGTTTCTTCCCTTCTCTAGTGCGTTTGAGTATATGTCTGGTTTTGTATAGAAAATCTTTGTTGAGTGTCTCCCACTGTTGAGTGCTGATGGGTTCGCATGTAGACTGATCACTCAAGAGGTCCATCATTTTAGTGTTGTAGTCACTGGTGTTGAGTATGACGACTCCACCTCTTTTGTCGGCGGTGGCGACGATAATGTTGGAGTCATTGGCGAGGTCCTTAAGGGCAGTGATATATCGTCTAGGAAGATTAGAAGAGGAAGGTTCACATGAAGCTGCAGTGAGAATACCCTGTATATAACCGTTCTGGAAGTTGCTGTCACTGTGTCTATGGTTCCTGGTAACTAGGTTGAGTTGATAGTTAGGTTTGCGTATGTTGGTGGTAAATTTGAGTCCCAGCCTCAGTGCTTGTTTCTCGTAGTCAGTTAAGGTGTGTGACGATAGGTTGTTTATCAGGGATTCCCGTCCCATTTCCTTCCATCGACTGTTAGTGCAGAGGTAGTGAAGTTTGCGATTTAGTTTGATCTTCTGTTGAAGGTTGGCTGTGGTGACTGTGTTGAGAATATGCTCAGCAGTGTGTTGGTCAATCTTAAGATTGCCTGGCCGAGAAGGTGATCCCTAAGATTTCAAGTTTATCGGAAACCTACCAATAAAAATGATTTCACACACTTCTATTCCAGTCAAGATACTAAGACCAAAAGAGGCATCATCATCGGGTTTTTCCTAAGAGCATACCGAATTTGTAGTCCTGAGTTTCTTGATGAGGAATGTACATACATTCACAAAACATTCAAAGAGTTACATTTTCCATTCTTTTTCATCAAAGACTGCAAGAAAAAAGCTGTTCAGATCATTAATTCTCCACGCACCAAAACCACTCACAACAAAGTTATAATTCTTCCCAATAGCCAGGTTGCACTGAACGTTTCTGAAGTACTTTCACAAGCTAACACCAGAGTCGCCATCGCTTCCAGCACTTCAATAAAGGCTCTAACCAGGACAAAATCAAGGCACCACGAACCAGTCAATGAAGGGGTTTACACTATACCCTGTGGAGGCTGCGACAAGATTTATGTAGTTGAAACAGCAAGAAGCCTCGACACCCGCCTCAATGAACACATTTACGCATCTAGGAACGATAACTTGAACAACGCCTGTGTACAACACCGAAATTCTACCAATCATCTCATGAAATTCATGGACGACCAATTAGTGATCAAAGAAACTAATTTCCGCAGACGCAAGTGCCTTGAATCAGCACTAATCGCTGTTTCGAATACAATTAAACAACATAAAGGCAGCTTCACCATCTCTGAAGTCTTAGCAAGAATCCTCCTGAAAACAGTAAACCCTGCCATCACATAGTCTCTCCTGTTAATACTACACAAAGCACATTACAGAGAATGAACACTGAAACAGGCCTTCTCTATTCAGTCTATATCTGTCTAACCTATTTTTATGTTACCCAAGTAATAGCTTTTATATCCTTTTACTCATGTGCGAGTTAATTGTTCTACCATAATGTATTACTACCACTACTACTACTACAACTTATATCACTACTACTACTACTACTACTACCACTAGTATTGCACCTCACTCTGAGCCTATATATACCCTCTGTGTCCATGTACTGTTTGTAACGACTTGACAAAGCTCCTGGAGAGTGAAACGTTGCTACAATAATGTCACATTATTTGCGCTTGTGTCCTTTTGCTTTACATATGTCAAGGTATACTAAACACTGTGGTTATGTCATGGTATACTGAACATTGTGGTTATATCATGGAATACTGAACATTGTGGTTATAGAACATAAGAACATAAGAAAGGAGGAACACTGCAGCAGGCCTGTTGGCCCATACTAGGCAGCTCCTTTACATGAAATTAAGACACATGTGCAACACCTGGGTATCTTTATTGTAGACGTTTCGCCAAGCAGTGGCTTTATCAATACAAATTCTAGGACATAACTTGAAGACAGTAGGACTATATACAGAAGATGAGGTAATCATATACCATTCTTACACAACTTGTCAGACACTGCAACATCATGGAATCTTGATTCTGAGGACATGTACATAACCTTCTCGGCTACGTCAACTACCTCTACAACTAACCCATCTCTTTGGGAAGGACCTACTTCCACTGGGGAATCCCGCTTACCAGTGACTATGCCCTCGTCTGCTACACCTGACGTTACTATATAAACGCCAGGCTCCTTGCTTCTGCTTCAGAATCTCCACGACTGCGGTGCTCTTCGCACCTACTCCTAGGTTGAGGGACTGATTACCTCATCTTCTGTATATAGTCCTACTGTCTTCAAGTTATGTCCTAGAATTTGTATTGATAAAGCCACTGGTTGGCGAAACGTCTACAATAAAGATACCCAGGTGTTGCACATGTGCCTTAATTTCATCTTGTCGGTATTATATACCATTCTTACACAGCTCCTTTACAATTCATCCCACTAACAAAACATTTGCCCAACATAATTTTCAATGTTGAGAGTAAGACACATGTGCAACATCTGGGTATCTTTATTGTAGACGTTTCGCCATCCAGTGGCTTTATCAATACAAATTCCAGGACATAACTTGAAGACAGTAGAACTATGTACAGAAGATGTGGTAATCAGTCCCTCAACCTAGGAGTAGGTGCGAACAGCACCATAGTCGTGGAGATTCTGAAGCAGAAGAAAGAATCCTGGCGCTTATATAGTAACGTCAGGTGAAGCAGACGAGGGCAAATTCACTGGTGGGCGGGATTCCCCAGTGGAAGTAGGTCCTTCCCAAAGAGATGGGTTAGTTGTAGTAGTAGTCGTAGGTGTGAATAAAGCCACTGGATGGCGAAACGTCTACAATAAAGATACCCAGATGTTGCACATGTGTCTTACTCTCATCTTGTCGGTATTATATACCTTTCGTACACAACTTGTCAGACACTGCAACATCATGGAATCTTAATTCTGAGGACATGTACATAACCTTCACAACTACGACAACTACTACTACTACAACTAACCCATCTCTTTGGGAAGGACCTACTTCCACTGGGGAATCCCGCCCACCAGTGAATTTGCCCTCGTCTGCTTCACCTGACGTTACTATATAAGCGCCAGGATTCTTTCTTCTGCTTCAGAATCTCCACGACTATGGTGCTGTTCGCACCTACTCCTAGGTTGAGGGACTGATTACCTCATCTTCTGTACATAGTTCTACTGTCTTCAAGTTATGTCCTGGAATTTGTATTGGTAAAGCCACTGGATGGCGAAACGTCTACAATAAAGATACCCAGATGTTGCACATGTGTCTTACTCTCATCTTGTCGGTATTATATACCTTTCGTACACATAATTTTCAATGCCACCCAAGAAATAAGCTCTGATGTGCAAGTCCCACTCAAATCCAACCCCTCCCACTCATGTACTTATCCAACCTAAATTTGAAACTACCCAAAGTCCTAGCCTCAATAACCCAACTAGGTAGACTTCCACTCATCAACTACCCTATTTCCAAACCAATACTTTCCTATGTCCTTTCTAAATCTAAACTTATCTAATTTAAATCCATTACTGCGGGTTCTCTCTTGGAGAGATATCCTTATTAATATCCCCTTTATTAATACTTATCTTCCACTTATACACTTCGATCAGGTCTCAACTCATTCTTCGTCTAACAAGTGAATGTAACTTAAGAGTCTTCAATCTTTCTTCATAAGGAAGATTTCTAATGCTGTGTATTAATTTAGTCATCCTACGCTGAATGTTTTCTAACAAATTTATGTCCATTCTGTAACATGGAGACCAGAATTGAGCTGCATAATCTAGGTGAGGTCTTACTAATGATGTATAAAGCTGCAGTATGACCTCTGGACTTCTGTTGCTTACACTTCTTGATATAAATCCCAGTAATCTATTTGCCTTATTATGTACGCTTAGGCATTGCTGTCTTGGTTTAAGGTTGCTGCTCACCATAACCCCAAGTCCTTTTCGCAATCTGTATGACTAAGTTCTACATCATTTAACTTATAAGCGCTAGGGTTATAGACACTCCCGAGCTTCAGAACCTTGCATTTATCTACATTGAACTGCATCTGCCACTTTTCTGACCAAGAATAGAGTTTGTTTAAATCCTCCTGAAGTTCAATAACATCTACGTTTGAATCAATTATCCTACCTATCTTTGTGTCATCGGCGAATTTGCTCATATCACTACTAATTCCCTCATCAAGATCATTGATATATATTATAAACAACAACGGGCCCAAGACTGATCCCTGTGGAACGCCACTTGTTACAGATCCCCACTCGGATTTAACCCCATTTATGGACACTCTCTGCTTCCTGTCTGAGCCATGACTCGATCCACGAGAGCACTTTTCCCCCAATGCCATGAGATACCACTTTCTTTAACAGTCTATGGTGCGGAACTCTATCAAAAGCCTTACTAAAATCTAAGTAAATAACATCAAATTCTTTATCGTGGTCAACAGCCTCAAAAGCTTTACTGAAGAAAGTTAATAAATTAGTTAGACAAGACCGGCCTCTTGTGAATCCATGCTGAGTATCATTAATCAAGCTATGCTTATCGAGATGGCTTCTTATAATCTCAGTTATAATTGACTCTAGTAATTTACCTACAATTGAGGTCAGGCTTATTGGGCGGTAATTTGACGGTAACGACTTGTCCCCAGTTTTAAAAATAGGAATTACATTAGCCATCTTTCACATATCAGACACTACACCTGTTTGAAGAGATAAATTAAAAATATTAGTTAATGGTTCACAGAGTTCCATTTTGCATTCCTTAAGAACCCTTGAAAAAACCTCATCAGGACCCGGCGACTTATTTTGCTTCAGTCTATCTGCTTCACAACCATTTCGCTAGTGACTGTGATGTTACATAATTTATCTTCTCCTAGCCCGCTATAAAAATTAATTACTGGATTATTGTTAGTGTCTTCCTGTGTAAAAACCGAGAGAAAATAATTATTTAAAATCGAGCACATTTCATTCTCTTTGTCAGTAAGATGCCCATAGTTATTTTTAAGGGGACCTATCTTATCTCTAACTTTTGTTGTATAGACCTGGAAAAAACTTTTTGGGTTAGTTATAGAATCCCTAGCCACTTTAATTTCATGGTCCCTTTTAGCTTTTCTTATCCCCTTTTTAATGTCCCCCTTAATGTCAATATACTGATTCATAAGATGACCCTCACCTCTTTTGATACGCCTATAAATTCCTTTCTTATTCCCTAGTAGATATTTCAGCCTATTATTCATCCATTTTGGGTCATTTCTATTTGATCTAATTTCTTTATACGGGATAAACGTTCTTTGAGCAGCATGTATAGTGTTCAGAAAACTGTCATATTGATTGCTCACTTCGTTACCCCAGTCAACAGATGATAAGTGTTCTCTAAGCCCATCGTAATCTGCTAAGCGAAAATCTGGGACTGTTACTGAGTTATTGCTACTATCGTACTTCCATTCAATGCTAAATGTAATTGATTTGTGGTCGCTAGCACCAAGTTCCTCTGAAATTTCTAAATTATTAACAAGGGATTCATTGTTTGCCAGAACTAAGTCAAGCAGGTTATTTCCCCTTATAGGTTCTGTCACAAACTGCTTCAAAACACAATCCTGAACTACTTCTAAGAAGTCGTATGATTCTAAATTCTCAGTCAAGAAATTCCAATCAATATTACTAAAGTTAAAGTCTCCTAGAATTACTACATTATCGTGCCTTGTGGCCCTAACAATTTCCTCCCATAGTAATCTCCCCTGGTCCCTATCTAAATTTGGGGGACGGTATATCACACCTAAAATTAATTTTTCATGCCCCTCTGAAAATTCTATCCAAACAGACTCTGTATATGTTACTTCAGACTTAATACCCGTTTTTATGCAACAGTTTAAGCGGTCTCGGACATGCAATGCCACCCCACCCCCCTTCCCGATACTTCTATCTACTTGGAACAATTTAAAACCATGAATGTGACATTCCGCAGGCATGTCCCGACTTTTTTAATTAAATCACGTCTCAGTTAAGGCAAATACATCAATGTTACCTGCACTAGCAACTAATCTCAACTCGTCCATCTTATTCCTAGCACTACGGCTATTAGCATAATAAACATTGAAAGACTCTCCTTTCTCTTTACCCTTCCTGCTCATTTCTGTTTTTCTACTAAACCTATTACTGTCCTTATCACCCAGTGTCACTGGCTTTTCAATATCTACCTCGTTCTGCTTATTACTAGTTCCCCTAGAACTCATAATATTACTACACTGGGACTTCACTGTTTTTCTACCAAAACCCATACCACTAACTATTCCTAGTTTAAAGTCCTAACAGCTCCCTCCACTGCCGTTCCCAGTGCTACCACCCCAGACCTAGATAAGTGAACCCCATCCCTGGCATACATGTATTTCTGCCATAGAAGAGGTCCCAGTTGTCAATGAATGTTACCGCATTTTCCTTACAGTATTTGTCCAGCCAGCAATTGACACCAATTGCCCTGGACAACCATTCATTTCCAACTCCTCTCCTTGGCAAAATACCACATATGACAGGGTTCCCACCCTTCCTCCTAATTATTTCTATTGCTGACCTATACCTGCTAATCAGGTCTTCACTCCTACGTCTGCCAACATCGTCGCCTCCCGCACTGAGACAGATAATAGGATTGCTCCCATTACCTCTCATGATGGCATCCAGACGGCTAACAATATCCTCCATCCCAGCCCCAGGAAAGCAAACCCTCTGTCTCCTACTCCTGTCCTTCAAGCAGAACGCCCTATCCATATACTTAACTTGGCTATCCCCAACAACAACAACAACCTTCCTTGGTGTCGTTCGTCGTGACGTTCCCAGTAGTCGACTCACATTCGTCGGGTAGCACTGAGAATGTATTAGATGTTTCCACAACAGTCATGGTATACTGAACATTGTGGTTATGTCATGGTATACTGAACATTGTGGTTACGTCACAGTATAGTGAACACTATTGTTATATAATAGCACATTGAACACTAAGATTATCGCATAATGAGCTCTGTGGTAATGTGAAATCATAGTGAACACATTGCTTTTATAAATGTTGGTAAAATTACCGATAATATGTAAAGTAAAGGACACAAGTGCAGCTAATGTGACATTTTAATATGACAACGTTTCGCTCTCCAGAAGCTCTGTTTGTAACGGCGTGACAAAGCTCCTGAAGAGTGAAACATTGCCACAATAAAATATCACATTAGTTGCACATGCGTCCTTTTACTTTACAACACAGTGCTTGTATTTTGAACACTATAGTTATGAATGAGCACAGTGGACACTGGTTATATGACAGAATAGTGATCATTGTGGTGTGTTGCAGTAGTATAATGAACACTGTAGTGATGCAGCTATATAGTGAACACTGTTGTGATGCAGAAATATAGTGAACACTGTAGTGATGCAGAAATATAGTGAACACTATTGTGATGCAGTAATATAGTGAACACTGTTGTGATGTAGTAATATAGTAAACACTGTAGTGGTGCAGTAATATAGTGAACACTGTTGTGGAGTAATATAGTGAACACTGTTGTGATGCAGTAATATAGTGAACACTGTTGTGATGGAGTAATATAGTGAACACTGTAGTGATGCAGTAATATAGTGAACACTGTTGTGATGGAGTAATATAGTGAACACTGTAGTGATGCAGTAATATAGTGAACACTGTAGTGATGCAGTAATATAGTGAACACTGTTGTGATGGAGTAATATAGTGAACACTCTTGTGATGGAGTAATATAGTGAACACTGTTGTAATGCAGTAATATAGTGAACACTGTTGTGATGCAGTAATATAGTGAACACTGTTGTGATGCAGTAATATAATGAACACTGTTGTGATGCAGTAATATAGTGAACACTGTTGTGATGCAGTAATATAGTGAACACTGTTGTGATGCAGTAATATAGTGAGCACTGTAGTGATGCAGTAATATAGTGAACACTGTAGTGATGCAGTAATATAGTGAACACTGTTGTGATGGAGTAATATAGTGAACACTGTAGTGATGCAGTAATATAGTGAACACTGTAGTGATGCAGTAATATAGTGAACACTGTAGTGATGCAGTAATATAGTGAACACTGTAGTGATGCAGTAATATAGTGAACACTGTAGTGATGCAGTAATATAGTGAACACTGTAGTGATGCAGTAATATAGTGAACACTGTAGTGATGCAGTAATATAGTGAACACTCTTGTGATGCAGTAATATAGTGAACACTGTAGTGATGCAGTAATATAGTGAACACTGTTGAGATGCAGTAATATATTTTTAAAATTAAAAAAATGTTCCATTGTGTTTTATTATTGCAATTTAGACATTATGTGCGAGTTTGATTATTTTCGGGTCACTACAAAACTTCATTAAATATTGTTAATAAAAGTCGTAGTTTCAACAGCGGTGGAATTTTTAGCTAACCAAAATAATTACAAATGCTTTTATAAAGGATTCATTTCTAATTCATAAATGAAAGTGACATCATGGTAATGTTTGTATTATTCAGACAGATGGTATAGAGTTTCCTCTCTTATTGTTGGTTAACTGTAACATTGTGTGGCCCGGTGGCCTGGTGGCTTAAGCTCCCGCTTCACACACGGAGGGCCCGGGTTCGATTCCCGGCGGGTGGAAACATTTCGACACGTTTCCTTACACTTGTTGTCCTGTTCACCTAGCAGCAAATAGGTACCTGGGTGTTAGTCGACTGGTGTGGGTCGCATCCTGGGGGACAAGATTAAGGACCCCAATGGAAATAAGTTAGACAGTCCTCGATGACGCACTGACTTTCTTGGGTTATCCTGGGTGGCTAACCCCCCGGGGTTAAAAATCCGAACGAAATCTTATCTTATCTTATCTTATCTTCTAACAGAGACAGCGATGGGACGCAGCATCAATGCTCAGGAAGACAGTGAATCACAATACGTTCAAGCTGTCAGGAAGTAAGTTTGCTGATGCTAAGTTTCAGTGACTTCAAACTTAACTTGCTGGTGTATTTCAGGTTATTAATTTCTCCTCTATAACACGAGAATGCCTCTTCAGTTTGGCTTCAAACCTTATGTTTCATAGTTTAAGGTTTGAATTTGTTTTGCTGTGTATGTCCAAATTTATCAATTATTAAAATTGGAAAATTAATTAACATATGAAAAGAAAGTATTTAATAATTCTGCTATGCTTCACGATATCTGTCGAACTCTGCAGTAATCTTGTCGCATTGACATACAGGAGGGTAGAGTTAAGCAACTCTGGGGCTTTAAGTAACTTGTGGGGCGCATCATTGACATACAGGAGGGTAGAGTTAAGCAACTCTGGGGCTTTAAGTAACTTGTGGGGCGCATCATTGACATACAGGAGGGTAGAGTTAAGCAACTCTGGGGCTTTAAGTAACTTGTGGGACGCATCATTGACATACAGGAGGGTAGAGCTAAGCAACTCTGGGGCTTTAAGTAACTTGTGGGGCGCATCATTGACATACAGGAGGGTAGAGTTAAGCAACTCTGGGGCTTTAAGTAACTTGTGGGGCGCAGCATTGACATACAGGAGGGTATGAGTTAAGCAACTCTGGGGCTTTAAGTAACTTGTGGGGCGCATCATTGACATACAGGAGGGTATGAGCTAAGCAACTCTGGGGCTTTAAGTAACTTGTGGGGCGCATCATTGACATACAGGAGGGTAGAGTTAAGCAACTCTGGGGCTTTAAGTAACTTGTGGGGCGCATCATTGACATACAGGAGGGTAGAGCTAAGCAACTCTGGGGCTCTAAGTAACTTGTGGGGCGCATCATTGACATAAGGAGGGTAGAGCTAAGCAACTCTGGGGCTTTAAGTAACTTGTGGGGCGCATCATTGACATACAGGAGGGTAGAGCTAAGCAACTCTGGGGCTTTAAGTAACTTGTGGGGCGCATCATTGACATACAGGAGGGTAGAGCTAAGCAACTCTGGGGCTTTAGTAACTTGTGGGGCGCATCATTGACATACAGGAGGGTTAGAGTTAAGCAACTTGGGGCTTAAGTAACTTGTGGGGCGCATCATTGACATACAGGAGGGTAGAGCTAAGCAACTCTGGGGCTTTAAGTAACTTGTGGGGCGCATCATTGACATTACAGGAGGGTTAGAGCTAAGCAACTCTGGGGCTTTAAGTAACTTGTGGGGCGCATCATTGACATACAGGAGGGTAGAGCTAAGCAACTTGGGGCTTTAAGTAACTTGTGGGGCGCATCATTGACATACAGGAGGGTAGAGTTAAGCAACTCTGGGGCTTTAAGTAACTTGTGGGGCGCATCATTGACATACAGGAGGGTAGAGCTAAGCAACTCTGGGGCTTTAAGTAACTTGTGGGGCGCATCATTGACATACAGGAGGGTAGAGCTAAGCAACTCTGGGGCTCTAAGTAACTTGTGGGGCGCATCATTGACATACAGGAGGGTAGAGCTAAGCAACTCTGGGGCTCTAAGTAACTTGTGGGGCGCATCATTGACATACAGGAGGGTAGAAGCTAAGCAACTCTGGGGCTTTAAGTAACTTGTGGGGCGCATCATTGACATACAGGAGGGTAGAGCTAAGCAACTCTGGGGCTTTAAGTAACTTGTGGGGCGCATCATTGACATACAGGAGGGTGAGCTAAGCAACTCTGGGGCTTTAAGTAACACGTGGGGCGCAACATTGACTTACAGGAGGGTAGAGCTAAGCAACTCTGGGGCTTTAAGTAACTTGTGGGGCGCATCATTGACATACAGGAGGGTAGAGTTAAGCAACTCTGGGGCTCTAAGTAACTTGTGGGGCGCATCATTGACATACAGGAGGGTAGAGCTAAGCAACTCTGGGGCTTTAAGTAACTTGTGGGGCGCATCATTGACATACAGGAGGGTAGAGTTAAGCAACTCTGGGGCTTTAAGTAACTTGTGGGGCGCATCATTGACATACAGGAGGGTAGAGCTAAGCAACTCTGGGCTTTAAGTAACTTGTGGGGCGCATCATTGACATACAGGAGGGTTAGAGTTAAGCAATCTGGGGCTTTAAGTAACTTGTGGGGCGCATCATTGACATACAGGAGGGTAGAGCTAAGCAAACTCTTGGGCTTTAAGTAACTTGTGGGGCGCATCATTGACATACAGGAGGGTAGAGCTAAGCAACTCTGGGGCTCTAAGTAACTTGTGGGGCGCATCATTGACATACAGGAGGGTAGAGTTAAGCAACTCTGGGGCTTTAAGTAACTTGTGGGGCGCATCATTGACAACAGGAGGGTAGAGTTAAGCAACTCTGGGGCTTAAAGTAACTTGTGGGGCGCATCATTGACATACAGGAGGGGTAGAGCTAAGCAATCTGGGGCTTTAAGTAACTTGTGGGGCGCATCATGACATACAGGAGGGTAGGCTAAGCAACTCTGGGGCTCTAAGTAACTTGTGGGGCGCATCATTGACATACAGGAGGGTAGAGCTAAGCAACTCTGGGGCTCTAAGTAACTTGTGGGGCGCATCATTGACATACAGGAGGGTAGAGCTAAGCAACTCTGGGGCTTTAAGTAACTTGTGGGGCGCATCATTGACATACAGGAGGGTAGAGCTAAGCAACTCTGGGGCTTTAAGTAACTTGTGGGGCGCATCATTGACATACAGGAGGGTAGAGCTAAGCAACTCTGGGGCTTTAAGTAACTTGTGGGGCGCATCATTGACATAAGGAGGGTAGAGCTAAGCAAACTCTGGGGCTTTAAGTAACTTGTGGGGCGCATCATTGACATACAGGAGGGTAGAGCTAAGCAACTCTGGGGCTTTAAGTAACTTGTGGGGCGCATCATTGACATACAGGAGGGTAGAGCTAAGCAACTCTGGGTGCTTTAAGTAACTTGTGGGGCGCATCATTGACATACAGGAGGGTAGAGCTAAGCAACTCTGGGGCTTTAAGTAACTTGTGGGGCGCATCATTGACATACAGGAGGGTAGAGCTAAGCAACTCTGGGGCTTTAAGTAACTTGTGGGGGCGCATCATTGACATACAGGAGGGTAGAGCTAAGCAACTCTGGGCTCTAAGTAACTTGTGGGGCGCATCATTGACATACAGGAGGGTAGAGTTAAGCAACTCTGGGGCTTTAAGTAACTTGTGGGGCGCATCATTGACATACAGGAGGGTAGAGCTAAGCAACTCTGGGGCTTAAGTAACTTGTGGGGCGCATCATTGACATACAGGAGGGTAGAGCTAAGCAACTCTGGGGCTCTAAGTAACTTGTGGGGCGCATCATTGACATTACAGGAGGGTAGAGCTAAGCAACTCTGGGGCTTTAAGTAACTTGTGGGGGCGCATCATTGACATACAGGAGGGTAGAGCTAAGCAACTCTGGGGCTTTAAGTAACTTGTGGGGCGCATCATTGACATACAGGAGGGTAGAGCTAAGCAACTCTGGGGCTTTAAGTAACTTGTGGGGCGCATCATTGACATACAGGAGGGTAGAGCTAAGCAACTCTGGGGCTTTAAGTAACTTGTGGGGCGCATCATTGACATACGGAGAGGGTAGAGCTAAGCAACTCTGGGGCTCTAAGTAACTTGTGGGGCGCATCATTGACATACAGGAGGGTAGAGCTAAGCAACTCTGGGGCTCTAAGTAACTTGTGGGGCGCATCATTGACATACAGGAGGGTAGAGCTAAGCAACTCTGGGGCTTTAAGTAACTTGTGGGGCGCATCATTGACATACAGGAGGGTAGAGCTAAGCAACTCTGGGGCTTTAAGTAACTTGTGGGCGCATCATTGACATACATGAGGGTAGAGCTAAGCAACTCTGGGGCTTTAAGTAACTTGTGGGGCGCATCATTGACATTACAGGAGGGTAGAGCTAAGCAACTCTGGGCTTTAAGTAACTTGTGGGGCGCATCATTGACATACAGGAGGGTAGAGCTAAGCAACTCTGGGGCTTTAAGTAACTTGTGGGGCGCATCATTGACATACAGGAGGGTAGAGCTAAGCAACTCTGGGGCTTAAAGTAACTTGTGGGGCGCATCATTGACATACAGGAGGGTAGAGCTAAGCAACTCTGGGGCTTTAAGTAACTTGTGGGGCGCATCATTGACATACAGGAGGGTAGAGTTAAGCAACTCTGGGGCTCTAAGTAACTTGTGGGGCGCATCATTGACATACAGGGGTAGAGTTAAGCAACTCTGGGGCTCTAAGTAACTTGTGGGCGCATCATTGAATACAGGAGGGTAGAGTTAAGCAACTCTGGGGCTCTAAGTAACTTGTGGGGCGCATCATTGACATACAGGAGGGTTAGAGCTAAGCAACTCTGGGGCTTTAAGTAATTTGTGGGGGCGCATCATTGACATACAGGAGGGTTAGAGCTAAGCAACTCTGGGGCTTTAAGTAACTTGTGGGGCGCATCATTGACTACAGGAGGGTTATGAGTTAAGACAACTCTGGGGCTCTAAGTAACTTGTGGGGCGCATCATTGACATACAGGAGGGTAGAGCTAAGCAACTCTAGGGCTCTAAGTAACTTGTGGGGCGCATCATTGACATACAGGAGAGTAGAGTTAAGCGACTCTGGGGCTCTAAGTAACTTGTGGGGCGCATCATTGACATACAGGAGGGTAGAGTTAAGCAACTCTGGGGCTCTAA
>NC_069431.1:30130360-30225360 GCF_026875155.1 Cherax quadricarinatus
GGTGAATGAAAGGGGACAGCATGCGAAGTGAAGAACTTGTAGATGTGAGGGGTACATGTAAGGTGACAGCATGCGACTATGAAGAACTTGAAGTGTGATGGGGTGACATGAAGGTGACAGACATGGACAGTGAAGAACTGTAGAGTGTGATGAGGTGACATGTAAGGTGACAGACATGCGACTAGTGAAGAATTGTAGAGTGGATGAGGTGACATGTAAGGTGACGACATGCGACTAGTGAAGAACTTGTAGAGTGGTGATGAGTGACTGTAAGGGACAGACAGCGACTAGTGAAAGTTTGTAGAGTTGATGGGACATGTAAGGGGGCCCAGACATGCGACTATAAGAGGGCACATCCAGGGATGAGATCTGCTCACGAAAGAACTTTTAATTAGGAAGCTGTCCTCGACCTGGACCATATTGTTCACCTGCTCAACCGGACCAAAATTGTTCACCTACTCAACCTGGACCATATTTTGTTCACCGCTAAAACCTGGACCATATTGTTCACCTGCTTCAACTGGACCATATTGTTCACCTGCTCAACGGGAAACCTAATTGTTCCCCTCTGCTCAACCGGGACCATATTGTTCACCTGCTCAACGGACCATATTGTTCACTGCTCAACCGGGACCATTTTGGGTTCACCCTGCTCAACTGGACCATATTGTTCACCTGCTCAACCTGGACCATTTTGTTCACCTGCTCAACCTGGACCATATTGTTCACCTGCTCAACCTGGACCATATTGTTCACCTGTCAACCTGGACCATATTGTTCACCTGCTCAACCTGGACCATATTGTTCACCTGCTCAACCTGGAACCATATTGTTCACCTGCTCAACCTGGACCATATTGTTCACCTGCTCAACCTGGACCATATTGTTCACCTGCTCAACCTGGACCATATTGTTCACGCTGCTCAAACCCCGGGAAACCATATTGTTCACCTGCTAAACCCTGGACCATATTGTTCACCTGCTCAACCTGGACCAATTTGTTCACCTGCTCAACCTGGAAACCAAATTGTTCACCTGCTCAACCTGGCCCCATATTGTTCACCTGCTCAACCTGGACATATTGTTCACCTGCTCAACCTGGCCCCATATTGTTCACCTGCTCAACCTGGACCATATTGTTCACCTGCTCAACCTGGACCATTTGTTCACCTGCTACAACTGACCATTTTGTTCACCTGCTCAACCTGGACATTTTGTTCACCTGCTCAACCTGGACCATTTTGTTCACCTGCTCAACCTGGACCATTTTGTTCACCTGCTCAACCTGGACCATATTGTTCACCTGCTCAACCGGGACCATTTTGTTTCACCTGCTCAACCTGGACCATTTTGTTCACCTGTTTCAACCTGGACCATATTGTTCCCCCTGCTCAACCTGGACCATTTTGTTCACCTGCTAAACCGGGACCTATTGTTCACCTGCTCAACCTGGACCATATTGTTCCCTGCTCAACCTGGACCTTTTTGTTCCCCCTAAACCCTGGACAATATTGTTCACACTGCTCAACCTGGACCATTTTGTTCACCTGCTCAACCTGGACCATTTTGTTCACCTGCTCAACCTGGACCATATTGTTCACCTGCTCAACCTGGACCATATTGTTCACCTGCTCAACCTGGACCATTTGTTCCCCTGTCACGGGACCATATTGTTCACCTGCTCAACCTGGACCATTTTGTTAAACCTGCTCAACCTGGACCATTTTGTTCACCCGCTCAACCTGGACCATTTGTTTCACCTGCTCAACCTGGACCATATTGTTCACCTGCTCAACCTGGACCATTTTGTTTCACCTGCTCAACCTGGACCATATTGTTCCCCTTGCTCACCTGGACCATATTGTTCACCTGCTCAACCTGGACCCATTTTGTTCACCTGCTCAACCGGGACCATATTGTTCACCTGCTCAACCTGGACCATATTGTTCACCTGCTAACCTGGACCATTTTGTTCACCTGCTCAACCTGGACCTATTGTTCACCTGCTCAACCTGGACCTTTTTGTTCACTGCTAACCTGGACCATATTGTTCACCTGCTCAACCTGGACCATTTTGTTCACCTGCTCAACCTGGACCATATTGTTCACCTGCTAAACCCTGGACCATTTTGTTCACCTGCTCAACCGGGACCATATTGTTCACCTGCTCAACCTGGACCATATTGTTCACCTGCTCAACCTGGACATATTTTTTCACCTGCTAAACCCTGGACCATATTGTTCACCTGCTCAACCTGGACCATATTGTTCACCTGCTCAACCTGGACCATTTTGTTCACCTGCTCAACCTGGACCATTTGTTCACCTGCTCACCTGGACCATTTTGTTCACCCTGTTTCCCAACCTGGACCATATTGTTCACCTGCTCAAACCTGGACCATTTTTTTCACCTGCTCACCTGGACCCATATTGTTCACCTGCTAACCTGGACCATATTGTTCACCTGCTCAACCTGGACCAAAATGTTCACCTGCTCAACCTGGACCATAATTGTTCACCTGCTAAACCCGGGGACCATATTGTTCACCTGCTCAACCTGGACCATATTGTTCACCTGCTCAAACCTGGACCAAAATTGTTCACCTGCTCAACCTGGACCATATTGTTCACCTGCTCAACCTGGACCCATATGTTCCCGCTCAACCTGGACCTATGTTCACCTACTAACCTGGACCATATTGTTCACCTGCTCAACCTGGACCATTTTGTTCACCTGCTAAAACCTGGACCATATTGTTCACCTGCTCAACCTGGACCATATTGTTCACCTGCTCAACCTGGACCATATTGTTAAACCTGCTCAACCTGGACCATATTGTTCCCTGCTCAACCTGGACCTATGTTCACCGCTCAACCTTCCTTAAAGATTCCAACCTCATCTAATTCGATGGTCTCACAAGCTCAACCATCAAGTTGGAAAACATGGAAAATAGGAAAAAAGAGGAAAATACATATATTAAAAAACGAACGGAAATATTGCTAAGGATTTTAAGGGGGTTATGTACTACAATTTTACCAAGTGAACTGTACAAAAGTCAAGTTAAACAAAGGTGATCATGTTGGTGCCTTCAGTTAGGTCTTACCACTCAATCATCCAAAATTTATATGAAGTGGATGTCATACCAAATTTAACTGTAAATATACCCGTGTTAAATTTGGAAAAAGTGGAAAAACAAAAAAATGGTAAACTAAACATTTTTGGTCAGTACATTGTGAGTCATTTTTATAAACAATTATATGAAGTCCAAAGTTTGATAACACTTTACAAAATAATTCATATATTTAGATACAAAGAGAGAAAGAGTGATTTATTTTCTACCTTTGAGTGAAATGACTTTACTAAATGTTCTTTAAAAAGCTTGACAGAAAATAAAGTGAAAAAAGTTTTTTCGGAATGATTTACACGACCTTCAGCTGGTGGTGACTCGTCTGTATTCATTAAAATAATTCATAATTTTCCAAAGGTCTTGAATAAACATAATAAAAACATTAATGTCATTATTTTAATGTATGTAAAACAACGATCGTCAAACATCAGTTTTTTTTTTTTTGCCCATTTTAAGATTTTACCTAACTGAAAGGACTTAGATTATTTTGCATCAGACTCTTATCCCACTTAACAAATTTTTATTAAAATTTTAAAAAAAATTAAACGAAACAGGAGGAATATAATTACCTGACATCGACTCGCCTACACATGAGTCTGACTAAACCTTCGTAATTAACTTCAGCCCGTATTTTTTTTGTATTAAACTTTAATTCGTTTTTTAATTTTGCTTTTGATTTTAATTCGTATTTAATCATATTTTGTACCTCTAGTTTAGGTGTTGGGAGATTCCTTCTAATGAGGGGAAAAAACTTAATAAGGTTTTTGAACAGGTTTCAAGACAATGTGGTAACTTGAAAAATTTTGGGGGAAATTTGGTGATTTGCCTTAAAAGACGAAGTATTTTCGGGGAAAAAGGGGGAGACATTTTTTGTAAGAACTTTATCTAAATAAAGCTTTGCTGCAAAACGAAAGTTTGATCTTAATGGAAAATATGTGCAAAATATTAAATATTTGGGAAATTAGAGTGATTGTAAAAATGGGAACCATTTGAGACACTAAAAAAATTGTGGAAAAAAATGATAACCAAACAAAAAAACACGGTTCTTTATTATAAATCAATAATCATCTGTGATTTTGCACGAGGGTTCATCACTTGTTGAGGGAAATTAATTTCTACCAATTTTTTTCAAAAACATTGACTATTTAAATTGCATTTTAAACCTAATGTTTTGGATGGAGTAATCGGGGGCAGAATGACAGGGTTGATAACAAAAAAAGGCACAATACCGTGAGGGGGACGATCACAGAAAAGCCCGCACATAAAAGAAAAAGCTTACGACGCGTTTCGGCCCGGTTTGGCCATTTACAAAGTCACAAAACCAGAAGAAGCGGACGGCTATTATGGCAAAAGGGTGGGGGTTTTGGAGTAGTAGTAGTAGTAGTAGTACAAAAGGGTATATAATCCCGACAAGATGAAATTAAACTCATGGCAAACCCGGGATCCCTATCGTAGACGTTTGCCATTCACCAGCCACTGGAGGCAAAACGTCCACAACAAAAACACCCAGAGCCGCCATGTGTCTTAAATTTATCAGTAGAGTATATAGTAGAAGAGGTAGTAGTAGGGGTAATTGAAATGGGGAATGGAGGACGAGCCAGCAAAAAAAAGGAAGGGGACCTGAAAGAGAGCTAGGTGCCCAAAGGGAGAGAAACCCCACAAGGTGCGAAAAAAGGGGGGTGGTGAAATAAATGAAGAAGAACAGAAACACGAGACAAAAAGGAGAAAGGAAACCCCAAGGAGAAAAAGGAAAAAAGAAGGGAAGGGGGAGAAGAAGAAAAAGAAAAAGAAAAAAAAGGGGGGTTTTTAAGTCACGGGTTTCTGAATTTTTGGACATTTTACAAGTAGTGGGAGAGGAAGGCATCTACAGAGACGAAGCCAGGGCAAAGTTCTACAAGGTTTTATACCTTTCTTGTATACTACTACACCCCCCACCTCCCCGCCTTAATAGCCGTCCTGCCCCTCTTCGGGTTATGTACTTTGTAAAGGGTCCAAGGGGACCAAAACTTCGTCGTAAAGTTCTCTCTTTATGTGCGAGCATTTGTGTAGAGAGTATGCAATAAGGCTCTAATGGGTGATAATAGGTGATAGGCCGGGCACGAAACCTGTAAATGGGGGAGAAGGTGATATGTTTGAATCATTTTTTCGGGGTAAAGAAGTATCATTTAGTGGGGGAAATATTAGTTTTAGTGCCCTTCTTAATAAAGGTGTGAAATCTTTTTTTTGTCAAATATAAATTTCCCCCTTTTAAATGTCACCGGTAAAGTTCGTATTCAAAAGTTTGTCTTAATAAAAGTTTGATTTTTATGCCACAAAGAATTTTTTTTTTTTAGCAGGGAAAAAACATTTGCAGTTAGGTAAAAATAAATTGATCTGCGCATCGAAAATGTCGAAAGAGATTAAGAAGACGTGTGGTACAGATACATGTTTTCATGTGATAGTTATCTGAGGACTCAACGGATCCCAATGAATATTCTGACAGACACTTAACATCTTGGGTCTGATGCGGGGAAAATTTTCAAAGCTTACTGCCTAGGGTATGCCTATTTCCCATAGGGGGTTTCCATGATGACTCCGCCCCCTTAAAGCTTCCCCTCATCTGTTTGCAGTACCATGTGCATACTTTTACAAGACTGATGGACTGAAAAATCGCTTAAGGAAAAGGGATTGATTACCTCAAACTCCTTTCATATCCACCCTTCTTTTCTGTTTTGGAATGAAGAACCCGCGGTGGTGAACGTTTCAAGAAAAAAAATCCAAATGTTCCCCAAGTGTCTCAGTTATTAACTCGTTTTCAAAATTTTTTTATAAAAACTTAAGAAACATAAAAAAAGAGGAATACTCAAAAAGACCGTTGCCCATACTGGCAGGGTCCTTCACAACCAACCCCACCTCACAGTGTTGGGTTTACCAGTAAATTGTAAACTTTGACTTCAAAGGGGTGTGATGATTAATGAATAAAGAATTTTAAAAGCTGTAAACTGGTCACGCCCGGGGACGGGAGCGTTGACCCCCGGAACTCTCTCCAGGGGAAACTCCAGGTAAGCCTATTTTTTCATTTCCCTTTTTGTAGACTGAAAAATACATTTTGATGTAGACGCATTTTTGTTCCATCAAGGGTGAAAGGAAATTTTTTTTTTTTTAAGAAAATTATTTTGTGAAAGTTTAAACTAAAATTTTCCCAAAGGAACTTTGTTTCCTGAAACTTTCATAATACATTTTTAAAATAAAAAAACCTCGTCGTGGGATTGACTGCCAAAACTGACTGCAGAAAAACAGGCATTTTTCCCTGGGGTTATCTTGTAAAAGAAGAGGGGGGGGGGGTGGGGGTGGTGGGGAAACAACCGGGCAGGGGACAGAAGGAGACAGGTAACGAGTGGGGACAGAATTTTGTGCTGACAGGAATTTTTTTCGGTTGACTCTTAGTGAGGTTGTCAGTGAAGAAGGTCGGGACACTCAGGCAGAAAGATAATTTGTAGTTTTAAATTTTAAAGGGGGAGAGAAGAGGTGGAGTGAGGCATGCAGATTTTTGGGATGTTATGTACCACCTAATTGTGGGTTGTAGGGTCGATTTAAAACCCCCTGCCCCGCCCCTTTATTATCGCTACTGGGTCACTCACTCCCCGCTCTGTGATTTATCATACCTCTTCTTAAGTATATATGGTCCTGCCTCCCCCACCTCACTTTCCAATATTTCCCTTGCCTGACAACTATGTGACTGATAAATCTT
This sequence comes from Cherax quadricarinatus, assembly GCF_026875155.1. Lineage (NCBI taxonomy): Eukaryota > Metazoa > Arthropoda > Malacostraca > Decapoda > Parastacidae > Cherax > Cherax quadricarinatus. The sequence goes on from NC_069431.1 coordinate 30,137,219, forward strand.
CCTAACATTTCTGTGGCCTTCTGATCTTCAATTTCCCAATTGGGCCTCTTTTCGCTTGTCTCCCATCTCTGGAACACTTTTCTTGTCCCCTTGTCGATTCCTCTCAGTTTTTCTATGTTATCATGTCCGCCTCTGTCCTTAACCTCTTCTCGTTTGACATGCCCCCCTTTCTCTGGATAAGTTCGTTTCAAAACCCTTTTAAACCCTTTTCTAATTTTCCCGGCGGCTTGCAGAGGGGTGGGTTTTTCCCAAAAGAGCTGCATACTCTAATATGGGTCTGACATACCGGTGTGCAGATTTTTGAACGATTTCCCTTTGAGATGTAGAAAAACTATTTTTGGTCCACTAGCCGCCCATATGTTCAGCGCTTATTTTGTTGATGTGCGCCCCAGGAGATATGTTTGGTATTTATCACCCAAGATCTTTTTCCTTGAGTAAGGTTTGGTCTTTGGGCCCCCTAGGCTTAAATTTTTTCTGCGGTTTCTTTGACCTTCCCCGATTTCAGACTTCACTTTGCGGGGATGAACTTCAGGGGTCGTTGTTAGACCAGGGTTGTAGCCTGTCAAGGTCCCTTTGTAGTCCTGCCGGTCCTCCAACGACTAAATCTCCTCATTCACTTACATCGTCGCAAGCAGAGACACTTTGGTCATTTCCCTTTCCCTCATGTCGTTCAAAAACCGAAAAGGTACCGGTCCCAAACTGACCCCCGGGAACCCACTCGTCACAGGCGCCACTCCGCACCTCGTAGTAAGGTGACTCCCTGTTTCCTTCCTGTCAGGTATTCTCTGATCCATTTTAGTGCCCTTCCCTGTTATACCTTCCTGGGCATTTAGCTTTTTAATAATTTTTTTGAGGGAAAAATGTGTCAAAAGCCTTTTTTTTACAGTCCCCGAAAATGCAATCTAAACCCCCCCTCTCTCTTGTCTTACTGATGTACCTTGTAATAAAATTAGGAGGTTTGGGGAAAAGGATTTCATTTCCCTAAATTATGTGGTTGAATTCGGGAATCCCCCACTCTTTCCTGATAATTTCCATACTTTTCATACTAGCATGTCAGTGAGCGGCCCGTAGTTTAAAGCTGCATGTCGTTCCTTTTTTAAAAAATTGGGACTTCTTTGCTATTTTCCATACCCAGGCAGTCGCCCTGTTTCGATAGATGGTCAGAAATTGTTGTCAGTGGTACACCAGAGCCTTGCTTCCCCCTTTTCGGACCCACAGAGAGAGTTATCTGGCCCTCGCCCTTGAGGTTCAGTTTGCTTAGCTACTTCTTTACCTCCTCTTCGTTGTGTGTATTGTTCCACACTGATGGAGTACCCTCCACTCCGTGTTTGGAGTCTTTTTTTGTCTCCACTGTGAAACTTTCCCTTAAATTTGTTAGCTCCTCACATAATTCTCGGTCTTTTCTTTTTGGCTCTTTTCTTCCCTTCTTCAGCCTGATACCGGGTTTTTTCTTTGTTTTTCTCCCTTTTGTGGTGACAACAGCTTTGGGGGTTTAAATTGGGTTTAGCCGCTATGTATTTTACGTATTGCGGCGCCTCAGTCCTTACCGGTCATATTCATTTCTGGTTTTCGATACTCCCCCTTTTTTCTCCTGGGTCCTATGCCCCTTTTATTCTTTCTTCTCTATTGCTTTTTTTTTGGCCTCCTACACCTCCGGGGAACCAAGGCTCGTCCTGGCCTCCCGTTATGTTGTTGCTTTTGGGTAAAAAATTCCTTTTTGCCCTTGCAGATTGTCACGCACACGCACACACCACACACCACACACACAACACACACACACACACACACACACCACCACACAACCCCAACACCAGTGTGTGTATGTTTGTGTGTGTGTTTTGTGTGTGGTGTTTGTGGGGTGTGTTTGTGTGTGTGTGTGTGTGTGTGTGTGTGTGTGTGGTGTGTGTGTGTGTGTGTGTGTGTGTGTGTGTGTGTGTTTGTGTGTGCGTGTGTGTATCAAATGTGTATAAGTGTTAATGCAGGATTGTTAACCAAGGAAAAATCTACGACAAACAATTTCTGTTAAGTATATACTTGTTTAAACGTAAAATTACGATGATTATATTTTTTATTATGAATATTGCTAGTAAGTCTCTACAAATTCTTTCTTGAATCATTAGATTACTTCACTTTCTTATTTTTTGGGCATAAGTCTATTGTAGAACTTAAGACATTCACCTATGAATCATCCAACTTCATTGTGTTTTTATAATCTCAGTCACTTCTAAGTTTAACATCTATTCCATTAAGTTAGGAAGCAAAAACATTTCCAACCTTTTCAAAATTGACTTTATATTGCCTCTAATCATTAAATGGCGAAAATTTTAATTTTCATGGAAACACGGTGATTGGTGTACATAACTGAACCTGAGTTGACAAAATTCTGAAAAAGGTCAAAGATTAATACAAGAAAGTATGTCTTACTTTTGTACTATTGAAAAAAAATATATATATGATATTATATAAGTGAAGGGGGTAGAGATAGGCAAGAATCTTCCCTTTTCTTCGCAGGAATGGATAGTTAAATGAGGCTTATAAAAAGGGGAAATGTATGTCAAATAAAAATTCAACTTATTCTAGCATGACACAACAGAAATGCTGTGTCATAAACAATATCCCTAATTTTCTGAATCTCCTATGTCCCTGTACATTTGCTTTGTCCACAACCAGCTGTTATAATAACACTCTGTCGTGCTTCATCACAGTAACCCTCGGTCCATGACCGTGATCCATTAAGAAAACAAAATCAACAACTTACCACAAAATAATGTCTCAGAGCACAGAGGTAAGGTCATCATATATGTCAAAGGTATTTTCCATCAGCTTTCTTCTCCAGTTTTTGGATCAGCTGGTGCTTTTGCTGTTAAAGACCCGACATAAACCTTCTAAGATCTTGAATTGTTGAATGCTGGAGTGAGTAGCTTCCTGCGATTCTGCCAGTGACTGCCTGTGGAAGAAGACTTTATGGTAGGTATTCACCAAATAAAAAGATTGAGCCATCCTTAACTGTAGCTGAGATAAAAGCATTTTTATATCTGGTCCATAAGTTAAATATCAAAAGCTTGAATTGTCCTTGCTAGAAAACAGTCATGGTCATTATTTACACGATCATTAATAGTAACCTTACCATGGAAGTCAGAAGACTTATGCCCACCCAGGGATGACGAAATCGTAGTTAGAAAACTCTTCTTCAGGTATTTCTTGCTACTTAATATTGACCTCAAAATTTAAACATGTAGATTATCTAAGGTACTTCCTCTAAAACAAAGAGATTTGGAAATTGGTTTCATAAGAACATAAGAAAGGAGAACACAGCAACATGCCTATTGGTCCCATATTTGACAGGTCTATGTCCAAATCCAACCACTATAACAAAAAACATTTGCCCCAACCCACTTTCAGTGCTAACCAAGCAATAACATAAGGATTGGAACATAGAAAGAAGGAACCCTGCAGCAAACTTACTGCACCTTAGTGGGAAGTCCCTATCAAATCCCCAACTCCCAGCCTACAAAATATTTGCCCAACTCACCTTCAGTGCTACCCAAACAAATAATCTCCCGACAATCCACTTTAACTACTTTTGTAAGTCCCCCCGCCTTAAATCGAACCTGGCCTCTCACTCATTACAACACTGGGAGAAGAAGTGTAGATATTTGTTTCTTTATTAGGTTTCCCCTCAGAATTACTTTGTAATTGTTACCTGGATACTACTTTTCTATTACCAGTTCAGGACTGTTTTCTTCTGAAGCAGTGTGTAACAGAGCCTACCAGGGTAAATAGTCTTGTCAAATAAGGAACACCCTTTCCCCGTAAATAATCTGGAACACTGAAGAGCTTGGCGCAAGTGATCCCAAATCCATCATTTTTAAACATAAACTGAGAATACAAGAATAATGATAATACGGTAACAATCCATGATTTTCGCTCTGCCGAAAAAAAAATATAATGGACTTAGGGTAACACCTGGCAATCTCGATTGGGGTTATCGTAGCTAATGATTTTATTTACGATGATCATACTTATTATTATGAAGGATTGTATTTATGAGATTTTTTTCTAATAATGTATCATCCGAGCTCAGAGTATATACATTCCCCATAGAAGAAATTAGGTCTAATAACAACGATCCCAAATGGAATAACAGGAGGCTAAACTCTTGTTAGGGGAGAAAAGGGGAATAATAGGCGCATCAGAAGGAGGAGAGGTTAACCTTACTGACCAATATGTTCAGCTTAAAAGAAAAGTAAAAAAAAGGATTATAAAGGCTAAACGTGACAATGAAATTAGAGTTGCTAATGAATCAAAGCCTAATCCAAATGGGTTCTTTCAGGTGTTAGGACGAAGTGAAGGGAAAAGTAGAACCTCTGAACATTGGGAATGGACAGCTGACGGATAACGAAACTGAAATGTGTTTCCTTATGTAATGACTATTTTTTGTCAGTTTTTTAATAACACAGGAAGTTGGAATGAATCCTGTAATTACAATTATTTACTCCTGATGAATTTAAATTAACTAATATTACTGTCACGAGGGACATGGTTATTAAGACAAATAGAAAAACTGAAAAAATAATCCCCAGGACCCGATGACTGTTTCTTCCAGGTAACTTAAGGAATGCAAGATGGAGCTTAGCAGCTCATTAACGAGTGTGTATAATTCGTCCATCTTTACCGGTGTTGTGGAAGATGGCTAATTGTGGATCCTATATACAAATACCGTCCAAATCTGACATCTATAGCGGGCAATTTATTAGAATCATTAGAGTTGACATTATTAGAATCACCTTGAAACATAACTTGAAAAAATGATTCTCAGCATGCCATTCCTAGAGGTCGTACCTTGCCTGAACAAATATACAGACGCCTTCATAGAACTTTGAGGCAGTTGAAAGTGATAAAGAATATGATATTGTTTATTTGTATTTTAGTAAAGCCTTCGATAGAGTCCCTCACAAGAGACTCTTAAGAAAAGTGGCAGCGCATGTATAGTAGGTAAATTCTAGCATGGATAGAGGCATGGCTTATACATAGAAAGCAGAAAGTTACCATTAATGTGGTGATATCTGAATGGGGATTAGTCACTAGTGGCGTTCCTCAAGGATCAGTTTATGGCCCTCTCTTGTTCATAATTTACATTAATGGCCCTTGTTGGAGGGATTAATCGAGTGACATGAGTATAATTTTGCTGATGATACAAAGATAGGACGTATAATTCATTTTGAGGAGGAAATAGCAATAACTTCAGGAGGATTTGGACAAATTAATGTCTTGGTCTGAAATGCAGATGGTAGTTATGTGACCAAGTGTAAGGTATAGTCCTTGTAATGAAAATAACCCTCGAAGCTATAATCTAGGTGATGTAGAGCTTGATCATACAGAATGTGAAAAAGGTTTGGGAGTCATGGTAAGCAGAAATCTAAAGCCAAGACAGCAGTGCCTTAGTGTGCGCAACAAGGCCAACAGATTACTTGGATTTATCTCAAGAAGTATAAGTAACAGAAGTCCAAAAGCTATTTTACAACTCATTACATCACTAGTGAGGCCTCTTTTAGATTACACTGCTCAGTTTTGGTCCCCTTACTACAGGATGGACATAGACTCATTAGAGAACATACAGAGAAGAATGACTAAAATGATTTACCGTGTAAGGAATCTCTCGTATGGAGATAGACTTAAAGCCTTAAATCTCCACTCTCTGGAGTGAAAGAAATCGGACCATAAATAACGGAGTTCACTTCTCAGCCATTAGCCTCCCCTTAGCGGTATATTTTTGTATGGTTTTTATGGTTGTATTCTCGTTTTATTTGGTCTCATGTGATAGAATAGAAGATATACTACAAAAATTAACATGATTTTAATTGGTTTCACGATGAAAAGTACCTTGAAATTGAGCTGAAAATAGCAGAAATGTTCGATTCTTTGGAGAAATCAGTGGTAGACATCATGAGGTAGCAGTGGCAGACAACATGAAGCACAGTGGCAGGCATCATGAGGTAGCAGTGGCAGACAACAGAACACAGTGGCAGCAACATATAGGTAGCAGCGGCAGACAACATGAAGCAGCAGTGGCAGGACAACATGAGTAGCAGTGGCAGACAACATGAAGACAGCAGTGGCAGACATCATGAGAGCAGCAGTGGCAGACAACATGAAGCAGCAGTGGCAGACAACATGAGGTAGCAGTGGTACAACATGAAGCAGCAGTGACAGACAACATGAAGCAGAAGTGGCAGACAAACATGAGGACCAGTGGCAGACATGAGGCAGAGTGGCAGACAACATGAAGCAGCAGTGGCAGACAACATGAGCAGCAGTGGCAGACACATGAGGCCGCAAGTGGTAGAAAATGAAGCAGCAATGGCAGACAACATGAAGCAGCAGTGACAGACAACATGAGGTAGCAGTGACAGACAACATGAGGTAGCAGTGGCAGACAACATAAAGCAGAGTGGCAGACTAAAAGTGGAGAAACATGAACAGCAGTGGAGAAAACTAAAGAGCTGGAGACAACTAAAGACATGGCAGACATCTGAGGTAAACGTGAGACAAATAAAGCAGAAGGAAAAAAGGGGTAGAGGGGCAGAGACATGAAAGCAGGGGCTTGTAGCATTAAGAGTGTAGCAAAAAGTTAGCATAAGAGGGGAGCAATTAAGTGCGAATTAAGGTTTAGCAAAAAGTGAAGCTTAAGAGTGTTGATTATAAGCCACTCTGTCTGATTTTTTTGGGATATCCTGGGTTCTCTACTATGTACCAGGAGCAGGAATGGCCCTATAAACCCCAACAACAAAAGGCCCCGTTTTCCCACCACTAGCCACATACCAAAGGGTAGTATTTTATTCATTCTAGGTTTAATCAGTTTCTTGTTATTAGATTATTTATTATTCATATTACATGAATTGCATAGATAAAAAAACTGTAGAGACGTATTGGGGAAATTATTAAAGTATTTTCTGGGCCCTGGAATTCAGGAACGATTAAAATTCCTTAAATTTAATTTAAAATGGGGAAAATGACCTGCAAACAGCAAATCCTTTTCGGAAGGTCATGGAAGGTTTTAAACTCGAAAGTAGGGGTTTTCCATGTACTGGTTTTCAAACAGAGTTGTGATGGGGAAATTTCCCCAGTTGGGTGATAGAGGCAGGCCCTTTGGGAAAGTTTTAAGAAGAGTTTGGGACAAATAAGAGGGGGAGAGGCTGGGTTTGTTGTGTCTTTGGGGTGGGATTTATTTTTTTTGGGTATTTTTGGGTAGAGGTGTTTTGAAAACGACTTGCCTTACAGGGGCCCCAGTAGCCTTTGAGTGTTCCTAAAATTTTATGTACTTACGTTCTTATAAAAGGAAAGGGACATGCAGAAACCAATGACCCCCACTAGGCAATTTGCCCCCCCTCCCACAAAAAAAAACCCCCCCAAACCCACACTAAACCTTTTTTTGCAACTTTCATTTCTTGAAAAAAACATGGGAAGAAAAGTGTAGATTTTTCTTTCTTTATTAGGTTTCCCCCGAATTACTTTGAAGGGTTACCGGGTATTATTTATACTCCCCTTATATTTTAATTTTTTTTTTTCCGGGGCTTTAAATTTTAAAAACTTCAAAATGCCTTGTCCGTTGGTTTTAATTTTCGATTTGCTGTATAGGAGAGGTTTTGTAATTTTAATGTTGCAGGTAATACTGGTCATTCCTCTGGAACCCTTTAAAATTTCCCAAATGAATCGAAAACTTTGAAAAACACTTTTTAATTTTAAATGCAGGGTGTACCCTTTATTGACAGGATGGAGAGGGGAAAAATAGTAAAAAGTTGATATCTGATTTTTTATATTTAAGATAGAGAAAAAAAAATCCCTTTTAAAGGATTTTATTTATATAATAGGGTTTAATACCTCTTTTAAAGGGATTTCACTTTTAATGGTTAGAGTTTTTTGGGCAGGTACGCTCAAAAAGGTCACTCTGTGTAGGCTCCCCAAATTTAAAATTTTATAATACTTTGGCCCTGGTATCCCATTGGGGATATGGGCCCAAAATCGGATTTCGGCCACTTTTTTGGCCGAAATTCTATCATGGATTTCGGTTGTCAACTCGAAAATCATCCGTATTGGATGTGTCCGCCTGCATTTTTGCCGATTATGTCATTTGGGCTGTGTCTCTGGGTGAGTGAGCAAGACTGCATATTCATCCAAACATCTCGCTATAATCCATTGTTTTTTGTGGCTGTTTATTGAGCCCAACTGCAAAATAAGCCACCATGGGCCCAAAGAAAGTTCTTGGTGCCAGCCCTTTGGTAAAGAAAGTGAGAAACATGATAGAATTCAAGAAAGAATTCTTAGTAAAGTACGAAAGTTAAGGAGGAAGAGAGAGGGGAGAATGTGCCTTCTTCAGTGATTTTACGATATGTACGATACTAAAGCAGCAGGATTCGAAAAAGGCTGTAGTGTCAGCCAGTGATAAAGTGTAGCATTAATGGGAGGGAAAAGTTCATTAGATAGGAGTAGCAAGGGGAGTGTTTAACAATAGTTCATTGGGCTCTTTTTAAAGGTAGGGTAAGTCCGCTCCCGTCCCCCCCCCCCCCCCCCTTTTTCCCCCCCCGAAAGTGATGTTTGATTGCCGGTGCTTTTTAAGGTGGGTCGTCTAGCTCCCTATCCCTTCCCCCTCCCTCTTCCCCCTCCCCGAAAGGTGAGTGTGGGGTCCGGTCAAACAGAAAAATCACTCGACTCCAGCTCCCAACAAACTGAAGTACACCTGTTATATTTTAGGGACTTATTTTTTAAAATTTCACTTTTGCCAAAAATTAATTTAACCTTTCAGTTTTATTTGAAAAATTTTTTAATAATCACCACATTTTTGGGGTATTGTCTTTCAGGAGAGGTTTTCTTAAGAGTGGGTAATTGTCTCTCTTTACAGCTTGAATGACAGAGAGGGTCCCCGAAACCAACGAAAATAAAAGGGACAGACTAAGTCCTGGGTTCCCATTTTTTAAATCTATTTCCCTTTTATGAAAGGGCCCACAGGCCCTAACCCCCTCATCAAGCAGTGGTACAAACCCGGGTTTCCTGTCATCTGAATAATTTTGGCTTCACTCTGTGAAAACGAGCCGGTGGGGTCCCCAACCCGCAAACCCCCCCCTCCAACATCAGCAACGGTACGATTTCAACAAACGGTCCCAACCCCTGACCCCCATTACCCGAAAACCTATTTAGCGTTTGTTAAAATGTAATTTTTTTTCATTTATTTTCATTTTTTTTCAATTAGGTACCCTTTCTGTTTTTTTTTTTTAATTTTGTTTCTAATAAAAAAGTGTTTACTTGTCTGTTATTTCTTTTTTATTATTATTTTCCTGGGAGGAGCCAGCCTTGGAAACGACTAAAGGGTTTTAAAGGGGCGGGAAAAACCCCTTCACAAGTGGGACCTTGCGGGGATCAACTTACTGAATCAAGTTTCAATTCCATTTTTGAATCTCCCTTTGGAACTTAATCCGCATCCACAGACGGTTAACCAGCCCATGAGTTTAAAATTTTTATTTTTTCTAGGAAAATATTTAAAAGATTTGGTGATTGTTTTTGTCTCAATTTATTTAAGGGGTCAAGTCAGGCAGGGGGATATAAAAAATTTTTAATTCTGCCCACCTTTTTCGAGCTTGAAAAACACTTTGGGGATTAGCTTAGGGAAAAACCAGATTTTCCCAGTGACAATTTTTGTTTCATTGAGCTCTTTTATTTTTATAAGGGAACTGTTAGGACAAACTCTTGATTTGTGGGTGAAAAAAATTTTGGATGGTCGGGGGTGACCCCTTTTTCTACTTATGTTTTGCTTTAGGGCCGGCATAAAAACCTTCGTTTTTAATTAAAATTTAAAAAAATTGTTTAAATTGAAGTAAAGGGATCGAGCCCTCTGGTTTATTTTAATTTACGACGGGAATTGAAAAAATCCGTTTTCTTTAACCCGTTTCTTTCCCCCTATTTAAATTACTTGAAAGTATGGGGAAACCTTTTTTGGATGAACGCGGAAGTAATTGGGAATAAAGGGAAAAAAAAATCTTTCATTGGCTGCCGGGAAAAATTGAAAGAGAAAAATTAAAAAAAGGAACAAGAAAAAAAAGAGAAAAAAGGAAAAATAGAGGAAAACAAGAAAGAAGGAGGAAAGGAGGATAAAAAAAGATCGAATTGAAAGAAAAACCAAGGATAGGAATTAAAAGGGAGGAAGACAAAAAGACTTTTTGCTATCTGGGAAATGAGATTTAACAACTAAAGAGTGAAACAATTAAAAAATTAAGAAAACTTAGGGGCAAAGGAAAAAAATTAAAAAAAAGCTGAGAACTGAGGAAAAAGAGAGAACTTGATTAAACATGGAAAAAGGATTATTTCAAAAAGCTCGTTAATTAAGAAAAAAAGTTAAATCCCCAAAACCAAAAAAGGGAAGGGTTTAAAACTAGCGAGGCACATATTCCCCCCCAATTTACCTCCCCCAAAAATAAGAATTATTATACCTGGGTTTAAAATTGAAACCCTTTTAAAGGCCTGCTGACACCGGGCTTTTGGGTTCTTTTTGGTCGCCGCAGCAACTTTGCAGGTATCACAGTTTTTAAAAAAAGGGAAACCGGGGTTAAAAAACCAAATTCTTCAGGAAAATTTTCAGGTTAAGCGGCCAAAATTTTTCAGCATTTTAAAAGAAATCTCTTTTTTTGTTCGTTTTTTGGGATAGAACTTCAGGAATTGATCACAGTTATGAATCTCTTGAACTTCATTTTCGCCCAGTTCCTGACAGCTTTTCCTCACCAGATAAGAACTTTATCAAGAACGAAACCTGATTAAAGCTAGGAATTTGCTGAGGCGCACCTGTATGTGAGGGTCACATTCCCATAAAGACCCCAAAGGGATCGAACCCTAAGGGGAAAGGTTTTATCAGCCTTAAGAAATCAAAAACCCCTATGGGAAAATAAAGACTTCTTTTTTCCCGTTTGTCTTTGTGGGTGTTAAAGGGGAAAAAAATTCAGATTGTCCCTTTTAAGAAGGTCCCAAAAGTTGGAAAAAAATTTTAAAGATTTTAAGACAAGCACCCTTCTGTTAGGAACATTTTAAAATGATGAATGTATGTTTTCTGATAAACTGTTCCCAATCTTAAAGAAATCTTTCCCTGCTATTTTCAGAAATTTTGGGGCCCTAAGCACTTTTCCTACCTCCGTTTTTACATTGGCCCAATGGTTCACGGTTGGTTGAAGCCGTACTAGCTCCATTTATTCTTGCTCCCTATAATAGTAAAGTAAAAGGTGCCATTCTTCCCTTTTGAGGTTGCCCTTTTATACCAAAGATGGCATAAGTGTTTTTAAACCTCTTCCTTTTGGTGAGAAGCCCTCTAAATTAAGATGAGACAAGTCTCGCGAGATACATATGGGTTTAAAAAAAAAGTGAGCTACTTCGAAAGCGGGTAGTAGGATCACCCGGGTTTATTGTTAGATGAAAAAGAAAAATCACCCCGATCTTAAATGTCTTTACTGGGTCAGAAAGCCCGGGTTTTCCCCACTGCCTTCCCTTTTATTTTTCCCCGACTTCAAGCCTTTAGATATTCGAAGGACTCTTTTGTCAATTTTCAAGTAGACAAAAAAATTTTCGCTAGACAAAAAAAAGTTATCCAAAGGGAAAAACTTTCATATAAATTTGAATATATAAAGGGTATCTTCAAAAATCAGTATTCAAATTAAATTAGATGAGATAGACTTTCCCTTAGTTGTTCCCAAATCAATGCGAGAGACTTTCTTAAAAAGGCTCATGACCTGCCCGTGGCCACATTTTTCGCATTGTAAAACCTTAAATAAAAAAGGAAAATTTTTTTGGCCAAAATGTCCCCGATGTCACTACCATTGTGATCGTTAAAGTTTGCAACTGTCATCCTCCCGAGGTTCCAGGGGATATATGGTCAAAAAGCCCGTCTTTAAGGTACCCCTTTTAAAGGAGTATTGAATCGTTGGTCCTTATCTCCCTTTATCTGGGGGCAAAATATATTAACATATTATTATGCTTCGGTTTCCCCGAAGCGTCCCCTTTAGACCAAATTTCTTCAAGGTGGTCAACCTTTTTGGCCACTTCTCCGAGGGGCATCCCCAGAGAAATTTTGTTGACCGTGGGGAAAAATTCAATTGATTAATGCAACTCTAACCAACTTCTGGGAGTGAAGCCTCTCTCCCACCCTATCATCCCGCTGTAATGGGAGGGTTTTAGCGCCAGCTTCGATTCTCAAATCCATTTTAAGGAAACTTTGCTCCTTTTAACCCAAGGGGTGGCATCGTTACCTACCCGTGCTTTGTTTCCTGAGGGAAATTCCCCGTGACCTTTTGGGGTTTTTACCTTTTTTAATTTTTCTTGGGAGACAGGCCGGGGGATTTTCCATCCTTCAGATTATGGGCTAATGAGGAGGTAAATCTGGGTTCAGTTTTTTTACCCGTTTCTCCTGCCTTTGATCCCAAATTTGGGGGACCCCTTTAATGTTTGAAAAACTTAAACTTGTCAATGGGCCCGTAAAAACCCTTTTTGATTCCAAAAAATCGAGGAGAAGTTTTTAAAATAAGGGGTGAAGTTTTGGGACTTTTGCCATAAATCAAATAAATTATTATAGCATGGAAAGGGCCATATAAAATTTTCAAAATTTTTGGGAAAGTTGATTTCTAGAATCAAGGGGGAAACCAACTTTTCAATCAAATCCCTTTAAAAAATATTTCCCAAGAAATTCGGTTAACTGCCTTAAAAATTTGACTTAGTTTTTCATCACGAAATTGATAAGACAAAATGAAGAAATGTAATGTGTGTAAATTTACACCCTAACTTTAATATGATGAAGAATCATGACTTGGTGACTCTTGACCCCTCGGGCCAACCCAAAATTAATTTTAATGAAATTTTTGGGTGACCAAAGAGACATGAAACCCTTTAATGTGTGAGTAACTTTTTAGACGTCTTTACTATATTCCAGGTGTTTTCCTCCACGGTAGTCCAAGTTTATTATTGACGGACAAACCCATCAAAAAGGGAAAAAACCCCCGTTCAGTTCACCTTAGGGATGCATTGACCGAGGGGTAGACAAATTTTTTAAATAAAGATCATGAACCTTCAGTATTGCAATTGCCACCCGTAGTCATGGTTAAAAAGGAGGATAATTCTATAATTGCATTGACTTCAGGGCCTTAATGCTATAAATGGTGGGATGTGAACCCATGCCTTAATAAAAGGATCTAACAAATTTTTTGACGCTTCCCTTTTTTTCAGAGATTGATATTGCGCAGGCCACAAGTATGTTAGTCCTTCTTTAAGCAGTACACCGCTTTTCCTACCCCCCAAGGACTGTTTCAGTATAAAAACTATGCCTTCGGTTTGGGGAATGCCCGTGCTACCTAGTGAGACTATGGAAAGGTTTGGGGAATATGCCAAAAGTGTCAGTTTTCTAGATAACATTTGCATAATGCATCCCCGGGAGGCAAGCATTCCAATTTAACATAGTTTTGGGGGAGGTTCGTCACATGCTCACTGCCAAGCCGAAGAATGTTTCCCTTTGGTATAAAAAGTTGATATTTTTGGGCTGATACTTTCTTTAAAACTCCTGCAGCCCCCTTTCCCAGTTAAAAATCAAAGTTTATTTGATTTAAATTCCCAAAAACCAAGAAACTCATGCGTAGTTTTTTTTGGTTTGTAAATTTTTATGCACGGTTTATCCCCAACCTTTCTGATTTCAGGCATCTTATCCCACTTCCCTTTAAAAAATTGTGAAGGAACTCTTGAAATTTTCCGACGAGTCGGGGGAAAATTTAATGAGATTAAAAGTACTTTTCGAAAGACCCCATCTTAAGATTCCGTATTAAAAAAGATTTTGTTTAAGAATGTGCTCCCCTACTGGGTTAGGTGGGTGCTACTACAATACCTGATGGACTCCCTTTCCCCCGTATGCTTTTCCCGCGAAACTCCTTCCCACAGAAAAGAGTACTCACCCTGGAAAAAAGGGAAATTTTGGGTCTTGTGGGGATTTTCCAAAAATAAATTTTTTTTGCTGGGAAAAAAAATTTATTTTTGAAAAAGGCCCCCAAACCTTGATATACCTAGAAACTTTTTTAAGGGGCCAACAGTTTTCTTGAGGTGGAAAATTGGCCTAGGGTTTAGTTCCATATTGTGTATTCATGTTCATCCAATATTTCTCTGATGGTTAAATAGACAGTCAGTGAAATTTTTTGCCCTTTCCGGCTTCCAAGTTAGAAATTTTTCCTCCCTTTTTTCTTATACCCTTGCTATAATTTTTGGGAGGGGGGTGTTTAGGGAAAAGTTAATAGTAGGGTAGCGGGGTGATAGAACAAAAGTTTATTGCCGGGTACTTTTTAAGGTAGGGGAAGTCCCGCCCTTTTCCCCCCTTTCCCCCCCCCAAAAAGGATTTTTTATGCCGGGTGCTTTTTAAGGTAGGGTCAGTCTAGCTCCGCTATCCCTTCCCCCCCTCTTCCCCCCCCCCCCCCCAAGGTGACGTGTGGGGCTCCCGGGCAAACTAATTTACTGATCAAGCTCCAAAACCCACTGTAAGTACCGCCTGATATATTTTAGTGAATTTATTGGGTTAAAGCTTCACTTTTGACCCTAATTAACTTAGTCTTTCATCTTTATTGTTTAAAAATTTTAATAATCACCACATCTTTTTGGTATTTATTTTTCATGGAGAGGATTCTTAAGAGGGGTAATCTGTCTCTTTTCAGCTTGGAAGAAGAAGGGGCACCCGCCAACCAAGGAGAATAGAAGGGGCAAAGTTCTAGATCCCCTTTTTTAACCTATTTCTCTTTGTAACCAAAAACCCGGGCTTACCCCCCCATTAGCAGTGTAAGAACCCCGGTTCCTTCATCGAGTAATTATTCCGGACCCTGTGAAGAAAGAGCCCGGGGGAGGTCACCACCCCCGTACCCCCCCCCACATCAGAAAAAGCTCGATTTCAACAAGCAGGTTTACCCAAAACCCGCACCCATTACCCGTATACCTATTTACGTTGAGTTCAAAAAATTTTTTTTTATTTCATTTTTTATTTTTCTTTTTGTTGGATTTCCCATTATGTTTTATTATTTTACATTTTCCGTTTTTAATAAAAAGGTTTTCATTGTTTTATTTTTCTTTTTTATCATTAATTTTCCTGAGGAGGAGCGCCCTTTTAATACTACTGAAGTTGTTTTCGGGTGAGTAAGCCTTAAATTAGAAAATAGCAAGAAGTTAAAATTAAGTGTAGAAAAAGGGCGACACGAAGTGACTCCTCCAATGTTTTTGGGTTTTTTAGGGCCCCTTAAACACACGCCCCCTGCCTTTTTCCCCCACCCCAAACCCCTTTCCGCATCTCCTCCACGAAGTGGTATTAGATACATAAGAAACATTTATTACTTTACATTCTCTATTATGTTTTTTACAAAACTTTTTTATTTTTTAAAAATTATGTACTTGCATATTGAAGTATTTTGCCTGTCTCAAAAAATAAACTCTCCCCCCCCCCTCCCCGCCCTCTTTCCCTACGTCAAAAAGATCTTCAATAAAAGGGAACAGGATTTAAATGTTCACTTATCCATTTCATTATTCATTTTATTTAGTTCACATTGTTTTGTGTATGTAAAACTATAGTTAATCTTTATATATGTATGTTTTGTTAATATTTTTTGGGTGTCTGGAACGGATTAATTTGTATTTACATTAATTCTTAAGAGAAATATTACTTCGATTTTCGGCCTTTTCGGATTTAGGGCCGACCTTCTGGAACAGATAATGGCCAGTAACCATGGGTCCACTGTATACTAAAAATAGTTTAAAATATTATAATATATGGAATCTCTGAGATAATTGAAGAATGTCTCTTTTGATCATCTTGATGTTATTAGGGATGATGTAATTAAGATAAATGCACAACCAGTTTTAGATTGCAATGATATTTGAAATTTATGAAAAGTCTTGAATTACTTTCTTAAGAACATAGAGAAGTTTTTTGTCTTTGAATATTATAGATGTATTTTTAATGAATAAAATGAAACGAATTCTACAATGTTGTAAATTCTCATTTTATGGCAATTTATTTTGAAATCAATTTGGACGAAACGTCATGTTGAGGGACTGTTACTTTTTCTTATATCCAAGACTAAATTTTGTGTTTCCTAATGATGAGTGATATCTTTTTAACTGAGAGTGATTACACATGCCAAGTTGAAACGATTGACGTTCTTCACATGTTGTCTATTTCCCATCGTAATGTATGATTTAGTATTGTGTAGTCCATTCTGTGACTAAACTTGGTTCATTAGACGGGACGTTTCTGGTTTGCCCGGAATTTTCTCCATATAATCCAGTTTATATGGATTGTAGATGGGAATGAGGTAATTCAGTCCCTCAACCTTGAGTCGAATGTGTCAGACCATCAATCTTGATTATTGATGGACTGACCACACGACTTCAAGTGACTATTACATCATTCTCTCACTGTTGTTCAAAGTTCTCCTTGATGGACTGGTTGACAGCCACTTTGAGGGGAAAGTTCCTCAGTAAAGATACCCAAGAGTTGCACATGTGTCTAATTTATCAATTCGTTTATAACTTGAAAATGCTTTATAAGATCAGCTTCAAATATCGAACTATTGTTGAGCTAAACCTTGTTGACGGCTCGTGCAACAGTTGGCATGAGTAGATGCCCTCCGCTCAGTTTTATATAGACGTTTCACAAGAAAATAGGTGTGATATAGTCCTTCTTTGATAGTCTTGTCCAGTTTGTCAGTTTGTAACTGCAGAGAATCTCTCTCCTGGATAATAAGCGAGAAGAGCTAATTTAATTCGATCCATAATGTCACCAACATATTATTCATCTCCCTGTCGCTGATGTTGACAGAGTGTAGCAGCTAACGGTCGTTCATCATCCTTAACAATGTCAAAAACTATTTGGGTTCAATCGTGGAACAGCATTGAATGTCAAATCTTTCAATTCTCAGCATTGAGCACGTAATGATAGATTCATTACTAATGAAGGAAATTACATTAGACTTTGTGTCGGTGAAAAGTTGCAAAAGGGTTCTTTTAGTTGTGCTTTATATGTTTTTATAAAAAAAGAAAATTTCATGAATACAATTCCCATGTAAAGTGAAGATGTTCGCTCCATTAGTAACTACTTTTGTATATTCTGTTGAAATGATTGTCTTATATATTTCTTCAGTATGATTCTTAATAATGAGTGTTTTGGAAAGTTGCTGACTTTTTAGCCGTCAGTTGGATCGTGCTTGCATTTCGGTTTATAATTATTTAAGCCGAAATTATAAACCAGGTAATTAATGATGCAAAATCTTATTTCATTAATATATTATCCGCAATTCTAAATCTAAATAAGTCAGGCAAGAGATTCTTTACTCAACTTCGGACAACCGGAGATCCAAATGTAGCACTCATGGTGTGACGGGTCAGAAAATATTCTTTGTCTCAGGCCCTGACAAGACTAAATCCAGCAATTGGTTGACAGTATTTAATATACTGAAAAGTCTATAAGATGGACCGTATTAAGAGTGTAAGTGTTGCAACTCTTCTTTAATAACCCTCGTTTAGTGACTTTAAACTCGATTAACAACCCAACCACAAAACATAACAAGGGTATTTTCACATCATCAAAACATCCAGGGACTGATATTTACACTTTATACATAATATAGAAATTATGAAATGTCTGCTCAAAACAGTCACTGAAGCAATTAATTTTAAACACTGTCATGGAATATACTGATTTCGGCAACACAGTATATCACAGTATCATGGTACATTTCATATTAGGTGTGCACTTCAACTGTTCCATAACACTTAACACTTGATTTTCAAAAGGCATCAAAAAGTTAGACTAATGGTTGACATCCACACAACTATACACTTCCTTGTTTGGTATATGGGATATATTTAGGACAGGCATTCACACTACGGTGAGTCGACTGTTAAATAACGAATACACACAACGTGAATTATTCGTCCATGGCAAAAAAAAAAAAAACTGGTTTAACACTGAATCGCGACACCGTACGGTACTTGTCTCACCTACAATCTTCAGGATGCCTATTAATGTGCTGATTATATTCCCTGACATGACTGGTTTCTCTCATCCCTCCCGGGGCTTTTATATCAGTGAACTGACTGATTTGCCTGAATTATTAATGAATAACCATCTGGCATGGATTTAGGTATTTATTGTTAATAGAATATAGTATTTCATACCAATATGATTTAACTTCCATAACAAAACTTTAAAAATTAAATATTTCATTACGACGTAGACTTCTCGGCTGTCATTGGTTAACTTGATGTGAAATCAAGGACTCTTGTATAGTTTTTATCCTCTCAGTGGCAAGTTTTATTTACTGATCCTAAACTTTTCTTATCTGCAAATTTTTTCTGGGAGCTACTCTCCTTCACTTAAAATTATAAATACATTTTGGGTTTCAATGTTGCCTTGATTTGGGAGAATATAAATAGTCTCCTATTCAGAAATATGCTAATTATGTTAATTATGAAGTTTAAAATAAACAATTTTTTTTTATTTTATTTAAAACATTATAAATTACAGGTTTTATAAAATATTAAATAACACCACGATACAGGATCTGAACAAGATTACTAAGAATAGTATCACAAGTGCAGAAGAAAAATTTTGAAAACCCAATATAAAATAGGAATGTGTAACAAACACACAAAATACATACATACCATACACTGACACATATTATACCAAATGATAAAATATCTGACACATACACACAAAACTGTTGGGGGGGAGGAGCCCCCCATTAAAACCCATCTATAAATACATCCACATCATTCACACACTTAATGATCACAGCAGTGATCAAACATTAGTTTATGTAACTTTTATATAGACATGCAACTGTTTATGAGATTTTACCTAAGAATAAACTCTAGCATTTATTCTAAAACATGACTCCATAACAAAAATAAACATTATACAAAATACATGATCATATAAATCAACAGCTGCAAAATTTATACAGCATATGTATAATCTTGGAACCTTTTGATCACAGACGAATTACTCACAGCAGATTCCACAGAATGGTAAAGTATATTTATTATGAGAAATCCAAATATTTAAAATAATGAATTTGTATTGTATCTCCTCAAGGACTTTATGCAGTAAAGGAGAAATATTACAACATACTCATATTGAAATATTCATTACTACAAAATAACTGGACTCTTACTAAAGCATGACTGAATTGATACATTTCAGTGAATTTTGTTGGAAGTAATCTCTGAACATTCTTAAATACATAACTAATTATTATATCATTACAGCATTATATCTTATTAACCTTAACTAAGCAGTCATCTGAAACTAACCAAGCTTACCGAACAACTATTACACCGTACACCACACCTTTACTTATCAAAAGCATCACTCACGCCCACGCATACCTCAAGAAGCCAGCCTCATTTTACCCCTTAAGATTGCAACGCCCATAAGTCCCTGACGCGGAAGCTACGATATCCCTCCGAAAAGGTTAAATGCCACCTACTCCCTGTGATGTCTTTATTCCTCCGTTGCGTGCCATAAAACATCGCTGCCAGTGTCCTGATTCTCTCCCTTACTGACACATGTCTGTAAACCCATGACGTATACACAAAGTCCGTGACTAGATAACCCATTGCGTTCTGCACCGTCACCCTCCCCCCCCCCCACATCTAAGCTTAACGCCCTTAAAACGCTAATTCCACCTCCACCCACCATACGTAAAACCCTACTAAACTACTCCCTCACTGGTTCCAACCTCGCACAAAAAAATACCGCATGAAAGACAGTATCAGTGTCCCCACACACAACACTCCCCACCCTCCTGCACACGCCTATTTGCCAACACTTCTCCAGACGGCAATATATTGTGGAGAAATTTAAACATAATCTCCCTTACCACTGCCTTCAATCGTAACCCTTTTAAACGGCCCCACATATCACTCCACGCAGGATATATACCTTCCACCCTAGCAACCACCTCTCTACCACCCACCTGAGCCAGTCTTCCTATCTTGACCCTGCGTGGGTCCCGTGCATAAATTAATAACCTCAATATTCCCTCATACATCTGGACATCTCTACCCCTCATCCAACGCTCCAAATCCCTGCGAACCCATGCCAAACCTGTGCCTGTAACCCTACCCTCCCTCAAATAACTGTGTTTAACATACATGCCCAACATCCTTTGATGCAACGCCATTAACCCCAGCCCTCCCCGGCATGCCGGAAGACACACAACATCTCTCGATAACCAGTCACATCCCGAACCCCAAATATATCGATATACACGCTTCAACAGACGTTTCTCATCGCAGGGTATGAAAGGGAATATACCTTCCCAAACCTCCAAAAACTTACCATACAAAAGCACTTTCCCACCACAAAAGCACCCCTGGGGGGTAACTCCGCCCCTCTTGTCCCAAATTTCCCCCAATCACCCAAAAACCCATCCACATTTTTTTCTCTCGATTTTCAACCCCCCTCGTCTCCTAAAGGGTTTTCCCCATATAAACCCAAACCCCCACACCCCTTTAAAATTTACACCCCGGGGGCCAGCCTTTTTCCCTTTTCCAAAGAGCCCCACCCACCCATCCCCCACCCTCTTTAAGCAAGATTTTTTCCCCTTTTAAAAGATAAACCCCCCAAACCAATTCCCCCCCCCCTTCGTAAACCCTTTGACCTTCAAATAGAACAGTGGAAATCATCCAAAATCCCGGGTTTCCACAGCCCATCTCTCTTCACTCCCCCCCTTACACTCCCTCTCACACCCCCTATAAACGGATCCGGATAAACCGCAAAGAAAGGGCTGCGCCCACAGGGCCCCTTGGGCCTAAAAGCCCCTTTCCCCATCCAAACCTATTTTTAAAAAGAAAAAAACCTTTTCCCCCTGAAACCCATACCATACCCGCTGCTATACAACACCTTTGCCCAACTGACGTTTTTCCCTCCCAAACCCTTCCACTGCATTAATTTCCCCACAGTGCCTCACCTCCACACAGCATATGCCGCATGCCAATCCAATCAATCCCCCCCCTTTTTTTCCCCCCCCCCACTTTCGTCTAAAAACCTACGAAAATCCCTTGCCCCACACACAGGGAACGCCCGGGGCACCCCATATTGACCCTAAACCCAAAACTTTCTCAAAAACCTTTTTTCATCCTTTTTCCCAAACCTTTTTAGAAAAAGATTTTGAAAACACCCCAAACTTTAAAAAATATCCATCAAATAATCATGTACGTAACCCCAAGATTTTCGTTTTCCCGGGACCAAGACCCCCCACCACCCCAAACGTTCTTTTCCCCCCCAATCCCCTTTTTGGCCCTTTCATAGCATTAAATAAAACCCCCAAAAATTCAGGGGGCAAACTTTCCCCAGTTTTCCTTATCAAAATAAAAAGGAAAACCATAAATCCCCGGTGATTTTCCCACACTCATACTCCCCCCACTCCCAAATTCTAATCCCCCTCCTCGCTTATAGGGTCCACTCAATTCAACCGACCCTTTATGTTTCAAGTTTTAAAAACCCCAATACCCATTTTCACCCATTTCCCTAGCACCTCTTTAAATGACCCCCATTTCTTTTCCATGCTTTCATAACCATGCATCCACGTGGGCAACCCATACCCTCTTTTTGAAAATGGCACCTCCCCGGGAAGGGAATACCCCCCCAAATTTGCCCCTTTGGACGCCAAACTCTTTTTTTCCTTTCGCCCTGCAAACTTTTTCCCCCCTGCTCTCCAACATATGCTAAATTGGGACAGTGCCCCATAAAAACCTAAACAAATTCCCCCCCCTCGATTCTGCCCCCTTTAAAATTTCACGATTTTGAATGCCCCCAAATTTAAAATTTTTTTAAAAAACCCCTAAAACCCTTCAACCACCCATACTCCCCCCCCTTTCCTATAGCATTCCTGCATTTTCCTTTCAAGAAAAATGTAAAACCCAATTTTGATATCCACGCTCTTCCCTTTCCCTGTTTCCCTGATAAAAAACCCTCACCTTCCCCTTCCCGACCGTTTTCCCCCCACTCAAAAATGTCTACCCCCCAAACCAACCTCTGCCCACCACCCCCCAAGCCTCCCCCATTTGCGCAATAACCCAATTTTAAAAATTTCCCAATAACCTCGTAAAAGGGAAAAACCCCCCAATCCGTCTCCCAAAACCCCTCAAATGATCAAAAACCTCAAAATTCAATGCACAAAAACTGTTTTACCCTAAACTCCCCGAAAAAAACAGTTTTCGTTTCCACCCTTTGGGCCCCCTAATCACCCCCTAATGACAAAACCATAAACCCCCACCTCCTCCTCCCCTCCCACGACCCAACATTCACCCCTCGCAACAGATACCCTAAAGCCCCCCTAAAAAAACCCTTTCCTCTATTTTCTACGCCCCTTTACGGCGAACAATACATTTTCCAATCCCCCCTTTAAAAAATCGTTACGACGGGGCCCGCGATCTTAAATGGTAAACAAGGACGCCCCTAAAAAAACCAATTTTTGACCCCCATGTCTCCCTCCGCAGCCCGTAAAACCCCTTTTTGGGAAAAACCCACTTGTCCCCCACCCCATGCGCCACCCACCCAAAAACCACCCCGCCCCTCCCCCCCCACCTCGCATTTTTTGCAGAAAAAAACGGGGGCTAGCTTTTTTTTTTTAAAACAATGCCACACCCCCTTTCAACCCGTGCAGAAAAACCCAATGTACACATCTTTATCCATAAACAAACAAAACCCCCAATGATTTAAAATTTGTTTTCTTGCCGGAACACAAGCCCAGGTACATACCCTTTTTAAAAAATCCCAAAACTCTTCCCATTTTTCTATTTAAATTCAACCCTTAATTTTTTAAAAGTAATACACTTGAAAAAATTTAAAATGGAGGTTTTTGCCTTTAGACCCTTAACACTCTTAGAACCTAGCCCGAGCACCCCCACCTCTCCCCCCACACCCCCGGGTTCCCTTCCCCCTTTTTCAAAATGCTCAACACACTTTGTTCCACCCGTACCTGGGGACGAGTCCACTGCACTATGCTTTTTTCCCCGGTCTTTCCCCGGGAGTAAAAAAAAATAAATCACTATGGGTTTTTAAAACAGCACCTCTCTTGCGAGGGGCTACGATCTGCTACCAAAAGCCCCCCCTAGACTACTAACCCTCTGGAGGGTCCACTACTAAAACCCCCTGCCTCGGGCTTCCACCCCCAAAAACACGGGGGCCTGCCCGGGGGGTTTTGGGGCCTTCCTCCCCTTTTGCCTCTACACCCCGGTTTTCCACCCGCAGGGCCCTTTCCGACGCCAAAACGCCCCAGAAATTAAAGCAGACCTCCTGAAGGGAATGCCTCCATTACATCCTGAGCAATTTTAAGATAAAATTTCAGGAAAACCGGCATGTTGAAAAAATTAAAACCACATGTGCAACTCTTTTTTACCCTTTTTTGGGGAAAAAACGTTTTCCACACAGGGGCTTCATAAAGTCCTTTACAAGGGAAAACCTTGAAAAACAGGGGGAAGAATGGGGTAATCATCCTAAAACCTTGAGCCCCATGTGGGTAGTAGTCCATAAATTTTGAATAGAATTCGGCATACGTGCGAAAAGGGGAGTTTAAATAAACCGTTGGCAGGAGAGGGGGCCGCAGTCATGGCGTGTAACATTTTTTCCCAAGGGTGAAGTAGGCCCGTGCCCAAAAATTGGGCAAGGGGAAGGGAATTCCCCATATTAAACCCCAAAAAAGTTGCATGCCCTTAAACGGGTTTTTGTAGATGAATGGTTCAAAAGGAAACCGAAAATTTTTAAAAATTAGACACAGGGTGAAACCCTTTTGGGGTATTTTTTATTGAAAAAACGTTTCGCCCACGGGGGTTTTCATCATTTCCAAAACAAAGGAAATCTTGAAGAACGGGAGGAAAAATGGGGAAAATCATTTCCCTAACCCGAGTCGTTTGTGGTCGGGTCCATAAATCTTGAATAGAAAACGGCAAAGTTTTTGAAAGGAGCTTATAAACCGTTGGCGGGAAGGGGTTTGCGGGCATTCATGGGCCGTGTAACATTTTTTCAATGTTGAAGAAAGGTCGTGCCCAAAATTAGGAAAAAGCAAAAAACCCCCAAGTAAAAAGACCCCAAAGAATTGCATTCCCTCACATTTTGTAGATAATTTTTTTCAAAAACCCGACATCATCCTGGGGCAATTACAAAATCCTCCTCAAGGGGTGGGCAACATGCAAAAGGGAAAACTCTGTCCCCCCTTTTTAAAACCTTCCTCACTCCACGTCTCCCGTCCCAGAGATTTAAAGCTGTGTTCCCGAACTTTAATGTTTTGCTGCTTCGTTCCCTCATCATTTCCGGGGATCATCCTTTTAACTTCCTCGTCGCGTAGGACATTGCGCCGCGATTTGGTCATTTTTCCCCCACATATTCGATGCGTACGCCTCTGACCCTGTACGTAACAAAGCCCCTTGAGTAGGGAAAGGGCCTCAATCACCACGAAAGGATGGAAATGGGGGTTTTAGGGACAAAAAAAGGGGAAAAAAAGCCCCTTCCACATACCAAAAAAAGCGGCCCATCACGCCAACATCCCAATTTGTGGAAAATGTATCGTACCATAACGCCCAAAAACGTTCCTTAAATCACTCTCTCAGCTTCAAAAAGGGAAAATTACGCCCTTTGACCAAGTTTAAAACCGGATAACTTCATGGGGGCGGGCGTAACACCAGGGTTGACCCGGGGTTAAAAACCCCAAACCTGGGAAACCCGGCCCCCATATTTTCATAGGTTTCTTGCCCGCCCCTTTAACTACCATTCAACGCAACCAATAAGCTTCTATTTTTCGATGCCCTAAAGTGTCTTTTAATTTTCGGGCCCTCCAAACAAAAATTTGGGGGGTTCCGACTATTTGACGAATCCCTTCACAAGTTTAAGACCAAAAATTTTTGACACGTCTACGTTTTCCCCCTTCCTCATTATGAAAGTACAAAAGGGAAAAATGCGCAGAAAACCAGTTTATTCAGGGGCTACTTTTGGGAGCCGTCCCCACGGCCCCAGAGCGATGGGTACAAAAGTAAAAAGAACAATTAGATGGGAAAAAGGGTTACGACATGGAGACATCAACGTTGGGGGGGTCCCATAAATTTTCCCTCGCCTTCTTACTAAAAAACTCATTTCTTAGATGTTTTGGTTTTCATGTCCGAGAAAATTAATTTTTAATTTTTAAAAAAAATATTACTTGCTTATTAAACCACCTATTCTTTTAAAATAATAATTTTCTGCAAGCTTTTTATAATTGTGGAAACCCAAAAAATTTAATTTTAAAAATACAGAGCAAAAATTTTTATTTGCGTTTCCCGGGGGATACGAAATGAAAGAAGACTGAAGTGAATCGAAGTGGAATTCACATGACACCTTTTTGGGAAAAATTTTAAAAACCAAATTTTTTCCCAAAAAAAAAAAATAACTAAAGTTGGAAAAAACACACCTAAAAAACTTTTTCAAAATTCTCAAAGAGACCAAAAGACCAAAATCCAAAAAAAAACAAGCCCAAACAAAAAAAAGAAGCCCGCTCCTTATGTTTTTATTTTTTATTTTTAATCATGGGAAAGACTGAAGGGAATCGGTGAAATCAGAAATTTTTGCATTAAAAAGCAGCATTTTAAATTTTTTAAATCATTTCTATAAGAAAAACAAAATTAGGAAACTCTAACCCCGGCCCCAAAATTTAAATCCCGCCTTTTAAACAAAGGGAACTTTAAACACAGTTTAAGCAATTAAAAACATTACAAAATAATTTAAAATTTTAAATTAAAATCTTCGGGTATATAAAACCCAAATTTTTTTTTTAAAAGGTCTCCCAAAAATTCGGGAGTAATTTTTAAAAAAAGGGCCCCCAAAAAAACTTTTTTGTAGATTTAAACTAGAATAACAAAATAAAGTCAAATATTGTGATTTTATTTTTGATCCCGAAGAGACATTTTACAATAAAAATTTTTAAACCTAAAATAAAAAAGAAACACACTTTAAGGAAAACATCAGCAGTAATAACTGGAAGGGTGGGCGGAAAAACGTTTTCTAAAGTTACTACGTAATAACTGGAAGCGACTGGAAGATGTTCTCAAGTTACACATAAAAACCCTGAAGCGACTGAAGATGTATTCTCAAGTTACTACGAAATTTAACGAAGCGACTGAAGATGTATTCCAGTTCTACAGTAATAACTGGAAGCTGACTGGAAGATGTATTCTCAAGTTACTACAGTAATAACTGGAAGCTGACTGGAAGATGTATTCTCAAGTTACCTACATAATAACTGGAAGCTGACGGGAAGACGTATTCCAAGTTACTACAGTAAAATGGAAGCTGACTGGAAACGTATTCTCAGTTCTACAAACATACAATAAATTCATCTACGCAGCTTAAAGTCAAGAAATGTTTAAAACACCATTTCTTATGATGATTAGCATTATATATTGATTGTCATTAAACATTTCTTGGTTTTTCAATTTGGAAAGTTGGAAAAATACTAAACTAGTATGAGTCACATAAACCACCGGGGAAAATGGTAAACCCCTGAGACTTGATCATCAGATTATCTAGAGAGAGTTCGGGGGTCAACGCCCCCCCCCCGGGTCTGTGACAGGCCCCTTGGTCAGTGTCCCAGGATGCGACCCACACCAGCGATAACACCAGACCCATTTTTATTTGATGGGGAAACATAGACAACAGGTGGAAAGAAACACGCCCAAATGTTTCTACTCGGCGGGAATCGAACCCAGGCCCTCACCTTGTGAAGCGAGGAGCGTTAACCCACCAGGCCACCAAGACCAAGGAAGGAAGGATAAGTACAGTTATTGTATACAAAGTTATCACTAACAGTCAAGGCAAAATAATACAGTAATGAACTGTAAAATAAAATGACACCATTTCGAGACGGAAAGTACTACACACACCAGGGGAAAGAAACACACACACCAGGGAAAGTACCACACACACCATGAAAGTACCTACACACACCATGGAAAGAACCCTACACACACCATGAAAAGTACTACACACACCATGGAAATTTACCTACACACACCATGGAAAGTACCTACATCATGGAAAGTACTACACGCTCCACGGAAAGTACCTACACACCAATGGAAAGTACTACACACACCATGGAAGTACTACACACTCCATGGAAAGTACCTACAACTCATGAAAGTACCTACACACTCCATGGAAGTACCTACACCTCATGGGGACTACACAAAACCATGGAAAGTACCTACCACTCCACGAAAGTACCTTCAACTTCATGGAAGTGCCTACACACACCATAAAGTACCTACACACTCCATGGAAATACCTACAACTCCAATGGAACTACCAACACACACATGGAAAGTACCAACACACACCAGGAAAGTACCTACACACACTATGGAAAGTACCTACACACACCATGGAAAGTACCTACACACTCATAGAAAGTACCTACACACTCCATGGAAAGTGCTACACACACCATGGAAAGCACCTAAAACACTCCTTGGAAAGTACTACACACTCCATGGAAAGTGCCTACACACACCATGGAAAGTACCTACACACTCCATGGAAAGTGCCTCACACCCTTCCAAAAAGGGAAAGTACCTCCCCCGCACATCCATAAAGGAAAAAGGGGTACCTGCAACTCATGGAAAGTACCTACACACACCAATGGAAATGCCTACACACACCATGAAAGTACCTACACACACCATGGGAAGTACCTACACACTCGATAAAAAGTACCTACACCCTCCATGGAAAGTACCTACACATACCATGAAAAGTACCTACACACTCCATGGAAAGTGCCATTACACAACATGGAAAGTACCAACACACACCATGGAAAGTACCTACACACTCCATGGAAAGTACCTACACATACAATGGAAAGTGCCTACACACTCCATGGAAAGTACCTAAACACTCCATGGAAAGTACCTACACACACCATGGAAAGTACCTACACACACATCATGGAAAGTACCTACACACACCATGGAAAGTACCTACACACACCATGGAACTTAGCTACACAACACATACCATGGAAGGTACCTACACACACCATGGAAAGTAACCTGCATACTACAGGGAAAGTACCTACACAAAACCATGGAAAGTGCCACACACCCCCATGGAAACACCTCCCACACTCCATGGAAAGTACCTACACATACCATGAAAAGTACCTACACACTCCATGGAAAGTACCATTACACAACATGGAAATACCAACACACCCCATGGAAAAGTACCTACACCCCCTCCATGGAAAGTACCTACACATGTGATCCATTGCAGAATCATGGGAAAGAGCTCATCAATTTTGGTCACAGGTCACCTGAACTTGCTAAGTGTTTAAATAATTTGGCCCAAATTACCGTACCATAAGCAATGCATTATTCTTAAGCCGATCGCATAAGACTTTATTGAATTATGAGCGAAAGAAAAGAAAAAAGTTTTTAAGAAATTATGGCAATAAGTATCACCTTCGGGGATACTTAAAATTATTTAATATTGCAGTTTGAAGTGATTTTATCTATTATCTAAATACTAAAGATAAAATAATTTTTTACATACTATATATACATCCCCCCTTGTAAAAAAATTTTCCATATGGTTCCTTTTTTTTTGAAAATGTTGTAAAATACCCACAAGGGTTGGGTGATTTAGACACATGTGCAACTGTTGGATAACTTTATTGTTGAAACGTTTTGCCTACCTATAATACCCCGTGTGTTCCTGTATTGTTTGTAAATTGTTTATCAAAGCTCCTGGAGAGCGAAACGTTGCTACAAAAAAATGTGGAATTAGTTGCACATGTGCCCTTTTAAGTAAGAGACAATAAAAGGGATAACGCGGTATTAGAGATCATCTTGTAAAAGTAATCTGGGTGTATTTCAGGATAGAAAAAACCACAATGAGTAGTGGCCAATGGAGAACACTAGCATTCTGGAGAGACTGCTACTATGTGACAGTACCGGCACATCCTATAGTAAATATCGACATCAAGTGACGACCAAAAATCAGACTGGAGAACAGAAGCAGTCATTGATATCAAATAGATAAATATGGTACAAAAAGACAACCCCGAGGACACCTTCCAGTTTGGACAAAGTCAGGAGTAAATCATATTATTAACCCGGACACAGAAATGTCTCTCAGTCAAAAAATTCTTTAAAGGGAAACGGCACGTATCCTCGACGAACTAATGTGCTTGGGCCAAAATGTTATAAGATCAAGTAGTGTTTTACGTTTTTGCGAGTCAAAAAAAAAAAAAAAGGCAGCAATAACCAAGTGCTTTCTTGCGAAGGGGGATTACGACCATGGGGATCTCAATGGAGTAACGGCTCGATAGTGGATTTGCACCTACAAATGACAATTGATGAAGAGAAAGACAATCAACCTTCTCCAAATACCACAAATTTTATTTACCAGACGTTATAACAATTCCAAACTGCACTAGTAAAAGCAATGGGTTGATAGGCAGATGCATCATCACCCGAAATACCTGGCTTATGAAAGCGTAGAACAATGACAGTTTTCAATGGACGAGGAAGAACCCCTTGCGACCAAATAATAATAAAGAAACCACTGAACGGATAGGGGTTTCAACCCATGGCGAGTGAATCTTAAAACTCTAGGCCAGTGTGTAAGGGGTACTCGGCCAGCAGATTCATCCATCTAGGTTGTAGCCAACTGGCCAAGTGACTTGCTCACTGGCCTGGCTTATTAAGAGTCAGTCACCCGTTCTGTGGTTTCTTTGCAATCGTGTTATTATGGTTCCGAGATTATAGAGACGTAAGAGAATGACGTGGGCCATTCGATGTAAATGCTGAAACACAAATAGGAAAGTCATCAGTCCCAGCTGCCGACGGTCAGCAAGTGGTAAACGTTGACTCAAGTTCGCAAAGCAAAAAAAAAGTTTCATTAAATAATTCTCTATGCTAGAGGTAAAATCGAAAGGTACAAACTCTCTGGAAGTTTTGGAGGAAAGAAACTAGGGGCACAGACGGAGCTCTTGAGATATATGGACAAGTTATATATGTGCAAGTTAAACAAGTTCTGCAGTATGAGAGTATAGGGCCCAATCAATTCGTTTTAAATGTCAACGTGAGCTAAGAAATCAGAAATTAGAATGGGAAGTAAGGAGCATGGGAAATTGATCGCTGACATGTAGATCTGGTGTACTCCAGACCAAGTAAAGTCAAGCGAAGTTGAAGAACAGCTATGCATAAAAGAATTTGAGTATGAGGGTCAAAATGAGTGAGGGAAAAAAGAAAGATACGAAGAGCCGACTGTAAACCACTTGTAATGCAAAAAAGTATGAATAAAAATCTGAAACTATGGTATATCGGAGATCAGAAGAAGTACACTTTCATTATATATCCTATCGGGACAAGGATCTGGTGATCACAATATAACAGCCTAAGATGGAGAGGACAACAGCGGAGCTCTATTTTAGTTCATGTAAACAGACACATAACGAAAAAAAACTTGGAGAGCAACTCCTTAACCTCTCCTCAATTACCCCTAAGTCTTCTAATATTCCACTGTAAGAAAATCATGATATGTGGTTAGAAGTATAACAGTAACAGTAAGATGGAATTGTTTACGGACTAGGAAGGTCTGTAAAGTCGACGTGTAGGAGAAGCGGGAAATTACGGGAACTCTGAGAAGAAAGATGTTATGTAGAATTAAATGTAGAAGGTGTGAATGTGAAGTTCTAGTAGGTGGGTCAGTGTCCATCACCGGTTTTGTCTCCTTAAAAAACACAGAGAAGACTTGCTTCGTTTCAGCTGACAAGGAAAATGGAGGAAGCATGGTGTCAGAGCCAAATGGTGAAGACTTTGTAAAGAATGGAGAGACTTCGGTAGTTGTCAAAGAAAGGGAAGACAAAAAGAGGTTAGCAGTATACTGATGGGAAGAAACTTGAGTGGAAACAGGAGAGGGAGTGACTATACGTGGGGACAGATGAACATTCACAATGGTAACTGATGTGGTATGAGGTAAAGGACTAGAGTAAGAAGCGGGAAAAGTAAAGTGTGGGGCAGAAGGAGTTTTGATCTTCGAAGATGTTTTAGAATTTGGAGATGTGGGAAGACCCTATCTATCACCCCTGTATGGGCATCAGTGCTTCTACCAGGTTTTACTGGTAATGAGTAGACATTATTATCTGAGGCATCATCCCCTTTTGTTCCATCTCCAGCAGTATCACTGTTTTGTACCTCTGTGAATTGAATAGCGTTGTCTTTACTTGTTTCATCACTACGGCCAATGTCTGCTTTTTTATTTCACTGTCCTCCAGGACAACACTAGCACCCTCAGGAGCACTGTCCTCTCGGACAGCACTGGCTCCCTCAGGAGCACTGTCCTCCAGGACAACACGAGCACCCTCAGGAGCACTGTTCTCCAAGACAACACTACCCTCAGGAGCACTGTCGTCCAAGACAACACTACCCTCTGGAGCACTGTCCTCCAAGACAACACTACCCTCAGGAGCACTGTCGTCCAAGACAACCCTGTCCAAACCATCCATCTTATTTTCCTAGCTGTCATACCATGCTCACAGAAGGATATCCTTGGGAGAAGGATATTTTATAGGTGTTCTTGTCTTTTAATACAGATGTAATTTCCTCATACAGGTGTACCTAGTTTGGGCAGACCCAAAAGCATCTCTCTGAGTTTATATCAAGTGTGGTTATTGGTTTAAAATCCCTGCATATACCATGGGACCAATGACCATAGAAATTGAAGCAAACCAGGCCTGTTTTCGCCCCTTACCCTTTCTGCAGAGTGAGCGAGTGTATGGAGTCTTCCTCCACTACTTTGTCATCCAGGTCATTCTGCTTCATGACTACCCAGAGGATGAAAATGCATAAAAATATATACCCCCAGATCCCTGCGAATTATTTGTATTTTTAACATAAGGAAATAAACCATGGTCCTTATCCAGATCTTCTACGATTTTAGTAGCATTTTCATTCTTTACAGTAACTACCACATTCAAACTTTGGCTAAATTAAAATTACCTCTGCTGCCTTGGCGCTGCTTAGTAAGCAGTAAGGATTATGGGCCATCCACAACCTGGCAACTTCACCGTACTCGGTCACCTTCAAGGTTCTCCGGAAGAACTCTGAGATAAACAAAGGTAAAAAAAAAAATCATAATTTTTGACTGAAAAGCATTTTTATTGTTTTAAATAATATGGACATGGAAGCAAAGATTCTAGCTATGAGAATATCATATAGAAAGAAATAAGATGCACATTATCATAAGTGGCAACAACTCATTATTAAATACCTAAACTCAGCCAAAAAACGCCACTGAACAAAATCAAAATGGGGAAACCTCAGTATTTATATTCTATTATTCTTTTACTTTGGTATTTATGTATCAGGGAAGGTATCTTACCTGGTGGATCCACATAGAGGTAGAGTGCATTACCCAGTATTGGAAGACCTTTGGGACCCGGGATCTGGTTCAGCAGCCACACCTGACAACCAACAACAAAAATCACAAACTCCGCTGATATTTATAATTTTCTTTTAATGAAGTAAACAGTTAATACATTTTATAGGCTGCAGATTCTCTCACATTTTAAATTACATAAATTTATTTATTTTAATATTTTTTTAGTTGAATCTCAGGCCTAATTAGGAACCAGCAGGAACCACCACGTCAGAATTTACATACTAGTTATATAAGAACAAAAGAAGAGAGGAGCACTGCAGTAGGATTACTGGAACATGTCTGGCAAGTTCGGTTTGAGAACTTTCTCTTCACTCATTATACCCAAAAATGCCGAAAAACTTGGATACCAGTTTTATGTATAACTTTATTCAGTAAGACAAAGAATCAGCATATCACATGACCACGTCACTTGGTATGAAGGAGTGAGTTAACCTCATCAGGAGGTATTAACTAACCTTCAATAATCTCGCTACTAGACTGACGTCGACTGTCTTGACTACTACTAAGAATTCTACAACCAAACGTTTTATAGAAATTTCCATTGACTTAAGCGCGAATTATCGTGCTGAAACTGATGTATCATTCAGACATGTTATAGTCTGGAAACAATTCACCAAAGTTTCATTCAACACTTCACGTTCTTACATAATTAGTTACACTTACACATTAGTTTGAAATTGTCGAAAAATGTTTTGCAGTCACAATCGAGTACATAACAAAACACAGCACTGCCATTGTGGGATACACAGTTGTGGCAACTCACTCCAACCTACAGTAAGTTTCTACCCAACACCAGCATCTAGACATTTTATGTACTTGTTCCTTCTTGGCATGAAGGAGAAAGAACAGGTTTAATAATGCTTTTATTCACAGACATAACTATGTAATTATAAGTTGAATAAGGTAATGATTAAACACTTAACTTATAACCAGTTATTAGTACCTTAATGTTAATTCTGTGACATAAATTAATAAAATGACTGGCTAAGCATCATTCTTCTAAATCACATATAGTTGTCAATCAGAGTTTTATTGAAAGATTGAATAATATAAACGTACCCATTGAGAAATTGTTTAGCTTTTATTTTAATGCAGTCTTTACCAAGGCTCCGTTGAAGAAGTATTTTTAAATTAGAATTATGATCTGCTAACACAATTAAGCAAATATATTAAATAAATGATATGTTGGGTGTCCTTTCCATTAGCAATGCCATCTACAGAAAAATATTCAGGTTTGCAATGCATAATTAATTCAACCCTAAATTAACCAATTTGTACACAACACCCATATATAGGACACATGGAACCTATTACGACATATCAATCCTACTAGGACCATTAACCAGTTTCAGTATCCTATGAGCGGGTTACTTGTGGTCTCTGTCCCAGATTTCCACTTGGCCGACTTCATGGGACTGAGAAATTACCTGGGTGGGCTGAACTGGAATGATCTGACTATGGGTCAGGTAGGTTTTGATGGTTGCTGTTATGACGTTTTTCAGAGCATAGTTCTAGCTTTGGGGATTAGTGTGGAGGATTACAAAGCCATTGCTTGCTTCTGCAGTGTTTTGAAATCTGAGGTTAGAGTGTTGGAGGAGAAGGTCCTACTTCAAGAGGAAATTAGGAGGCTGAAGGTTCACCTCGATTGGAGTATGAGGTGGCTGGATTGGGTGAAGGAAATGAGGCTACCAGCAGTGAGGAGCAGTCCAGCACATGCTACAAGTGGCGAGTGGTTCCCAGTAATGATAGGAGCGTCAAAATAAGGAAAGTTTGGAGATAAAGTTTGAAGGAAGAAAATCGCTTCTCTGTTCCTCAGGATGAGTGTACTTCAGTGGTAAGTGAAGGTAAAGGCACTACCTCCCCTGCAAATAGAGGTAAGCGCATTTTTGTGGATGTCGACTCACAGGTAAGCTATATGGACCGTGGTTTCTGTAATAGGGATAAGAAGGTGAAACAGAGAGTGTGCTTCCCTGGAGTTGGTGTTGGTAACATAGTCAACTGGTTGGATAATATCATGTCAGGTAATGGGAACAAGTCCATTATCTGTCTCAGTGCTGGTGGAAATGATATCAGGAAGGGTAGGAGAGATGAGCTACTGGATAAGTATAGGTGAGCTATGGATTTAATTAGGTCTAAGGGAGGGGTCGCAATTATATGTAGCCTCTTGCCTAGAAGGGGAGCGGGGAGTGAATGGATGTCTAGGGCAATTGGTGTAAATTGCTGGCTAGACAGATACTGCAAGGAACTTTCAATCCCATTCATTGACAATTGGGTCAACTTTTATGGCAAACATGATATGTATGCAAGGGATGGGGTACATCTCCCTGGGGCAGGGGTGGTAGCATTTACCAGCTCGATCGAGAAAGCCATTGCTTACTTGTCTAGGATTTTAAACTGATAGAAGGTAGACGTATGGGTGTGTGTAGGAAGCAGTCAGGTTGCAGCATTAGGGCTGAAAACAGTAAATGTTTAAAGGACATTATTCATCATATAGTTACAAGTAAAGACAATGGAGCTGGTCAGCAAACAAAGGGAGTGTAAGAAATAAGATAGATGAGCTAAGATTTATTGCAAGTGCAAGAAACAGAAAATATTGCCATAACAGAGACCTGGTTCAATCTGAATGATACAGAATGATACTGAATGATACTGAATGCCACCTTCAAGGCTATAAATTATTCCACACTGATAGGGTCAACAAGAAAGGTGGAGGAGTGATGTATGTCACAGATAATTCGTAGGTTCGAGTCTCCTTCGGCCAGAGATCAGTGTTTGTGTATATTTCGCATGCTCTTGCGAATTCCTAGCATTGTTAAAATCTCTAGTTGATCGATGCATGCAGGGGATGAGATGAAAAGCTGTAAGCCTTCCCCCTGAAAGCTGGCTGCCTTGGATCAACGTCTAGCGCGAGCTGGGCGCCAAGGTATTGGTCCAGTGTGGTGAGAATGGTAAAGCACTGCGTACCTTGTTCCAAGGTTCGTAGGTTCGAGTCTCCTTCGGCCAGAGATCAGTGTTTGTGGTGTGTGTGTGTGTGTGTGTGTAATATAATATATATATATATATATATATATATATATATATATATAATATATATATATATATATATATATATATATATTAATGTAAATATATATAATATATATATATATAAATATATATATATAGGGAAGTACCACCTCTATGGCTGGAATGGGGACCCTCATCCTCAGAGAAGACAATAAACGTACCTCAGAGAAAACTCAAGGTTCTCCCCGGAGCTGTTTGAATATTTTCTTCTCCTACCACCCCCTATATATTTTTTATTCTATGTGAACATTTATTAATAAACAAAATACATTTACAGAAAAAATTTTATTATATAATATATATATATAATATATATATATATATATATATATATATATATATATATATATATATATATATATATATATATATATATATAGATATTATATATATTGTAGGTAGCAGGTTGGTAGACAGCAACCGCCCAGGGAGGTACTACCGTCCTGCCAAGTGAGTGTAAAACGAAAGCCTGTAATTGTTTTACATGATGGTAGGATTGCTGGTGTCTTTTGTCTGTCTCATAAATATGCAAAATTACAGGTATGTCTTGCCACTTCTACTAACACTTAGGTCACACTACACATACGTGTACAAGCATACATATACACACTCCTCTGGGTTTTCTTCTATTTTCTTTCTAATTCTTGTTCTTGTTTATTTCCTCTTATCTCCATGGGGAAGTGGAACAGAATTCTTCCTCTGTAAGCCATGCGTGTCGTAAGAGGCGACTAAAATGCCGGGAGCAAGGGGCTAGTAACCCCTTCTCCTGTATATATTAATA
The DNA here is from genome assembly GCF_026875155.1 of Cherax quadricarinatus. Lineage (NCBI taxonomy): Eukaryota > Metazoa > Arthropoda > Malacostraca > Decapoda > Parastacidae > Cherax > Cherax quadricarinatus. The sequence goes on from NC_069431.1 coordinate 30,173,596, forward strand.
AATATAAAAGGAGAAACTTTAGTTTTTTCTTTTGGGCCACCCTGCCTCGGTGGGATATGGCTGGTATGTTGAAAGAAGAATATATATATATATTTTATATATATATATATATATATATATATATATATATATATATATATATAATATATATATATATATATATATATATATAATATATTAATAATATATATATATATATATATATATATGTAAAACTGGTTAATTAGCAAGAACTCATTTAAAATTAAGTCCTTTCTGAAATTTTCTCTTATACGTTTAAAGATATATTTTTTTCATTAATGTTAATATAAAAGTTTTTGATTTTGCACCAAAAGAATCTTAGAAAACTTACCCAACCTTATTATAAGAAGAACAATTTATTTTAACCTAACCCAACTAAATATGTTTTAAATACGTTTACAATAATTTAGTACTAAACAAACACAATCAATATATTTTTTTCGTTAGGTTCAGAATGATTTTGGCGAAATTATTGCATACACAAATTTTCACTTGTCCTATATGGCAAGATGAGCGTTGCTATTTAAGCCAAGATCGCAAGTTCTGCCTATTCGGCACGACATATATATACATATATATATATATATATATATATATATATATATATATATATATATATATATATATAATATATATATATATATATATATATATATATATAATGTCGTGCCGAATATGTAAAACTGGTCAATTAGCAAGAACTCATTTAAATTAAGTCCTTTCTAAAATTTTCTCTTATACGTTTAAAGATATATTTTTTTCATTAATGTTGATGCAAAAATTTATAATTTTGCACCAAAAGGAACTTAGAAAACTTACCTAACCTTATTATAACAAGCGCAATTTATTTTAGCCTAACCCAACTAAATATATTTTAGATTTGTTTACAATAATTTAATACTAAACAAACACAGTGAAATATATTTTTTTCATTAGGTTCAGAATGATTTTGGCGAAATTATTGCATAAACAAATTTTCACTTGTCCTATATGGCAAGATGAGCGTTGCTATTTAAGCCAAGATCGCAAGTTCTGCCTATTCGGCACGACATATAATATAGTATCTACCTATTATATATATATACATAATATATTTATATTAATGCCTGATATCATACTATATAAAATAGGATAACAATTACTAATACTTATATACTCTGAGTTTATGCAAGCTAATATTCCCATCTAAGAGAACCCTTAGCTACAGCTGGAGCCCTCGAGGTGCCACGATCACTTGCAGCAAACAATACCCACAACCCAGCAAACCGCCCGACGGGATCACCACTATCCTTGAGAATGGCAAGTCTTAGCATGGACTATAACCTGTGTGTCCACATGCTGACACCTATATCCATCACAGTGTGGGGCGACAGGGAGGAGCTTGCTGACCACAGGGAGAGTACAAGATCAGCAAGTACAGGGACATTAGCCAACAGTATCAATTTGTCCCAGTGGGATCGGAGACCTTGGGATAATGGGGAAAAAATGCCACAACTTTCCTTAAAGAATTGGGTTCCAGACTCATCGACACCACCAGGGACCCAAGGGCAGCCACTTTCATTTTCCACGCCTCAGCGTCGCCATCCAAGGGGAAATGCTTGCTGCATACTGGCTCACGTCCAGCCTCGGAGGAGCTGAGGAAATTCATCATCTTTGATACATTGTGCCATTGTATTCATGTTTAGTTTTTTTCTGTAAAGTATTTTTTTATTAATAAATGTTCACATAGAATTAGAAACATATAGGGGGTGGTAGGAGAAGAAAATATTCAAACACTCCGGGGAAACCTTGAGTTTTTCTGAGGTACGTTTATTGTCTTCTCTGAGGATGAGGGTCCCCATTCAGCTATAGAGGTGGTACTTCCCTATATCTATAAAAAAAAAATATATATATATATATATATATATATATATATATATATATATATATATATATATATATATATATATATATATATACGTATATACTATATATACTATATAGTTTGGACGAATTGCTATTCCATTCCCTCGTGAGGATAAGTGCCTCCGCACATATCCTCATTATTTTCTCTTCAGTTGAAGTCACACCTAGGAAATTGTCCACTTAAAACTGTTAACTCATTGATTCACTCACTGGACTTCTGAAAGTTTGAGACGAGCATTTATAGTCCCCTGAAGTAGACACGGATCAGATGAAGAGCCAAATAGTATACTCCTAACGTGGAAAGTTTTTGTAAGGTAAAGTGGATCACTAGGATTATCAGGCTACAAGAAACGGGTATAGTCCCGGTCTGCCTCCTGCAAATTCTCTCTTTGGAAAGCATAATTCTTTACCATGAAGTTTAGTCGGTTGTCTCCTAATTTTTCTCTCAACGACGGTTCTGTCATTAAACATTCATTCAGGCTTGATATATCCTTACTACCTTAGCACTGTAATTGAAAACTACTTTCAAGGGAGTCGTTTCAATTCTTTTTTTTTTTAACTTTGTGGTGCGGTAAGCAGTGACCATTAATTTTAGCCTGATCAGGAGGTACCTCTTCAATGAACTTATTCCTTACTTGTTCACAAATTATTTTATTGTAATCGGTCAATAAATCTTAACTCGTGGAGCTGTGTCTTAATTGTCCAGAAGCCATCCTATAATTTGTAGGCAGTTCCTGATGATTCAGCTTCCACGATACCAGTATTGTTGATGTTCATATTTAACAGACTTCAGATATTCCTTGGTAAAAGAATCATTTGGACTTCCATCATCCACATTAATTCCCATGGTATCCGTCTCCCATAATTAATATACTGGTTCATCATCATCCTCTTTCATTAGTAAGAGAGACACAGTGACCACATTTACTGACTCGCCTAGTGATTCATTACTAGAGCCGGGAAGCCTACCTTACACACAATGGCTTCCTGCTGTTTTTAAGAGTCGCACCACATTTTCTACCAATACCCTTGACGAATGAGGCATAATAATCACTCCGTATTAAAATATTTATTGGCCCTACTGAGTCATTATTCACAGAAGACGGTGCCAATTCTAACCCATTCTGTCAATTTATTGGGCATACCATCAGGTAAATTCACTAAGCCCAATTGTAGATATTTTCTTTAGCAGCCTATCCACGATGACTAAATTAATACGTTTCCTCTCACTGCCGAGGCCGACATGAATATACACTGTGTCATACAGCTGGAATTCTTTCTCTGATGAAAATCCAGACAGTTTCAAATTTTCGGTATTTCCATTTTGCACAGTCATGCCTTTAAGGCAATTACTTTTTATAAATGTGCGCTGAGATCCTTCGTCAAACAAAGCACTTAAATTTTTTGATTGATTCCTTTAGTCCAATACAGGCAAGGCTACTTCAGCAATTCTATGATCATTGCCATTTGGTGCTAATTTTACATTAATAACAGCTGTGCCAGAGTTATCATCATTATCATTATACAATCCCTGGCATATTACAATATGGAGTCTTCCCTGCTGACACCTAATAACAATTATTTAATTTAGCATAGCTATCCTTCACATTATGATTGCCCAAACACCTGATATACCTGTTATGTTCCTCCAATTTATCCACCCTAGCATTCCAGCAAACATATGCATTCCAGTTTCTTGAGGAATGAGTTCCTTAGGAAAAAAGACAATCACGTTTTTTGCCTCATTTACCTATTATTAAGAAGGCTACCCTCATTTAAGTACTTATTCCTCTTAATTTTCCGTGGTGAACCTTTATTCCTGGTTCCTGCCATTTAAGAACATATGAAAGAAGGGACAGTGCAGCAGACCTATTGGCCCATGCAAGGCAGGTCCAAGTCACCTCCCGGCTTAAACCAATGATCCACATAGTCAGTTCAAGTCACATCCACTTAAGAAAGGAGCACGGCTAGTCAGATCCAACTCACACCCACTCATGTATTTATCCGTCCTATTTTTAAAACTTCACAAGGTCTTAGATTATATGACGGTACTTGCGAGTTTGTTCCACTCATCCAAAACTCTATTACCAAACCAGTACTTTCATATAGCATTCATGAATATGAATTTTTCCTACTTAAAATTATTGCTTAGAGTCCTGTCTTGGATAAATATTTTTTATCACGCAATATACATTCTCTTTAATTAACTCTGTTTTCCATTTATACACCTCAGTCATATCGCCCCTAATTCTACGCCTTTCTAGATAGCGCAGATTCAGGGCCCTCAGTCTATCCTCATAGGGAAGATTTCTAATACATGGGATCAATTTTGTCATCCTTCATGCCACATTTCAACTAAATAATGTAGATCTTAAGATTACTGATTGCAAAAAGGATTTAGGAGTTCTGGTTAGCAGTAATCTAAAACCAAGACAACAGTGCATAAGTGTTCTCAATAAAGCAAACAGAATCCTTGGCTTTATATAAAGGAGGATAAATAACAGGATTTCTCAGGTTGTTCTTCAACTCTATCCTTAGTTAGGCCTCAGTCTGTCTTCAGAGGGAAGATTTCTAATACATGGGATCAATTTTGTCATCCGCCTTTATACGTTTTCCAGTGCATTTATATCCATTCTGTAATTCGGTGACCAGAACAGTGCAGCATAATCTAGATGAGACCTAATTATGCATGTAGAGAGCTGAAGAGCAACCTGAGAAGTCCTGTTATTTATTGAGAACATTTATACACTGTTGTCTTGGTTTCAGATTACTGCTAACTTGAACTCCTAAATCCTTTTAGCAAAAACTAATCTTAAGATCTACATTATTTAGTTGATATGTGGCATGGTTATTTTCTTGTCCAATGTTTAGAACTTTTCATTCATCTATACTAAACTGCGTCTGCCACTTCTCCGACCACTGCATCAGTCTAATCAAATCTTCCTGAAGTGCTCTAATGTCTTCATTAGAATGAATTAGGTGATCTATTTTGGTATCATCAACAAACTTGCTTATATCTCTATTTATTCCCATATCAATGCGTTTATATAAATTGTGAACAACAAAGGGCCCGTCACTAACCTCAGTGGAGCACCACTCGTGACGCACCCCCACTGATTTCTCCCCATTGCCGCAAACATTCTGCTGCCTATCTGTCAACCATGCCTCTACCCAGGAAAAACATTCTTCTTTTATTCTGTGTGCCTTAATTTTCCTCAAAAGCCTCTGATGTGGAACTCTAACAAAAGCCTTACTGAAGTCCATATACACAATATCATATTCATTACCATGATCAACCTCCTCAAATACCTTGCTGAAAATTGTTAGTAAATTCATAAGGCAGCAACGCCCCTTTGTAAAACTGCTGAAATTCATTAATCAATTTATGCCTTTCAAGATGGCTACGAAATGCCTCGGCAGTTATTGAATCTATAATTTTTTTTCACTATGGAGGTAAAGCTTATTGGTCCATCATTCAAAGCAAAGGACCTGTCACCTGCTTTGTATATAGATAGGTGTTGCATTTGCCATTTTCCATTTGTCTGGCACTATGCCAATTTGTAGTGATATGTTGAAAAGAATAGCTAAAGGTTTGCTAAGCTCCTCTTTGCATTCTTTTAAAACCCTTGCAAACAGTTCAACAGGGCCTGGGGATTCTCTGTTTGTCTGAGGACCATGTCACAAGTTACCCAAATCGTGCATAGTTTATTATCGTCCTGTTCTTCATATTTATTATTTCTGGAATTTCGCTAATATCGTGCGTAAAAACTGAAAGGAAATAAGAGTTAAAAATTTCACATATTTCCTTATCACTGTCAGTGATCTGATCTGAGTAACTTTTAAATGGGCCTGTTTTGCACTAATCTTACTTCTCATTGTCTGCATCGCTCTTGGGCTGTGTAGACCCCCTTGCCTGACGCTCCTCAGTAACCTGACAGCAGTGGTACGAGGAGGTGTTGTTGTGTCTCTGTTGACACCGCTGGGAAATTACTGGTGTTGAGATGGCGGTTTATATCAAGAAGTGTAAGCAACAGAAGTCCAGAGGTCATACTGCAGCTTTATACATCATTAGTAAGGCCTCACCTAGATTATGCAGCTCAGTTCTGGTCTCCGTATTACAAAATGGACATAAATTCGTTAGAAAACATTCAGCGTAGGATGACTAAATTAATACATAGCATCAGAAATCTTCCTTATGAAGAAAGATTGAAGACTCTTAAGTTACATTCACTTGTTAGACGAAGAATGAGGGGAGACCTGATCGAAGTGTATAAGTGGAAGATAGGTATAAATAAAGGGATATTTAATAAGGTCTTGAGGATGTCTCTCCAAGAGAGAACGCGCAGTAATGGATTTAAATTAGGTAAGTTTAGATTTAGAAAGGACATAGGAAAGTATTGGTTTGGTAATAGGGTAGTTGATGAGTGGAACAGTCTACCTAGTTGGTTATTGAGGCTGGACTTTGGGTAGTTTCAAATCTAGGTTGGATAAGTACATGAGTGGGAGGGGTTGGATTTGAGTGGGACTTTCACATCAGAGCTTATTTCTTGGGTGGCATTGAAAATTGGGTTGGGCAAATGTTTTGTTAGTGGGATGAATTGTAAAGGACCTGCCTAGTATGGGCCAGCAGGCCTCCTGCAGTGTTCCTCCTTTTCTTATGTTCTTATGTTCTTAAGATGTGTGTTTTGACGTTACTCCTGCTGTGCGTGTGAGACTGGTGGACGTGTCTCGATATTATACCTGGATAAAGTTGAGGAATGTCCCCTTCGAGGCAAACGAAGCTGACATCAGAAACGTATTTGAGAAATATGGAACTGTGCATTCTGCCCAGCAGGGTAAGTGGATAATGGGTGCCTACACAGGTATGCCGGAAGGTACATTCAGCTTTAAGATGACGTTGCGCCAACCCATACCGTCATATGTGTATCTTCAAGATTTTAGGACACAGGTAATGGTTTTATATCCTGGACAGCGGCGTACGTGTCGCATTTGTGTGGAGAGTATGACCACATAGCGGCGCATGCGAAAAGAACAGACGCGTGACCAAACCTGTGCAAGAAGACGTAGCCCCAGTCACACGTGATGAAGGTGAGCATCGTTCGTCAGAGGAAGGGCGTGGTCGTTTGTGGAGTGAGATGGTGGAACAGGCTTTTTCGAAATGAGAGTGAGTCCTTCCCTCAGCTGCCTGCACCTGAGTCGTTGCCGATACCATCTACTGGATTGGTACCCCGCCGCATGACGTGTTTGAGTATTGGTCGAGAGACGAATGTCGGTGAGGATTTAGACGAAGTTTTAAGGACCTTGTCACCGCAAGTGGTGGAAGCTCCGTCTCCGGAAGACGTAGCTGGAGACTTTCCGAGTCCGGATTGTCAACAATATGAGACTCCGCAGAAGGACGACGAGACTGGGACATCGGGAGACTTCATACCTCATTGTGAGGTGGATGTTGAGGTACACCGTGAGGCTTCCTCGGATCTTGTCATGGAGAATAAGAACGTTACCAGGAAACGGGCAGCTACGTCAGATTCGGATGACGTACTGACGCCGGCACAGAGGACTGGGAAAAAAACTAAGAGGATGGGTGAGGGGAGGGTGGGGAGGGGGGGGTCATGAGGGACGCCATCGCAAGAAGGGAGGCGAATGGGAAGGTACTGTAAAGAAGACACATAGACGTAACAAATCAAGTGGTGAACCACGGGAGGAGAAGAGGAAAGGGTGGAAAAATATAACAGCCTTAGGTGTATGACTGCTAATGTTAACGGTTTGTGTACTAGACTAAAGAGAGATTGGTTGAGCAGTTTTCTTAGCAAACATAGAATTGATGTTCTCTTCCTTCAAGAACACAATTTCAAAGAAGGAGAAGTGTTGCAGGTTGCAGGTTATACAGTACTGACCCTGCCAACTATCCGTTTGAAAGGTGGTGTGGGTCTTTTAATAAAAGAGACGAGCCCGTTTGTGTTGCAGAGATGTGAGGGGGGTGGGGGGAGGGTGTTGCAGAGATGTGAGGGGGGGGGGGGGGGGGGGGGGGGGGGGGGGGGGGGGGGGGGGGGGGTGTTGCGAGTGGATGGGACTTGGATGGGAAAGCGTGTATCCTTGGTAAGTGTCTATGCCCCTGCGGAGAATGACACGAAGGTTCGAACGGATTTTGTGTGTGAGGACCTTGTTTATTTTTTGCGTGGTCTTCCGGAAGTAGCGATAGTGGGGGGTGACTGGAACTGTGTCATAAGGGCGGCTGACGTCGAACCCAAAGGGGCTGGGCATGTGTCTGCACCTCTCAGAGATTTGTGAGGGATGTTAAGTTAAGAGATGTGTTTGGGGGAGGGGTGTGGGAAACAGAACATACTTTTATCAGAAGGGGATATGCTGCAAGGTTAGACAGAGTGTATATTTAACAGGGTGTAGTTGTATAGTCTTTTAATACGGTGGAGACGATCTTGTCAGATCATAGGGCAGTTGTAGTGGAGGTAGGGTGGGAGGGAATGGCCGAAATTTATAAGAATTATTGGAAATTAAATATTAGTGTGTTAAGTGATGAGGAAGGGTTGGAGGGTTTTTCTATGCTGTGGAATGAGTTTTCAAGGGAAGCTCAGGAGGTGGAAGACATTGTAACGTGGTGGACTCGGTGGCAAAGGAAAGGATAAAGTCCTTTTATGTGAGGGAGGGTAGGCGTATAAACACTTTAAAATATGGGTTAGCGAATTATTTAGAGGATCGATTACGAAGTTGTTATGGGCAGGGATCGGTTAGTGGTGTTTACCTCATGGACGAGATTGTAGACATAAAGAGAAGCTTGCGAACGTTGCATAATGAGCGGTTTCAAGCGGTGAAGGTGCAAGCAGGATTAGAAGAAGTTTTGTGGGGAGATAGGCCATCCGCGTGTGTGTTGAGACAAAAGCAAAAGCAGGCGCTGACGGCAATCCCGAGCTTGGAGGTAAATGAGACGATGGGAATCCATAGAGCAGGTCAAGTGATACGAAACACAAAAGCTATGAGTGCATATGCGGATACATGGTATAAAAAACACTGGACTAGTAGTGGCGTGGATGAAGTGGAATTAAGTAAGGTGTGCACGTATGCTAAGTGCATTTTGGGTCACAGTGATAGGAAGGCATTGGGTGGGGTTATTACTGAGGAGGAAATTGAAATTGCTTTACACGGAATGAGGAAGGGCAAGTCCCCGGGTATTGATGGTTTACCGGTAGAATTTTATTTGCAGCATTGGGAGTTGATTGGGAAGTTCTTGGTAAGATTATTAAATTGTATGAAGGAGAAGGGTACGTTAGGGGATAAGCAGAATACGGCAGTTGTGGTGTTGGTCCCGAAAGGCAAAGGGCAGCCAAACCTTGGGAAGTATAGGGCGATATCGTTGCTCTGTGCAGACTATAAGGTTTTCGCAAAAATTTTGGGTAATAGGGTAAAATGCGTGGTGGGGAGGGTTGTGTTCGCCATCGCAGTATGGGTTGCCGGGCAGGTCGATGTTAGAAGGTCACGGGCTTATAAGAAGTTTTGTGGAGTCAAAGGGGGAAGGGAGGGGGCGGCTTACTGGCCTTGGACTGGCGAGCCGCCTATGATAGAGTGGAAAGGGTGCACTGCAGAGTATTCTTCGGAGACAGGGTTATGGAGAAGAAATAGTTGGGTGGGTAAACACTCTGTATAAGGGGCAAGGATGAGGTACAAATAAATGGGTGTATGGGACGGACTTTGAGATGGGTAGAGGTTTAAGACAAGGGTGCCCTATGTCCCCAGATCTTATTTTGCATGTTTTCAGGATCCCTTTTACAGGATGGTTGAGAGCACAGTTAGTTCCCGGGGTGGGGGTGGGGTAGGGAAGGGATTGTTGGCCGGCATTAATAGGTTATGTGGATGATACGACTGTTTTGGTGTGTGAACGAATGTCTATGAAAGGGTTGGAAGATGTTGTGCGTGTGTTTGAACGTGCCACGGGTATGAAGGTAAATAGTGAAAAGTCGATGATCATGGGGTTGGGTACCTGAAAGAGGGTGGAATGGTTGAGCTGTAACGTGGTTAACACAACTGCGATGTCATTAAAGATTTGCGGTATTATTTATAGAGACGATTTGGATGTGGCACGGGAGGAAAATTCAGTAAGGACGTTGGAAAAGGTCATTGGTCGTCTGGGTGTTTTGAGGCCCCAACATCTCACTCTGGCCCAACGTGTGATTGTTGTTAACGTTTTATTGTATAGTAAGGGTGTGGCACGTTGCGGCTGTATTCCCAATTACAGGAACAAGCGATCAATGGAATATTGAGAAGAGTATTTACCTTTCTGTGGGGATCGAGGTGTGATTGGTTAAAACGTGAGGTTGTTATGTTACCTGTACGTCGAGGAGGTTTAGGATTGTTTGGACTTAAAGCGTAGGTGAAATGTGTTTTTTCTAAAGTGGGAGGTTTGGCGTGTGGGTGTGATGGCGGGAAATATGGACCAAGTATATACGAGGGTGAAAAAGTGGTATAGGGGAATGGAGTTAAGGGAATGTGAGATTGTACTACGAGCTTTGTTGATGGTAAAGGAATGGAGGAACATTCGCATAAGGGTTTTAAGTAGGTTACTAGGGGTACGTGCGCAGCTCCAGTAGAAGGTTTGTTCCCCATGTACTCGTGGGAAAATATATGGCTCCGATTTAGCAAGTTGAAATTACGGCCTAGGGTGCGTGAAATCATGTTTCGTTTTTTACATGGTATATTGCCGTCAGGGGCAATACTACGATCCAGAAGAGTCGTGGTGGGAGGCGGGTGTGGTTTTGTGGTGGGGAAGACACGGCTTTTCACGTTGTCTATTTTTGCGAAGGTTTAGAAGATGTCAGGAGTTGGTTGGGTAGGGTGGTACAGAGGATGGGAGGCAGAGGAGTGCAGGTCCTGCGTGCGTTAAGTCTCGACATCGGTGGATTAGACCAGGACGTTGAACGGGCTTTAGATTATATTATCGTGGATTACATTTATATTTCGTGGGTAATGCGGGGAAAAGGGGTCAGTGAGGTGAGAAGGCGTGTCCTTGCAATAACGTTTTATCGTACAATGTGTAGGAATAGGGAAATTGTAGGGAGGAGGTGGGATAAGGGTTTTTCGGACGGTTATAAAAGGCTCACTCTTGAAACCCTTGTGAATCTGTGATAAATATACGGGCATGCCGAATAAGTTGTGTAGGTCAGTGGGCAATAGCTGGCTCGTCTCTTGGGGGGAAGGATGTGAGTTGCGTGAATATGAGTTTGGGCATGAATGTTTTTTAGTTGTTATGGATGTGTGGTTGTGGATTCAGGGGTTAGGGTTACTTATTGTACCTTTGTGTACAAAATGACTGGGGTGCCTTTACATATTTGTTATGTTTTTGATGCTTCCTTTGTGTAAAGACTCGTTGTATTCTTGAGTCACTAGTTTTCTTAGTTTTGTTTTTGATTGTGTTATGGAGTCCAGATATTTGGGGCATATGAGCGTGCATATGTATGTGTGTGTATGTGCATATATATGTATATATGTATATATATGTATATATATATATATATATATATATTATATATATATATATATATATATATATATATATATATATATATATAATTATAGTATATATATGTATGTGTATATATGCATGTTTTATCCCTTCCCTGTTACTGTTCAATTAGTCTGTGAGTCACCAAAGTATTAAAGGGATATAACACGTGTACATTACCCTGAGTTATCCAATTGTATCCTATAAATATGTAGCAACATTATGATTTTTGTTTGTGATTCAAACGTAGTTCATAAAAAAAAAAAAAAAAAAAAAAAAAAAAAAAAAAATCTTACTTCTATATACCTGAAAGAAACCTTTTAGGATAGTCTTCGAATCCCTTGTCACTTTAGCCTCATAAATTCTTTTAGCTTTTCTTATTCCCTTTTTTATTTCCCTCTTTAAGTGAATATATTGATTTCTTAGCTTGACGTGTTTCAATATTATTTTTATTATGTGATGAATAATTGCAATTAACATAATTTATTTCTTCTGTTTATGGAGCTTGACATTGTAATGAGATACATCAAAATCATTCCTTGTTACATCATTTAAATTATTTGCCTGATTGTTTTGTAATTGGACAATTAACGCTTGAATACCTACTCTTATTTCCTCCAAAGAGAAGTATTTTTCATGGTACTTATTAGATAACACTCTATAGTCTTAGTAGTCAATTTATTTTGCAAAATACTACTCAATATTCAGTCTGATCCGTCCAGATCATTTGTTACTTAAGGTTTTAAGTGTGCTTTCAAATCTGACTCTAAATTGCTGCAAATATTTGTAATTGTGCTCTGGAGTTATAGGTTCAACCTACTCTGTTCTAAATAACCGTGGGTGACCGCCAGCAGATCCACTGCTTCTGTGCAACTATTGTCAACTTTTGGAAAACCTTTTATTATTATTTGGGCATCACTTTTTACGTGTCCTTTTAAGGTAAATTAATTTGGTGACGTATAGAAAATAATTCCTGTTATGTTCAGCCTCCTTGAATACAAACCAGGATTTTTCCAAGCTTAGGTTAGGTTAGGTAAGGTTCGTCAGGAAACAGGACAAATGTTTCCTGACGCGGGTCTTAGTCAGATGATGACCCGCCTTTAGAGCTTTTGGTCATCTGACCGAGGCCTTCCGCTGGCTTACCGGTCCACCCCTTTAAAAATTATGGTCATTTATAACCATTGTTTTTTTTTTTTTTTTTTTTTTTTTTTTTTTTTTTTTTTTTTTTTTTTTTTTTTTTCCCAAGCTGTCTCCTGAATTAAATGTGGGTAGAGACAGTTCTGGAAGTTTGGGGAAGAGACATCTCATTCACATTACTAGGATGGCCAACTGCATTGTTTATGCTCATTAATTTAATAAAATAATTTAATAAAATATTTTCTCCTCTAGATCATAATATTGGTTGATAAATAATTCCATTTCTTGTTCATCTACACAATTTCTCAGCAGAATGACTTCACGTTTTTCATACACTAATTTGCATGAGTCATCTATTTTCTAATGAATCTAAATATAGATTTAAATCAACAATGTTCATTATTTCGTCAGATATTAGTTCCAAGCACTTATTACATGTCCTGGTTATACGACCTTTCCTTGCTTTCAAAGACACTTCTATTGTTTTAATATCCAAGGGTTTACCATTTACATTAATGTTGTTAGTTCTCTGTGGTTCTTATTTGGATTTGAACTTGAACATAAATTAATACTATTTTACACACAAATTATACAGTGATGCACTTTATAAAAGTCATTATTACAAATTCCTTGAAAAATCCTAGCCAAATTTTCTGGCATAGCAAATTAATATATATGGCAATTACAGTTCTATTCCCATCTGGGCTAAGCAACTTTAAGGCAATAATGATCGTACCTATATTTGGGCAATGCAATTCCACAATTATATTATTAATATTATTAATTACATAATAATTACACAATTATTTAAACAATTAACATTAAATAATGATTTTATTGTGGACCATTCTCTTTTCAGTCACACAATGTACATTATTATGTTGTTATTAATTTTTGCAGACACAAATAAATAACATCTTTCCAGTCAAGTCACATTTATATATTTAATTTACTTGATCTTTACTGATCACCTCCGGTTCAGAAGGACCAACGACTTTTGTGAGAAATTATGAGGATAAATTTTTACAAGTACAATTTTGAGTTAACACTTCACCCACATAACTCTGGAGAATTCTAAACACATCTAAAATGATAATTCACTTATTTTTATTTTTGAAACATGTGGGACTTTAAAAACAATAGGGAGCTTATAATGTCTCTTCTTCGAGAGGGACAGTATCACACATATTGCAGGGAAATTATCATAATTATCACGCTACTATTGCTTTCCATATGTTGACACTATTTCAGATTCTGCTCCAAAATATAAGTTATATGAATGGTTTTAACAAATAATTCAAAGGTAAACTCTAATGTTATGGCATTATCAACACAAAATATTCCTGCTTAGAGAGCAGTTGACTCTTTCCCAGTAACCTTTGTACATTAAAATTTATTTTCTTTAAAAAGATGTTGTACTTTTTAGATTAGATTAGATTAGATTTCGCTCGGATTTTTAACCCCGGAGGGTTAGCCACCCAGGATAACCCAAGAAAGTCAGTGCGTCATCGAGGACTGTCTAACTTATTTCCATTGGGGTCCTAATCTTGTCCCCCAGGATGCGACCCACACCAGTCGACTAACACCCAGGTACCTATTTGCTGCTAGGTGAACAGGACAACAGGTGTAAGGAAACGTGTCGAAATGTTTCCACCCGCCGGGAATCGAACCCGGGCCCTCCGTGTGTGAAGCGGGAGCTTTAGCCACCAGGCCACCGGGCCACAATACTCTGCTGTCTACACATTTAATTATCATAGCTACAATACGTGTCCGCATTTTTGAGAGCTTGCGAAGTTCCAGTAGGACAAATAGGCTATTGGGAAAACTACCGTTCAACAACACATGCCAACACTGATGCCCAGAACTTCACCATGAATCACGAAATCGTAATGACACGATTGCAAACAAACCATACTACGGGCGGGGATAGAACCCGCGATCAGAGAGTCTCAAAACTCCAGACCGTCGCGTTAGCCAGTGGCTAAGGCGACGGTCTGGAGTTTCGAGGCTCTCAGATCGCGGGTTCTATCCCCGCCCGTGATATGGTTTCACCATGTGTTTGCCAGTCAGTCAAAACCTGTAGTTCTGGCCACTGTGGAGTTTTTGTACATTATTAGAGACAAACTTTCATTGTGTAATATTGAACGGTTAGTTGAGTACTTTGATTTTAGCTTCTTAGGTTTTTATGTATATTTTATCATGAGTGGATATTGCATTTATATATATGACTTTTAGATATTCTTGGAACTTATGGCTTTTTGATGGCACAGGCAACAACTTGGATAAGTGGATGACCCTAAGAATACTGGACATGACAATAGGCCTACTAGCCTATGCTAGACAGGTGCAACTTACACCCAACAACAACCACAAATGTAGGTGTCCAACTTATTTAATACTACTCAAAGTTTTTGCTACTTTTTACCTCAGCTATGTCGATTTTTACAGATTTTGACCAAAATTTGGGCAAATATTCACCCCAGTGGCATTCCACTAGTAACGATTCCCCCATTCCAAATTCTTCAAATTTATGACGACTCTTGTGGACCATGCCTCGGCCCCGGAGACAATTTCTCCTATACCGTATACGACTGCTTTCTTCATTAGCTATTTGTGTGAAACTCTTATCATAGGCAATACTGAAATCTATATACTCAGTATCACATTCTTTATCATGATCTGCTTTTTCAAATGTCATGGTGAAAAATGCTAATAAATTCGTAAGACAAGAATGCCTCACTGATTCCCTTCCAGTCTTTAGTGAGTTTGATTGAGAGTCATTCATTACGACTTTTCTGAACATAGTGACAATGACATTAAAAAAAACAAGAACTAGATCTCCAATCCTATTATTGCCAATGAGGGAATTCTGCTGTAAAAGAAGTGCAATTGACATCTCTGAATTCACCTGAAGAAAACAGGTTATAACATTCATATTAAGACAAACACAGCTTATTAACTGAGCACTGTTTTCACTCATACACGAATCTACAGGTTCGATAGTTCTTTTTCCTCCAGCCTCCATGAAGACTTTTTCAGCTTGGAAGGTGAACCTTGTTATTGTCGCCTGGTGTCTTAATCCTATAATAGCTCTATTGTTTTTTGTCTTTCCTTAATAACGGCTCCTTGTATTGAAAGTCTGTTATTTTCCCAGTATATACACGAAGTTACTTTAGTTATGAAAGAGATATGTTCGTCCATTTTGTTTTTATTTTATCATGGAGATTCTGCTCTATAATGGTAACCATTTTAAAACATCAGTAGCATGAGAGGTAGCAAAACAAAGGTGTGCGCCAATGTATTTATTATAATTACTCCTTTATGGCGCACATCATGTTGACATACTGTCTATGGCTACCTGTCTAATCGGGCATTTGACAGCCGATAAGTGGGATTACAAGTGCTCTTCATCTTGGGACACTAACCATTATTAAATGATGGTAATCTAGCCAAACCTAATCTAACCTAAATAAAGTAAATAGAAAAAATTGCTGAATAAGTTAGGAGAAACTTGAATGTGATGAATATACTGATGAATATGTCACCAACAGTGATATATTGACTATAAACAGTCGTGATTCATATTTCTTAAAATTTTCAAGGGTATATTTAGGCACATAATTATTGACATACAAAGAATTTGCATAACCGTTTTTCTCGAAATAAGATGATCTTCAGGTGTTCTGAAACATCAAAAATAGTTGGTGATTTGTTTCAAGACAGGTGATTCCTGTCACCTACCAGCTCGACACCATATTAAGCTATGTAACAACACCTACAACCTCCTGTACTCACTGTCTTTTGTCTCTTGAAGTACCACACCATTGTGATGGTAACCAAGACAGTGATGACCAAGTAGGTGATTATTCCTGTATCCCAAGCCAGCCACTCGCTCCTCACCCACAACATTGTACAATCTCCTGTAAATGAAATCATAGTTGTAGAGTGAATCAAAGTACAACATATACACAAGTTCACTCACACTACGGGTACTAGTTAATTCACTAGATAAAAAAAGTCATGGATCTGGTCATAAAATGACCCATTCAGTAATGCGTACTGAAGAAAACACTTCAACACTTAACGTTTAAAACTGAGAAGATGCCTAAGCTGCATTAACCCATTAAACGTTCCATCTATATCGTACGATGCATTAACTATCGAAGGTTAATGCCATTCAGAATTGTTACGTTTTAATCAGAAGACAGCGCTACACCCTTATAATTCATATATCACTTGTCAAATGAGAGGTTTTCAAATTTTATATAGACAAGGGCAAGATAATAATCGTTATTTCTACAAGTACAAGTTACAACTATAACAGATCCAACTGACATCGCTGGTATACTATAAAGAAAGTCCCAGGTCATGCAAGGCATTTCTGGCAACTTAGGTTAATCTTTTACCTCAGGATGCGACCCACAACAGGCGACTTACACTCAGGTACCTACTTACTGCTTGGTGAACTGAAGCAGCAGGAGTAAGGAAACATACCCAACGTTTCACCCGTGCTGGATATTGATCCCGGACTCTCAGTGTGTGAACTGAGGACACTATCAACCAAGCGACGAGTAGTTCCTCATTAGCATCAAGGGAAAAATAAAGCAGTAAGGTAAAATATTACCATACAATTTCGAAGTTAAATGTGGCAAAATGTCTGATCACAAAAGATTTTCTCGAGTAATCACATGGAATAAAAAAAATGAAAATGGCTTATGTAGCACTATGCAGAGGGCACCATGCAGAGGGCACCATGCAGAGGGCACCATGCAGAGGGCACCATGCAGAGGGCACCATGCAGAGGGCACCATGCAGAGGGCACCATGCAGAGGGCACCATGCAGAGGGCACCATGAACAGGGCACCATGAACAGGGCACCATGTAGAGGGCACCATGCAGAGGGCACCATGCACTGGGCACCATGCACAGGGCACCATGCACAGGGCACCATGCACAGGGCACCATGCACAGGGCACCATGAACAGGGCACCATGCACAGGGCACCATGCACAGGGCACCATGAACAGGGCACCATGCAGAGGGCGCTATGCACAGGGTACCATGCAGAGGGCACCATGCAGAGGGCACCATGCACTGGGCACCATGCACAGGGCACCATGCACAGGGCACCATGCACGGAAATAGTCCCATGAATCTTATCCAAAATTCATTAAACACGCATTCAAATCTTGAAGCCAATAGAATAAGGCGTTCTGGAGCAATAGATGAAAATTCGTGACAAAATAAAGGAAAATATTGGTACAGGATGTGCCGAAAAGTAGGAAAACCTCTCCTCTTTAAATATCAAAACGCCTTCAATCCCCGGATTCCTCTTCAAGGGGGGCTCCTTGGCGTGGTGAAGAGGCTCTTGGTCTGAGGAATTAGACCTGTCAGTCTACTTCCTCAGACCGAATCTAATTACCCCCCAATCCCCCGTTCCCTATCCCATCCTTCCCTTTTTCCTTTCCTCCTCCTCCTCCCCACCCCTCCCTTTTGCCCTTCCTTTTTGGCCATTTTTTTTTTTTTTTTTTTTTCACAGGCACGCTAGTTTCTAGGTAGGAGAAAGGGTACCGGGGTCCATCCCATTCCGTTGAGGTTCTTGGCGGTGGCGTAGTTTGCCGTGGAATCTGGATTGCCTGGGGATGTCCTGATCCCTCTCAGGTATCCTGGAGGGTGGCTTTGGGTGTCTCTCGGGCGACGGGTGTATCTCTGGAAGCCACCTTTCGGATTCCGGGGGTGGTGGCCGAAGGAGGTATGCTTTGTGGCGGATTTCCGGCCGCCCTCTCTTTTGTCCACCGAGGTAGCTCGGCAGATGTGAGGTTGCTATCCCGGATTGCCGGTTTACCGGCATGATGGGTAGGGTATGGCATGGGTTCCATGCCGCATCTGCGCTACTTGCGGTGCTGAGGTCCTCTTGGGCGCGGAAGGAGATTTCTGGCCCTTTCATTCCTCCTAGGAACTATCCCTCCCCAGTCCCCCCTTTTTTATTCTTTTTTTTATTTTTATTTTCTTTTCTTCTTTCTTTTTTTTTCTTAAAAACAAAAAGAAAGAAGTAACCTAACCATGGCAGCCCTAGTCCATGATCCTGCTACCCCCGGGCCCCTTCTTGATACCGCACCCCGTTCTGACCCTGCCTCATCTTTGGACCACTCTTCGGACACTCCTCATGACTCTGTACCTCTTGCCGGTGCTGTTTCCTCACCCGCTTCAGGTACTGAGGCCTCGACTGACTCCTTCGATTTATCTGACCTTCGCTCTCCTCTGACTATGCTTCCGGCCTCTCCCTCTACGGTGCGGCAATTTTCGAATCGCCGGCCCATTCCACGTCGGACCAACTCTGGTCCCACGCCTAAACGACAACGACAATTACCTGCTGATGACACTTCTCCACCTTCTCGTTCTTCTCAGAAAAGATCGACACGTCCTTCACTACCTTTCCACGCTCAGTTTCAGACTGCACAATGGACTATATTCTTCACTTTACGACCGACTTCCTCTACTGCCTATCTTTCTGACCACAGTATTGGCAAGGCACTCCTACGGCATGTTGGTAAAGATATTTCTTTTCATGCTCTTAGAGCGGTACGCGCATCATCACCAAACAGAATGCTACCCGGGCTCATGACTTTCTCGCCCTTTCCCCATTCAAATACTGTTCCTGTAACTATTAAAAAGGGAAACATTCCCTAAATTTCTTTTTATGGAACCGAAATTTCCTTGCCCCCCCTACCATAGTTCAAAAAAAATTTTTCCAGACATGGGGGCACTGACATTTTTGAACAACTGGAACCCAAGATCTCCCAATCCTAAAGGTAGACACTTACGTTTTCCTGCCCCCGGGCGGAGAGAAACCCAGCAAAGTGGGGTCGTTTAAAAATTTTGGGCAGCCGTGAACTCCCATCCTCATTTAATTAGTAGGGGGCATCGGTTTCAAGTTTCAAAAAGGGATCCCCACACCGGGAAAAAGGTAGAAATTGGGGGCGAAATTTTGGGCCTCCCGCGAAATATTGCAGATCTAAACGCCGAATGCCCAGCCCGTGGTGCCGATGGGCCATTCAAAAACGTTCCCTTTCAAAACGACCTCCCCTTGCCTTAAAAAATTTTCATGAGGGTCAAACCCTTCGTACTCTCGCCCTTGTCTAGTCACTTAAAAAAGAGCGGGAAAACCGTTACCTCAAAGAGGCAAAAGGTCCCCTTAAGCCTGGCATTTCTCATCTTTCCCCCTTTCCCAAAGGGGGGACTACCCGTGGGTTTTTTTTTTCCCTTTTTTTCAAAAAGTCCCCCCATTCCCGGTAACCCCATCTTCTGCACCCCCCTCTGGGTTACCTCCCCTTTGTCCCCCCTGTATTTTCTTTTGCTTCCCCCGGGCCCGACGGGGCCCCACTTCCAAAAACCCCAGTCTGATCTTGCTTCTTCGTGTTCTCTGTCACAAGCCCATACGGGCGGATCTCGAAGACACCTCCCCCCCAATCGTCCCCCTCTTTTCAAAAGGGCAAAAAAAAGGGCCGGTTTAAAACCTCCAAACCCCCTTTCCCCCTCCTCATTTTCCCTTCCCTGTCTCGGGACCTTTTGGGTTTTTCCCCCTCTCACTGGGTCTGATACAAGTGTAGAGGTTCACCCTCCCCTCGTAAAGGGACCTTCCTCCCCTGTTTCCCCCCAAATTTTCTTCCTCTTTTTGCCACCTTCCCCGGTTTCCTGCCTCTTTTTGTTTCCCCTTCCCCGCTTTTCCAAATTTTTCCCCCCACCCTTTTTGGGCCCCCCCCCCCACCTTTTGGGACAGTCCATTACAGTTTTCCCAAACTTTTCTCATCCTCCCCCTTTCCATTCCCAAAAAATTTCTCCCTCCGGGCGTCTCTGAATTTTGAAACAAATTTTAACAATTGTACGAATTGGGAATAATACCGGGCCCGATGAGAGTAAGACACCAAAGTGCAACAAAACTGGGGATCTTTTTTTAAACGTTTCGCCTCCATGGCGAAACGTTCCCACAATAAAAAAACCCAATGTTTTCACATGTTCCCTTTCTCTCAACTTGAAAGCAACCCTGAATATATTAAAGGGGACCCAAACCTCAATGGAAATGATTTCCCCCCTCCGCTCCTTCTCCCCCTCCCTACTTTTCCTTTTGCACAACCCCTTTTTTTCCCAGGGGCACTGTTTTCCCTTTACTGCTTGAAAGTTTTCCACGCCTCCCGCATGTTTGGGCTTTTTTAATCCCTCTAGTCCATAGGGAAACCCCTTAAACCTTTCGGATTTCAGATCTTTTTTTAAATTTCCCCAAACATGGCCTATTTACAGTGGAAAAATACGCAGCCCAGGGTAAACGGGGGAGCTTCAGATGTTACTCTCCCATTTTTCCCCCCTGTTGGTGTTTTCTTACGGGAAACCCAAAAAAACACCTGCTGTTTTTCTCCCCCCCATCTCCCGGGGTAAATTTATTGATTTCTTCAGAACCTTTTCCCGAAGGGAAACCTTTTTAAAGAAAGTGCCCCTTCTTCTACGCACTGATTTCCATACCATCAGCTTTTTGTTTATACTTCGCTGCATTACACAGCAGCCGTATCCACTTACATAGGTGGTAACGCTCTGTTCTTTATATCTCTCTCCTCTTCCCCGGGCATTATCTATTCCGGATATTGCCTTTCTTGTTTCGTAAATTCCCCACCCCCGATTCTGTTACTTGGTAAATTTTAATGCCCACCATTTCCTCGGGGGGGGGGGGGTCTCACTGTGATTCCCGTGGCATTCATTTAGAGGCTTTTCTTGCCACCCACCCCCTCCATGTTTTAAATACAGGTACTCACACCCATTTTGATCCCCCGACTCACACTCTCTCTTGCAATCGATCTCTCAGTCTGGCTCTTCTCCCCGCCGCATTAGACTTCATTTGGTCTGTTCTTCCGGACTTACATGACAGCGATCATTTCCCAATCATTCTTACTTCCCCTTCATATTCCCACCTCTTCGCATCCCACGCTGCAATTTGATCAGGAAAATTTGGGAACCTTTACTCACACCTAACTGTTTTTAGAGAGGTTCCTTCTTCGTCCTCCATCGATGAGCTTTACACCTCTTCTCGTCCTCCGTTTTAAACCACAGCTTCTCATTCTATACCCCCAAACTTCGAGCAGGCATTCTCAGAAATGCGTGCCTTGGTGGACTCCTGCTTGTGCTCGTGCAGTACTTTTGAAACGCGCTGCATGGAGCAGGTCCCGGGTACAATAGAACCACAGAAGACTTTTTGATTTTAAGCAGAAGCGTGCGATCGCTCGCCGTGTCATCCGTGACGCAAACCGGCACTTGCGGGCGAGATTATGTCTCCACCATCACCTCTGCTTCCTCTTTGAGTGCAGTCTGGAAAAAAGTACGAAAACTGAGTGGTAAATATTCTCCTGACCCGGCTCCTGTTCTGCGGGTTTCCCGGGTGTTGATATAGCAAACCCACTAGATGTTGCCAATGAAATTGGCAATCATCTGGTCCGTATTTATCAGGGACTCCATCTATGCCCCTCATTTCTTTCCTCAAAGTCTGCCAGAGAGTTAGCACCCTTGGACTTTTCTTCTCTCAGAGAAGTACAGTATAATGTGCCTTTTACACTTCAAGAACTGGAGGCAACACTCTCAGCTTGCCGATCATCGGCAGCTGGGCCCGACGACATTCATATTCGTATGCTACAACATTTACATCAGTCAGCCCTTGCAGTCCTATTACGCCTTTACAATCTTATTTGGTCACAGCTGTGGAAATCCGCCATTGTTCTCCCTTTCCGCAAACCAGGCACTACGGGACATGAAACCTCCCACTATCGTCCCATTGCCCCTTAACAGTGCAGTTTGCAAAGTGATGGAACGCCTAGTAAATAGACGTTTAGTGTGGTATTTAGAGACACACAACAGTCTCTCCACTCGTCAATATGGCTTCGTAAGGGACGTTCTACCATAGAAACCCCCTTTCTTACGCTTGGATACGTATGTTCGTAATGCCTTTCGAATAACCACTCAGTTATTGCCATATTTTTTTTACCTTGAGAAGGCATAGACACAACTTGGAGGTATAAATATTTTAGCCCAAGCCCACTCCTTATTTCCTTCGAGGCAATCTAAACCCTCCTTCCTTAAGAATTTTTAACTGACAGGCATTTCTGTGTTCGGTTAATATGTGCTCTCCCCGGACTTCATCCAAGCTGAAGGTGTCCCCCAGGGATGTGTTCTGAGCACAACACTTTTTTTCTCCTTGCTATTAATGATTTGGCCTCTAGTCTTCCATCAAATATTTGGTCATCACTCTATGTTGATGACTTCGCTATTGCCTTTGCAGGCCTGACTGTCACCTTATTACAGTTTCTCTCCAGCATGCAGTCGACCGTGTTTTCCCAAATTTGGGGCCACAACACGTGGGTTTAAATTTTCCAGCACTAAAACCACCAAATTACTTTCACTAGACGCTCTGTCACCCCCGATCACCTTGTACCTCTATGGCCCCCGTATCCCTGAACGTGATCGGTCAAGTTTCTGGGCCTCCACTTTTATCGTAGGGTTTTCCTGGAAACCTCACATTACCTCTCTGAAGGCAACTTGTCAAAGCCGGCTGAACCTTCTTAAAACCCTTGCTCATCTTTCATGGGGAGCTGATCGTCGAACCCTCCTTCGCTTACATTCCACCCTTATCTTATCGAAAATTGATTATGGGGGACCAGATCTATTCAGCGGCATCTCCTGCTACTCTCTCTAGCCTTAACCCCATTCATCACCAAGGATTACGTTTATGCCTTGGTGCTTTTCGCTCTTCCCCTGTCGAGAGCCTCTATGCAGAAGCGAACGTGCCATCCTTATCCAATCGCCGTGATGCCCATTGCCTTCGCTACTATGTACGCTCTCATGATCTCCGCAATCCTTCCATTTATAGAATGGTTACTGATATTAGTAGACATTCTTTATTTGTTCGCCGCCCCTGTTTACTCCGTCCCTTCTCTCTTCGCCTTCATTCGCTCTTGTCTTCTCTTCAACTACCACCTTTCTATGTACATGTAGCATCTCACTTGTCCCTACCCCCCTGGGAAGTTCCAGCTGTTCGAGTGTGTTCTTTCTCTCTCCCTTGCTCGAAAGCCCAACTGTCTACGGTCGCTTCCCGCTCTCTTTTTCTTGACCACTTTCACTCTCATTCTCATGCCATTGCTGTGTACAAAGATGGCTCTAAGTCTTCTGATGGCGTAGGATTCACAGCAGTGTTTCCGGACAGCGTCGTACAAGGGCATTTACTATCTTTGGCTAGTATTTTTACTGCTGAATTGTATGCCATCCTTACAGCACTTATCCGTATTGCATCTATGCCTGTGTCATCATTTGTGGTTGTCTCAGACTCCCTTAGTGCTTTACAGGCTATACAGAAATTTGATACACCTCACCCCTTAGTCCTCTGTATCCAACTTTGGCTGTGCCGCATCTTTACCAAGCATAAAGATATTGTTTTTTGTTGGGTCCCTGGTCATGTTGACGTACAGGGCAATGAACAGGCAGACACTGCTGCGCGGTCAGCAGTACATGACCTACCAGTTTCATGTAGAGGTATTCCATTTACGGACTATTTTGCTGCAATATCTTCCCAACTTCACACCCGTTGGCAACAACGTTGGTCTACTATGCTCGGCAACAAACTTCAATCTATTAAACCGAGTATAGGTTACTGGCCGTCTTCTTATCACCAGTGTCGAGGTTGGGAGACTACTCTCTCCCATCTTCGCATTGGCCATACTCGTCTTACTCATGGATATCTCATGGAGAGGCGCCCTGCTCCTCTCTGTGAGAATTGCCAAGTTCCATTATCAGTCAGCCACATTCTGTTGGACTGCCCACTTTATCAACGAGCACGCAGAATTTACCTCCGTCATCGTCTTCGCTCTGCTGCTCTCTCTCTACCTTCCTTTCTCGCTGATGGACCCACCTTTCATCCAGACTCTCTCATTGACTTTTTCACAACAACCGACTTACTTCACAAATTCTGATACCTTCAGCCCTTTCTACTTCAATCTCTTGCTACCCTCTACCCCCGCACTATCCCCTGCCCCGCTGTTTTCTGTAACCTACTGATCATCCCTCCTCCCTTCTGCCATCCAATACCCTCGCTTCCTTCCCTACCCTGCAGCGCTGTATAGCCCTTGCGGCTTAGCGCTTCTTTTTGATTATAATAATAATAATAATAATCCCCGGATTTTTATATTTTTCCTTTCAGTTATCTTTTCACATTAACATTCTTTTTAAAATTCTCTATAGTCCTATATGAAAAAAATTTTGGGGGGATTTTTTGAAAAAGTGAATTTGATAAAATTGGCAAAAAAAGAGCAAACTGGCACCCATGCAGCTCAAAATTAACACATAACAACACAAGAAAGAAGGAACACTGCAGCAGGGCTACTGGCCCATGTGAGGCAGGCCCAATTTTTCTACCGGCTTAAGCCTAACCTATACAGGTCAGGTCACGTTCACTTAAGGAAGGAGCATAGCATCTGACCTAGTAGCACAAGCTAGTCAGGTCCACCTCACACCCACCCACAACCACTCATGTATTTATCTAACCCATTTTTAAAACGACACAAGGTTTTACCTTCTATGACGGTACTCAGGAGTTTGTTCAACTCTTCCACAACTCTATTACCAAACCAGTGCTTTCCTATATCCTTCCTGAATCTGATTTTTTCCAATTTGAAACCATTTCTGCGAATCCTGTCTAGGTTAGATATTTTTAGCACGCTATTTACATTCCCTTTGTTTATTCCTGTTTTCCATTTATACACCTCAATCATATCCCCTCTAATTCTACGCCTTTCTAGAGAGTGTAGATTCAGGGCCCTTAGTCTATCCTCATAGGGAAGATTTCTGATACATGGGATCAGCTTTGTCATCCTCCTTTGTACGTTTTCCAGAGCATTTATATCCATTCTGTAATACGGTGACCAGAACTGAGCAGAATAATCTAAATGAGGCCTAACCAAGGATATATAGACTTGAAGAACAACCTGAGGACTTTTATTATTTATGCTTCTTGATATGAAGCCAAGGATTCTGTTAGCTATATTGCGAACATTTATGTACTGTTGCCTTAGTTTTAGATTACTGCTAACCAGAACTCCCAAATCCTTTTCGTAAACAGTAATATTAAGATCTACATTATTTAGTTTATATGTGACATGGTTCTTTTTCTGTCGAATGTTTAGAACTTTGCACTTGTCTACATTAAACTGCATCTGCCACTTCTCCGACCACTGTATCACTCTATTTAAATCTTCCGGGGGTGCTCTAATGTCCTCGTCAGAACGAAATCGTTGGCCTATTTTGGAGTCATCGGCAAACCTGCTTATGTGGTTATTTATTGCCTCATCTATGACATTTATGTAGATTGCGAACATCAAGGGGCCCAACACTGACCCCTGTCGAATACAGGTCGTAATGCTTCCCCACTCTGATTTTTCCCCATTTATGCAAACTCTCTGCTGCCTATCTGTCAACCATGCCTCTATCTAGGAAAAACTTTCTCCTCCTATTCCGTGTCTTAATTTTCCTCAATAGTCTCTGATATGGGACTCTATTAAAAGCCTTACTGAAGTCCATATACACAATATGATATTCAATACCATGAACTACCTCCTCAAATACCATAGTGAGAAGAGTTAGTAAATTCGTAAGACACAAACGCCCTTTTGTAAAACCGTGCTGAGATTCATTAATGAATGAACCATCAAGATGGTTAACTTTTGCCTCGGTAATTAATGATTCCATAAATTTTCCCACTATGCAGTAAGGCTTATTGTTCTATAGTACGAAGCTAAAGACTTGTCACCTGCCTTGTAAATAGACATTACACTTTCCATTTTCCACTTGTCTGGCACTATGCCAGTTTGTAGTGATGTACTGAAAAGATTAGCCAAAGGTATGCTAAGTTCCTCTTTACATTCCTTTAAAACCCTTGGAAACAGTTAATCAGGGCCTGGGATTTAATTTCTCTATTTGTCTGAGGACCATGTCACTAGCTACCCCAGTCATGCATAGTTTATTATCGTCCTGTTATACATAATTTATTATTTCTGGAATTTCGCTAGTATCTTCCTGAGTAAAAACTGAGAGGAAGTAAGAGTTGAAACGTTCAAGCGTTTCCTTATCACTGTCAGTGATCTGACCTGAGTTACTCTTAAGTGGGCCTATCTTGTCCCTAATCTTACTTCTGTATACCTGAAAGAACCCTTTTGGGTTAGTCTTTGAATCCCTTGAAACTTTAGCCTCATAATCTTTTTTTTTTTTCTTATTCCTTTTTTATATTTCTCTCTTTAACTGAGTATATTGATTTCTTAACTTCCCATCCCCTCTTTTGATAGGCCTATATGTGCGTCTCTTTTGATCAATGAGATGTTTTAAGCTATTGTTAATCTATTTGGGATCATTTTTGATAGATCTAATTTCCCAACTCCGAACAAAAGTTGTCTGGGTAGCTAGCATTAAGCTCTGAAAAAACGTCATATTGGGAACCAACACCACCTACCTGACCCATAGTCAGGTCATCCCAGTTTAGCCCACCAAAGTAATTTCTCATCCCATGAAGTCGACCAAGCAGAAGTCAGGGATAGACTTGATTGCAGTTATCTTGGTAATTCCATGATATATTAAAACTAAGTGATTTGTGATTGCTTTCCCAAAGCTCATCATTAACCTCAAGAATCTTTGTTGGCAAGAACCAAGCCAAGCAGATTGTTTCCTCTAGTTGGTTCTGTCACAAACTGTTTTAAAAAGCAATCCTGAACTGTATCAAGAAAGTCACTAGACTCAAGATTTCCTGTCACATTATTCCAATCAATTGATCTAAAGTTAAAATCTCCTATTAACACAACATTTTCATATCTAGGCAGCTTACTGCACTCACTATCAAGGTACATCAGCATTTATTAGGGTTTGTAGATGGGATAAAATTTGCTTAACAGATCTGGCAATTTGAAATTTACACTGGTTAAAATGAGTGTCACGCAAAGTTATAATGAAGTCCATCAATGGTAAAAGTTGGAAGCCTCTAAGACCCGCGTCAGGGAACACTTGTCCTGTTTCCTCACGACCCTTACCTTACTATAGTCCCAGAAAAAGACATTCTTGTTATAACTGTATTTCCGTATAATTTCAAATTTGGACGTATTCAGAATAAACTTACAGGTTATCATCCTTGTTTTAGAATACATCATCAGTAATATTATAAAGCCAATAAAAGTAAGCAGCAGTCATTAGTTATTGAATGTAAAAAATGAATATCACTATGGCAGCTGGTCAGGATCTCGTAAATCAAGACAAAGCTCCATGATCAAGCCCTCTTATTCCTGGGCAGCAGCGTAACCAGATTATCCCGTCTCCATGCCTGACGGACCGACGTTCACGGAACACCAACTGTGGGACTTATGCTTTGGCTTTTCGGTTGGCCACCACTGAAAACGACTCTGTACCCCCCGCTAAATATATATATTCAAAAATATTGTTCACCAAACCTGCTAGTAAGGAGATGTTCACATCTGATAGGCTTGTGATACCCCAAATATTTAAACCTCAGTTTTTGAGGGCAGCTCATAATTCATCCTTGGACGGACACTTGGGTGTCACTAAAACAATTTATAAGATATCCCATTATTTCTCTTGGCTAGGTTTGAGACGAGATGTTTGGAGCTACATCAAGTTCTGCCGTGAGTGTTAGTAAGTGGGAAAGCCCTGGACACTACATCAAACCTGCACCATTGTATCCCATACCCGTTGACAGAGAGCCATCCACAGATATGATTATGGACTCTATGGGATCTTTACCAATGGCCAAGTCAGGTAACCAATATCTATTCATTGTTGTTGAAAAAACACAAGGTATCCTAAGACGGTGTCTACGCTTAGTATTAATACTAAGGCTTAGTATTAATACTAAGGCTTAGTATTAATACTAAGGCAATAAAAATAAAGAACTCATCTGTTTTATATCCCAAGTAATTTTACTGCTATGGACTTCAGAGAAGTATTAAATTGATTAGGAATTAATCTAGGACTTTCCTTAGCTAATACTCATCAATCTCAAGGAGTATATGAGAGGTTCCACCAGACCTTGAAAACATGATCCGTGTGTATTGAATGCATTTTTCTACAGATTAGGATGAATCGTTGCCTCTGCTACTTTTTCCCATACGAGAAACTCTGCAGGAATCTACAGTGCATAGTCCGTTTGAGTAGTTATTGGGTCATAATGTAAAAGGTCTTCTACAACTGCTTAAGGATGGATGGTTATTATAGTTAATAATATCTGTACTTCTACAAGTACATGTACAAGGTCTTGCTGACCTCAATGATATACTACTAAAAGGAAAGCTCCATGTTATGCAGAACATTTCGGGCAAATTAGATCAGTTTTGTCCCAGGATGCGACCCACACCAGTCGACTAACACTCAGGTACCTATTTAACTGATGGGTGAACAGGGATAACAGGTGTAAGGAAATACGCCTAATGTTTCCACCCTTGTCTGGAATCGAACCACGGACCCCTCAGCCTGTGAAGCGAGAGCTTTGCCTAATAGGCCACGGGTCTGGTAGAAGACACCATGAAAACTCCCTACGATCCTAAAGCAAGACTACACTTGGCACAACTTCTGGCTATGAACAACCTTCCCAGCCCAGGCAAAAAAACAAGGTTGAAAAACAAGCTGTATTTTTCGTTGAAATAAAAAAAAGGGAATTTACCTTTTTAACCCCCTTTTTAAAGGCCAAAATTTTTAAATGTGAAGGGAAATTAATTTGGGAACCCTTAAAACCTAAATTAATTTTAGGGGTTTCGCCAGCCCTTTGAAAACCAAACCTAGGTAAATCAGTTTTAACAAATTAAAAAAATTTTGCCCCCGGCCCCAATTTTTTCCTTGGTTTTCTGCGCCTTGCAAAGCCGTTTGAAATTATTTCTTAAAAAAGGGTCCTAAATTTTAAAAAGGTTTTTTAAAAAAAAGGACTTTTTCCAGGTTCCTTTGCTGTAAATTATTAAAAGGAACTTTTGCAAAAAGGGGAAAATTTAGATATTTTCCAATCACCCAAACCATCCTCCCTATTTCCCTATCTTTAAGAGGGGTAACAAAACTTGGGTTCCCAATGACCAGGGGGGGTCGGGAAAACAAATAAACCCCCCCCTTTAAGAGAGTTCCCCAAAAACCAAAGGGGTTTTAAAAAACCCAATGAAAACTTTTTCCCTCGAACTCATTGGAAATTCGGCTAGGGGCCCTCCCGCCCAGAAAAAGAAGAGGTATATAAATTTTTTTCGTTTTATGGGAAAAGAATTTAGGTTTCCACATTTAAAAAAAAAACCCCATTCCCGTATGAAAAATAAAATTAATTAACTTTGTGGGAAAAGGGCCCAAATTTTTAAATTTACCCATTAAAAAAAAAAAAATTTTTAATTTTAAAAACCCCCCCCAATTTGGTTTTTTCGTTGAAAAAGTTACAATTCTTTTTTTTCCCCCCTTTCCAAAATTTAAAAAAGGCAACTACCCTTCTTTGGATTGGTTTTAAAATGTCAGTACTTTAAAAACCAAATGAGATACATCAATTTAAAAATACTAAATTTAATTTTGGATTTCCAAAGATGTAAAATTGGTTTATAAAATTCCTTAAAAAAAAAATTTCCCCCAAAAATTGGAAAAAAAGAGTAATAAACTGGGTTTTTACGAACTTTGGAATTAAAGGTTTTTTTAAAAGGGCCCCCCTTTCCCCCGGGGAAAAAAGGAAGGTATTAAAAATTTTTTAAGGGAAAATTAAATTTAATTTGGGAAATTTAAGGAAAAATTTATAGGACAAACAAAAAGGGAATTTTTAAAAAAGGAAGGGTACTAAATTTCCTTTTAAAACTTTTAAACCAAAAAAATTTTTTCCTTGGTAAATTCCGGTTTTTACAGTTTATTCTCCCCTTTTTAAAAAAGGGGGAAATTACCTAAACTATTGAAAAGGTTAAAGGGTCAAACAGGGCCTAAGGAAACGTTTTAAAATTTTTTTTTAAAATTTGGGAAAAACATAGTTTTAAAAAAGGTAGTAAAAACTAAAATTATTAAAATTGGAAAGATTTTTTTGGGCTTTTTTTGACACCATAAAGGGGCCCCCAAATTTCCAAAAATTTTTTACCTTACAAAATTTTCAATTAAAATTTTAAATCCCAAAAATTTTTTTAAAATTTAATAAATTGGGGGTTTCTTAGGAATTTTTTTAAAACTTCACCAAAAAATTTTTTGGGTCTTTCCTTTAATTGGGGATTAAAAGTTTTATGTTTTTTTTAAGGTTTCCAAGAAATTTTTAAAATAATTAAAATAAAAAAGGGCCAACCAAAACTTTTTTGGGGCCCAATTAGGGCCAAACATTTTTCCCCTTTTTCGGTAAAACATAAATTTAAATTGGTGCTTTTTTTTCCCTGACTTGAATTAAGCCGTCCCCCCGTTTTTTTTTAAACCTTCCGTTTTTAAATTTTTTAAAATAAAAATATTTTCCAAACCAAAAATTATTTTAAAACAAAAAAACACTCATTATTTTGGGTCTTTTAACCTCCATTTAAATTTTAAAAAAAAAACATCTTGGGAAAAGGAAATTTAAAAAGGAAAAGAAAAAAAACCCCCCCGGGTTTTTTGCCGTTTTATAAAATTTTTTAAGGGAAAATTAAAAAAATTTTTTTTTTTTTTTATTTTTAACCCCCCCGGGCCGAATTCCCCCGGCCGGGTGGCCCGGAAAAAGGGAAAAACTTTCCCCAAATTCATTCACCCAAAAAAACACTTTTTTTAAAAAGGGTCTTTAACTCATTTTTTAAAACTCAAAAACACCCCCCCTTCAAGGAAAGATGTATTTCCACCCCCTCGTTCCCGGTTTGCCGGGGATTTTAATTTTTTTTAAATTTTAAAAATTTTTTTTTTTTTTCAACCCCAACCCCCAAGCAGGTCCCGAAAAAAAACTTTCCCATTCACCCCCATATAAAACGTTTTCCAGAAGGGGGTTCCCAGAACTGAAACCCAAAACCCCTTTTAACCCCCCCCCTTCCAATTCCAGGCCGACCCCACCCCGGCCTTTAATTCCCCGGGGCCTTTTTCCCCCCTTTGAACCCCTTTTTTTCCTTAAATTTTTTACTTTGCGCCCCACCCCCCAACCCCCCAGCCCTCGGGAAAAAAAAACCATTTTTTTTTTCCCACCCCTCCAAATTCCAAACACGAACCCTCCTGCGGGAACCCAAAACCCCTTGCCCACAAAACCCCCTTTCCCCCTCCCCCCAAACCCTTCCTGCCCCCCAACCCTTCCCCCCCCTTTTCCAAAAAACCAAAAAATAAAGCTTTTGGTTTAAAACCTTTTCTCCTACATTCCCCCCTTTCCCCCAAAGGGACAAATTTTTGGGTTCCCGACCCCCTTTAACTCCAAAATTTCAACTCTTTTTTCACAACAAAATTCCCTAAACTTTTCCCCATTGACCCCATTCCCCGCTAAAACACTCATTTCCCCTTTAAATATCGGGGAAAACTTAAAATCCTACTTCCCCCTCCCCCCAAAAATTTTGTTTCCCCAAACTTTCACCACTACTTTTTTTTCCCTCATCATTCTTATTTTTTATTCACTTTTTTTCCCCCCCTTTGCCCCCCACTTCACCCAAAATTCCCCTGAAACTTTCCCTTCCCCCAAACCCCTCCAAGAAAAATTTCATCACAAACCTTTTGTTCCCCAAACCCCCCCTTTTGTTTTCCCCTTTAAATTTTTTTTTTTTAAACCCACCCCTTTACAAACCTCGCAATTTTCCCCTTACAAAATTTAAAAATTATTAAAAAATTAAAATATTTTTATTTTTTATTTTTAATATTTTAAATAATATTTCTTAATATATAAATTTTTAAAAAATTTTTATATTTTTTTATATTTTATATATATATTATAAATATTATTATATAATTTTTTAAAATTTTATATTTTTATAAATTTTATATATATATAAATATATATATAAATATTATAAATATATAAAAAAACATGAATTAAATTGGGGGCTTTTAAAACAAAAAAATTAAAAATCCCCTTCCATTCCTCCAAAGCCAACGGGGACCCAAAGGGGTTAGAAAGAAAAGCATATCCCCCTCTGGATGGCCACACTGAGGTGGGGGAAGGGGGAAAGGGGCCCGCCCCGGCCCCCTGGGGGTCGATGGGGTCGGGAAAAACCCAGTTCGTTAAGGAAGCGTTTGGCTTTTTTTTTTTTCCAAAAAACCCCAAGGCCCCTCTGACCCCAAAGAGAAAAATTGATACTTTTGTATCCTCCCTGTGTTCAGTAGCTCCTCCCTGTCGCCCAACACTGTGCCCGGGTGTATGGGGTCACCCAAGAAATCGAAAAGCGGTATTTCCCATGCTGAGAGTTTCCCCTTTCTTCCCAAAGGATAATGGTGCCCCCCATAAAGAGCAGGTTGCGGGGTTGGGGGGTGTTTTTTGGCTACTAGTGTTTGGGGCCCCTCTCTCTCGGCGGGGCTTCCAGTTGTAAAAGGTTTCCCCTAATGTTTTTTTGGCCTTTTAAATTATTGTTTTTCTTGCTTTCCCAAACCCCCTTGGTTTCGGAGCGGGTTAAGACCATGTAGACCAAAAAATTGCTCGGTTTTGTCCCTCGCCGAAAAATTTCACGTATATTCTGTGTAAATTGGGGCAGGGGGCAGAGAGCCCTGAAATTTCGGAGGGGGAGAGTTTTTGGGTCGAGGCTTTTCCCTTTTGCCAAAATTTGGGAAAACTTTTTTGGAGAAAGTCAAAAGAGAGTGTGCACTTACAGTTGGAAGGGGCCGCCTCCCTGGGGTCTGATGTTACCTGGGATGTTATTTTGCATTTTGGGCCCAAGTCCCTTTTCTACTAGGGGAAACCAATAAAAATTTTAAAGGGTTTGTAGGCCATTTTCTGCAATATTTTTTGGGTGGGGGAGCATCGAGTCCCCCCATTCGGGGGATAACACTGGCGTAGCTAGGGCCGTCCCCCCGTTTGAGTCACTGGGATGTCCGAAAAAAAATTTTTTTTATTAACTCTTTTGGGATGCTAGGGAAGGGGGACGGGAAAAAGCGGTAGGGAAATTCTGGGAGGATTTTGCGTCCCTCCCGAGCCCCCCAAGCTTAAACTGGAAGTGGGGATTTGGGCCCCCAAATTGTCCATCTTAAAGGGATAGTTTCAAACACTCTCTAGCAGGGTTTTTTTAAATTGGTAGCATATTCCTTGAGTTTTGGACTGTTGAAGGGCCCGGGGGGGCATTCAGGAAATTTGGTGGGTTTTTTGGGGAGGGGACAGGCCCCTGGGTGAGTGGGTAGAAGGCATCTTGTGTATTTTTTCTTTCATCCTCCCTTTCCCCTTGGTCCTGACCCCGAGAAGGGTCCCAAAAGCAGGTGCTGTTGGCGGGATCAGTGGTTGGGTGCCCCGGGTTTAAAACAGCCCTAATTTTTCGGGATAATCTGTGGGACGGGCTGAAACTCTTTTCATTTGGTGAGGTATATAGGCCCGGTTTTCTTTTCTCACGTTTTTAAATTTTTTTTGATGTCCGTTAGGAAAAAAAAGGGAAAATTCTTTATTTCCCAGCTGGGGTTTACCTTTTTTTTTAAATTCCAAGAACCAAAAATACTGAGTTTCATTGGAAAAGCGCTTCAATGCCTCCTTGATGACCAGACAAAATAGAAAGGTTACTAGGGGGGCCCCCTGGGGGACCCTTTTGGGCGCCCCCTCACACGAATCAATTTAAATTGGCCCCCAAAACCCAATATTTTGGAAGGGAAGTGTCTAGAAAATTTGTTTGGGAAAGGGGCACCCCCTTTCCTGACTAAGTTGAACCCTTTAGAAAAAATCCAAATTTGCCCAAGGGTTTTTTTTTCATGGGACATGTTGATGTTTATCTGTGCTGCGTGGGAAACTGTTTTCAGGGCCCCCTTTGAGGGAACCCCAAAAAACCTACTGAGTGGTTTCAACATTGTGGCAGCTTCTTGACTCGCCTTTCTTATGCACCCTTTGACGACAAGGCTTTGGGAAGGGGGGGTTCCCCACTGAAAGGGGTCTGATTTCTCCCCTTTTTTTGCAGAGGGCCCCAAAATCAGGCAAAAAAGGAAAAGGGGGTCAAATTGCCTCCGGGAAAACCTCCCAGCCGGGGCACACTTTGGGAAAAATTTTAGTGAGTTCAGCCCGAAACCCTCGGGAAAATCACCAAGTCGGGTATTTGACTATTTTTTTTAAATGCGTTTGGGGCCCAAAAACGGTAAAAACCCCCCTGCTGAGCCCTTTGGAAATGAATAAAAACCTCAAACATCAGCCCCCTGCGGGGTTTTAAAATATTTTTCACCCCCGGGCAATATCGGGGGGGGTTTCAATTTTTAAACTGGGACCCCTTTGGGTGGGGAAACGTTCCCCCTTTCCCGGGGTTTTGGTGCTGAAATTGACTTTCTTAAGAGCGATGGTACCCTTGCGGGGTAAAAACCCATTCCCCTCTACTATTTTTTTTGTATTTTTGCTCTGTTTTTTGGGGCTGCCCGGGGTGCCCCTGTTTTTGGGCATTTGCCCGGCGGGTTTTTTCGCCCGCCCTAGAGGGGAAGGGACGAGGTTTCATCTTACAAAAATGTATTTATTGAACTAATAACAGATGTTGCTAGGATTTTCCCCCCCCCTTGGGGGTTACACCAGCGGGTTTTTCCCAAATAGAAAGTTTTTTGTGCCGGATCCGTTTGCAGGGGAAATCTTTGGGGACTTTTTTTAAAGAGGTCAGAGAATTTGCTAGAGCTTGAGGGCCCGAGCTGCTTTGGGGATGTGGGACAGCTTTCCTTTGGGGGAAAGGGAAATTTTGGGACTGCAAAATTTTTAGGCCCAAAACGGGGTTAAAAAAGAGTGAATTCAGGGTCTGCAAGCCCTCTCTTTTGGGAGGGGATTTTGGGTTATTCCCTTTGGATCCCCCCTGGAGCCTAGAAAAATTGATTGTGTGCACTGATTTTCCCATTTGAGAACTGATTGTACTTTTCCCTTTTGAAAAACCTGGCAGTTCCCTCGGGGCGGATTCCACGGCTTTTGGCTTGTGCAGGTTTCCCCTTGGGAACCCCGACATTTTAGTGAATTGCTGACATTGGGGCGTGGGAGGACCCACCCTGTAGGAAAAAGGGGGTAAAAGAAAACATGTGCATGGGGAAGGGGGGGGAAAAGTAGAGGGCGGTATGGAGTAAACTGGGGGGGGAACAAAAAGGGCCAACACCCTTGGTCAGGCGGGCAAAGGGCCAAAGATTTGGAAATTTGGGGGGAGGGGGGGGATGGGGGGGGGGGGGGAACGGGTCCCTATTTTTTCACTAAAATGCAAATCACGGGGACAACCTTTGTTGATTGTTTTACCCTTATAATTCAACTTAGGGGGAAAACCCCCCCGCCATTGGCACACCCTTTCCCATGTTTCTCACTTTATCCCATTTCGCACCCAAAATGGGGGAAAGTTGGGCAGCCACTCCTCCCCCAACCTCGGCCGAAACAGGACCTATAAGGATTAAAAATGCTAATTTACAGTTTTTGGTTTTTGGGTGGGGTTTTAAAAAAAAACCAGGGTAGTAAAATTTTAATTTTTACAGAGTGTACCACTAGAAAACACCTACATGGCTAGGCTTTTTTCGGGCAGATTTAAAATTTAAAATCTTAATTTAAAAAATATTACAAATTATGAGGTAATTTGGGTATTTGGATAAGGGGACTAAATACAAAGTTTGGGGAGTTTAGCAATGTGAATGCTTTTTTTTTGGAAAATAAAAAATTTTCATTTATTGGAGATCACGGGCCCAACTTTTGCCCAAGTTAAGATTCATTATTTTGAGTTTGGAGATTGATTTTTCGGTTTATGGTCAAAGGGGTGAGTGATTTGTAATGAAACCCCCAGGGGGTTTATTCGTGGAATTATTTTAAGGGGGTGAATCGGGGAGATAAGAGGGTTTTCTGAGGGTAGTTTTGAAAGGTTTGTGAATGTTTCTGCAGTTTTAGAATTTTCAGGTAGGGTTCCAGTTTTTGGGGGCCTTTGAAAACCCAGTTTTTTTTGGGGTAAAGGTTTAGCGGACAGGGGGAATGTCATAGAAATTTTTGGTCTGGTGTTATGCCTGGGGTTCTGTCGCAACTTCAAGAAAGCGTTTTAGGTAAAGGTTAATATTGGAATTTAAGGTCCTGTAGATGAATTCCCACAGAAAGTAAGTGGGGGTTGTTGAACAGGGAGTAAGTTTAGATCAAATAAAGAGTGGGAGGGTGTGTTGCCAGGGCGGGTTTAGGTTTTATTCTTATTTGGGGGCTTTGTTGGGTTATTATTGGCTTTAGGGGTGTTGCTGCATTTAAACCCCCAAGCACAGTAGTATAGGTGAGGTATGGTTATATAAGTAAATGGAATAGTGTGAGAAGGGCAGTTTGCGGCACTATTATCGTATCTTGGAGATTACCCCAAACCGTTTTGGATTTCTTTTTTTGGGGATGTGTTTTTGGGTATGGGGGGCCGAAATTCCCGGTTTTGTCGAGGGATAGGCCTAGGAATTTGCCCTCATTATGCCTGGGAATTAGGTGTTTTCGATCTTAAAAGTTAATTTGCGCTCTCCCGCTCTGCTCCAAAAAAATGTAGTAGGGGTTTTTTCAGTGTTAAGCGTAATTTATTGGGTGTCATCCAAGTCGATATTTTGAAACAGCTCCTCTTAAAAAATGGTGTTGAGGGGGGGCAAAAATTAAGGGGGAGAGATGACATAAGTCGTGTCGTTTAGCAAAGAGGGAAAGGGGGTTTGGTGTTTAGATACGTTTGGAAGATCATTGATGTATTTGAGGAAAAAAGGGGAAAAAGGGGGACTTCCCTGCGGAATTCCGTATCAAGTGGCTGTGTTGTTTTATGCTGTGTCTTTAATTGGGGAATTTCTGATCCCAAATTTTAAGGTTTAAAATTTTGGGAAAAAATCAAGCGCATGGCCTCTTATACCGTAATGGGGTTTAAATTTGGTTTGGTTGGGGATGCCTTACTGTGTCAAAAGTTTTTTTTAGGGCCCAAAAAAAATTCCCAGTGGATATTCCCTTTATTTTCCCCAAATTTTTTTGATTGCACGTTAGTTTATTGTATTTTTCCTGAATCCAAATTGGCAGGGGTTAGTATGTTTTGTGCCGTTATAAATGGGAAAATAGTCTCCCGTGCCCCGACGTTCTCAAAGATTTTGGGGGAAACAATTGGGAAGTTTTTAATTGGCCTATTTGTTGTTTAAAATCCCGTAGGGTCACCACCTTTTTGTATTTTTGGTTTTTAAAACCCTTTTCCTTTTTGAGTAGTTTCGGGGAAAGGGCTAGTTTTTTAGTGACTTTTTAAAAAATAATAGATAGCATGCGAGAGGGGGCATGGGTCGCTTCTTTGTACAATAATGGGGGACATGAACAGATTCCCCGAGTTATTTTTAAGTGGGCTTTATAAACTCGGTGACTTTTTCCCTGGGCCCCAGTTGGGCAAAAATATGAAGGAATTTTGGGGAAAAAACCCCTCTATAGTCCCCGGCATGGGGATTGGTACGTGGGATTTTTTTTGGGGAGGTTTTGAACCCTTTTGGGGAAGAAGGTTTTGTTTAAATTTTTAGCTGTTCAGTGGAATCAGTGGGTTTTTATTAGATTTTGTTTTGGGCAAAATTCTTGTTTTTTTCAGTTTGTGGGCCCCCGGGAAACTAGAGAGGGTTTTCCAGGTCTTTTTTATTCTCCTATTTTGTCATGAATCTACTGGTTTTTATTTTGGGTTTTGGGTTTCTTTTATTACTTTGGTGAGGGTGAAAAATGTGTTTTTAAAAAATCTTTGT
This sequence comes from Cherax quadricarinatus, assembly GCF_026875155.1. Taxonomy (NCBI): domain Eukaryota; kingdom Metazoa; phylum Arthropoda; class Malacostraca; order Decapoda; family Parastacidae; genus Cherax; species Cherax quadricarinatus. The sequence continues at coordinate 30,211,997 of NC_069431.1, forward strand.
GTATTAAGCCCTGTCTATATTTCTTTTCATATTTTTGTTTTCTTATCAATGGATTTCAGAATGGTGGTGGTTAGCCATGGGCAAACCAAACGTTTGTTTTGATCTGTTTTTGTTTTTATTGGACAATGGGTTTTTTGATTCTAATAATTTGTTAAGAAAAATGGTCCAGTCATCCAAACCTTGGGCCTTGGAAAAATTCTGTAGGGCCCGCAACGTTTTCTAGGTCAGCTTTTGAACTTCCTTTTGAGGCCTCATCATGGAGTCTAAAGAAAAAATTTTTTGTATTCAAGTGGTGGGTTTTTAATGTTTGTCAAAGGGGAAGGTAGGGTAAAGGTCTGTAGTGCTACTGTGATTATTCCCCGATTTAAAAGGGGGTTATATTGGTCCCTATTTGGGGTATTATGGGTTTCACTTTTTTTCAGTGGCCTGGTTGGGTTTTGTTATTTTTTGGTATGGAATGTGTTGTTAAAATTGTTGATGAAAACAGTTACAGGGGTGATCATTTTTAGTAGGCCCAAAGGGTTTATGTTTAAGTTTTCCAGCTAAGAGAAGGCCCGGGGCTTATTCCAAATTTTTTCTGTTTTTTTATTAGTGCCTTTAGTTTTTTTCCCCTGAAAAAATTTGGGGGTTTGTGTGGGGGATCCGGTAAAGGGACCCAAATTTTATTTGGGGTCTTAAGGTTTTTTTCAGTAAAAAATTTCGAAAATGTATTCTCCATATTCATCACTAAAGCAAAAATGGTTTTAAAAAACCTCCACACTTGTGCTGGCAGGATCCCCCTCCAAAACCACCCCCAAATACTCCCCAACTCCCACTGCACACTTTCACTTTTACAACCCGAAGCAACGGTAGATGGAGAGGATTGTCAAAATCTGTAATCTCGGTGGAATTTTCTTTGCGATGCGTCTGCTGAAAAATGGGCCTTGCCAACCATTTTGTTTTTTTCGTTTAACACAAACTCAAAGGAGAAACCCCAAAAATGGGGTTCCTTCCCCCCATGCAAAATTTTAAAAAAAAGTCCTTTCTAAAAATGTTTCCCCCTATGGGGTTTGAAGATATGTTTTTTGTTTTTTAAAAAGTAAAAATTTTTTAATTTTGTACCGAAAAAAATCTTAGAAAACTTCTTAACCTTATTAGGGAAAAACAATTTAAATTAGGGACATTCCCAAATTAAAAATTTTTTTTTGATAAGTTTAAAAATAAAAAAAAAAAAAAAAAAAAAAAAACCCCTAAAGAAATATATTTTTATTCGTTAGGATTTAAAAATGACCTTTTTTCCCAAAAATTTTTGGGATTTCGAAATTTTTTGCTTGCCTTATTCGGCAAGAAGAAGTTGCTATTTTAAGCCGAAAAACGCATTTTTATCTAAATTTTACACTCAAAATTTTTTATATTTTATATAATTAAAATATATATAAAATTTTTTATATTTTTATATATAATATATATATATATAATTTTTTATATATAAATGGGGTCCCAAAACCCTTTTTTGTAAATTGTGGGGCCCATTGCCTCGGAGAAAATTGGGGTAAAAAAGGGGTTCAAGGGGAAAAATATTTGGATTTCTTACTGAAAGCCAAATTTTAAAAATTTCCCCCTCCTCTACCACCCAGTCCTTTTTATTCTTTCTTCCCAAAAGGTATTTTTTAATACATAATATGGTACAAAAGATTTAAGAGAAAACATTGTTGATTTTAAAGATTACATATTTCAGTACACGGTTGTGAGAATACATGTCTATACAATTTTGTTACATGTTTGTCACTGATTTAAAAATGCGAAAATTTTTATTTGCTTTTTGGGCTGGGGCGCGTGCTTAAAAAAAAAAAAAAGGGGGAAGGGGATTACCCCTCCCGAACAGCCAACCCCATCGCTTTGGGAAAAGGGAAAAAATTTGCTGCCTGAGGGTCCATAGTTTCCCCCGATGAGGGCTTTTGGGCCCCGCTCCCTTTAAGGGGGCCCTTTTTTGGGATTTTTTTTTTAAAGAGCCAAGGGTCCTCCGAGCCTATGGGAACAATCAAATAATGATGGGGGAAGTTCTCCCAAAATTTTTTTAGACTGGGCTGGCGGTGCTCCTCCTTCCTCCCTTTGGGGTATTGGAGATAGGGATCAGCCAAGGAAAATGTACATGTGTGCCCCCACCATGGGTTGCTGTTGTCCAGGCTTGAAATGTGAAAAACCCTCAGGACGCTTTTTGTTTTCCTCAGATCTTCATAGTTTGGGGGGGCTCCCTTACTGATTGGGAAACCCCCGGGTGTTTGTGAGGCCCCCCACTTGATAATGCTATTAACCTCCTCATTATTGCAATCCCTTTCCCCCTTTGGTTTAAAAGCCACAAGACCATGGTTCCCGAATCGGGGCTGCTCCTTTTACTGCCACAAAAACACCTGTGTTCGTCGAGAATAGGGGTGGGGCAAGTCGTGGGGATCACCAATGCGGATGGGGGCTGTGGGGCCCAGGAGGGGGCCAAAGGTTGGGGTTGGGAAAACCAACAGAAATCCCCTGCATGAGGGGCTCTCACTGCCCAAAGGGGGACTCTAAACCTTCCCCAAAAACACCCCTGAAACATTGTTTAACTATATTCTTTCCCTTGTTTGGGGGGCCCCCAAGTGTTACTGTTTGTAAATTGTTGGGGGGAGCAGGTTTTTGGGTTTCAGGCCCGTTGATTATCCCAGATCATGGGTCCGTCAATGAACTTTTTTGGGCCTGGACTCCAAAACTTTTTCCCTAAAATGTTCAGGGAGAATTGCTGCTACAAGCTTCTGGAGCAATTCATGGGGCAGAAAAACAGGTAGCGCTTTTTGTAATTTAATTGGACACCCATTGGGCCCCCTAGTCTTTACTGGAAGTGTTCCCCTTTGGTTTCCACTGCCCCCTTCTAGAGAAAAGGGTTTAAATACATTCATTAAAAAATGCCTCGGATTTGTGTTTTGTGCAAAAACAAGGGTTATCTATGAATTCAGGGGGCCCAGGCAGTTTTTTAGGAGTATTAAAAAAATGAAGTTGAAAAAAAATTTTGGAAAATAAAGTTTTTTTTAAAAAAAAAAATTTTTGATAATTCTGGCAAAAAATGTTTATGCAATCATTGTTTCATCAATTTTTTCCCAAGTATTTTTTTCCAAAAAAAGTAATTTTTTTTTGTTTTCATAAGATGCAGGGTGTGACGCCCCTCCAGTACAAATGACCAAGGGGGTGACGCACTCCTACAAAATTAAAGCAAAGTGTTTAAAAGCACTCCATACATAAAGACGCAAGGTGTGACGCACTCGTTTTTTCTGTTTATCAAGAGGAAAATGTTGGCAAATTTTGCGGTTTTTTTTTTTTTTTTTTCTCCAAAAATTACTTTTTTTATGAATTTTTTCTTCTAGATACTCAACATGGCAAAATTTTTTGAGGATTTAAATTTAAGACACAGAGGGGGTTGCTGCTCAGTAGCCTCAGGGCTGTCAACAAGGGTTTGGATAACAACATTGTAAATTTGGCGCACTGGGTCCATAGATTTATAAAAAGAAAAAAAATATGAATAAATGGGAATAATTTTTTGGGCATTTCTTTCAGTTTCAGAGTTTAAAAATAGGGGGTGTCTGTTTTTTTCACACATTATTGAGGAATAATGGTTTAAAGCACATTCAGAGTGATTTTCAAAAATGTTTTAAACCCTTTTTTTTTTAACATTTAAAAAGGTTTTAAAATACCCACAGATTGTTGGTAAGACACAATGCAAAAAGTTAGGGTATCTTGGTACAGACCATCAATTCGACAACCTCTAAAAAAATGAGAACGGGGGTGGGTTTTTATAGGGACCTGACCTCCCCAAAACAACCAAAGTCCCCTCCCGGCACTATAATAAAGGGTTTCCCCCTGTCACTTCAACTTTATATTGTTTTTAGACAACGGAACAAGCCCCTTCTCCCGACTGAGGGACCGACCCCCTTTAAAAAATTTAAGGGTATGGACTGATTACATCGTCTTCAAGTATTTCCCGCTTTTATAACTTTTCTGTACCGACGAAGAACCTACTGGGGTAGGCGAAAAATTTTTGAAAAAAGATACCTAAATTTGCAATGTGTCTTTTCCCAAAATTTTTTTTTTTATTGTTTTTTTTTTCCCAAAAAACTCCTTAAAAAAACCCCAAATTTCCCAAAGTTTTTTTTTAACCGGCCCAAACTATTGAAAAAATTTTTCCCCAAAAAACTTTTTAAATTTAAAATTATCTTTTTCTATCATTTATGCTGATACAAAATTTTTACAACCCTTTCCCAATTTTTTAGAGGAGGGTTTTATGACATACACAATTTTTCAATATTTTGCAATATTTTGCAACATAAAGTCAATACAAAAGCAGTGGGTAGGTTTGGGAAAATTTCGGGGGAAATCACAGTAAAAACTTTTACTGAATTGGCCAAAAACGAAAAAAATTGTTTACAAACTGCCCCGACCCCACAAAAGGGTTGAAAAAATAAGGGGGGAAACAGGAAAAAAAAATTTCCCCAACCCCAAAACCAGTACAATAAATCCTAGGACCAGAATTTCAATATTTGTAAATAATATGCCCTTTGGGGATTTGCAGGGAGGGAATATTGGTAAAACAGGTTTGGGGCATGCACCTTTGGCCATCCCCAAAAAAGCCCCCCCCACATGATAACAGGGAGTCCCTTTTCCCCCTGTAAAATTTTTTTCCACCCAGAAATGTGTCAATATCAATCCCTGAAAAAAGATACTAAAAATGCTATTGCCAGGCACATCCCCATAAAGGGGGACTAGAAGACCAACCACCCCCTGTTAGGGAAACAAAAAGGGGACCAAAAACCCTTCCCGGGGCAGAGGACCTTTTTGGGCTAGGAGGGGGAAAAAAAACTAGAAAGAAATGACAATAATCCTACCCCGCTTTAAAAAACTTTTTGGGAAGAAAACACGGGACCCTTGGGGCCCCTCCCCCAGAAAAAAAGATTTTTAGAGGCAGCGAAAAAAAACCCCTAAAATTCCACCCAAAAATAACGACATTTGTTTTGCCCAAAATACAGGGTCTTTAAAACTGTTTTTAAACAACAACAAAATTCCTTAAAATCAAGGGATGCTCCCGAAGTCAAAGAGTGTTTGCAGCTTTTACAGAGGAAACCCCCATAAAAAGGGTCATTTTGGATCCCAGGTTATAACTAAATTTCCCATGCAAAGAAAAAAGGCAACAAGGGGGGGTTTGGGCGTCACAGAGTCGCTCTTTTTGCACAGAAAATACTTGAACACCCCAAAAAAATTTTAGTTGAATTTTTGGGGTTAAAAAATTGAAAACCAAAACCTTTTCATTAAGGGTTTTTTTCCCAAACCCCCAGATCAAAATTCCCCCGCAAATTTTTGGAGCGTTGTGAAAATTGCCATTGTCTTTTGAAAATCTCCAAAAACCCCCCCCCAAAAAAATTTTTCTACTAAAGGGGATTTCAACTTGGACACCTAAAAGGAGGGGTCAGAAACAAGTTTTAGCAGAGATCACCCCCGGAGGAGCTCAATTTAAAATTTTACACATACACAAATATTAAAAACTCTGCAAACCCCAAAACCCCCTTAAAAACCAGCAAAAAAGTAGAGCCAAAAAGACAGAAAATTTTTCTGGCCCCCATCTTCACTAACAAAGCGATTTGATTCGTAAAATAACTGTATCAAAGACAATTTCTCTTTAGATCACAACCCCCAAAAAGAGGTCAGACATGTATGCACAAGGTTCTGACCACCAAAAAGTGGGAAAAGTCCCTGAAGGTCTCTTCACAAAAAAAAAATTTTTAAAAAAAAACAACAAAGGGATCAAAGGGAAACCCTTTTCCTAAATAAAAAAAGTGGGGGAAAAATCCGAAACAACCGGATTTAAACCCCTTTGCCTTGAAAAAATAAATTTTTGTGTTTCTTGAGATCCCGCTCAAGACACATTGATTAAAATAAAAAAAAGAGAAAAATTTTAAACAAAGGGGGAGAGGGGACGGGTCCTTATGCAGACGAACGGAAGAGCCCAAAAAGCGCTGAGTGGGAAAACCAAAATTCGGGAAAAAAAGGGGGGGCACTAGTCAATGAAATTGGGAAATATGAACTTAGGCTGAAGGAAACTTACATGAGACCGTTCACGGAAGAACCATAAGCCTTAAAGGAAAATTTAAAAAAAAAAAAACTTCCGTATTGGGCCCCCGCTTAGGCAAGGAAAGGGACTTTCACAGATGACAGCCAAGAAATTTAGTGATTTCTAAAGTCCCAAATTTGGAAAAAAGTTTTTCAAACGAGGGCCCTGCCAAAGGGCATGGGGTTTGAAAAACCTATGAATTTTTTAAAGGGAAAGAAGCCCAAATTTTGGGCATTCCAAAAAACTTGGATAATTTTTCTAATTCCCCAAGACTTTTGAAGAGGCAATAAAAGACATTTCCCCTGCACTCTGCCCCCGGGCCCGACTTCCGGGGTTCATTTAAAAACTGTAAGCCCCTATCGTGGTTCCTTCGCATTTTTTGGAAGGGGCTTTGGGCACAAAGGGGCTCCCACACACCCTAAAAAAACAGACATAGCCCCAACTCCCAAAAGGGGGCAGTAAAGCAAAATTTCCAAAAAATCAAACCATTCCCAAAAAATGACGGGCCAATAGCCAAAATAAAAATCCCCTATCTAAATATCTTTGAAAAGAGTTCCCGAGAAAAAAGAGGTCACCAAGATCACCAACCACCTAGATACCCATCAGTTACACAACCCAGGGCAAGACAGGTTTAGAGCAGATCGCTCCTGCCTGTCCCAGCTACTGGATCACTATGACAAGGTCCTGGATGCTGTAGACTAGTAGAGGATAAACAAAATACAGATGTAGTATACACGGACTTTGCAAAGCTTTAGACAAGTGTGACCATGGTGTAATAGCACACAAAATGCATGGAAGAGGAATAATAGGAAAAGTTGGTAAATGGATCTATAACTTCCTGACAAATAGAACACAAAGAGTAATAGTAAACAGAGTAAAGTTCCAGGCAGCCATGGTAAAAAGCTCTGTTCCACAAGGCACAGTACTCGCTCCTATTCTGTTCCTCATCCTCATTTCTGACATAGACAGAGATGAATAGCTCCGTGTCTTCCTTTGCAGGTGACACCCAGATTACCATGGCAGTGACCTCCATCGAAGACACTGTAAGACTCCAAGCGTGTATCAACCAAATCTTCGAATAGGCCACTCAAAACAATTGAAATTTAACGAGAAATTTCAACAACTCAGATATGGGAAACTTGAGGAAATTAAAAAAAATATCAGGGTATACGACAAATTCTAACCATACAATAGAGCGGAAAAGTAATGTGAAGAACCCGGGAGTGATAATGTCAGAGGACCTCGTGTCAGCATAGTTGCTGATCCCTGTGTTGTATAGCATATCAGTATCATCCATGTGCTTTAGATAGGAGATCCCTAGGCCTGTGACTGTTGTGTGACGTCACGGGATGCGCATGTGTACGTTCGTACCTCTGCCCCGCTCTCAGTCGGCGTTAGACATCCAGGCTAGGACAGGCAGAGGCTGGGCACCATTTCTCATCATCACAGTCTGACAATATATCGTTACCATCCAACAAGTGTGTCTACCTTCAACCCTCGATATCTCCATTTAAGAACCCCTATGATAAATGGTGCCAGCGGTGTGGGCGTAAAATTGATAATTACGCCGATGTACGGAGATTTCTTTCGACCAGCAAGACGGCCATTTCGTAACGCCAGTAGGCCGACCTAGCCAAGCCTGCTACCTCAAGTCAGCTACTCTCTCAAGCTCCTACCAGCTTCTACACCATTCACTGGTCAGTCTCTTTGTATTAGTGTTTATCTGCTTATTTGCATCACTCCCGAGGGGTTGACACGAGTTTGCAAAATAAGCCATAGGGGGTCAAGAGCTAGAGTGTCTTTCACGCCACCGTTAAAAGCCTCCTGTGTGAAGTCTATCGTCGATGTAAGCGCAATTCTACGATCACATGTGCAGAGGACAGCAGCAAGACGACATAAACAATCCTCTACCCTCCACTACCATCTACCTCATTCTACACCAAGTCGTTACAGCGATAATATACTTTTTTTCATAGAGACATTTGTGAGTGTTGAGACATTTCTTTTGTGTTCCAGTGATTTTCTTAATGACTCTTGATCAGACTCAGTGTTTGTTTGCAATAATCTTTTTATCTTCTTAATTCGGTGTTAATTTCCGTGCATTGTCTTATGTCTTTTGTGTTGTGTGTCTTTTTTATGCACTTGAAGTAAGTACTTTGTTTTTCCTTGTTGTGTGTGCAACATATGAGCAGTATAGAACTTGTGTTTACACTTCAGAATCACCTAGTGTTCTCAGTGATTCAGTGGAGTAATTCAGTAATTTATTTAGTTGTGTCCTGCATCACAACTCAGTGTTGTCCCAGTTATATATATTTCTTTCATCCCAGCATTTGTGTATTCTTTTTTTTTTGTTCTCTGTGTGTTAAACATTCTTGTGTTCATATTCTTTTCATTTAGCCAGTGTCTAATTTGCCTTATTTCCACAGACAATAGTGCCATTATTTTGTGCAAGCAAGAAATTATTATCAAATTTTTCAAACATCAAGTTTCATTGCAAGAAAATTCTAGTATTGTGTTTATGTTGATGTGTTGTGTTCTGCATCACTGTAAGTGTTCAAACCTTTTTGTTCTGTGTTTTAACACCTATTATTTTTCATGTTTCATTGAACAAATTCACTCTTAGTGCAATTTTTAAGTTCTTCTTTTAGAGTAAATTGTTCTTTTGCTTGTTAAGTGTTGCTTGAGTGCAGTTAAGAGTCAAAGTGTTCCCCCAGTTCATTCCTTGATATATTCTTCTTCTTGTGTGTAATAATTTTTTATGATTACACATTGACTCATTTTGCAATAATTCTTGTGCAAATATTGTGTTGTCTTTAAAAAATTTTCTTGCAGAGATTTTATGCAGTGTTGTGCAATACTTGTTGATTAGCAATTATTTGTAACATTGCTACAGTTATTTCAGTGCAGTTTCATATGCTCTGTTCTGTGCATAATATTTTATTCTTTCTGTGCCATTTTATTTTATTCCAGTGAATTGTGTCCCAGTTTGTTTTATTTTTGTACAAGCTTTATTGAGTCCATTTTATCATTTAATTGTGTGTTTCCCTATTGCATTGAAAGTAAAGACAACTCACTGCGCCATTCATTCAATTTAAAGTAAAAGTTGAGCAAATTAGATTTGAGTAAAGTACAAGTTCTCTTGATTTTCAAAGTGTTGTTTGTTCAGATAAGTATTTTCTCTGTGACTGTGAGTTCTTTGCTTACTGTGTGGCCTGTCAATTTTTAGTTACTTATGCAGAATAGTTAAGCATTTTCTTCCCGTTTAAGCTTATTGTGTCATTCTCTCCATTTTTCTTGTCTTTATGTCCTTCAGTAAGTTCACTGAGAAGATGTCCCAGTCACTTTTGAACGTTCACTTAGTGTATCATGCCAGTCAAAGTCAATATGAATCAGTCCACATTACCAATATTCCCTTACTGACTGAAAGACAATACCTAGCCTTTGAGCAATGTGTTTGTTCTCACAGCTTGTATCTGAGATTTGTCGAAGTGCTGCAAAATGTGAAGTTCAGATTAAGTTCCTATAGATCCGTGAATTACTTATTAACGTAGCCGAGCGGTCAGGCACTAGTAACTCTGTCACTCCCATCTGTGTTCCACCTACACCTTCAGACTTGCAGGATAGTGTTCCATTGCCTCAAGTGTCCGGGGACACTCAGACTGCCTTGAGTGCACAGCCTATCCCTGCAATGTCTGCTAGTTCGAGTAGTAGTTTCTCCACAAGGGATGCCTTGTCAGAAAACGATTACTTGCAACTAGTATTGCCATCTCTTGTTGATGTCACATGCCGTATGCAGAAAGACGTCTCTGTTATGGCTAGTGTTCTCACTAGAGTGTCTGTTGTTGTTCCTAATGTTCCAGATGGTGATCCCATCCTAGTTGACAGTAATCAGTGCATTGTAAGAAGTTATTTCTCGAGTAACTTTCACATGTTGTTAACGTTTGTAAGTGAAGTTTTTTTATAGCTGATACCTCGTGTCACTGTGTGCGACTCAGATTGAATATCAGCATTGTTGACCGTGTTCATTTATTTTCTCCTGTGCTTGCAGTTTGAGATAGTAGATTCGTTCTCCCTTGCTCATATTGCATGTTATAGCGTTAATTTTTTTCAACCGGGGAGAGTCATCCACTCCACCGAGTTTGTGCATTCCTCCAGTAAGAAAGAACCGATCCCTTGTGTTCTGGTGATTCGATTCCTGCTCCAGGAAGATCTTATTCTTACTCTGAAGCCACCAGCACCCATTAGTGACTTTGTAATAAGCCAGGAATTACTGTATCGAACAGCCGAGTTGGGTACTCCAAGCAGAAGAGTGTACCAGTTAGTAATTCCACACTCACTAGTGAACATAGCTCTACAGCTATGGTATGGATAGTTCTGTGAAACAAGCCAGAATGAAATACTTTTGGCCACGTATGGCAACTGGCATTTCCGAGCATGTTAAGAAATTTAGTGTCTGTATGCAACATAAAGGGAATGTCAATGGTCCTAATCCAATCCAAGTGTACCCAACCACTAGCGAACCGTGGGAAAGAGTTGCCCTTGACTTGTTAACCAATTTTAAATGTTCCCTCCAAGGCAACAAACATCTGTGTGTTATGGTAGACCATTTCACCAGATATTGTGAGTTAGTTCCTATTGCAGATAAGACTGCAGAGACATTAGCTAAAGCGTTTAAAGAACGCATTATCTGCAGGCATACCACCCCTAAGTCCTTAGTAACAGATAATGGAGGTGAATTCTGTAATGAGATTCTTGAAAATTTGTGTACTTTATACAAGATCTCTAAATCCACCATTGTTCCTCATCATCCTGCCAGCAATGGGTTAGCCGAAAGAACCAATAAAAAGGTACTTGATGTCCTGAGAGCCACTATCAACCCCAATAGTGAAACTTGGGATGAAATCATACCAGATGTTTAATGTGCCATAAATTCTGCTTACAATGCTTCCATAGGTGATACTCCACATTAAGCATTGTATGGTGTAGACAAGCGTTTACCCTATGAGTTGTTATATTCCACTCCGAAACCTAATTACAACCCTAATGATTTCGTAGCAACTCGTACAAGCATGGCTCAAAGTGTTTTTAGAAGAATCCGTGAAACACTTCATAAATCAACAGCAGAATTTACTTGAGTAACTAATAGCTGTACTAAGCCTTCAAAAGTCTAAGTAGGTTCGAGAGTAATGCTGACAAATTTCAACAAAACATCCACTATGCCTAAGCTCGATCAAAAGTTTGTCGGACCTTATCCAGTTGTAGAACACTTCTCTGGTAATAAGTATAAGGTTAGAGAAATTAGTACTGGTAAGTACAAAGAATCGCATTTAGATCATATGAAATTAGTATGCGATGTTGATGATATTGCTACCCAGACTAATATGACAGATGCTGAAAATCCTCTTGACTCTGTACCCTCTACCTCAGATACTCAGTTAGATAACCAACCTGAATGTCGTTACTCCTTGCGTACTCGACAAGTAATGAGAAACCCACAAGTATCTTTTGTTGATACTCGTTCAAGTCTCCCTCAGTCTCCCAGAGATGATAACCATTCTGCATATGTAAACCTCACCCTCGCAGAATTGGGTTTAAATGTACATAGTCTGTATAACTAGATGTCCGAGATGAAGTAAATTGTCAACTGTTTGTTATTAACTGATTAGTTTTTCAGAATTTTTTTTTTCGTATTCACATTCCCTCCGTATTCTGAGAATTTGACAGTAATGATCTGAGTGTGCACCAGATGCCTTTGCTGTTAATTTCACCTTGTATATATATATTTATTCTTCCTCAGAATCCGTAGAGTGCATGAATACAGATCGATCGATCAATTCTATCCCATATTGTACAATGATTTGTTCTTATAGTTTGTAATGCATTACGTTAAAAGTGATTACGTTAACACCCATTACGTAAAATTCATTTTGTTAACATCCAGTATGATACCATCCATTAGTTCTAAGTTATATATGAATTAGTTATTGTATAGAATCAGCCCAGAACCACCTGCCTGTTCAGCCTATAGGATAGTAGTGTATGTCGAGACGACATACGTAACATGACCGAGCTGTCAGCATAGTTGCTGATCCCTGTGTTGTATAGCATATCAGTATCATCCATGTGCTATAGATAGGAGATCCCTAGGCCTGTGACTGTTGTGTGACATCACGGGATGTGCATGTGTACGTTCGTACCTCTGCCCCGCTCTCAGTCGGCGTTAGACATCCAGGCTAGGACAGGCAGAGGCTGGGCTCCATTTCTCATCATCACAGTCTGACAATATATCGTTACCATCCAACAAGTGTGTCTATCTTCAACCCTCGATATCTCCATTTAAGAACCCCTACGATACTCGCCCTCGAAGACCACATCAATGTATCTACCTCATCTGCCAGGAAAATGGTAGGATGGATAATGAGAACCTTCAAAATTAGGGATGCCAAGCCCATGATGATTCTCTTCAAATGGCTTGTGCTCTCTAGGCTGGAAAACTGTTGTACACTAACGGCACCCTTCAAGGCTGGCGGCATTGCAGACCTGGAGAGTGTACAATGAACTTTCACGGCGTATATAAGCACGATAAGGCACATAAATTACTGGGAACGGTTGAAGGTCCTTGATCTGTATTCCCTGGAATGCAGGCGAGAGAGAGGCATGGTAATATACACTTGGAAGGTCCTGGAAGGATTAGTACTAAACCTGGACACAAAAATCACTCCCAATGAAAGCAAAAGACTCGGCAGGAGATGCAACATTTCCCCAATGAAAAGCAGGGGTGCAACGAGCACATTGAGAGACAACACAATAAGTGTCCAGGGTCCAAGATTGTTCAACTCCCTCCCAAGCTACATAAGGGGCATTACCAATAGACCCCTGGCTGTCTTTAAGAAGGCGCTGGACAGGCACCTTAAGTCTGTACGACCCTGAGCTCGTACGTCAGGGTCGTACGAGCATCTTCATTAATAGCCAAAATTAATACCCTCGGCTTTATAACATTATCTGGCCATAAATTTTTTAGCTTTGTACATAGGTAGGATATTTCAATTTGAACTACTCAACTTCCTCTCAGACCGAGGTGAGATCTGGTGTTAAACCCTTACCGTGTTCAGTTCACATCTTCCACATGTCGAGGAAGGGTATGTGGAGAATCTGGATTTAAGTCATGCTGCGCATCCCCAGCAGTTACCCTGAATTTTGGAAGCCCTTTACTAGGGTATCTCGGTCTGAGAAAACGGTGGAGAAACTCTTGAGGGAA